>CAMRHE010000217.1:659500-1319000 GCA_947044405.1 Leptodactylus fallax | reverse complement strand
AGGTTTCCATAACAACACAGCCATTAATAGACTGTACCTATACTAGACTCAGTGGCGTATCTAGGAATGGCTGGGCCCCAAGGCAAACATTTGACATGGGACCCCCCCTCCCGGCAACCCCCCCCCCCCACAAACTGCATTCCTACACACACTATTAGGCCCCATAGTGGCCCCTGCACACACTATTAGGCCCCATAGTGGCCCTTGCGCACAGTATTCTGCCCCATAGTGTCCCCTGCACACAGTATTATGCACCACAGTGGCCCCTTCATATAGTATTGTGTGAACTTCCCGCTACCTCTTCAATATTAGACCAGATGTCACGTGAGCCAGGCATGCATCGCAACGCATAATGACGTTGGACTGGCCCACCGACATCTGGGACGTCACCAAGGAGGCCCGAATCCTGCTGGACTGCAGGAGAGGTAAGTAACAGTGTTTTTTAGGTTCCCTCAACTCCTTGGGGCCTCTGATTATTATACTCTGGGATCTGTAAAGACCCCAGAGTATAATGATAGCAGTGTTTATGGGGTTCACGGCCCGCAGGCCTTACTTACCGATCCCTGCTCCTGCTCACAGCCGCCTCCGCAGGTGGTGAAGCGCAGGTGGCCGTGAGCAGGAGCGGGGATCAGTAAGTAAATAGGGCCCGTTACCTGCTGGTGTTACACCAACAGGTAACGGCCTATTAAAAAAAAAAACATCAGGAGCCTGCCGGGACCCCTAATGTCCCCGGCCCTGTGGCAGCCGCTACCACTGCTACCCCGGTATTTATGCCACTGACTGGACTGCCATATTGGATTTCAGCATTCTTATAAATTGAAACGTTTTTAAACTATTCATGCCCCCTGCAGCAAAACACACGGCTGCTTCTCGAGCTAATGAAAACTCTCAGCAGACCCAAGCCCGTCTCCAATCTGAAAAGGTATGTCAGTCACATGCACACAGCTGCACTCCATGTTTCCATGTAGTCACCTGACAGGGCACACCTGTGAAGTGAAAACCATTTCAGGTGACTACCTCTTGAAGCTCATCAACAGAATGCCAAGAGTGTGCAAAGCAGTAATCAAAGCAAAAGGTGGCTACTTTGAAGAACCTAGAATATAAGACATATTTTCAGTTGTTTCACACTTTTTTGTTAAGTATATAATTCCACATGTGTTAATTCATAGTTTTGATGCCTTCAGTGTGAATCTACAATTTTTATAGTCATGAAAATACAGAAAACTCTTGGAATGAGAAGGTGTGTCCAAACTTTTGGTCTGTACTGTATATATATATATATATATATATATATATATATATATATATAAATGGATTACAAATAATTTGGCACCACTTGACAATCAGAATTTTGAACCCAGTTTGGGTTTCGATAACAGATACCAGTACAAACAGATTACAGCCTACAGACCGAATTACATCGCAAACAAACTGCTACCAATTCTCTGCTCCATTCCACCTCAGCGCATCCTTCTAATCTTATAAGAGGGACAGTGGCTCAGTGGTTAGCACTGCAGCCTTGCAGCGCTGGAGTCCTGGGTTCGAATCCTGCCAAGGACAACATCTGCAAGGAGTTTGTATGTTCTCCCTGTGTTTGCGTGGGTTTCCTCCGGGTACTCCGGTTTCCTCCTACACTCCAAAGACATACTGATAGGGAATGTAGATTGTGAGCCCAATATGGGACAATGTCTGTGAAGCGCTGCGGAATACGATGGCGCTATATAAGTAAGCATAATAAATAATAATTCTTACTGGGCAATTTTTAAGATTTAGATGGTTTTGCTTTACTGAACAGAGTTTCAGAGAAGCAGCATGTGATTTCAGTGCACGGTTCAAACAGAGGGGATATCGTACTAGATAACGTACTGGATACGTTACGGTTATGAAAAAAGCGCTTAACACTGAATGTCACTCTTCTACAACCTAAGCGGAAGTTGAAAAACACAAACCAAAAGGTAAGGTTTGTTACTTTATACCTCACGTTGGTTTGAAATTAGAGGACCCAATAGCAAAACCTATCCTTTGAGGCATTGTCTCATCACAAACAACTTTGTAAACATGGCAGCTTCAGCATGCATTAGGTAATTACTGAGATTTCCCTAAGGCACCATGCAAAAAGCTATTTTTGATGAGGGGAGAAGACTAAATATGCCTAGAGTGGGCTTTGACAGCAGGGGGCACATATGGAGGGGGGGGGGATCTAGGTCCATAAAAACAAAGTTTTTTTTCTTTTTCTTTTT
Source organism: Leptodactylus fallax (assembly GCA_947044405.1). Lineage (NCBI taxonomy): Eukaryota > Metazoa > Chordata > Amphibia > Anura > Leptodactylidae > Leptodactylus > Leptodactylus fallax. Next base: position 1,316,760 of record CAMRHE010000217.1, on the reverse strand, counting down.
ACATACCATAAAATATAATTTATATTTAGCTGCACAATAGTCTATCATTTAATTCTGAATATAATAGCATAGTCAGAGATGTTGTGATATGGGTTCTGACATGGCTGGCCAAGGGTTTTCTCTCACATATGATTAGTTTTTTTTTTCTTATTTACAATTTTATTTTTTGACAGTTTGCCCTAAATAAAACAAAAATAACAATAACCAATAAAGGGACATCATTACAGAAACCAACAATTTGTATAGGACTGCTTTAGGACCAAAAAAAAAAAAAAAAAAAGAAGGTTGAAACTTACCTGTAACATAAGCTCACAGTCATCTCTTCCAACAAAAATCATTTCCCTTGGCAGTCTATGTCGTGTGCCTCCACTGCTCACCAAAAACCAAGATGTTAAACTCATCTTTAAACTTCTGTCTTTAATATTTCATATGTAGAAATTTTCTAAATAACAAAGAAATAGAAAAAACATATTTTAGAAATAAAGTACCCACTTTGAATTTAGTTTGCTAACAGTTACCTAAGAAAAAAAGGAATACAAATGTATGTATGAAGTGAAGAGGAAGCCCTATGTATATGTTTGGTATACACACTGGGTACTTTTCTGATTCATACAGTGGGGAAAAAAAGGATTTAGTCAGCCACCAATTGTGCAAGTTCTCCCACTTAAAAAGATGAGAGAGACCTGTAATTGACATCATAGGTAGACCTCAACTATGAGAGAAAAAATGAGAAAACATCTAGAAAATCACATTGTCTGATTTTTTAAGAATGTATTTGCAAATTATGGTGAAAATTAAGTATTTGGTCACCTACAAACAAGCAAGATTTCTGGCTGTCACAGACCTGTAACTTCTTCTTTAAGAGGCTCCTCTGTCCTCCACTCATTACCTGTAGTAATGGCACCTGTTTGAAATTGTTATCAGTATAAAAGACACCTGTCCACAACCTCAAACAGTCACACTCCAAACTCCATAGTATTGGGAGAATGTCATATGGTCAGATGGAATAAAAGAAGAACAGTTTGGTAGAAACACAACTCGTGTTTGGAGGAGATTGAATACTGAGCTGCATCCAAAGAATACCATACCTACTGTGAAGCATAAGGGTGGCAACATCATGCTTTGGTGCTGTTTCTCTGCAAAGGGACCAGGACGACTGATCCGTGTACATGAAAGAATGAATGGGGCCATGTATCGTGAGATTTTGAGTGCAAACCTCCTTCCATCAGCAAGGGCATTGAAGATGAAACGTGGCTGGGTCTTTCAGCATGACAATGATCCCAAGCACACCGCCAGGGCAATGAAAGAGTGGCTTCGTAAGAAGCATTTCAAGGTCCTGGTTGTGGCCTAGTCAGTCTCCAGATCTCAACCCTATAGAAAACCTTTGGAGGGACTTGAAAGTCCGTGTTGCCCAGTGACAGCCCCAAAACATCACTGCTCTAGAGGAGATCTGCATGGAGGAATGGGCCAATATACCAGCAACAGTGTGTGCCAACCTTGTGAAGACTTACAGAAAACGTTTGACCTCTGTCATTGCCAACAAAGGATATATAACAAAGTATTGAGATGAACTTTTGTTATTGACCAAATACTTATTTTCCACCACAATTTGCAAATAAATTCTTTCAAAATCAGACCATGTGATTGTCTGGATTTTTCTTCTCATTTTGTCTCTCATAGTTGAGGTCTACCTATGATGTCACTTACAGACCTCTCATTTTTTTAAGTGGGAGAACTTGCCCGATTGGTGGCTGACTAATATCCACACACCAAATTTTTCAGACTATAAAACGTACTCACCCCCCCCCCCCCCAAATTTATAGTCGAAATGTATTGAGTGGGGAGGGGTGGCAACGGTCGCCTAATTGGTACGGGGTTTGCGGCCAGCTGGAGAACGGCCAGGGTCCTACAGCAACATGATAGCGATCGCTATGCACAGTCTGCCAGGTTAGGTGAGCTAAAATAAACACTCAGGGCCGGTTTTAGACAAACTGTGGCCCTGGGTAAAATTAAAAGCGGGGCCCCAAATGCTGATATACCAACAATGCCATCATATTTCCAGTTGCAGCTCCTTTAATAACTCCCCCTTTCTGCCCCCAAAACAGTAACAACCACCCCCCTTATGCCCACACACAATTCAAATAACCACCTTTGTACCGCCCAATAGATTTACGCACCTCCTCAGTAGTTACCATAGCATCTCCTTATAAATAATAGTTCCTGCTTGTAAACAGTGCCCCATATCAGTAATAGTTCCCCTTATAAATAGTTCACCTTACAAATAATAGTCCACATTATAAATATTAGCCCTTAATAAATAGCCCTCTTAAAAATAATACCCCCTTATAAAGTTTCCCTCTTATAAATAAAAGCGACCACATAATAGCAGCCCATATAAAGTCCCCCCTTATTATAGGTCTATTTATAAATAGTTCTACCCTTATAAATAATAGCCCGCCTTATATATAATAATTTCCTCTTATAATAGCCCCCTTATAAATAGGTCATCCTTTATACATAATAGCCCCTTCTATATAACAGTCTCTCCCTTATAACACAATTATTATTATTACCAGGTTTTAGTTAGGGTACTGTCCCCTTAGCGCTATTCATAATTTCATTCCTTAAGTGCTAGCCTACAATACTTGTTATTTTTTTCATGAACAAAGTATAAGACGCTTCCCAGCGTCCCTCTACACTGTTCCAAATTATTATGCAAATAATATTCTCATATTTTCCAAAATTACCTATATGAATTGCAGTCATTGTAATTTTCCAGTCATCAACTATTCGAGTATAATTGAAAGGTTTTTGAACAAACTGCCTATGATAACAGTATATTTTAAAAAAAAAATAAACACTCAAAATGCATGATCTAAATTATTATGCACAGCAGAATTTGCAACCTTTTCATTTTTATTAAGAACAAATAAATGGTCATTGTGAAATTATAAGCATTAGCAGGTTATTACAAACTGAAATCAAACAGTTTTCAAGCCAAAACTTTATTCTAGGTGATGTTACATTTGCACATAGGACCCCTTGCTCGAAAGAAGCTTCTGAACTCTCTCGTCCATTGAATTTGTCAGTTTTTGGATGGTTTCTGCTTCAATTGTTTTGCATGAGGACAGAAAACCCTCCCAGAGCTGTTGCTTAGATGTGAACTGCCTCCCGCCATCATAGACACTCCTTTTGATGATGCTCCAGAGGTTCTCAATGGGGTTGAGGTCAGGGGAGCATGGGGGCCACACCATAAAAGTTTGTCCCCTTTTATGCCCATAGCAGCCAGAGATGCAGATGTGTTATTTGCAGCATGAGACGGTGCATTATCATGCATGAAAATTACCTTTCTGCGGAATGCATGGTTCTTCTTCTTGAACCATGGCAGGAAGTGCTGTTTGAGAAACTCCACATGCATTATGGAGTTCATCTTTACCCCTTCAGGGATCCTAAAGGGGCCGACAATCTCTCTCCCCATGATTCCAGCCCAAAACATTACTCCACCTCCTCCTTGTTGGCGCCGTAGCCGTGTTTGCATGGGGTGTCCATCAACAAGCCATCCTCCACTCCATCCATCGAGCGTTGCACGGCACTCATCGGTGAACAAAACAGTTTTGAAGTCAGTCTTCATGTATTGTTTGGCCCACTGGAGCCGTTTCGGCTTGTGTGCAGTGGATAGAGGAGGTCGACAGGATGGCTTACGCACAGCTGCAAACCTCTGAAGGACCCTGCATCTTGTTGTTCGGGGGACGTTGGAGGCACCAGCAGCTTCAAAAACTTGTCTGCTGCTATGACAAGGCATTTTTGGAAAGAGAAGGTCACTGCAAAATAACACTGCAAAAAATGAACAATATATAGGCAAGGTAAACCATACAGACTACCGTTCAAAAGTTTGGGGTCACCCAGACAATTTTGTGTTTTCCATGAAAACGCACTTTTATTTATCAAATGAGTTGCAAAATGAATAGAAAATATAGTCAAGACATTGATTAGAAATAATGATTTTTATTTGAAATAATAATTTTCTCCTTCAAACTTTGCTTTCGTCAAAGAATGCTCCATTTGCAGCAATTACAGCATTGCAGACCTTTAGCATTCTAGCTATTAATTTGCTGAGGTAATCTGGAGAAATTTCACCCCATGCTTCCAGAAGCCCCTCCCACAAGTTGGATTGGCTTGATGGGCACTTTTTGCGTACCATACGGTCAAGCTGCTCCCACAACAGCTCAATGGGGTTGAGATCTGGTGACTGCACTGGCCACTCCATTACAGATAGAATACCAGCTGCCTGCTTTTCCCCTAAATAGTTCTTGCATAATTTGGAGGTGTGCTTTGGGTCATTGTCCTGTTGTAGGATGAAATTGGCTCCAATCAAGCGCTGTCCACAGGGTATGGCATGGCGTTGCAAAATGGAGTGATAGCCTTCCTTATTCAAAATCCCTTTTACCTTGTACAAATCTCCCACTTTACCAGCACCAAAGCAACCCCAGACCATCACATTACCTCCACCATGCTTGACAGATGGCGTCAGGCTCTCTTCCAGCATCTTTTCAGTTGTTCTGCGTCTCACAAATGTTCTTCTGTGTGATCCAAACACCTCAAACTTCGATTCGTCTGTCCATAACCCTTTTTTCCAATCTTCCTCTGTCCAATGTCTGTGTTCTTTTGCCCATATTAATCTTTTACTTTTATTAGGCAGTCTCAAATATGGCTTTTTCTTGGCCACTCTGCCCTGAAGGCCAGCATCCTTGAGTCGCCTCTTCACTGTAGACGTTGACACTGGCATTTTGCGGGTACTATTTAATGAAGCTGCCAGTTGAGGACCTGTGAGGCGTCGATTTCTCAAACTAGAGACTATAATGTACTGGTCTTGTTGCTCAGTTGTGCAGCGGGGCCTCCCACTTCTCTTTCTACTCTGGTTAGAGCCTGTTTGTGCTGTCCTCTGAAGTGAGTAGTATACACCGTTGTAGGAAATCTTCAGTTTCTTGGCAATTTCTCGCATGGAATTGCCTTCATTTCTAAGAACAAGAATAGACTGTCGAGTTTCACATGAAAGTTCTCTTTTTCTGGCCATTTTGAGAGTTTAATCGAACCAACAAATGTAACTAGCTCAAAGGAAGGTCAGTTTTATAGCTTCTCTAATCAGCAAAACTGTTTTCAGCTGTGCTAACATACTTGCACAAGGGTTTTCAAGGGTTTTCTAAACATCCATTAGCCTTTTTACACAGTTAGCAAACACAATGTACCATTAGAACACTGGAGTGATGGTTGCTGGAAATGGGCCTCTATACACCTATGTAGATATTGCATTAAAAACCAGACGTTTGCAGCTAGAATAGTCATTTACCACATTAACAATGTATAGAGTGTATTTCTGATTCATTTAATGTTACCTTCATTGAAAAAAACTGTGCTTTTTTTTTTTCAAAAATAAGGAAATTTCTAAGTGACCCTAAACTATTGAACGGTAGTGTATAACTAAAATGTAAGTACAGTATAGCACAGGGCAATACAGACCAGTTTCCTCTGGGAAAAACCCACGTGTTTCGCCAGAAATGGTTTCGTCAGAGGGAAATGTTAAAACATATGCCATGGTCACATATGCCCAAACAGCAGTTTATACCCTATATGACATTAAGTACGTTATCCTGGGTACACCAGTGTCATACATTTGGGCGCACAGCAGGGCTCAGAAGAGAAGGAGTGCTATGTGGCTTTTGAAGTGTATATTTAGAGGTTTGGTATCTGGACGCCATGTCATAATTGCAGAGCCTCTAAAGTACCAGTAAAGTGGAATCCCATAGGGAATGACCATTTTGAAAACTGCAGCCCTCAAAGAATGTATCAAGGGGCGTAGGGAACATAAGTATCCCAGACGTGAATGCACAATGGATGGTGAACCGTGAATATATAAGCTGTGCGGAATACATTGGGAACACCAAATTCCATACTATATCCCCAGTAGCTCCTATGATTGGGGAGGTTACTCTGGGGGTCATTTCTGGGGTCTTTTCACTTGTAAACTATAAATTTGGCGTGTACCCTGATATACGCTTGTACAGCTTATGCATTGCCTTCCTACCGCAACCAGTTTTGTTCTAATTATTTGGCGATTTTTGTCTTCACATTTTACAAGCTATATACAGTATATATATATTTTTATTTTTCTGGTGATGTAGCCATATGAGGTGTATTTTGCAACACAAATTTTAGGTGCCTATAACTTAAAGAGTTAATAAAATTTTTCTATATTGGTGGATTAAAACAAAAAAAAAAAACAGCAATTCTGATATTGCTTTTTACCTTTTAAATTTTTTTTTCCATGCAGTGTATAGCATAAGTACCTTTATTCTGCGGGTCGGTACGATTACGGCGATAACTAATTTAGATTGGTTTTTTTTTATGCGTTACTAGTTTTGCAGAACAAAAAAAACATTTGGGGAAAGAAATGAATTATTTTTGCATTGCCATTTTCTGACGTGTAGCTTTTTTTTTTTTTTTTTTTTTTTTTCAGTTGACAGTTGGTTGAGGGCTTTTTTGCGCGATCTGTGCTTTTCATTGGTACTGTTTTGGGGTACACATGACTTTTTGATAATTTTTTATAGCATTTTTTTGTTAACACCGTCCCCGTTGTTTCAGCGGGAGTCTGGCTGCTTCTGAGCCCGCTTGATCACAGTCACGTACATATGAAAAAAATATTTAAAAAAAAAAAAAATCATTATTTCTAACCTTGTCAATGTCTTGACTATATTTTCTATTCATTTTGCAACTCACTTGATAAATAAAAGTGTGAGTTTTCATGGAAAACACAAAATTGTCTGGGTGACCCCAAACTTTTGAACAGTAGTATATGTCTTGGACTTCCAGTAAATGTAGCCGGTAAAATAAACATATGCCCAATGTCAGCCACGTTGCCATCATTAGCAACAGCATCCCTTAAATGAATGTATTCATCCACTCAGTTTTTGTTGGTTCAATTGTATGTATAAAAGACGCTCACTTTCCACCTTGGCATATATATCAACTATAAATTAATGAAAAAGTTGCCTACATTGTAAAATGTGGTTAGAAGACCATTGTCTGATCATTATCTGGTAGGCATAAAAGTCCATAGCTGATATTTTTTTTATTGGTTGGTCTAGCAGTCTTGGGATCAGTCTGTGTTTGATTAAAGTGATAGCCAACTTGGCCATTCCAAAATATTATGGGATATTGCAGAGCATCATATGAACTATGTGTTTCTGCAATACGTGGAAGATTGTCGCTTCGTCGCTGAATAATTATATCTTGGCTTTGAAAGTCCTGTCCAACCAGTACAATAGCTACTTCGCTAACAGTGGGAGAATTAAATCGCCTTTCATGCTCACCAAAACGGTCTCTTGTTTGCTCTTATTACAACTTGATATTCATCACGTGGCATTCTTTCTAAGGCTGTTTTGAAAAGGTTTACTAACTGATTGTGTTGAATTAGCAAAGATTTTTCCATCAGCACAATCTCTTTGTCTCAAGTATAGCTTCACAACGTCTATCAGCTTGCATTTGTTCGTCTCCCAAAAAATAAATTTGTAAAAACTTTGGATCTTCATTTGCTACAGGAAGCATTGAACCGATTTTGTGATATATTTGGCCCTAGACTTTAAAAGTTGGCATAAATCCTGCTTCCTGGAGTCCAGCTGTCGTACTAAAGGATGTCATCTGGAAAGATGAATTATATCTCCTAATATTTTGCAGAAAATGCTTTGACTCGGGAGTTGTTCCTGACATGTATAAAAGAAGAAGTGGTTCAGGAGGTAGATCTAAAGGTGGCAAACTGACTTTGCCATTTGAGCAGCACATACCAGGCGATTCCAAGTTAAACTTCTTTGCTTGACAATGTTTGCATATTATGTCCATTTTGCCAATTATGACTTTCTGATGTGACCTATAGTCTTGAATTGGGTTGAAATGAAGTGAAATGCTTCCAAACACAAATCAGCCTGCCTACATCTTTGCACACGTTGCATATGTCATATGCTGTCATTTTCAGAATGTTCATTCTTTTGTTCAGATGTTTCCATATTCCTTGCTTCACCCTACCTTATCAGATTCTTGTGAAGACGACATTCCCGTTGCTCTGATGTCTCAGCTGCCTTACATTTAAGCCTGTCTCATAAGTTTCTTTTCAAGCCGTGAGTCACGTTGTTCACTTGTTTCAGCTTTTTGACACAATTTTGCGTTCTTAGCTTTTGGATGAACTTGCCCAATAGATGGTCGTTTTTTGGGCGGCATTTTAAAAAACAGTCCTTAGTATTATGACCCTTTAGTCTTCACCTGACACTGATAAGAGATGTAATAGGATGAATAGTAAATACAGAGCAGCCCTCACACAGTATTACTATGACCTGAAGGAGCTCACATCTCAGTAATGAAAACCGCCTCACGGGCAGACTTGTGTAGTTGCCCATAGCAACCAATCAGAGCTCAGGTTTCACTTTACCTCAGCAGCTTCAGTAATGAAAGCTCCCTGTATAGTAAGCAATAATGACAATCTTACTATGAAGCAGTTTTCACCTGACCAATATTGCTACTCAGTAAGGCTGCTTGCACACTACAGTATTTTTCACGGGTCTCCGGCCTGTGGATTATATAGCTCCATAAACATTCTATGGAGCCTGCAAAATTCACAGCTTTGTGCACAAAGAAGTCTATGGAACCGCCAAATCCATGGCCCGGAGGCCCATGAAAAATACTGTAGTGTGAAAGCAGCCAGTAAGGATACCAGACGTGTTTTGTCAGTGCGTGCGTGTATGTGTGTGTTTGTGTGTGCACGTGTGTGATCCATGTATATGCTCTGTTCGTCCGTGTGCGTAGGTTGCATCCATCTCAGTGTGTTTGCGTGCGTGTCTGGTCCTTGCGTTCGTGTGTGTGGTGTGCATGTGGTATTTATGGAGTGGTGTTGTGGTATTTGTGGGGTGGTGTTTGTGTTGTGTGTGTCTAGTGTGGTCTGGTGTTTGTGTGGTGTGTTGTGGCATGTGTGTGGTGTTGTGCTTGTGGGTTGGTGTATGTGTGAAATGTTTATGTGTTGTATAATCCGTCCCTGTCAGTCACAACTGTTGTTTTCCCCTCAGCACTGTCACTTTCACCTTCATGTTTCCCCATTATATGTATAGGGCCTAACTTCGGGGGCCCCAATCTGATGACTGGGGGACGCTAGCAAGATTTAATGTGCGCAGTATTCTGCTCCTGTGGGTGGAGAGGGGGCGTGCCAAATTTCACCCAAATGGGGTGAGAACTGTGGATTTGTATAGAGCGGGCTACTACAGATTTTGAGTTTTATATATATATATATATATATATATATATATATATATATATTATTTATTTATTATAGCACCATTAATTCCATGGTGCTTTACATTTGAGGATTTCCATACACAAAATATACAAAACAAATATAATACTAACAGTGACCAACTGGCACAGTGGGATACAGGGCCCTGCCCGCAAGGGCTTGCAATCTATGAGGGTAGAGGGATAGAGACAGAAGGTGAGGGTAGAGGCTGTTCAGGTGTTATGGTGACAGTAGTGTTATTGGAGGTTATAGGCCTTCCTGAATACGTGAGTCTTCAGGGCCTTCTTGAAGCTTGTGACTGTGGGGGACCAGTCTTATGTGTCTTGGTAATGATTTTCAGAGTATGGGGGATGCGCGGGAGAAGTCTTGGAGAAAATTGTGTGAAGAGCGGATAAGAGCAGAGCGGAGAAGGAGGTCTTTGGAGGATCGGAGGTTACGTGTGGGCAGGCAGCGGATGATTAATAATAATAATAATAATAATAATAGTCCTTTAATAGTCCCACAATGGGGAAATTCAGTGTGTTACAGCAGCAAAGATAAGCAGATACAAATACAAATACAACATGTACAGGAATATTCCAAGGTGAGAGGCATTACATTGATAGCAGACAGACAGATAGGGCGTAGCAGGGGGGGGGGGGGGGATTTAACAGGCAGAGAGATATTTTCAGTTCTCTGTGTGTAATGATCTCCGCTTAGGTCGGTGTTGGTTGTACAGCCTAACCGCGGTGGGGAGGAAAGACTTCCGATAGCGCTCCTTCTCACACCTAGGGTGGAGCAGTCGGTCACTGACAGTACTGCTCAGCGCGATCACAGTCTCATGCATGGGATGGGACTTCTTCTTCTGCATGGAGCTCACCACGGACAGTATCTTTCTGTCACCCACCACCTTAGGTCAGAGATATATGGAGAGGACAGGTTGTGGATGGCTTTGTATGTCAGCGTTAGTAATTTGAAACCAATTAAATTACCTCAGTTAAGAAAATATACCCCTCAAGGAATTTATCAAGAGGTATAATGAGCAATTTGACCCCACAGCTGTTTCACAGTATTTACTACCATTGGGACATGAAAAGGAAAAATTACTCTTTCCAGCAAAATGTCTCTTTAGCCCCAAATTTCTCATTTTCACAACAGGGTTAAGAAAGAAAAAGTACCCCACAGTTCATTACACAATATCTCCTGAACGTGGCAGTACCCCATATGTGGTCGTAAACTGCTGTATGGGTACATGGCAGAGCTTGGAACAGAGAGAGCCCTATTTTTCTGTTGGAGGGCAGATTTTGATGCAATTGTTTTCAGCTACCATGTCACATTTGCAGAGCCCCTCAGGTGCCAGAACAGTAGAAACCCCGAAATGTGACTTCATTTTGGAAACTAGACCCCTCAAGGAATTTATCAAAGGGTATAGTGAGCATTTTGACCCTACAGATGTTTCACACAATTGGGCCGTGAAAATAGATGAAATTTTTTTCCGTTAAAATGTTGTTTTAACCCCAGATTTTTAAGGGTAGGTTCACATATGTCAGTTGCATCAGTATCAGTTTTTTTTGTCCTTTAATCATTACAACTGATGCCAAAACTGATGCGAAAATGCATCAGTTGTCATCAGGCTTTTCCACAAATTTCTACTCCAAAACCATCAGTTGTCATAAGTTGGCATCAGTGTTTACCATCAGTTTTTACTATCACTTTTTACTTTTAGGGTGAGATAAAGCTGTATAGCACAACCCTCTTGGCCCTTACCTGAGAAACAAACCCCTGATGCAGTGTGCTGGAGACTTAGGAGTTGGCATTTACTGGCATTTCAAGAGTTCTGCAAAAGTGTCATGACGTCCAAAAACCTAACCGTCTAAATCTGATCACCAAAAAACAAATAACGCTCCCTCCCTTCTGCCTGGTTGTGTGCCAAATTATCAGTTTATACCCACATATAACATTAAGTACGTTACCCTGGGTACACCAGTGTCATACATGTGGGCATAAACTGCAGTTTGGGCACACAGCAGGTCACAGAAGGGAAGGAGCGCTATGTGGCTTTTGGAGTGCAGATTTAGATGTTTGGGATCTGGACACCATGTCATGTTTGCAAAGCCTGTAAGGTGCCAGAAAAGTGGAATTCCCTAAGGAGGGACTCCATTGTGAAAACTGCATCCCTCAAAGAATTAATCAAGGGGTGTAGTGAGCATTAGTATCCCAGGCGTGAATGCACAGCGGATGGGGAAAAGTGAATATGTAAGCTGTGCGGAGTACATTGGGTACACTAAATTCCCTACTATTTTCCCAGGAGTTCCTATTATTGGGGGGGGGGGGGGTCACTTCTGGTGTCTTTTCCCTTGTAAGCTCTGGGGTGTACCCTCATATATGTTAGCACAGCTTATACATTCCCCTCCTGCAACAGACAGCTTTGTTCTAATGATTTGGCGATTTTTGGGGTTTTTGTCTTCACATTGTACAAGCTATATTTTCTTTATTTTTCTGGTGATGTCACCATATGAGGGCTTGTTGTTTGCGGGATGAGATGCATTTTGTAATGACACCAGCTTTGGGTGCCTATAACTTATTGAATACATTTTATCAACTCATTTTTTTAGTGGATTATAAAAAAACACATCAATTCTGGTATTGCGTTTTACCTTTTAAATTTTTTGCCATGCAGCATACAGCATAAGTAACATGTTACCTATATTCTGTGGCTCAGTATGATTAAGACGATACCTCATTTATAATTTTTTTTATGCGATACTAATTCTGCAGAAAAAAAACCAATTTGGGGAAAGAAATCAATTATGTTTGCATTGCCATTTTCTGAGAGGCATAATATTTTTATTTTTCGGTTTACAGTTAGTTGAGGGCTTATTTTTTGCAGGACAACCTATGCCTTTTATTGGTACTGTTTTGGGGTACATATAACTTTTTGATCACTTTTTATAGCATATTTTGTAAGGTAAGATGGCGAAAAATCATTAATTCCGGTGTTTTTTTCCATTTTTCTTTTCCGACGTTCACCTTGTAGGTTAAATATTGTTTCAGTTTTATTGTACAGGTTGTTACGGACGCAGCGATACCAAATATGTATTGTTTTTATTTTTAGGTTTTTTTTACAAAATTTGAATATATATTATTATTATTATTTATTTATATAGCACCATTCCATGGTGCTTTACATTTGAGGGTTTACATACGGTACACAAAATATACAAGACAAGTATAATACTAACAGTGACCAACTGGCACAGTGTGATAGAGGGCCCTGCCTGCAAGAGGTTACAATCTATGAAGCATCCTTTTTGTGGGCCAGATGTACTTTTTATTTATAACATTTTGGGGAATGTCTGATGATTTCATTGATTTTATTCAAATTTTTATCAGAGGCTTAGAACAGCAGGTGGGGAAATAAATAAATAATTAATATGGTGGTTCGGCTCTTTTGATTTTTTTTTTTTTTTTTCAAACCCGCTACGGCATACACCGTATAGAAAAAATACTTTTAAAACGTTTTTAGATTGGGCATTTTCATACACAGGGATATTTTTTTCAATTTTTATTTCTAGACCCCTAGGGGTCATAAAACCCCAGTTGGTCTGATAACTAATTTATACTGCAATGCTAATGCATTGTATTAATAAATCCCTATATTGCTATTAAAGGCTGCCTAGCGCTGAAAATGCACATTGGAGGCCCAGTTTGGTTAATTACACTACATTGGCAGGCACCTGCAGCACCTCTCGTAAAATTATATAAATGGCGTAATATTTTGGGCGTCAATTTTTTTTAAACTGCACTCCTCAAGGAATGAATCAAGAGATATAGTGAGTATTTTGAGCCCAAGAGTGCTTCCCAAAAATTCTTGGGAGTGGCCTGCTGGGGAAGTAGCATATCAACCTGGGATAGGAATAGACTCAACAAGCAGATTAGAAGGGCCATCTCTATCCTGGGAAGCCCCCTGGACCCAGTGCAGGTGGTGTGTGACAGAAGGATACTGTCCGTGGTGAGCTCCATGCTGGAGAATAAGTCCCATCCCATGCATGAGACCGATAGCAATGGACAGTACTGTTGTTGACCGACTGCTTCACCCTAAGTGTGAGAAGGAGCTCTATCGGAAGGCTTTCCTCCCCGCTGCGGTTAGGCTGTACAACCAACACTGACCTAAGTGGAGATCATTCCATACAGAGAACTGAAATAACTTAAGTTGTGATATCCCTTCTACTACTTTTTTACCTTTACCTTTTCATCTGTACCTACTGTCACTGTAATGCCTCTACCTTGGAGCTTTTTTTGTATTTGTATTATTTATGCTGCTGTAACACACTGAATTTCACCATGGTGGAACCAATAAAGGATTATCTTATCTTATACCAAAATAGTATAAATCTGTGCTTGGCTGTGTACCCAAACAGCATTTTATACCCAATTACAACATTAGATAACTAATTTCTCTTGGTTACAACAAAATCTTATATGGGCATAAACCACTGTTTGGGACAAACAGAAGTGAAAGCGCGCGGTTTAGCTGGAACGCAGATTTAGATGGATGATTTTTAGACACCCTAAGGTGCCAGAAAGGTAGAATATCCTAGAAAGTGACCCCATTTTAAAAACTGCACCCCTCAAAGAATTTATCAAGGGGCGTAGTGAGAATTAGATTTGCATAGCGGATGGTGAAAAGTGAATATGCAAGCTGTGCAGTACATAGCGTACACAAGTTCACCACTATTTTCCCAGGGATAGGGAGGTTTTCTGGGGGAAGTTCAGTTCTAGTGTCTGTTTCCCTGTAAATTCTAAGTCTGGGGTGTACCCTGATACATTTGCACAGCTTCTACAGTCATGGCCAAAAGTTTTGAGAATGACACAAATATTATATTTTCACATGATCTGCTGCCCTCTGGTTTTTATGTGTGTTTGTCAGATGTTTTTATCACATACAGAAATATAATTGCATTCATATTATGAGTAACAGAAGCTTATATTGACAGTTAGAATGAGTTAATGCAGCAAGTCAATATTTGCAGTGTTGACCCTTCTTCTTCAGGACCTCTGCAATTCTCCCTGGCATGCTCTCAATCAACTTCTGGACCAAATCCTGACTGATAGCAGTCCATTCTTGCACAATCAATGCTTTAATTTTGTCTGAATTTGTTGGTTTTTGTTTGTCCACCCGTCTCTTGATGATTGACCACAAGTTCTCAATGGGATTAAGATCTGGGGAGTTTCCAGGCCATGGACCCAAAATCTCTATGTTTTGTTCCCTGAGCCATTTAGTTATCACCTTTGCTTTATGGCAAGGTGCTCCATCATGCTGGAAAAGGCATTGTTGAGCGCCAAACTGCTCTTGGACGGTTGGGAGAAGTTGCTCTTGGAGGACATTCTGGTACCATTCTTTATTCATGGCTGTGTTTTTAGGCAAGACTGTGAGAGAGCCGATTCCCTTGGCTGAGAAGCAACCCCACACATGAATGGTTTCAGGATGCTTTACAGTTGGCATGAGACAAGACTGGTGGTAGCGCTCACCTCTTCTTCTCCGAATAAGCTGTTTTCCAGATGTTCCAAACAATCGAAAAGGGGATTCATCAGAGAAAATGACTTTACCCCAGTTCTCAGCAGTCCACTCCCTGTACCTTTTGCAGAATATCAGTCTGTCCCTGATGTTTTTTCTGGAGAGAAGTGGCTTCTTTGCTGCCCTCCTTGAGACCAGGCCTTGCTCCAAGAGTCTCCGCCTCACAGTGCGTGCAGATGCACTCACACCTGCCTGCTGCCATTCCTCAGCAAGCTCTGCACTGCTGGTAGCCCGATCCCGCAGCTGAAACACTTTTAAGAGACGGTCCTGCCGCTTGCTGGTCTTTCTTGGGCGCCCTGGAGCCTTTTTGGCACCAATGGAACCTCTCTCCTTGAAGTTCTTGATGATGCGATAGATTGTTGACTGAGGTGCAATCTTTCTAGCTGCAATACTCTTCCCAGTTAGGCCATTTTTGTGCAGTGCAATGATGACTGCACGTGTTTCTTTAGAGATAACCATGGTTAACAGAAGAGAAACAATGATGGCAAGCACCAGCCTCCTTTTAAAGTGTCCAGTGGTGTCATTCTTACTTAATCATGACAGATTGATCTCCAGCCCTGTCCTCATCAACACCCACACCTGTGTTAATGGAGCAATCACTGAAACTATGTTAGGTGGTCCTTTTAAGGCAGGGCTGCAATGATGTTGAAATGTGTTTTGGGGGATAAAGTTCATTTTCTAGGCAAATATTGACTTTGCAAGTAATTGCTGTTAAGCTGATCACGCTTTATAACATTCTGGAGTATATGCAAATTGCCATTAGAAAAACTGAAGCAGTAGACTTTGTAAAAATTAATATTTGTATCATTCTCAAAACTTTTGGCCATGACTGTACATCTGTCTTCCTGATGAATCCAGATTTTCCCCAAAGATATGGCAATTGTGGGGTTTTTGTTGTTGCGTTTTACAAGCTTTATATTTCTCACAAAATGTAGCCAATATCAGGGCTTCTTTTTTTGTGGGATGAGATGCATATTGCAATGACACCATTTTGGAACACCTATAACTTACTGGTTATTTTTTATTACATCTTTCTTGGTGGATTAAAAAAAAAATACCATTCAGCGTACAGCATAAGTAACATGTTACCTTCATTCTATGGGTCAGTACAATTACGGCAATAGCTAATATATATATATTTTTTTAAATGTTACTGAGGTTGTGGGCCGATTAATATATATATATATATATATATATGGGGCAGTATATATATACACATACAAAAACCCCTAACGGTTTAACATTACAGCTAAAACCCACTTTAAGAAGGCGGAAAGGCTTCTGCTGTAATAGTATGGCGGATTGCCTTAACCCCTTCACGTGAGCTCTCTCCATAAACGGCAGGTGCCAGCTGTATAATACATTAGTATTGCAGTGAATAGTATGAGTGATCAGACACCCTAGGGTTCAAGGTCCCTAGGGGTTCTGTTCATAAAAGTAAAAGTATTAAAAAAAAAAAAAAAAAAAAAAATACAAAAGTTTAAATCATCCCCCCTTTCCCTAGATCACATATAAAAATAAACAAAAGTAAACAAACATTTTAGGTATCCCCGTGCTCAAAAATTCCTGAACTATTAAAATATTTAAGCCTGCACATGGAGGATTTAGTACATTTTGATCAGGTGGGATTCATTCCTCATAGGGAGTCCATGGATAATACATTGAAGGCCTTCTCTGCAATCCACCATGCCCAACACTCTCGAATTCCCTTGCTGCTGCAGTCTCTGGATGCGGAGAAGACCTTTGACAGAGTGGATTGGAGGTTCCTAGAAGCTACTCTCTCCCAGATAGGTCTTGGCCCTACCATGCTCACCCGTATATGCGCTCTCTATAATTCCCCATGTGCACAAATACGAGTTAACGGCTCACTCTCTTCCCCTCTCATTATTCGTAATGGTACCCGGCAAGGCTGCCCCCTCTCACCAATGCTCTACGCTCTGGTGATGGAACACCTGCTGGTGGCCATTAGGGGTAATCCAGACATTCAGAGCCTCAGTGTTCGTGATCGGCATTTAAAAATTTCAGCATTCGTGGACGATGTCCTGCTTTTTGTCACGCAGCCAATTACGACTATCCCTTCTCTCCTTCGCGAAATTAATAATTACAGCTTTTATAGTAAAAATTAATCTGTCCAAAAGCACAGCTCAGTATTTCCCTGTCTGTGCCTTTAGTCCGTAATAGTCGCTCCTCCTTTCCCAAAAGCGATCAAATATTTGGTGTACAGCTTCCTAATATTCTAAAATGACACATCCTCGCTAAATTTTCTACCGCTTCTTCGCACCATCCAGACAGACCTCTCTCGTTGGGATACCAAAGGATTTTCTTGACTAGTTTGCATAAACCTCCTGAAAATGAATGTACTCCCCAGGCTGCTCTATCTTTTTCAGACCATACCCATAGCATGTCCCAAACATTTTTTTGTCATGGTCCAGAAAGCTTTTACTAAGTTTATCTGGGCCTCTGAGGATCGCAAGGAGCACTCTCACTAGGCCTAAGCAGTATGGACGTTTGGCGGTCCCGGAGTGCTCTAGTTACTTCCTGGCTGCGGTCACTGCACATATTCTTGATTGGCACCATTCTGCACAATCTAAGCTCTGGGTTGCCCTGGAGGGATCTCTTAGCCCGCTCCCTCTCACTGTCCTTCCATGGCTTCACAAACGCTATTGGTTAGACGGTACGACTCATGTACTCCCATACATCACGAGTCAGGTGCTACTCTCCTGCAGACTCTATGGTAGTGTGCAGAAACTGTTCCATGATGGACCCATGACTCCTATCTCGGGCAATCGAGAATTTCCCGCTGCACTACATTCTTCTTTTCTCTCCCATGCCATAGGCCAGCCTATACTCAGATTCTGTCGAGTGACCTCATCCTCATCCCTTCTTCCCCGCTCTGACTTACTCGCTTGAGGCTCAGACCCTGACTCCGGTGCCTCCCACTGACAGTATGCCCAGCTCTTTCATTTCTATGCCACTCTTAAGACATCTCAATCTTTATAGGGCACTGTTGCCTTTTGAGCAGCTTTGCCTTTCACCTAGTCCCCAGGCTCATGCTGTCTCACTTCTTAGTGGAATGCTAATGGAGGACTCAGATGTCTGCTTACCAGCATTTGCAAAGGGCTGGGAGAGGGAATTGGGGGTCTCGTTCTCACCAGACGTACGTGTGGTTTTCGGCTTTTCATGCGTGCCATAAATTCTCTATTTCTTGCAAGGCACAAGAAACGAACTACAAGATCCTCTCTCGGTGGTACAGAGTCCCCTCTGTCCTCCAGGAGATATACCCCTTTACATCGGATCGCTGCTGGAGATGTAACGATGCCCGGGGTACGATGGCACATGTCTGGTGGGGATGTGCACTTCTATGCTCCTTTTGGTCGGATGTCCATCAAATTATTCAGAAGGTCGCTGGAAATGTGCTGAATGATGACCCTGCTCCACTCTTCCTCTCCATTTTCCCCAAAAAGTTTAAAAAAAAAACATACCTGTAGACTGTTAGGTTTTCTATTAATAGCAGCAAGGACAGTAATACCTAGACTATGGAAGTCTCCGACATCCCCCACTCTTTTGTCATGGCTTCAGGAGGTCTTACGCATCCGCAGCATGGAAACCTTACTTGCGGAATTGAAAGAGTGAAGAAATCAGGCGATACCTTTTAGAGGCTAACTGAGTATATTTGATGGTGAGCTTTCGGGAGTACTAGCTCCCTTCATCAGACATGATGTTATACAAGAAACAAAATTCACAAATTTTTTTATACCCTAAAGACATGGACCTTCAAAGGATCTTAGAATCCTTAAAAAAAAAAAAAAAAAATACAATACAATACAATACAAGTAGAGAAGTTATTTACAACAAGTCAAAAAAATAAACAAATCTGGAAACATGTGGGGAGTGACGGAGGGATCAGTAATTCTTGCTATCTGCTTGCTGTCAGGTGGTGATTTGTGACCCTCACAGCTCATACATAGTGTGACATGAAACTGGCATGAATATTAAGTCAAAATTGCAGAGTTTGAAATTTTTGCATTTTTTCTGTTATTGATGGTGACAGGGCTGTGGTGGGACAGTGCACACACATTATGAGATACACCACATTGGAAGACCTGCAGGAAAACGTCCCCCTAATGCTTTTTTAAACTGTAGTTTTTATTGAAATTTTTATAAGTAACATAACAACAATATGGTAGGCAAAATCAAGTTAAATGGGAAAAAAAAAAAAAAAAAAAAAAAGTATACATAACAAATCGTGCAATCACAACACAGGGAACACAGACAGGAGGGGGGAGGGTAACTACAAGGGAAAGAGGGGAAGGGAAGAAGAAAGAAGGAGGGGGGAGGTGTCAGAGACCATGCAAAATACAATAAGCGTCCCAGGATGACCACACCACAGTAAAGACTTCCATTGTATGATTAAGAGAAGCCGTCAAATGCTCCATACTACGGACGTCTTTCACTCGAGCAATAAGCTCTGGACCAGTAAGAGGAGAAGTCTTCCGCCAATGGAGAGCAATGAGGGTTTTAGCAGCAGTACATAAGTATAGAAACAATTTAGAGGACTGCTTACCCAGGTGCGTGGGGGAGGAAGATTAAGCAAATAGGTAAAGGGATCCAGGGAAACACCTTGAATAAAAAGGGCATCAGTGAGAGATCTAACCCCCGGACATTCCCAAAAAATGTGGCATAACGTACCCACCTCCTCCTGGCAGTGCCAACAAATGGAAGGAATGCTAGGATTAAGAGAATGGAGCGAGGCAGGGTTGTGGTAGCAATACATAAGTAACTTATATTGGGTCTCGTGGAAAGTAATACAGGTAGAGGACTTAGCTGCACAAGACCAAATAATCTGCCATTGCCCGGGCGAAATCTGTCTATTCAGAGCCCCAGATCACTTAATCATATTCTCATGGGAGACAGGGTCCTGTCCCTCCGGAGAGGAAAGGAGCCTGTAGATGCCCGATATCAGACCTGCCGTGGAGATACCCGCTCGGAAAACCCCTTCAAAGGCAGTAGGGACCGAGACGAGACCTTCAGGGAGCCAAACTAGGAGGTCACAAAGTGGACAATTTGCTGATAGTGCAACCACTCAGAAGTAGGCAAATGCAGCACAGAGGTAAAAATAGACGAAGGGCTTGAGCTCCAAGGTCGACAGATTCACCAGATCAGCAATGTGAAAGAGGCCCAGTTTACTCCAGGGCCGTACCATAGCCACCGTGAGTCGCCACCGGGAGGAGCGGGTTGTACAAGAAGGAAATCCTAGAGAAACATGGAGAGGCCAGGAGGAAAAAGTTTGGAGCAGGTGATCCAAATAGCTTGCGTGAAGCGGATGGGTCCTAGGAGAGAGGAACGGGACAACAAGAATGCATTAGAGTGGATCGGTGCTAGTCAAAGCTTCTCAATCTCAACCAATTTCGTGTAGGCTTGTGGAGTAGACCAGAACGGGGATACAACGCAAATGGGATGCCCAGCAGTAATGTGGGACCGCCAACCCCTCCCCCCCACCTCTGCCTGATAACATCACCGAGTGGGGAATACGATGGCGTTTACCACTCCAGATAAACGGGAAGATCGATTTTTGGAAAGCACAGGGACAGCGATTGGGAGCGTTTCAAAGTAGTAAAGAAGTTTTGGGAGGAGAGTCATTTTGACAGCGGTAAAATGACCAATGAGGGAAATATGGAGGCCATATTTCTAAAAGAGGACATAATTCCCTAAACAGGCGAGGATAGTTAACTGAGTAAAGGGTAGAATAAGAAGGAGACAGTTGAATTCCCAAATAACGGAGGGAGCGCTCCTTCCACTGAAAATCAAAATTAGACCAGAGCAGCTGTAAAGTAGAGTCAGGGATGTTCATAGGTAATGCTTCGGTCTTGGTAGGATTAACTTTATAGCCAGAAAAACTGCCATATGTTTTCAGCACTTGGAAAAGATTCGGGAGGGACGTGTGCGAATTAGTAAGGGTTAAAAAAACATCGTCAGCAAACAAGATAATCTTAAAGTCCCTATGCCTAACCGCTACCCCAGTGATGTCAGAAGCTTTGTGGCTTGTCAACATGTAGTTTGGCAAATTCCAGTCTGGCTTTTTTATGATTTGTTTTCAACAACGGTGTCCTCCTTGGTCATCTCCCATGAAGTCCACTTTGGCTCAAACAACGACAGATGGTGTGATCTGACACTTATGTTCCTTGAGCTTGAAGTTCACCTTTAATCTCTTTAGAAGTTTTTCT
Organism: Leptodactylus fallax; assembly: GCA_947044405.1. Taxonomy (NCBI): domain Eukaryota; kingdom Metazoa; phylum Chordata; class Amphibia; order Anura; family Leptodactylidae; genus Leptodactylus; species Leptodactylus fallax. The sequence continues at coordinate 1,295,648 of CAMRHE010000217.1, read as the reverse complement.
GGGCTCTTTTGTTACCATTCGTTTTATCCTTCTCTTTGATTTGTCATCAATTTTCCTTCTGCGGCCACGTCCAGGGAGGTTGGCTACAGTCCCTTGTATCTTAAATCTCTGAATATTATGTGCAACTGTAGTAACAGAAACATCAAGCTGCTTGGAGATGGTCTTATAACCTTTGCCTTTAACATGCTTGTGTATAATTTTCTTTCTAAGCTCCTGAGACAACTCTTTCCTTCGCTTCCTAAGGTCCATGTTGAGTGTGGTACTCACCATGTCACCAAACAGCACAGTGGGTATCTGTAGCCCTATATACAGGCCCACTGACTGATTACAAGATTGTAGACACCTGTGATGCTAATTAGTGGACACACCTTGATTTAACATGTCCCTTTGGTCACATTATTTTCAGGGGTACCATCATTTCTGTCCAGGCCTGTTTCATGAGTTTTCTTTTTTTTAAAAAAAATTCTGTTGAAGCATGGTTGAAAAGCAATGTCTGACTTTATCTGATACGGCATCATATCCTGTGAGGTAATGTTGGAGCATCAACAGAGGAGGGTACATTTTAGGGATTCTAACTATGAAAGGGTTTACATTCAGAGTTGTGATAGGCCTGTCTGAAAAGATATGTCTTTAGTTTACGCTTGAAGCTGTGGAATTTGGTTGTTAATCTAATAGTTTGGGATAGAGCATTCCAGAGAAGTAGTGTAACTCGGGAGAAGTTTTGTATACGAACGTGGGAGGTTCTGATAATAGAGGATGTTAGTCTTAGGTCATTGAGTGAACGGAGAGTACGGGTTGGGCGATAGACAGAAATGAGGGAGGAAATGTAGGGAGGTGCAGCATTATGGAGAGCCTTGTGAATGAGGGTGATAAGTTTATATTGTATAGGCAGCCAATGTAGTGACCGGCACAGACCGGAGGCATCGCTGTAGTGTCTAGACCATGGGTAGGCAACCTTTTTTGTTCGGCGTACCGATATTAATTAAAAAAAAAAATCAAAGATGAGGTACTCGGGAGTGCCGGTCAATAATTGTAAGCCTGACGACCCCTAAACTAAAATCATACCACAAACAATAACACAGAAGTGTTGCCACCAGATGTTTTAGGGCACATGCGCTTACTGCTATTTCCTGGGACGCTCCTGTACTTTCCGATTAGAAGCAATGAAAGTCCATGTGCATCCCCAATTACTGTAGTGGCAAATGTAAGTGTCCAGGAGCACCGTATGGCGGCATCCTTATGGTGAAAACAAACTATGTATCTGGATGCAGATATAGTCTTAGGCCACTGGAACTTTTACTTCAATGTAAAACTGCATTCACACGGTGCATTTTTGCACAAAAAAAAAAATGCCTGTGTTTTCTGTGCAAAAACACATCCTTAATGTAGAAAACACACCGTTATACAGAATAATGTCCCATAGCGGCCCCTGCACAAGGTATTATATCCCATAACAGCCTCTACACACGGTATTAGGTCCCATAGCGGTCCCTGCACACGGTATTAGGTCCCATAGCGGTCCCTGCACACGGTATTAGGTCCCATAGCGGTCCCTGCACACGGTATTAGGTCCCATAGCGGTCCCTGCACACGGTATTAGGTCCCATAGCGGTCCCTGCACACGGTATTAGGTCCCATAGCGGTCCCTGCACACGGTATTAGGTCCCATAGCGGTCCCTGCACACGGTATTAGGTCCCATAGCGGTCCCTGCACACGGTATTAGGTCCCATAGCGGTCCCTGCACACGGTATTAGGTCCCATAGCGGTCCCTGCACACGGTATTAGGTCCCATAGCGGTCCCTGCACACGGTATTAGGTCCCATAGCGGTCCCTGCACACGGTATTAGGTCCCATAGCGGTCCCTGCACACGGTATTAGGTCCCATAGCGGTCCCTGCACACGGTATTAGGTCCCATAGCGGTCCCTGCACACGGTATTAGGTCCCATAGCGGTCCCTGCACACGGTATTAGGTCCCATAGCGGTCCCTGCACACGGTATTAGGTCCCATAGCGGTCCCTGCACACGGTATTAGGTCCCATAGCGGTCCCTGCACACGGTATTAGGTCCCACAGCGGTCCCTGCACACGGTATTATGATCCATAGCTCTCTTCAGACCCCCAGAGTATAATGTCGCGATAATGACGTCCGACGTGACCTCTGAGGCCCTGTCAGCTGTCAGAAGCGCCTGCAGATTGCACAGCTGCCGCGTAGCGCAGGGAGCAAGGTGAGTATCATTATTTTTTATGTTTCATCACTTCTCCTAAGTCTCCGCTTATTATACTCAGGGGTCTGAAGAGACCCCACAGTATAATAATAGCAGTTTCGTTTCGGCCATGTTTGGTCCGATCGAAGCTGCTGGGTGAGGACTCCACCGCCACGCCAGGAAAATAAGCCTCGCGTGCCACTCTTGGCACACGTGCCGGGGGTTGCCGACCCCTGGTCTAGACTGATAGATGAGCCTGGCCGCCACATTCAGAATAGACTGTAGAGGGGAGAGTTTAGTAAGGGGAAGACCGATTAGTAAGGAGTTACAGTAGTCAAGGTGAGAGTGAATCAGGGCAACAATAAGTGTCTTTAGTGTATTTGTGGTAAGGAAAGGGCGAATTCTGGAGAGGTTTTTGAGGTGGAGATGACATGAGCGTGCGAGTGATTGGATATGGGGGGTGAAGGAAAGGTGTGAGCCAAACATAACCCCGAGGCAGCCTAGGAGTTATGGTAAGGCCAGAGACTGCAATGGAGATATCAGGGACAGATCTATTAGATGGTGGAAACAGCAGTAGTTCAGTCTTTGAGAGATTCAGTTTCAGATAGAGCGAAGACATGATATTTGAGACAGCAGAGAGGCAGTCACTGGTGTTCTGTATTAGTGCAGGGGTGATGTCACGGGATGACGTATATAATTGGGTGTCATCAGCATAAATATGGTACCGGAAGCCAAATCTGGTGATGGTTTGTCCAATGGGGGCTGTGTAGAGGGAGAAGAGCAGGGGACCTAGGACCAAGCCCTGAGGAACCCCAACGGCAAGGGAAAGAAACAGAGCCCGCAAATGATACACAGAAAGTGTGGTCAGAGAGATAAGAGGAGAACCAGGAGAGAGCGGTGTCTGTGAGGCTGACAAAACGGAGCATAGTGAGGAGGAGTTGATGGTCAACAGTGTCAAATGCTGCTGAGAGATCTAGAAGAAAAAGAAGAAAATAGTCACCTTTGGATTTAGCCATCAGGAAATCATTGGAGACTTTTGTGAGGGCCATTTTATTAGTAGAGTGCAGAGTGTGGAAGCCAGATTGTAAGGGGGCAAGAAGAGAGTTAGCAGAAAGATAGCAGATTAAACGAGAATAGACCAAGCGTTCCAAGATTTTGGAGATAAAAGGAACGTTAGAGACATGTCGATAGTTAGCAGCACAGGACGGGTCAAGGGGGATTTCTTCAGTAGTGGGGTTATGACAGCATGTTTGAAAGAGGATGGGAAAATTCCAGAAGAGAAAGAGTGGTTAAATATTTTAGTAAGGTAAGTCGTGACGGCAGGCGACAGAGACTGGAGAAGGTGTGAGGGGAAAGGGTCACTACTACAGGTTGTAGGGCGAGAAGAAGAAAGTAGCTGAGAGACTTCCTCCTCTGTAACAGGTTCAAAAGATGAGAATGAACAGTCTGAAGTGCGGCTGGTGAGGGGGTCAGTGCCACCTGGGGATTGGGCAGTTATTTCCTGACGTATCTTATCAATTTTATCATGGAAATAAGTGGCCAGGTCATCTGCGCTAAGATCTGTGAATGGCATCTGTACCTTGGGAGTAAGGAGTGAAAAGTTTCAAATAGCCTACTATTTACAGGGTTACAGGAGAGAGAAGAGATGAGAGCGGTGAAATAGGCTTGTTTGGCTAGGTGAAGGGCAGAATTATAGGTTTTAAGCATAAATTTAAAGTGGAGGAAGTCTGCAGGTGAACGTGATTTTCTCCACAGACGTTCAGCACACCTAGAGTACCGCTGAAGAAAACGTTTCTGTGGCGTGTGCCAGGGTTGCTGCCTCCTGCGTCTAACTTTTCAAGTGGAGGGGGGAGCCGCCTCATCCAATGCACTCTTAAGGGTTTCATTATAGTGACTGGTGGCCAGATTGGGGCAGGAGAGTGAAGAGATGGGGAACAGAGAGTACTGTAGAGTATCTGAGAGGTGCTGGGTGTTAATAGCATGTAAATTCCTATATGTAAGATGAGTAGGTGTGTCCTGTGAAGGAGAGAAAGCACTGATGGTGAGAGACAGAAGGTTATGATCAGAGAGGGGCAGAGAAGAGTTAGTAAATTTAGAAACTGTGAGGAGTCTATGGAAGACATAGACTCCTCAATGGTGTTGCCATCTACATGTGTGGCGGAAGAGGAAAGTTGAGAAAGACCAAAAGACGTGGTTATTGAGAGAAACTGTGAGGAAGCTGGGGAGACAGGGGTGTCAGTGGGGATGTTAAAGTCACCCATGACGAGGGTAGGAATTTCACTGGATAAAAAGAGGGGAGGCCAAGAAGCGAAGTGATCCAGAAATTGGTAGGGTGAGCCGGGTGGACGGTAGATCACAGCTACACGTAAGGAGAGTGGGCGAAAAAGTCTGATAGCATGTACAGTGCAGACCAAACATTTGGACACACCTTCTCATTCCAAGAGTTTTCTGTATTTTCATGACTATAAAAATTGTAGATTCACACTGAAGGCATCAAAACTATGAATTAACACATGTGGAATTATATACTTAACAAGAAAGTGTGAAACAACTGAAAATGTGTCTTATATTCTAGGTTCTTCAAAGTAGCCACCTTTTGCTTTGATTACTGCTTTGCACACTCTTGGCATTCTCTTGATCAGCTTCAAGAGGTAGTCACCTGAAATGATCTTCCAACAGTCTTGAAGGAGTTCCCAGAGATGCTTAGCACTTGTTGGCCCTTTTGCCTTCACTCTGCGGTCCAGCTCATCCCAAACCGTCTCGATTGGGTTCAGATCTGGTGACTGTGGAGGCCAGGTCATGTGGCGTAGCACCCATCACTCTCCTTCTTGGTCAAATAGCCCTTACACAGTCTGGAGGTGTGTTTGTGGTCATTGTCCTGTTGAAAAATAAATGATGGTCCAACTAAACGCAAACCAAATGGAATAGCATGCCGCTGCAAGATGCTGTGGTAACCATGCTGGTTCAGTATTCCTTCAATGTTGAATAAATCCCCAACAGTGTCACCAGCAAAGCACCCCCACACCATCACACCTCCTCCTCCATGCTTCACGGTGGGAACCAGGCATGTAGAGTCCATTCATTCACCTTTTCTGCATCGCACAAAGGCACGGTGGTTGGAACCAAAGATCTCAAATTTGGATTCATCAGACCAAAGCACAGATTTCCACAGGTATAATGTCCATTCCTTGTGTTCTTTAGCCCAAACAAGTCTCTTCTGCTTGTTGCCTGTCCTTAGCAGTGGTTTCCTAGCAGCTATTTTACCATGAAGGCCTGCTGCACACAGTCTCCTCTTAACAGTTGTTGTAGAGATGTGTCTGCTACTAGAACTCTGTGTGGCATTGACCTGGTCTCTAATCTGAGCTGCTGTTAACCGGCGATTTCTGAGGCTGGTGACTCGGATAAACTTATCCTCCGCAGCAGAGGTGACTCTTGGTCTTCCTTTCCTGGGGCGGTCCTCATGTGAGCCAGTTTCTTTGTAGCGCTTAATGGTTTTGGCCACTGCACTTGGGGACACTTTCAAAGTTTTCCCAATTTTTCAGACTGACTGACCTTCATTTCTTAAAGTACTGATGGCCACTCGTTTTTCTTTACTTAGCTGCTTTTTTCTTGTCATAATACAAATTCTAATACTCCATTCAGTAGGACTATCAGCTATGTATCCACCTGACTTCTGAACAACACAACTGATGGTCCCAACCCCATTTCTAAGGCAAGTAATCCCACTTATTAAACCTGACAGGGCACACCTGTGAAGTGAAAACCATTTCAGGTGACTACCTCTTGAAGCTCATCAAGAGAATGCCAAGAGTGTGCAAAGCAGTAATCAAAGCAAAAGGTGGCTACTTTGAAGAACCTAGAATATAAGACATATTTTCAGTTGTTTCACACTTTTTTGTTAAGTATATAATTCCACATGTGTTAATTCATAGTTTTGATGCCTTCAGTGTGAATCTACAATTTTTATAGTCATGAAAATACAGAAAACTCTTGGAATGAGAAGGTGTCTCCAAACTTTTGGTCTGTACTGTACTTCAAATGAGGGGAATGTGAGTGAAGGTACCGGTGGGATGGCCTGAAAAGTGCACTGCGGTAATAGAAGTAACCCTACCCCTCCACTCTTCCTGTTGTCAGGCCTAGATGTGTGTGAGAATTGTAGGCCACCATGAGACAGAGCAGCAGGGGAGGCCGTATCAGACTGCTGGATCCAGGTTTCAGTAAGGGCAAGCATGTTGAGAGATTTACTGAGGAATAAGTCATTAATATATTCTAGTTTGTTACACACTGAGCGGGCATTCCAGAGAGAACAGTTAAAAGAGACAGGAGAAAGATAAGGAGAGGGAACACTGTAAATATTGATTAGGTTTGTAGGATTCCTGTGTGTGTAGGAAGAGGAAAAATTAGGGAAAGAAGGAGGGCCAGGGTTTGGAGAGATGCCCCCAGCAGCTAGGAGGAGCAAAATGGACAGAGACAGAAGGTGGTTCAATGATTTAAGTGGATGTTTATGTTTGGTTTCACTGCTAAAAGCAGTATAGGGATTAGGGTGGTTGAAGAGAGTGATAAGTGTGTGAGAGCTGTACATGAGAAAAAGCAGAAGTGAAGGACTGGTATGGATAGTGTGCACTGGTGGTAGAGATGCAGGAAGACAATTGCTAACATAGTAAATGACAGTGCAGCTCTTTCATACCATGTGTTAAAGCTTGTTGTTTTGGTTTTAAGTTTACCTGGTGTTCTTCCATGATGTTCCTGTCTTGTGCCCTGTCTAAGTGCCATTTGTAAGTGCACTTTGGTTAATCTGCACTTCAATTACGATGGATTCTGCATTAGGAAATGCCCCCCTGCATTGGGAATGCTTCCCCAATAAGCTGTATCTACTTATATAGGGATGCAGAGCTTCAAAACTAGCACTAATTTAAGTCATTAACCAATTAATCAACAAACTGTGACACATGAGGAGACTGGCCTATGTAGTTACAAATACATTGACCAGGGAACTACCATAAAATCACTGAGCATCAAAAGACTGACACTAGTACAGATAAGGACACATGGGATTGCAAAAAATACAGCCTGGATGAAATTCTAGGATAGGGGTCAGAGAACAACCATGTAGAGATGGGTTCAAGATAATATGTACCATTCAAAGTTGCAGGACTATATAATGTGTGTGTATAAAGATAGACAGACAAACATAAATAAGTATGTATACTAGTATTTCATAGCACCAATCACTGCCAAGGATCAGGGGGGTGTATCGTGGCGCTACTTTAACCCCCACCCCAATCGCAGATATTGGTCGGACTGTGCATACCGACCATTTGCAGCCAAAGTGGACATTTTAAAATAACAGTCACTGCCCTGCTCGTGCCACTCACTATGGGACTGCGAACAAGACAGTGCCTGTGTTGACCCTGTGAGTGTTATATGTGTGATTCCTCTGTAGTTCCTCCTGGCAGATCGAATTGTGACTCCAGGCATCTCCCCTGAACTCCTAATTTTATTTTTTACTGTCTCCCCACCGCTGGCTGCGGATTAGGTTTTTGTTTGTTTTTTAAAATCTGTTGTGTTTTTTTGCATTCTGTTTACATTCCTGTGCCACCACAGAGCTCTGTTCAGTGACAGAAGTTACTGATTGGGCCTCTTCTCAATTGTTTTTGGCTGTAGGTTTTTTGGTATTGTGTTTTTCCTCCAATAATCTAAATTTTAGTTAGTTTTAGTTAGACTTGCTATAAATATAGATAGAAGTCTCCATCTATATCTATTAAAAAATAAATAAATAAAAAATTAGATAGGAAAGAAGACCCCATCCTAAAAGCTATCTAAATTTTTTTTCTGGTTACATCTTTTACGTATATACACATGTTGAAGCATAACATACACCACACATTTTCAATAAATAAAGTTTTCTATACACATGTAAAAACACAACACATACAGGTGCATCTCAATAAATTAGAATATCTTTGAAACGTTCATTCATTTCAGTAATTCAATTCATAACCAGCAGTCTTCCATGACTGTGTGCCCTACTGAACCAGACTGAGGGACCATTTAAAGGCTTAGGAAACCTTGGCAGGTGACACACTGAATTTACAATACTGAACTTTTTTACAATATTCTAATTTTCTTAGATTTGGGTTTTCATTACCTGTAATCCATAATCAACATTTGCAGAAATAAAACACTTGAAATAGAACACTCTGCGTGTAAAGAATCTAGAAAATATAGGAGGTCACTTTTTTAATTTAATTACTGAAAGAAATAAACATTTCAAAGATATTCTAATTTATTGAGATGCACATGCAAGGCATGTAATTTCAAAGTTTGAAAACCTACATTTTTCTCAAAATTTTCACCAAATTTCCTATTTCATTTATAACCAAAGACAAAACGTATCAACCAAAATTTACCACTGACAAAAAAAACCTTATGCTCCATCCACTCCAGGCTTTGGCTTAAAAAAAAACACAACAAAATCTTCAACAAAAACAGCTGCTTTTCCACCACACAATTTAGCCTCAGAATCACTTTGATAACTTAAAGCATCTCAAAGTTATTACCACATAAAGTGATGTCAGATTTGAAAAATGAGGCCTGGTCCTTAAAGTACTTTTGGGCTGCATCCCCAAGGGGATAAGCTACACCTGATTAGTATTCTTGTTATTGATCGTTGCTCCATGTTTTCTTATATAATTCAGACAGGAGGTCCGAACATTGCCATAGAGTTCAGTAGCATTCTTCAACGTGAACAGAAAGGTCTCATATGTATAAATTTGCATGAAACTTTTTTCAGAGCGTAAAGTTGCCTGCACAGTTGTTTACAATAGGCATTGTTTCATCTATAACTGAGGCCAGAAAACTGGCGCAAGTTTTACTTTTTTTTTGCTATAGTGTAGGGAGGGATTTGCTTTACATTTTTGTAAAACTTTACTAACACATTGTACTTTCTATCATCAGAAAACAGGTTCTAATTTTCTCCCTATTAACACTCTAAGGCTAGGTTCACACCTGCCCCTGCTGTCCCTGAATCCACTTGAAAAATGTAGAGAGAAAAGTCCAGCAGCCCCCATTATAGTCTATAGGCTTTTTAAGTGGATTAGGTTTCCGAAGAACGGAAAGCCGAACACTAGTGTGAACCTAGCGTAAGCATTTTTAACCACTTCAGTACAGGGCCAATTTCTGGTCCAGGACCAGACACATTTTCAGGTTTTGAGAGCTGTAACATTTTTATCATAATTGTTATTCAACTAATTTCTGCGCCTTTTTTCAGTGACACAGAAGGCTTTATTTTTATGTTATTTTTATGCATTTTGCATGTGTTTTCATTTTTTTTTTTTTATATCCAGGAAAATATAAACAAAAGAAGAGCGAAAACGTGTCCGTTTTTCACTTTTGTTTTTTTTGTTTTTTTAATTTAATAACACAAAGTGCTACTAAAAAAAAACCTTAAATTAATAAAATAGTTTTTCCTCTCCATTATGGTAATTTTTATTTTGTATGGTGTCGTCGGGTGTGAGGATATAACCTTTAATAACGGCGTTTTATTTTATTTATTTTTTTTAGTTATTTTATTTACATTTTTTTTTTTTTTTTTCCCACATTGTGTTCCCATAAGGTAATAATATACCTTTGGGGACATCTGATCACTTTTTTTTTTTTTTTTTTTTTGTGGGTGAGGCGGATTCCCCTATAACTGTGGCTGGTACATTTAGCTCCAGTTGCAGGCGGAATACAGCCTCCTGCCCCCGTTACTATATACAGTGGGAAAAAAAAAAAAAGTATTTAGTCAGCCACCAATTGTGCAAGTTCTCCCACTTAAAAAGATGAGAGAGGCCTGTAATTGACATCATATGTAGACCTCAACTATGAGAGACAAAATGAGAAAACAAATCCAGAAAAATGAGATTGAGGGAATATTTTTATGATCAAGACCTTCCATACAGCAGCGACTCTGAGATGGAACAGTCCATAAGGAATCCTACCAAAAAAATCTACCTGGACCCCACACCCTGGAACTAACACAGTACTAGATAAATATATTGACTGTTTCAGAAGCAAAGTAAAATCAGAAATCCTGGAGAAACAAAAGAAACAGGTGCATAACCTAACCCTGCAGGAACAGAAGGCTATTACTTCACTAAAAGAAAATCAGGATATAATAATAAAATCAGCTGACAAAGGGGGCGCAATAGTCATAATGAACACCTCAGACTATATCGAGGAAGCAAACAGGCAACTGTCAAATCCCATCCGTTACTCCAAACTTGGAAGTGATCCCACAAAGGGATGAAAGAACTAAAGAGTATGACTAAGAAGTTTCCAATCCAGATCCAGAATCAGGTAAAAGGGCTTATCCCACAAGATCCTAGGCCGGGCTGCTTCTATATGCTCCCAAAGATACACAAAGATGGCAACCCTGGGAGGCCTATCATTTCTGGCATTGGGACACTGACAGAAAACATCTCAGGTTGGGTGGAAAATCTCCTAAAACCCCTTGTCAGGGATACTCCAAGCTATATCCAGGACACCACTGACCTTCTTAACAAACTGAATGCCCTGGGCCCCAGGGTACCATTTTGGTCACCATGGATGTGGAATCCCTGTTTACCAACATTCCCCACAAGGATGGAGTTGCAGCATGTCGGGTACACCTGGCAAAACAAAACCTCCCAACAGAACCAGTAACGCAGCTCATACAATTCATCCTTAGCCACAACCATTTTACCTTTGGAGAGGATCTATATCTACAGCGAATGGGAACTTCAATGAGGACCAGATGTGCACCCCAGTATGCAAATCTCTTTATGGCAGAACTGGAAGGAGCATATTTATCAACATGCGCCACCAATCCTATGATTTACCTTCGTAATATCGATGATATCCTTGTCATCTGGACTGCAGGTGAGGAGGCCCTACTTCAATTCCATAATGACTTCAATGACTTTCATCCTACCATCAACCTTAAACTTAGCTATTCAGGGAGTGAAATTCACTTTCTGGATACCACAATATACATCAAAGACCACCGGCTACTCACATCGATATACCACAAACCCACAGACAGAACGGCCTACCTGAGAAACGACAGCTTCCACCCCAAGCACACAAGACAATCTATCATCTACAGCCAGGCTATACGATACAATCGTATTTGCTCCGACGAAGCAGACCTGGACAAGCACCTCCTGGATCTGAGGATGAAATTTCTCCGATTGGGATACAAACCAAAAGTGACGGACAACCAATTAAACAAAGCGTCAGCCATTAACAGAGACAGTCTTCTCACATATAGAGAGACCCAGAAAGAAGCCCGAGTGCCTCTAGTTGTCACCTACAACCCACAGCTGGAAATCCTACGAAGGATTGCCAAGCAGCTCCAACCTGTACTACATAGGGACAACAGACTCAAGGACATATTTCCAGTCCCCCCTCTCCTTTCCTTTCGACAACCACCAAACCTGAGGCGTATTATTGTCCGGAGTGCCCTGAAGGCCCCAATTGAAAATGGCACCTCACCTTGCCTACAAAAAGGTGCATGACCTGCAAGCACATCCACACCGCTGACAGTGTACCTGTCCCACAGTCACAACAGGTGCACAGAATTAGGGGGACATTTTCCTGCAGGTCTTCCAATGTGGTGTACCTCATAATGTGTGTGCAATGTCCCACCACAGGCCTCTATGTGGGGGAAACAGGGCAGAGACTCAGTCAACGAATGAACTCACACAGATCCACCATTAATAACAGCAGAACCGATCTCCCAGTGGCCATACATTTCTCCGGAGAGAAACACTCTATTGAAGATTTGCGGGTAGTGATTTTAATGGGACAGTTTAAGACGCAGGAGGAGAGGAAACAATGGGAGAACACGTTACAGCAAAAATTTTAAACTCTGCCATTTGGACTTAATATTCATGCCAGCTTCATGTCACACTATGTATGAACTGTGAGGGTCACAAACCACCTCCTGATAGCAAACAGATAACAAATCCCTCTGTCACGCACCACAAATTTCCAGATTGTTTATTTTTTGACCAGTTGTAAATAATTTCTCTACTTAGATTGCATTTTGTTTTATTTTTTTTAATAACTCTAAAATCCTTTGAAGACCATGTGTATAGGGTATAAAAAATCTGTAAATTTTCAGTTCTTGTATAATACCATGTCTGATGAAGGAAGTTAGTACTTCTGAAAGCTTACTTATCAAATATACTCAGTTAGCCTCTAAAAGGTATCGCCTGATTTCTTCACTCTTCCACTAGTTTCATTATAAAACCAGCAGAAACCTGGCGAACACCATTATAGTCCTTGGGGACCATGGGTTTCCATCTGTAACCGCTTTTTAAGTGGACAGGGTCTCTGTCTCCACAGGTGGACCTGAACAACGGAAACTAGTACAGTAGTGTGAACATAGCATAATTTTTTTTTCGGTGTCAGTTTTCATATGCTACAAGTATTGCAGCTCTAACAGAGAAATCACTAGTTTTTAAATGCTGCATATACTCAACACACACCATAACACTTCACTTATACCACAGTATCAGAGAACATTATTTGAGTTTCACTTTCTTTTCCATGGACCAAATAACTCACACATGTCAAGATTGTGGGAGCTATTCAGTTGCCATGGACACTGGAAACCTTTAGAAGGCTCCTAGGCTACCATAGGAATATTGCTATTGAGTACCATTAAATGATTGCAGGTTCAAACTCCCTGGGGGAAGGGTTTAAAAAAAAAATTAAAGCTTAAAAAATATTAAAAAAAAAAAAAATCTAAAAAAACACCACCATCTTAAACCACCATCCCTTTCCCTAGAATATATATAAAATCTCTGCTCAACATCCAGAATATAGAAATATTTATGTCATACAGTGAATGCTGTAACAGAAATAAAAAATAAAGCGGTTTTATTCACCGCTTTGCCTCCCTAAAAAATTGAAATATGATCAAAACTTCAGATATTAACCATAAATATATTCTAACTAGCCCTACAAAACAATGCCCTTTAAGCTAAGTTGGAGTCTCAGTTAGAAACCCAAAAAAATAGGCGGTAAAAAGTCCTGTATGCAGCATAAAAACAGCAAACACCCGACAGACCCCATTATAGTCTATGGAGTCTGCCGGTGTCCGCTAGCGAACCCAAGCAACAGAGTGCCCAGCACAGATGTGAACCTAGACAAACACATTGCTTTGTACAAATAAATAAATATATTAAAAAAGTCACAAGTGTTGCAAAATGGCAACACAAAGAAATATTTGTTTTTCTCAAAGTTATTTATTTATTTTTTATAAGAGACTGCAAACTGAAGGAAAACTGTAGTCATCTACATCCCTCAGTCCCATAGAATTGAATGGAACAGTGGTTGTGTATGTGTAGTACAACTCCATTCATAAAAGCAACTCAGGTACCCCTGTTTTTGTGGGCACTGAAGATAGGGGATAACTACTGTACATAGAAAAGCCCCTTTAAGCAGAAACTGTATGAATCAAGAGGACAAGGGAACATACTTTAAGTACATTTGTGTATACTCTTCTTACTTTAGCAAACAAACATGGAAAGGAATTCCCTATTGCATGCTTTGTTGTATTATAATTTGCTGTGCATACAATACAGATAATCCTTATTACATGTAGTAAGTACCCTTCCATACACTGCCCCAAACTCAGCCCAAATATATTACCAAACAGCAAATATTGAAACTCTGAGTCCTGCTACCATGTGACATCAGATGATTTGTCACCGAAGCAACAATCGTGTACTTGAATGAGCTCTCAAAACCTGCTTGCCGTCATGTTAATGAGTGTGTAGCACATAAACGACCAGCGTACATGGGTACAGTCGAAGCATAAAGGCACAAGTAACAGCCCCGCTTTGTTCTAGTGATTTAAGATACGTTTAAGGATGTCTGGCTGAAGCAAAGCAAGCAAATAAATCGCACCATGATTGACATAAAAACAGGGTGGGTAATAGAGGAATCTTCTCCTTACACAAAACCCCAACTCTGCTAAAGCATGATAAAGGCCGCTACGTTTCCAACCATCACTCACCACCAACACGTCACCACGCCTTTGTTCTGCCCCAGGACTTGTATAGTTAATTAAGAAGTCTGTCGTTCCGATAAATTGTCTCCCACGAATCACGAGATGATGAAGGCTGTCAACGGCAGTAGACGACTAACGGCACCGAAAAGAAGGGCGGGGCTGGGAAGGATGGAGAAGAGGAGAGCGAGACACACACTCACCATTTACAAAGCATGCGCACTAAGCTGCTACGTTCTCTGCAATGTTTGGTCAGGGGGAGGGTGTGTGGTGCTGCTAGGCATACGATTTAAAGGGCAAGCCAGTGCCTAGCATATTCGTTTAGCGGTTACATTGGTACAGACGTCTTGGTTAGGAATTAATTCACAACAAACGTCCAGTCACTTGCTTCTAGTTTAGTGAGGCAGCTAGAGCTGGCGTATTATAGATTGTATGTGAAGAACTGCAGAGTTATGATAAACTCAGGGCTGGTTTTAGAAAAAGTGGGAAAGCAAAGCAGCAACACAGTCACCTTTAGTCAGTTAGGACGGCAATGTGTTAAATGCTGATATAGCTTTCATAGGTGTGTTGCTATGTTCTTAACCATAGAACTAATTCCACCACCATGTTTACTATACTGTTCGAGCCTGATGAAGCGTCAATACCCGGAACATTGCATGTTCTTAATCAGTGGTGAATTGTTTAAATCCACATTGGAATGGTGCAGTTTATATAAATAAATATCTCACGTTTGGAAGCTTATTCTCTGATTAAATTATGTTAAAGGGATTGGCCACTTTCAGACCAGTATTTAGAGACAAATGTTATTGTTTCTATAATAAAAAGTTATACAATATTCCAATATATTTTCTGTATCAATTCCTCACAGTCTTATATATCTCTGCTTGTCATTCATTCTGTTACTTCTAGTGCATAAAAGTCTGACCATGGTCATGTGATCAGCACACAGGTGCTGTTCGTTATAGTCATAGCACAGTAATCAGACATCTGTCTGGTAAGGAGCTGTGCACCTGTGTGCTGATCACATGACCATGGACTGTAAATCACTTAACCATGGACTGTAAATCACATGACCATGGTCAGACTTTTATGCACTAGAAGTAACAATGAATGGCAGCAAGCAAAGATCTAGAAAACCGTGAGGAATTGATACAGAAAGTATATTGGAAAATTGTACATTTTATTATACAAACAATAACATTTGTCTCTCAATATTGGTCTGAAAGTGGACAACCCCTTTAATGTCAAAAACTAAAACTTAACCACTGTTATTCCCCTACTTCTAAAACAGATTTCTCATCGCTCCGCCAAATACCATAGTTAATAAACTCTTCATTACTCCATCTGTTCTACTACCATTTGACCTTCTCTGCAGAGCTATTCCTAAACCTGCAAGCTTTCCGCCCCAGACACACACAACCACCTCACACCTTCTCCTACTTACACCTGCTATCGTTCTCCCTGCTTCTCCTTACTGCCGACAACATAATTTCTAATCTTTGGCCACCTCAGCAAATTCCAAATGTGCAGATCTTCTTCCTCTTACCACACAACCAGTACCAGAACCTCTTAAATCTATCTTCCTTGTTCCTGCCCCTTTTCCAGTGCATTATGGAATGCTCATTCCACATGCAACAAACTAGATTTACACCCATAATCTTTTCACATCACGTAAATTTTAGATTTTTGGGATCACAGAAAAATGGCTATAATGAAACCAGGTGTGTTATGCATTCCAGGCTAGTACGTGGAAATAGGGTCCCAGACCGCATTCAGGATATAAAAAGGATTTCCACTCCAAAATGCTTATTGTGTTGTTTTTTTTCAATATACGTGGTAGAGTAATCAGTACATAACGTTTCAGGCAATGTCCATGTCAAATGTTCACCTTGGGGCCAAGCCATTCCTAGTTACACCATTGCCCCTGAACAACATCTCTGTATTCTATGCCTTATTTTCCATTACCTGTAACTCATTGCACTACACTTGGCGCTATTCTCCAGTATACATCGTAGCCCAACAGCTGAGTTTCTATTATGCCCCAACATAAACACACTCTCACTTTACATATTACGGCCTGGGCAAACTCATTGTAAGCAGCAACCCCAGAGTAGTAGCTAGCGGGGGGGGGGGGGGAGAGGGGGCGGCTGCTCCGGGCCCACTGACTTTGTGGTGCCGACCCCGTGGCCGCCATTAATGCATCTTTTACTTTTAACTAGATCGGTGTCTGCAGACACCAATCGACTGTAGCTAAAACTCTTCCTGCAACTTGACTGTCTTGTAAACTGCAAACCACATCAGGCCTGCGGTTTACATGACAACGAGAACACAGTCAGACATCTGGTTCTCGGCACAGGCGGCGCGATGACGTCACAACATCACGCCTCCTCCGCTGAGTCACTGACTTCCTATGCGTGGACAGAGCGCGGGTCAAGAAGAGAAAGCGGCGGCTCCATTTGTCACATTCGCAGGTAGGTGAGTAGAACTTTTTTTTTTTTTTTGTTTGAGCTTAGTTGTGGGTATTTTAATAGTATAAGGGGAGGGGGGAATTATAACTATAAGGGAGGGGGCATTATGAACATAAGGTGGTCATTTATATAAGGGTTATTAAAGGGCATTATGAAATCAAGGGGGGGAGTTTATTTATATAATAATAATAGTATAATAATAATAATAGTCCTTTAATAGTCCCACAATGGGGAAATTCAGTGTGTTACAGCAGCAAAGATAAGATAAGCAGATACAAATACAAATACAACATGTACAGGAATGTTCCAAGGTGAGAGGCATTACATTAATAGCAGACAGACAGATAGGACGTAGCAGAGGGGGGGGGGGGGGGATATAACAGGCAGAGAGATATTTCAGTTCTCTGTGTGTAATGATCTCCGCTTAGGTCGGTGTTGGTTGTACAGCCTAACCGCGGTGGGGAGGAAAGACTTCCGATAGCGCTCCTTCTCACACCTAGGGTGGAGCAGTCGGTCACTGACAGTACTGCTCAGCGCGATCACAGTCTCATGCATGGGATGGGACTTCTTCTTCTGCATGGAGCTCACCACAGACAGTATCCTTCTGTCACCCACCACCTGCACTGGGTCCAGTGGGCTCCCCAGGACAGAGCTGGCCCTTCTAATCAGCTTGTCGAGTTTATTTCTGTCCCTGGTTGATATACTGCTCCCCCAGCAGGCCACTCCAAAGAAGATGGCTGATGCCACTACCGAGTTGAAGAAAGTTCTAAGAAGTGCCCCCCGGATTCCAAAGGCTCTCAGTTTCCTAAGCAGGTAGAGCCTGCTGTGGCCCTTCCTGTACAGGCCCTCCATATGATCTGCCCAGTCCAGCTTATTATTAAGGAGCAAACCCAGGTACTTATAGGTGTTCACAATCTCGATGCCCGTCCCCAGGATGTCCACTGGATTTGGAGGGCATCTGCCTTTGCGGAAGTCCACCACCATCTCCTTGGTCTTCCCCGCGTTAATCTTCAGGTGGTTCCGCTGGCACCAGTCCACAAAATCCCGGTTCAGTTCTCTGTACTCCCTGTCATCATCATCTGTGATGAGACCCACTATTGCAGAGTCGTCAGAATACTTCTGTAGGTAGCAGCTGGATGAGTTGCACCTAAAATCTGCAGTGTACAGTGTGAAGAGGAAAGGGGCGAGAACCGTACCCTGAGGTGCCCCCGTATTACAGATCACGGTACCTGACACACAGTCTCGGGCTCTCACGTATTGAGGTCGATTTGTGAGGTAGTCTAGGATCCAGTTGGAGAGGTGGTGGTCCACTCCAGCAAGGCCCAGCTTGTCCCTCAATAACCTGGGCTGTATGGTGTTAAAAGCACTGGAGAAGTCAAAGAACATTATTCTCACTGTGTTCCCTGGTTTCTCCAGGTGAGACAGAGCCCTGTGCAGAAGATGGATGATGGCATCATCTACCCCAATGCCCGGCCGATAAGCAAACTGGAGGGGGTCCATAGCGGGGCTCACTAGAGGGCGGAGATGTGTGAGAACCAATCTCTCCAAGATCTTCATCAGGTGGGATGTCAGTGCTACAGGTCTGTAGTCGTTGAGGTCCATAGGGTGGGGTTTCTTTGGAACTGGTACCACACAAGAAGATTTCCATAATTCAGGGACTATTTCCTGCCTCAGGCTCATATTATACATATATGTAATTATACCACACAGCTGGTCCCCGCAAGTCTTAATTAGCCTTGCACTGATGTCATCTGGCCCTGCGGCTTTCCTCGCCTTGATCTTTTTCATCTCCTTCCTCACCTGGGCCCGTGTGAAGGTCAGACTGTGGCCAGATAAAGACGGATTTCTGGATTTACTGGTCTGTTGGGAAGTGGCCGCATGGGGAGAAGTCATTGTGGTGGGGCCTTAGGGGGCATCTTTTATATTAGCAGGCATTATGAACATAAGGGGGTGGTCATTGATATAAGGGCTCATTAGAGGTGCAGTATTTATGTCAGGGGGAATCAGGGGCATAATATGAGGGGGCAATTAATTTAATTAAGGTGGCACTTGGGCTTTATTAAGACTAAATCATCATCATCCCTTAATAATAATAATAATAATAATAATAGTCCTTTAATAGTCCCACAATGGGGAAATTCAGTGTGTTACAGCAGCAAAGATAAGCAGATACAAATACAAATACAACATGTACAGGAATGTTCCAAGGTGAGAGGCATTACATTAATAGCAGACAGACAGATAGGACGTAGCAGAGGGGGGGGGGGGGATTTAACAGGCAGAGAGATATTTCAGTTCTCTGTATGTAATGATCTCCGCTTAGGTCGGTGTTGGTTGTACAGCCTAACCGTGGTGGGGAGGAAAGACTTCCGATAGCGCTCCTTCTCACACCTAGGGTGGAGCAGTCGGTCACTGACAGTACTGCCCAGCGCAATCACAGTCTCATGCATGGGATGGGAGTTATTCTCCCGCATGGAGCTCACCACGGACAGTATCCTTCTGTCACCCACCACCTGCACTGGGTCCAGTGGGCTCCCCAGGACAGAGCTGGCCCTTCTAATCAGCTTGTCAAGTTTATTTCTGTCCCTGGTTGATATACTGCTCCCCCAGTAATAGTCCCACCATGGGGAAATACAGTGTGTTACATCAGCAAAGATAAACAATACAAATACAAACATATACAAGAATGTTCCAAGGTAGAGGCATTTCATTGATAGTAGACAGACATTAAAGAAGGAGCCGTAGAGGGAGGGAGGGGGGGGTATATCCCAGACAGAAAGATATTTCAGTTCTCTGTATGGACTAATCTCCGCTTAGGTCGGTGTTGGTTGTACAGCCTGACTGCAGTGGGGAGGAAAGATTTCCGATATCGCTCCTTCACACTTAGGGTGAAGTAGTCGGTCACTAACAGTACTGCCCAGCACTATCACGGTCTCATGCATGGAGTGGGACTTATTCTCCCGCATGGAGCACACCACGGACAGTATCCTTCTGTCACCCACCACCTGCACCGGGTCCAGTGGTCCCCAGGACAGAGCTGGCCCTCCTAATCAGCTTGTCGACTTTATTTCTATCCCTGTATGATATACTGCTCCCCCAGCAGACCACTCCGAAGAAGATGGCTGCTGCCACTACCGAATTGAAAAAAGTCCTAAGAAGTGCCCCCTGGACTCCAAAGGCTCTCAGCCTCCTAAGCAGGTAGAGCCTGCTGTGGCCCTTCCTGTACAGGACCTCCATGTGATCTGCCCAGTCCAGCTTATTAAGGAGCACACCCAGATACTTATAGGTGTTGACAATCTCTATGCCCGTCCCCTGGATGTCCACTGGTTTAGGAGGGCATCTGCATTTATGGAAGTCCACCACCATCTCCTTGGTCTTCCCAGCATTAATTCTCAGGTGGTTCCGCTGGCACCAGTCCACAAAATTCTGGTTCATTTCTCTGTACTCCCTGTCATCATCGTCTGTGATGAGGCCTACTATTGCAGAGTCATCAGAATACTTCTGTAGGTAGCAGCTAGATGAGTTGCACCTAAAATCTGCAGTGTACAGTGTGAAGAGGAAAGGGGCAAGAACTGTACTCTGAAGTGACCTGCGTATTACAGATCACGGTATCTGACACACAGTCTCGGGCTCCACGTAGCGGGCCGCAGCAAAGAAGCATTGCAGGAAAAACTGCGGCAGTAATGCATTGTGGTTTTTCCCGCAGCGCTTTTCACAGAAGGTCCACAGAGGTTTCCTCTGAGGACTTTCTGCTTCCATTATACTTATAGGGAAACCACCGGTGTTTCCGTAGGTATAATTGACATTCTGCAATTTCCAAAACCGCAACGGTTTTGGAAATCGCAGCGTCTCCGCTGCATGCATTTTTCCGCAATGTGTCGATGGGATTTGCTGCATCCACTTTGCAGGAACTGTAAAATGCCGCATTTTTTTCCCCATGGCATTTTTTTCACGTGGGGCCCCATCCCATCCCTACTCTGTGGTAAAACCTCTGTGAACTTTCTGTACAAAGCTCAGCAGGAAGAACAGCGCTTTTTTGCTGCGGGATGCCATGTAGGGCCTTAGCCTTAAGGAGTTTTCCAGCTCATTTTTATTGATGATCCTCAGAATAGATCATCAATAAGAGATAAGTGAATCCCCACTGGCCAGCTGTATGAAGGGGCTATGGCGCCTGTTTATATCATACGAGGTCTGTTTATAATGACCGTGTGGTGTAATTACAGTCTTGTCACATAGATGTGTATAGGATGAGGCTGTAGTTATTATTATTGTTTATTTATATAGCATCATTAATTCCATGGTGCTTTACATTTGTGGATTTACATACAGTACACAAGATATACAAAACAGATAATAAAAACAGTGACCAACTGGCACAGTGGGATAGAGGGCCCTGCCCGCAAGGGCTTACAGTCTATGAAATTATGAGATGAATGACACTATGTAAACAGAGAAGGGGTCACGGCGCTTACACAGGTACCACGGTTCATTCAAACAGCTGATCCTGCCTTCAGTTTAATTGCCGTTCATCTGCCCCGTTTAATTGCCCCCTACATCTGCCCCCAGTTCCTCCCTCTTGCTCACACATGCTATCTCTTCGATCACTCTCGTTCCTAGCAGCTTTCTGTGTAACATCAGTCTGTCCCACAGTATCCAGAATAGTTCCGCCCACACGAGTCTGATCACATGGTCATGATATCATCAAAGGTCCTTTAGCCCACTAGGATTTAGCATCTACCATTTAGCCTTTGCTCTGCCCTAAAAAAGTTTAACAGCAAAACACTTCATGGGCATAGAGGGACAAACTGTAAGCTATGTGGGACAACAATGTGAAATCGGGACTGTCCCGCCAGATGCGGGACAGATGGTCCCTGAGCTGATCCCATTACAGGGGTTATATTATATATTTTATAATTGGGGGTAGCAGCAGGATGGGTGTGCAGGTGAGGAAAATGTGGGTAGGGTGCCTGGAAAAGTAAGGAGCCAAAGATGTCTATGCTGCAAACTTTACAGAGACTGGAAGAAATGGTCAAGGCGGTCCAGATGAAAGATACGGGGAATATGAACAATTAGGCAGAGACGTCACCGGTAAGTCACTAAATGTTACTGCCCTGTATTCACCTAAATCGTCTGCAGAGCCCTGTGTAGATCCGATGTATACCACTATATGGTCACCGTATAGTGATAATATTGGTATACTTAAGTTGAGGGCCCACTTGGACATGTTCGCCCTCCTCCCCCGTGCTGAACCCCTAGCTACGCCTCTGAGCAAACCCCATCCATTTCCTTAGAGACTAGCGTCATTGCCAGCCACATATGTTAGCAGTAGCCATATAACATAACCACGCTCCCTTCCCCCTCTCGTGCAGTTTAACCTATCATATTCCCATTCCCGTTAAAGATGTACAGTATTTGGAACATAACCACGCCCCTTTGCCCACCCTAATAGATCCCCATAGAGAATAATATGACCGCCTTAGTGCGGTCACGTGGTCCGGTAGCTCCGTCCCTTCCCATAACGCGGCCAGTGCATACAGACACCGGCAAGGCCATCACCATGATGTAAACCCGCCCCCAACCCAATGCTCCCATGCTAGCTACAGCTATAGTTGGAACATAACCACGCCTCCCTCCCCTTCTTGTCCAGCCTACCTTAACATATCCCCATAGAGAATAACATCACCGCCTTAGCGCAGTCACGTGGTCCAATAGCTCCGCCCCTTCCCATAACTCGGCCAATGCATACAGACACCGGCAAGGTCATCAGCATGTTATAACCCCGCCCCCAACCCGACGCTCCCATGGCAACGAACGTCATCAATGGTGTACAATCACGTGACCTGGCACAACACACCAACATTGCTTTATAGGGAGGAATAGGCTAAAGTTCATCCAAGCCGATGTGCAGGACTAATGAGCAATTACCGGAAACGTTTATATGAAGTTATTGCAGCAAAAGGTGGGTCACACCAGATACTGAAAGTAAAGGTACACAGGTATGTATGTTGGATCATTTTCTTTTATAAATAAATATCTAAGTCTAATATATTTTATTCATTTGTTTGATTTGGTTCTCTATCTACTATTAGGACTTGTGTGAAATCTAATGTTTTAAGTCCAATTTATTCAGAAATGTAGAAAATTCTGAAGGGTTCACACATTTTCAAGTGTTCATAGCCATATAAGGGTTTTACTGTACTAAGTTGAAAATAACTGGATTATATTTTAGAGCTTGTACAAGGTACAATACCCTACAGTCAAAAGGGAGATACAATCTCCAAACAAGGAGAAATATAAACAATAAAGAGAAACAACCATAAGGTAATGGTGTAGCTGACCAAACAAGGTTTAGGACAGATATATAATACATTCATAAGACAGGATATGAAAGGGGAACAAGGGTAGCAAGGGATAATAAAGATAGATACATCAGATAATAAAGAGGGTATCAAGTATAATCATAGCCAAGCCAGCTCAATCACCCGTTAGACTGAATCAGGTAGGTATCCCACGGGTTCCAAATCGCCTGGAAGGCCTCTACTTAGTTGTATATTAGTTCAGAGAGATATTCCATACGCCTGTCACCAAGATGGGTACAGAAATCTAAGTCCGAAGGGGGGGGCAGGACATCTCCATCATGCTGCTGTAAGGCACCTGGCAGCTGCAGTGATAGGGAGAAGCAATCTAGAGGTCTAGCAACCTAGTTTAAACAGTGGGATCAGAGGTGTAGCTAGCAGGGGGGCAGAGGGGGTGGCTGCCATTAATACATCCTTTATTTCTAACTAGATCGGAATCCTGAAACTTAACAGTATTGTAAACTGGCTTGCGGTTTACAAGACGCCGAGACCACAAACGGATGTCTGCTTCTCAGCACGGGCGGCGCGATGACGTCACAACATCGCACAGCCTGCGCTCAGACACAGACGTTCTGTGCATGGAACGGGAGGAAGCGAATGCTCCATTCATCAGGATCGCTGGTAGGTGAGTAGAACTTTTTTTTTTTTTTTTTTTTTAAGCGCAGTTGTATAAGGGGTGGTTAGGAGGGGGGAATTATAACTATAAAGGGAGAATTCATTAGGGGCCATTATGACGATGGGGGGGGGTCATTTATATAAGGGATATTATGGGGTATTATGAATACAAGGGGGGTTATTTATATAAGGGACCATTAGGAGGCATTATGAACATAAGGGGGTGGTCATTGATATAAGGGGTCATTAGAGTAGCAGTATTATGTCAGGGGGAATCAGTGGTATAATATGAGGGGGAAATTAATTTAACTAAGGTGGCACTTGGGCTTTATTAAGACTAAGACCCCACGTAGTGTGCCGCAGCAAAAAAAGCCCTGCAGGAAAAACTGCAGCGGTAACATTGTGGTTTTTCCTGCAGCGCTTTTCACAGAAGGTCCCCAGAGGTTTCTCCTGTGGACGTTCTGTTTTCAATACACCTATATCGAAACCAGTGTTTCCATAGGTATAATTGACATGCTGCAATTTTCAAAACCGCAATGGTTTTGGAATTCGCAGTGCAACTGCTGCACGTATTTTTCCGCAATGTGTGGATGGGATTTGCTAGAATGCCGCGTTTTTGATTTTTTTTTTTCTGTGGGTTTTCGCCACATGAGGCCCCCATCCCATCCCCACTTTGCAGTAAAATATGCGAAGCGGATACGATGAGATTTCCAAAATGTCTATTATACCTACAGAAATGCCCGCGGTTTCCCTATAGATATAACTTAAGCAGAAAGTTCGCAGAGGAAACCTCTGTGAACTTTCTGTGGAAAGTGCTGCAGGAAAAACCGGGATGCGTCGGCCCCGATGTTTTTCCCGCAGCTCTTTTTTTGCTGCGGGATGCCACGTGGGGCCCCGGCCTTAAGGTGTTTTCCAGCTCATTTTTATTGATGATCTATCATCAGAATAGATCATCAATAAGAGATAAGTGATTCCCCACTGACCATCTTTATGAAGGGGCTATGGCTCCTGTTTATATCACATGCTGTCTGTTTATAGTGATCGTGTGATGTCATTCCAGCCTTGTCATATAGACATGTATAGGACGAGGCTGTAGTTACATTACATGGCCACTATGAAAAGAATGACGTGTGTAAACAGAGAATCGGTCACGGTGCTTACACAGGTACCACGGTTCATTCAAACAGCTGATCCTGGGGGTCCCGGGTATTGGAACCCCACTAATTTTTTTTTTTCTTTTTTTTAATTAGGAAACACCTGGGGCATTATTAATAAGGGACACTATTTAAAGGGGGTGCACAGGGAAGTTATTAATATAAAGATGTACTTGGGGGTATTATTCATTATGGGGGGTTATATTATACATTTTATAATTGGGGTAGAAGCAGGATGGGGGCTTTGTGTAGATGAGGACAATAGGGGTCAGGTGCCTGGAAAAGTGAGGAGCCAAAGATGTCTGTGTTGTAAACTTTACAGAGACTGGAAGAAGTGGTCATGGCCGTCCAGATGAAAGAGGCGGGGAATGTGAATGATTAGTCAGAGACGTCACCTGTAAGTCACCAAATGTTACTGCCCTGTATTCACCCAAATCGTCTGTAGAGCCGCTATATACCACCATACGCTCACCCTATACTGATAGTATCGGTATACGAACATGTCCAAGTTGGGGTCCCACTTGGATATGTTTGCTCCCCCTGTGCTGAACCCCTATCTACGCCTCTGGGTGGGATATTTAGTAAATAAAAGTTAGTTTGCAGGGGGATAGTGATGTTGAACACATCCTAAATCAATGTCATAACTCCCAACCAGAAAATTCGTATTTGTGGGCAGGACCAATAGATATGAGGTTAAGTACCTACAGCATTCCAATATCGCCAGCATGTGTTAAGTATTAAAGAGTTCATCCTGTACAACACTTCAGAGGAGTGATACCAAAACAATAACAGTTTCATCACCCAGGAAGAATTTTTTTTTCTGCCTTTCTCCAAATTAGCTGCCATGTACCAGCCCAAAAATTCCTCCCATTTCTTCATATACGAGTGCTATGGGGTCTTATCAGGGAATGGGTCAATGAGCATTATATAAATGTCAGATATCAAGGAGTAGGGGGTAGAAACAAAATACCCCCCAAATAGTGAATAAACAAAATGCTTTATCTGGAGATAAGAATATCTGAAAGCAGAAGGAAGCTGAATGAGTCAAAGGAGATCAACTCTAAAGTCCTATGATCCACAATATCTTAAACAGGTATCTCTCAAACCATGGCTTGGTCAAGACTCCTGTGAGGCTGTCTAGGAGTAGTGCATTAAAAAGGAAAGAGGTCATGGAGGAGTGAGCAGAAGATAGTGGGAATCTTCGTGCACAGGTTGTACAAATGTCTCGGACCCAAAAGCGGGGAGGGTTTCGAGAGAATAGTCATACTCACCTGTCCCCGATGCTCTGGTGTCTTCACGCGCTTCCTGGTTCTTCTGCTCTGGCAGCTTTTCCCGGGTCTCTTCCGGAGTCCTGCTGGAGCTGCTGATTGGCCTCAGCGGTCACGCATGCGGGGGGTTGCTAAACCCTGAGTTAGAGGATCATTTGTATAAGGAAACTGAGTGGGCGGCGCAGGTATAGTGGTCTTGATGGAAAATTTTATCTACCCGGATATTGACCGGGGTCATGGTACTGCACCGTCTGTAAAGGGTAGGAAATTCATCAGCTTTTTGCAGGACAGTTTTAAGCTCCAGCTTGTAGAAGATCCAACTAGAGGGGAAGGTCTGCTGGATCTGATCATCTCTAATAATATGGGAATTGTTCGAAATGTCACTGTTGGTGAATACCTTAGTTAATAGTGACCATAATCTAATCAGATTCCGCTTAAACTGTAAAAATCAAACAAAAGTTCGGAGGACAAAATCTCAATTTTTAATTTTTTTTTAAACTAAATTTTATTGAAAGTTTTATAAATAACATAACAATAAAATAACAAACAGGGAAAAAAAAAGTAGACATGACACATCCTTGACAACACAAAGATTGCAGACAGGAGGGGGAGGGTGACAAAAGGGGGAGGGAAGAGGGAAGGAGTCAGAGACAATGTAAAATGCATCTCAGGATGACCACACAGCAGTAAAGGCTTCCATTGTATGATTAAGAGAAGCCGTCAAATACTCCATACTACTGTATGGACGTCTTTCACTCGAGCAATAAGCTTTGAACCAGTAGGAGGAGAAGTCTTCCTCCAATGGAAAGCAATGAGGGTTTTAGCGGCAGTATATAAGTATAGAAACAATTTAGAGGTCTGCTTACCTAGGTTCCTGGGGGGAAGATTAAGCAAATAGGTAAAGGGATCCAGGGGAACACCTTGAATAAAAAGGGCATCAGTAAGGGATCTAACCTCTGTCCAGAAGGGGCATATCCCCCGGACATTCCCAAAAAATGTGGCATAACGTACCCACCCCCGCCTGGCAGTGCCAACAAATGGAAGGAATGCTAGGATTAAGAGAATGGAGCAAGGCAGGGGTGTGGTACCAATGCATAAGTAACTTATATTGTGTCTCACAGAAAGTAATACAGGTAGAGGATTTAGCTGCTTGAGACCAAATAATCTGACATTGCCCGGGCGAGATCTGCTTATTCAGAGTTCCAGACCACTTAATCATATACTTATGGGAGATAGGGGCCTGTCCCTCTGGAGAGGAAAGGAGCCTGTAGATGCCCGATATCAGACCTGCTGTGGAGATACCCGCTCGGCAAACCTTTTCAAAGGCATTAGGGACCGAGACCTTCAGGGAACCAAACTGGGAGGTCACAAAGTGGACAATTTGCTGTTAGTGGAACCACTCAGAAGTAGGCAAATGCAGCACAGAGCCGAAGGGCCTGAGCTCCAAGGTCGACAGATCCACCAGGTCAGCAATGTGAAAGAGGCCCAGTTTACTCCAGGGCTGTACCATGGCTGCCGTGAGTCCCCCCGGGAGGAGCGGATTGTATAAGAAGGAAACCATAGAGGAACATGGAGAGGCCAGAGGAAAAAGTTTAGAGCAGGTGATCCAAATAGCTTGCATGAAGCAGATGGGTCCTAGGAGAGGGGTGGAAGGAAGGTGAGAGGAATGGGACCACAAGAATGCATTAGGGTGGATCGGCGCTAGCCAAAACTTCTCAATCTCGACCCATTTTGGATATTGCCTGTGGAGCAGCCCAGAACTGGATACAACGCAAATGGGCTGCCCAGTAGTAATGCAAAACATGTGGGACCACCAACCCCCCCCCCCCCCCCTCACCTCTGCCTGACAACATCACAGAGCGAGGAATACGATGGCGTTTACCATTCCAGATAAACTGGAAGATCGATTTTTGGAAGGCACGTAGCTCTGAGCGAGGGACAGCGATTGGGAGCGTTTCAAAGAAGTTTTGGGAGGAGGGTCATCTTGACAGCAGTAACGCGACCAATGAGGGAAATATGGAGAAGGCGCCACTTGTCTAAAAGAGAAGGTAATTCACTAAACAGGTGAGGGTAGTTAACTGAGTAAAGGGTTGAGTAAGAAGGAGACAGTTGAATTCCCAAATAACGGAGGGAGCGCTCCCTCCACTGAAAATCAAAGTTAGACCGGAGCAGCTGTAACGTAGAATCAGGATTGTTAATAGGTAATGCTTAGTCTGAAAAACCGACACATGTTTTCAGCACTTATAGAAGGTTGGGGAGGGATGTGTGAGGATTAGTAAGGGTTAAAAGAATGTCGTCAGCAAACAAGCTAATCTTAAAGTCCCTATCCCTAACCACTACCCCAGTGATGTCACGGTTATATCAAATCTGGGAGGCTAGGGGTTCAATACACAATGCAAATAAGAGCAAGGACAAAGGACATCCCTGACGCGTCCCATTACGGATGGGGAACTGTGTAGAGAGTGAGTTGGGGAGTTTTAGCACAGCCGAGGGCCGAGAGTACAGTGCCCCGATTGCTGTGAGAAAGGCTCCAGAGAACCCGAATCTTTCAAGAGTGGCGGTCATAAATGGCCAGTCAAGCGTTCAAAGGCCTTCTCGGTATCAAGGCTCAAAAGGAGGGTGGGGAGTGGAAGAGCGGTTGGCGACATCTATTAAGTCCACAGTCCTTCTGGTGTTGTCTCCCCCTTGACGACAAGGGACAAAACCCACGTGGTCCTTATGGATAAGAGAAATGGAAGCCAGACGCTAAGCCTGTTGGCCAGAACCTTAGTGAAAAGTTGCAAATCCGTATTTAGGAGCGCAATGGGGTGGTAATTACAGCACTACTGATGATCCTTGCGAGGTTTAGGGACTAGGGTGATATCAGAATGAAGCATGGACTGAGGGATAGGGGCGCCTTCAAAGAAGGAGTTAAAGAGGCAGCACATGTGAGGAAGCAGGTCAGATTGAAATGTTTTATAATACATGTAAGTAAACCTGTCAGGGAGACCCCTAAGGGTAGCAGTAAGCTCCTCCTCCGTGACAGGAGCATTTAGATAAGCAATCGCTGAGGATGGGAGCTTAGGGACGAGGCAATCGTCCAGGTACGAGCGTAAGGCCATGTCCCGGGAAATAAGGTCAGCCCCCGAACAGGAAGGAAGGTTATATAGTTTAGTATAATAATCTTTAAATAGGGACAGGATGATGGAGTACACCATGAGGTACGCGGATGGCATGCGGTATGGAAGAGACCTGATGGTCGCGTAGGGTCTTAGGTGTGGGCTTTATTGTCTCTTTCATAATAGTGCTGGGAGACTGTAAAGGAGGAGACGGTGGGTAGCCTGAGTGGCGAGGTCGCGGAGGTCCGCCCTGGCCGCTACTAAGGGGAGAAGAGTGGAGACCGGGGGGGCTTGCGATCCGATAGAAATCGGATTCGGGACACTAAGGCCACCTCCCTGGCCTTTCTATCCTTCTTAAGTCGGGTAGCTAAAGCTATGCAGTGACCCCTCATGACCGCTTTATGGGCTTCCCAAAGGCTGGGATCAGAGGCGACCAAGTGTACATTATGGTTGAAATAATCCAGTAGTTGAGTGGGGGAGTGGAGAAGGGATTCATTCAGTCGCCAGTGGCAACGTTTAGTAGGGATGGAGGTAGGGGACAGTGTGAGCAGGACAGAGGCGTGATCGGACCAGGAAATGGGGCCGATATCAGCATCAACCAAGAGTCTAAGAGCCAGGGTGTTACCAAAAAAATAATCTATCCTGGAGTGCGTCTTATGGGGGTGGGAGTAGAAGGTGTTGGACCGGGCAGTAGGATTATGGACGCGCCAAAGATCATATAGGGCGAGGGATCTAATCAGGCGCCGGCATTCCCTGGCTAGGCGAAGCTGGGGGGCACCCGAGGGACTGCCAGATAAGCACAATTTGTCCACCTGTTCGGAGTAAACCATATTAAAATCACCTCTCAACAGTGAGGCCAAGCCAGAGAAGGCCTGAAGGTGTTGTAACACCTTCCTAAGGGTGGGGATTTGGGACCAATTAGGAGCATATAAGTTACAAAGAACAATAGGTTGGCCATGTAAGAGACTCTCTAAAATTTACATAACGTCCTTCAGGATCTAGGTGGGAGATGGAGATAGGGCAGGAGCGAGAAAGCAAAATAGCCATGCCACCCTTTTTACGGAAGTTGTAAGCGGTGGGAAAGTAATGACTGGCAAAGTTAAAATTACCCGTATGAGCAAAGTGGGTTTCCTGGAGGAAAGCCACGTCCGCCTGGAGGGATCTGAATTCATGTAAGACCAAACGCCTTTTAGAATTGGAGCCCAGACCCTTAACATTCAATGTGACACACTTAGCCATGGGGGATCCGGAAAAGAGGTACCAGCAAATGTATAGGAGAAAATGTAAAGGCAGATCTCACCCAGCCCTTAGGGAAGGAACTCGACATTAAGGCTCCCATGGAGTAGATCCCGGTGGTCAGCCGAGGAGGTCGAGGGACTCCAAACCTGAGAGAGAAGAGAATAAACAAAAAACTTAATCAGTACAACAAAAAAGAACTGTATCATGGGTAGGACTAAATCTCCTGACCGGGGGCTAAGAGCAAAAACTAAAGCTAATGCAGGCAAACTGACCAAAAGGATCCAAAAATGGGACCCACAACTGGGTAGAGCCCCCACAAAGGAGGGGACCATCAGTAGACGGACCAGCTATAAGTATTAGGGAATGGTACTAAACTATATAGGTAGGAGGGAGGGCAGCCTCCTACCCTACCTGCAAAATAAGAAACTGCTAAAGAAAAACCTTGCTAGAAAGGGACCAAAAATGAGTAAGAAAAAACACAATAATCAAGCAGCAGTAATAGACATGAGGGACCTCGTTAGCAATGGTCAGCCATTTAGAATTACAGGAACGTGCTCCACCTTGGAACCTAGAAAAATGGAACGAAGAAGGAAAAGTTAGTGCAGTGAGAGCAGGGGATCCACCCGTTAACATCCGAAAGCAGCACCAGGAGAAGGCAGTTGTCATCTTTGTCTTTGGTTGAGACCACACCAGAAGTGGTGGTGGAGGAGGAGGAGGAATGGCCAATTCCCAATTGGGCATGTCCAGAGGGAAAGCAATGTCCATAGCCAAGCAGAACAATTGTAAGTCTGAATGGGAGTGTAGAGTGGCCGAACAGCCATTGAGCCTGGCAGTCAGGGCAAAGGGGAAGCCCCACCGCTATGGTATCTGACGTTCCTGTAGCAGCTGGAGGAGGGGACGCAGGTGTCTTCATTTCTGCAGTTATCCATGAGAGATCCTGATAGAGTTGTATCTTTGCCCCATCAAAATCAGTGTCCTTCAAGGGTCTGGCCCTGGGCAGGATCGCTTCCTTTAGGGCAAAATCATGCACACAGCAGATAACGTCTCGTGGATTAGGCCCAGAGCCTTTAGGGCGCAAAGCTCTGTGTGCACGGTCCAGCTTTATTTTGTGAGTAGGAGGTTCTTGTAATACAGAATTGAAGATCGCCTCTAGAGTAGCATGTAAGTCCTCATCACGGGTAGCTTCTGGTAGCCCCTTAATTCTAATGTTATTCCGCCTGCCTCTGTTATCCAAGTCTTCAACATGGCATTGCAGGTCGATAGACAGATGATGCTCAGAGAGAACAGAGTCCTGAAGCTGAGAAACGTAGGCACGGGTCTGATCATGGTCATCCTCCAAGGAGTCGACCCGAGTTGCTCTATGATGAAGGTCTTGCTATAATGTGGAGATTTCTGCACGGATTTCCGTTCGACATGCCTCAGTGACTTCAGCAATTAAAGAGCGAGAGAGGAACTGGAGCCATTGTGGCAGGAGGGAGGATGGAGGTAGTTCACTCTTTTCCAATTGTGGATGCTGAGAGGCAGGAGGAGGTGAATGAGGAGACATAGCAGCATATGGAGACATAGAGGGAGTCGTACTAATGTCCAATTCAGCTCCCCAGGAATGTGCAGGTGAAGAGTCTACCTGGGTACAGGTGCTGAGCCTAGGAGGGGGGCACTGGGGGGGGGCTGAGCCATGGAGAATGTCTCTGAGGTGCATACAGGAGCTGCATTGGAGCAAGAGGCAGAGGAGAAGCAGGCTGTGTGAGGAGAGGCTGGGGGTCAGGGCGCTGCAGACAGGAGGCAGCGCTGATTTCCTGCAGTGCTGGTGATGCAGCTGGAGAAGAAGCCGCCGGCGGCGCCATTTTGGATGGCGGGGAAGCACAAGGATGGGCCTCAGGAACCGAGGCCTCCAGGCCTGGGTGTTTCACAGGAGCCATAGTGCCGCTGGAGGGACGCAGATTGGCCGCCCGCGGCCCGGAGAGAGGCGGCTGGGAAGCAGGCGCGGCCTGGGAAGATGGCTGCTGCGCGGACGCCTGGGTAGCAGCTGATGGGGGAAGCAGGTAAGACGCGATCCCGGCTTGTCCCGGGCCGACAGTGGAAGCAGGGGTTCCTGGGGTGGAGGCTTCAACAGTTTTCTTCCCCATGAAGGGTGCAGCCTAGCTATTTCAGGTCCTGGTATAGGCAGGCAGGGCAGGAGCCGCAGGAAAACACGACCGGCTACATCAGGTTGTAGGCCACCAAATCTCTTAATTTTAACCCCTTCCCACGGGAGCAATTTTTCAATTTTGACTCCCCACCTTTCAAACCCCATAACTTTTTTATTTTTCTGTATATACACACAAAACTTGGCACTCCAATGAGATATGATGCATTTGTGAATTTATTAATAGTATTGCAATCCAAATATTCAAAGCAACATTTCAGCTGGATAAGCAACCTTCATCAGGCTGATTGCAGTTGTGAGTAGGAAGTCCAGGATAGATGGCCAAGGGAATTGCTTGTGGCAGAATTGTGTGGAGAGGCTAAAGGAGTCTGGAGAAGAGGGTTTTAAGGGGAGACAAGATAAAACTGTATAAATATATAAAAGATCCATACAAGAAATATTGGGAAAAGCTGTTCCATGTAAAATCCCCTCAAAAGACAAGGGAGCGCGCTCTCAGTCTGGAGGGAAAAAAAGTTTCCCTTCAAGAGCTGACACGGCTTCTTCACTGTAAGGACTGTGAATCTGTGGAATAGCCTACCCCAGATGCTGGTCACAGGTGACAGCTTCAAAAAAGGATCAGATGACTTTTTAGCGTTAAATAGCAGTGATGGTTATGGAAATATATAGACTGTCACAATGTTTCCCATTCCCTGCTTGAACTTGATGGACATATATCTTTTTTCAACCATACTAACTGTGTAAGTTATGCATGTACAAGGTGTCATCCGATATGGTTAGTTGGGTACCTATGTATTGTAGGGAAGAGTCCTGCCATTTATAGGGGAATACCGCTTTAAGTCTGTCGAGGAGGGGTGGGGGGAGGTTTAAGTGGAGACCCTCCATTTTAGTAGTATTCACTTTATAACCTGATAGAGGGCCAAAAGACAATGTAGATTAGGGAGCGATATAAGAGGCTGTGTGAGTGCAAGTAAAATGTCATCTGCAAACAGGGATGATTTAAACTTTTTATCGCAAACTGGGATGCCATGTATATTGGGATGGAGATGTATAGCCGACAGAAGTGGTTCTATACAAAGAATAAACAGGAAGGGGGAAAGAGGGCATCCGTGTAGAGTACCATTCTTAATTGGGAATGGTCGGGATGAGGTGTGGGGTAGTTTAGCAGCGGCTGCAGATGTAGAGTACAAGTTCACCAGCAGAAGTTATCCGAGAACCTATACCTCTCCATCATCACGAACAAAAAAGACCAGCCCAAGCGGTTCTCTGCATCTAGGCATAATAACAGTGCTTGACCAAAGAACTTCTTAACTACATCCTTCAAGTCAATAGCTCTCCGTGTGTTGTCATCTCCCTGGTGACAAGGAATGAAGCAGACTTGATCTTTATGGATCAGTTGGTGGAGCCAGTATGCTAAGCAGTTCGCAATAATCTTGGTGAATATTTTCATATCAGCATTAAGGAGAGCTATGGGCCTGTAGCTAGCACAATCTATGACATCTTTGCCTGGCTTTGGTACGAGGAAGAGGTATGAATGAAGCATAGAGTGGGGAATTGGTGCACCAGTCCTGAACAAGTTGCAAAGCCTAGTCATATAAGGGAGAAGATGAGCAATGTAGGTTTGGTAATACAAATAAGTCAGTCCATCAGGTTCAGGGGCTCTGTTCTGTTCTCTACAATCTCTTAGTTGCTTAGCAGACAAGGGGT
Organism: Leptodactylus fallax; assembly: GCA_947044405.1. Lineage (NCBI taxonomy): Eukaryota > Metazoa > Chordata > Amphibia > Anura > Leptodactylidae > Leptodactylus > Leptodactylus fallax. The sequence goes on along the minus strand of CAMRHE010000217.1, from coordinate 1,261,355 downwards.
AATCTTTATTTTCCTTTTCATAATGGCGTTGCCTGGAGTATACTAAGAGTTTATCCACTTTAGCAAGTGCTCTTTTTTTCAATTTAGCTTGGGTAGCAATTACATCTTGAAGTTTACAAAGTGATGGCCTAGCCAATTAATTCGCTTCCAGGGATCTCATCTGGGCTGTGAGATGGCAAGTCTGATGTCCAGAATCTTTTTTGAGATGAGAACGCAGAGCAATGCGATGGTCTTTGAACACCACTTTGTGGACTTCCCAAAGAACAACCTGTAAGGTAACCTGAGCCTTCATTGATAAAATAATCTACAAGGTGTTGTTGCAGGGTATCTCTATGGTGGGGTGTGTTTAACAGCGATTCATTCAAGAGTCAAAGGCTTGCTCGGAGGTTGGTATGTGCCGACTTCAGTGTGAGTACAATAGGGCCATGGTCAGACCAGGAAATGGGAGCCATAGCAACAAGTCTGCGTAAGGTGGTAATGTTCCCAAAAAAATTATAATTTCAGTAGTGAGTGTAATGGGTGGGTGAAACAAAATTAAAATGAGTGGTGAGTGGGATAACATATACGCCAAAGATTGTATAGGGCATATCTACAAATAAGCTGTCAAAATTCCGTCGACAACTGTGTCTGTTGGTGGCTGGAAGTAGAACCTGAGCATTAGGTCTATCCATAGAGGTAGAAAATGGGCAAATTGAAGTCGCCACCAAGAAAGAGAACTTGTAGAGGGAGCCGTGAGAGCTTAAAAAGGACATGTTTAAGGAACTTTATTTGGCAGGTAATAGGGGCATAAAGGTTGCAAAGAATGATAGGGAGGCATGGTAGGTGCCCTGCAAGATGAGATAGCAGGCACCAGGGTCAACAACCGAGCAGGTGACGGAGATAGGGCAGGTCCGTGAAAGGATGATGGCCACATCTGTTCTCTTCCTGTCCTGAGAAGCAAACCCTAAGAGGTGTGTAGTACGTTCAGCCAAAGCAAAGCTACCAGCCTGGTTGAAGTTTTATCTTGGATAAAAGCAACATCTGCTTTAAGGATACGCAACTCATTAAGGGCCAGCAATTGTTTAGAATTGGAGTTAAGCCCTTTTACATTCATTGTAACTAACTTAGCCATAATGGAGATATAGATGAAAGATGCCATGTAAAGGGTCCGTCCAGACATTGCATCTTGGGTGAGGGGTGGTAGGCGCCTTCTTAAAGGACCGAGGCTGCTTGAATAGGAGTACACAGAGAAAGTGCCTGCTGACTGTTGCTGGAAAGCCTCAGTAGGAGGCAAATCTCTTATTATGGGAGTTGTGGACCTGGGAATGCTGGGTGTATGCAATGGGATTGTTGCAGAGGGCTCATAAGTAACTGACCTTGTATCTAAGACTAGCTCAGACTGTGGGGAGTTGCTGCTCGTTTCACTACCTGCAAGGACAGAGGGAAGCTCCAAGAAAGATGATGGTGCCACGTCTATCTGCAGAGGCAGGGGCTCAGTAGGTTGCTGTGTTGCCACAGGCGCCGCTTCTGCAGTGCGGCAATAGAGGTCAAGGTCCGGCAAGTGCAGCGGTAGTTCGTGGGTCGGAGCTGGTAAGTTGAGGGGTGCCCTCCAACCCATTGAATGCTGTGGCTGGTGTATGGGCCTGCACATTTTCAGAAACGGTTCTTCAGCTACCAGCAGGTTCCATCGCCACCAGAACAGACTCCCCAGCGTGTCAGATAGTGACAGGGGTGATCCGGTGTTGGAGCCACGAGTGATGCGCAGATTAGCAGACAGTATGCATGTTAAAAAGTCCCTCAATATGCGGCCAGGCTATGGAGCTGAAAGATTATGTAGCCATCTTGTATGTTTTTAATGGGTCCATTCAGTGAACTATATAATGTAAACTATTTTTTTAAAATTCTCCCACTGCCTTCTGTCAGGACCGGTTTTAGACAAACTGTGGCCCTGGGCAAAATTAAAATGGGGGCCACTAGTGCTGATATACCAACGTCATCTTATTCAGTGAATTCAGAAGGCAGTTGCAGCATTTCAGTGGCAGCCCTTTTACAACCCCGATTCCAATGAATTTGGGACGTTGTGTAAAACGTAAATAAAAGCAGAATACGATGATTTTCAAATCCTTTTCAATTCCTTTGAATATAGGTATTCAAATAAATACACTATGAAGACAAGATATTTAATGTTCAAACGGATAAACTTTATTGTTTTTTTTGCAAATATTCACTCATTTTGAATTTGATGCCTGCAACACGTTCCAAAAAAGTTGGGACAGGGGCAACAAGAGCTGGGCCCGGGTCATGTTTACCACTGTGTTACATCACCTTTCCTTTTAACAACACTCAATAAGCGTTTGGGAACTGAGGACATGAATTGTTGAAGCTTTGTAGGTGAAATTCTTTCCCATTCTTGCTTGATATATAACTTCAGTTGCTCAACAGTCCAGGGTCTCCATTGTCGTATTTTGCGCTTCATAATGTGCTACACATTTTCAATGGGAGACAGTTCTGGACTGCAGGCAGGCCAGTCTAGTACCCGCACTCTTTTACTACGAAGCCACGATGTTTTAACACGTGCAGAATATAACTTGACATTGTCTTGCTGAAATAAGCAGGGATGTCCCTGAAAAAGACAGCGCTTGGATGGCAGCATATGTTGCTCCAAAACCTGTACGTACCTTTTAGCATTAATGGTCCCTTCACAGATTTGCAAGTTACACATGCCATAAGCACTAACACACCCTCATACCATCAGAGATGCTTTCTTTTGAACTCTGCGCTGATAACAATCCGGGCAGTCCTTTTCCTCTTTGGCCCGGATGACACAACGTCCATGACTTCCAAAAAACAATTAGAAATGTGGACTGGTCAGACCACAGGACATTTTTCCATTTTGCGTCAGTCAATCTCAGATGAGCTCGGGCCCAGAGAAGCAGCGGCGTTTCTGGCTGTTATTGATATGACTTTCACTTTGCATAGTAGAGTTTTAGCTTTCACTTGTAGATGTAGCGACGAGCTGTGTTCACTGACAATGATTTTGTGACGTTTTCCTGAGCCCACGTGGTAATATCCATTACAGAATGATGCTGGTTTTTAATGCAGTGCCGCCTGAGGGAGCGAAGGTCAACCACATTCAATGTTGTTTTTTGGCCTTGCCGCTTACTTGCAGAGATTTGTACAGATTCTCTGAATCTTTTGCTGATATTATGGACTGTAGATGATGAAATCCCTAAATTCCTTGCAATTGTACGTTGAGAAACGTTATTAAACTGTAGGACTATTTTCTCACAAAGTGGTGAACCTCGCCCCACACTTGCTTGTGAACGACTGAGCCTTTTGGGGACGCTCCCTTATGATACTCACCTGTACTCCAATTAACCTGTTCACCTCTGGAATGCTCCAAACAGGTGTTTTTTGAGCATTCCTCAACTTTCCCAGTCTTTTGTTGCCTCTGTCCCAGCTTTTTTGGTACGTGTTGCAGGCATCAAATTCAAAATGAGTGAATATTTGCAAAAAAAAATGAAGTTTATATGTTTGAACATTAAATATCTTGTCTTTGTAGTGTATTCAATTGAATACAGGTTGAAAAGGATTTGCAAATCATCGTATTCTGTTTTTATTTATGTTTTACACAACGTCCCAACTTCATTGGAATTGAGGTTGAAATAACACCTCCTTTCTGTCCCCAAAACTGTAATAACCACTCCACCATGACCACACACAATTCAAATGAGCACCGCCTTATAGATTTTTGCAATCTCTCATCAGTTATCATAATGCCTCCTTATAAATAATAGTCCCTGCTTATAAATAGTGCCCTGTATCAGTTATAGTCCCCCTCATCTGTAATAGTTCCCTCTTATAAGTAATAGCCCCTTATAAATAATACTGATCCCTTATCCTGGTGGCGTAACTATAGTCTTCTGGGCCCGGGTGCAAGCGATAGGGATGGGCCCCCTCCCTAGAGTGAATTCTTGATAGTGGCAGTTACGGGTGCTGCAGCGATAACTCTGATACTTGAAAGGGACATAGCTTTAGTACCCACAACTGCAGTTATCAAGAATACGGTGAGTGAGTAGTGCCAGCATGGAAACAATACTGGGACAGTATTATGTGCTCCACAGCGGCCCCCCCACACAGCATTATGCATGCGGTCCACAGTGGCCCCCACACCGCATTATGCATGCGGTCCACAGTGGCCCCCACACAGAAATTATGCATACGCTCCACAGCAGCCCCCACACAGCATTATGCACTCCACAGTGGCACCCACACAGCATTATGCATGCGCTCCACAGTGGCCCCCACAGAGTATTATGAGCTCCCAAGAGCTCCCCCTCCTAGAGCCGGTGCTATTATTATACTTTGGGGTCTCCTCAGACCCCAGAGTTTAATAAGTAGAGGCCCAGGGGAAGTGATTAAAAATAACAAACACTGATACTCACCTTACCTTACCTGTGTATCCTCGCTCCTCTTCTGTCTTGCGACTGAGGTCCTGCGTTCCAGATGTCAATGCTGGGGCCTATGATTGGGCCTCAGTTGTCACGTGGCACAGGATGACATCATGCAGGTGCGCCCCCATGTGACTGCTGGCACCAATCACAGGCCCCAGCAGTGACATCTGGACCACAGGAAAACCTCAGAAACCAGCCAGAAGAGCCCTGGACAGGTGAGTATAAATAATTTTTTTTTTTTTAATCTTTATTCACCTAACCTGGGCTGGCATTTACTGGAAAGGGGCCCGATCAGTCCCCTATCCATTAACATGTATAGTGGTCTGGGAAAGCCTGGTTCCCCGACCACTATCATGGCGATCCATGGCCCCGGCCATTTCCAGCTGGCCACAGGCCCCGTACCCCTCCGGGCCCGGTCGCGGTTGTATCCCCTGCGATCATGATCGTTACGCCACTGATAGTTTTCCTTTATTAATAATAGCCCCCTCACAAATAATATTTCCCCTTATAAATAATGGTCCCCATTATCAGTAATAGCCCCCTTATAAACAACAGCCTCCTATATAATACAGTGCTGGCCAAAAGTATTGGCACCCCTGCAATTCTGTCAGATAATACTCAATTTCTTCCAGAAAATGATTGCAATCACAAATGCTTTGGTAATAATATCTTCATTTAATTTGTCTTCAATGGAAAACCACAAAAAGAATTGTCAAAAAGCCAAATTGGATATAATTCCACACCAAACATAAAAAAGGGGGTGGACAAAAGTATTGGCACCCTTTGAAAAATCAGGTGATGCTTCTCTAATTTGTGTAATTAACAGCACCTGTTACTTACCTGTGGCACATAACAGGTGGTGGCAATAACTAAATCACACTTGCAGTCAGTTGAAATGGATTAAAGTTGACTCAAGCTCTGTCCTGTGTCCTTGTGTGTACCACATTGAGCATGGAGAAAAGAAAGAAGACCAAAGAACTGTCTGAAGACTTGAGAAGCAAAATTGTGAGGAAGCATGAGCAATCTCAAGGCTACAAGTCCATCTCCAAAGACCTGAATGTTCCTGTGTCTACCGTGCGCAGTGTCATCAAGAAGTTTAAAGCCCATGGCACTGTGGCTAACCTCCCTAGATGTGGACGGAAAAGAAAAATTGACGAGAGATTTCAACGAAAGATTGTGCGGATGGTGGCTAAAGAACCTCGAATAACATCCAAACAAGTTCTAGCTGCCCTGCAGTCCGAGGGTACAACAGTGTCAACCCGTACTATCCGTCGGCGTCTGAATGAAAAGGGACTCTATGGTAGGATACCCAGGAAGACCCCACTTCTGACCCAGAGACCTAAAAAAGCCAGGCTGGAGTTTGCCAAAACTTACCTGAGAAAGCCAAAAACTTTTTGGAAGAATGTTCTCTGGTCAGATGAGACAAAAGTAGAGCTTTTTGGGAAAAGGCATCAACATAGAGTTTACAGGAAAAAAAAAAAGAGGCCTTCAAAGAAAAGAACACGGACCCTACAGTCAAACATGGCGGAGGTTCCCTGATGTTTTGGGGTTGCTTTGCTGCCTCTGGCACTGGACTGCTTGACTGTGTGCATGGCATTATGAAGTCTGAAGACTACCAACAAATTTTGCAGCATAATGTAGGGCCCAGTGTGAGAAAGCTGGGTCTCCCTCAGAGGTCATGGGTCTTCCAGCAGGACAATGACCCAAAACACACTTCAAAAAGCACTAGAAAATGGTTTGAGAGAAAGCACTGGAGACTTCTAAAGTGGCCAGCAATGAGTCCAGACCTGAATCCCATAGACCACCTGTGGAGAGATCTCAAAATGGCAGTTTGGAGAAGGCACCCTTCAAATCTCAGGGACCTGGAGAAATTTGCCAAAGAAGAATGGTCTAAAATTCCAGCAGAGCATTGTAAGAAACTCATTGATGGTTACCGGAAGCGGTTGTTCGCAGTTATTTTGTCTAAAGGTTGTGCTACCAAGTATTAGGCTGAGGGTGCCAATACTTTTGTCCGGCCCATTTTTGGAGTTTTGTGTAAAATGATCAATGATTTGACTTTTTTTTTTTTTTTCATTCTCTTTTGTGTTTTTTCATTGCAAGCAAAATAAATGAAGATCTTATTACCAAAGCATTTGTGATTGCAATCATTTTCTGGAAGAAATTGAGTATTATCTGACAGAATTGCAGGGGTGCCAATACTTTTGGCCAGCACTGTAGCCCTCTTATTAACAATAATATTCCCCTTATAAAGTTTCCCTCTTATAGCTGCCTTATATATTTCACCCTCATTATAGACCTCTTATAAATAGTTTCTCACTTATAAATAATATTCCCCTTATATACACTACCATTCAAAAGTTTAGGGTCACTTAGAAATTTCCTTATTTTTGAAAGAAAAGCACAGTTTTTTTTCAATGAAGATAACATTAAATGAATCAAAAAATACACTGTATATATTGTTAATGTGGTAAATGACTATTCTAGCTGTAAACGTCTGATTTTTAATGCAATATTTACATAGGTGTATAGAGGCCCATTTCCAGCAACCATCACTCCAGTGTTCTAATGGTACATTGTGTTTGCTGTGTAAGAAGGCTAATGGATGTTTAGAAAACCCTTTTGCAAGTATGTTAGCACAGCTGAAAACCGTTTTGCTGGTTAGAGAAGCTATAAAACTGACCTTCCTTTGAGCTAGTTGAGAATCTGGAGCTTTACATTTGTTGGTTCGATTAAACTCTCAAAATGGCCAAAAAAAGAGAACTTTCATGTGAAACTCGACAGTATGTTCTTGTTCTTAGAAATTGCCAAGAAACTGAAGATTTCCTACAACGGTGTGTACTACTCCCTTCAGAGGACAGCACAAACAGGCTCTAACCAGAGTAGAAAGAGAAGTGGGAGGCCCCGCTGCACAACTGAGCAACAAGACAAGTACATTAGAGTCTCTAGTTTGAGAAATCGACGCCTCACTGGTCCTCAACTGGCAGCTTCATTAAATAGTCCCCGCAAAACGCCAGTGTCAACGTCTACAGTGAATAGGAGACTCAGGGATGCTGGCCTTCAGGGCAGAGTGGCCAAGAAAAAGCCATATCTGAGACTGGCTAATAAAAGTAAAAGATTAATATGGGCAAAAGAACACAGACATTGGACAGAGGAAGATTGGAAAAAAGTGTTACGGACAGACGAATTGAAGTTTGAGGTGTTTGGATCACACAGAAGAACATTTGTGAGATGCACAGGGGGAGATTTGTACAAGGTAAAAGTGATTTTGAATAAGGAAGGCTATCACTCCATTTTGCAACGCCATGCCATACCCTGTTGTAGGAAATACCACTTCAGACCTCAAATTTTCAAGAAGTATAAGTCTTTATTCACCTCGAGGTGGGAGAAAACAACACATGGCACCCTCGGCAGTGCGATGCTGTCACAATCTCAGAGACATACAGGGCTTGACTCTCCTTTATTCAATAGAATCCCCAGCTATGACATAATTCTAACTTCCTATTTGAGGAAGTGTAACATCAATCACTATAAGCATTAGTATGATTCTTAAACATAGGCTTACACATGAGCTCAGACAGATGTTTATCATCTTTGGGGCCTCTCTAAGGCCTGTCCAACATTTCACTAGACAAAGATAACCTTTTACATCAGCTAATGGCTACCCCCACCTATAGAATGTAACCATATGTTTTTAAGAAATATTATATCCTGTGAGACAATCACCCAGTATGAGAATATATGTATACAGTAGAACACAAAAGACTTCATTACGTTACATTATATAATGTGATAATATGGCACTACAAGTGGATATATATTTAATAATTTCTCTTCACCCTGTGGACAGAGCTTGATTGGAGCCAATTTCATCCTACAGCAGGACAATGACCCAAAGCACACCTCCAAATTATGCAAGAACTATTTAGGGAAGAAGCAGGCAGCTGGTATTCTATCTGTAATGGAGTGGCCAGCGCAGGCACCAGATCTCAACCCCATTGAGATGTTGTGGGAGCAGCTTTTGACCGTATGGTACGCAAAAAGTGCCCATCACGCCAATCCAACTTGTGGGAGGGGCTTCTGGAAGCATGGGATGAAATTTCTCCAGATTACCTCAGCAAATTAACAGCTAGAATGCCAAAGGTCTGCAATGCTGTAATTGCTGCAAATGGAGCATACTTTGACGAAAGCAAAGTTTGAAGGAGAAAATTATTATTTCAAATAAAAATCATTATTTCTAACCTTGTCAATGTCTTGACTATATTTTCTATTCATTTTGCAACTCATTTGATAAATAAAAGTGTGCGTTTTCATGGAAAACACAAAATTGTCTGGGTGACCCCAAACTTTTGAACAGTAATGTATGAGAGGCTATTATAAGGGGGGATTGTTATATACAGTTACGTCCATATATATTTGGACACTGACACAAATTTAGGTTTTTTTTTACTTGTTTACTGAAACATATTCAAGTTATAGTTCTATAATGGACATGGATAGATTTTCAGCTTTCATTTGAGGGTATCCACATTAAAATTGAATGAAGGGTTTAGGAGTTTCAGCTCCTTAACATGTGCCACCCTGTTTTTAAAGGGACTAAAAGTAATTGGACAATTGACTCAAAGGCTGTTTCATGGCCAGGTGTGGGTAATTCCTTCGTTATGTCATTCTCAATTAAGCAGATAAAAGGCCTGGAGTTGATTTGAGGTGTGGTGCTTGCATTTGGAATACAGTAATACCTCGTACATTCGCGAGGTTAGGTGACAGAGCGGATCGTGAGGAATCGCGAATGTTTGGTACAAGCGCTTAGAAGCGCTTACAATGCCGGTTTCTAATGTTTAACCCCTAAATATCAATAAACTTTACCCTACAGTACTGTACAGTATACTAAAGTATACTGTACAGTACTGTATATTAATACATTCATTCATTTTTCTTATACACTCACAGTAAAATGAAACTAATTACCGGGTACGTAACGAACAGGACGCTACTACCCAATAGCGAAGGTGTTTTTTTTAATTAAATTTCACAGATCTGAAAAAAAAAGAGCAAAATCTATATATGTTAGTTGCCAAAAAAATATCGCGAATCTGTGAATTCGCAAATTCGGAAACGCGAGTGTACGAGGTATTACTGTATTTTGCTGTGAAGAAAACATGCGGTCAAAGGAGCTCTCCATGCATGTGAAACAACCCATTCTTAAGCTGCGAAAACAGAAAAAACACATCCGAGAAATTGCTACAATATTAGGTGTGGCAAAATCTACAGTTTGGTACATCTTGAGAAAGAAAGAAAGCACTGCTGAAGTCATCAATGCAAAAAGACCTAGACGCCCACAGTGGTGGATGATCGCAGAATAATTTCCATGCTGAAGAGAAACCCCTTCACAACAGCCAACCAAGACTGCATGAAAGTAAATACAGAGGGTTCAGTGCACGGTGCAAGCCACTTATAAGCCTCAAGAATAAGAAGGCTAGATTGGACTTTGCTATAAAAAAACATCTAAAAAAGCCAGCACAGTTCTGGAAGAACATTCTTTGGACAGATGAAACCAAGATCAACCTCTACCAGATTGATGGAAAGAAAAAAGTATGGCGAAGGCGTGGTACAGATCATGATCTAAAGCATATCACATCATCTGTAAAACATGGCGGAGGCAGTGTGATGGCTTGGGCATGCATGGCTGCCAGTGGCACTGGGTCACTAGTGTTTATCGATGATGTGACACAGCACAGAAGCAGTTGCATGAATTCTGAGGTATTCAGAGACATACTGTGTGCTAAATCCAGTCAAATGCAGCCAAACTGATTGGTCAGCGTTTCATAATACAGATGGACAAAACATAAAGCCAAAGCAACCCAGGACTTTATTAAAGCAAAGAAGTGGAATATTCTTGAATGGCCAAGTCAGTCACCTGATCTCAACCCAATTGAGCATGCATTTCACTTGTTAAAAACTAAACTTCAGACAGAAAGGCCCCCAAACAAACAGCAACTGAAAACCGCTGCAGTAAAGTCCTGACAGAGCATTAAAAAGGAGGAAACACAGCGTCTGGTGATGTCCATGAGATCAAGACTTCAGACAGTCATTGCCAACAAAGGGTTTCAACAAAGTATTAGAAATTAACATTTTATTTACAATTATTTAATTTGTCCAATTACTTTTGAGCCCCTGAAATGAAGGGATTGTGTTTTTAAAAAATGGTTTAGTTCCTCACATTTTTTATGCAATCATTTTCCTCAACCCACTGAATTAAAGCTGAAAGTCTGAACTTCAACTGCATCTGAATTGTTTTGTTCAAAATTCATTGTTGAAATGTACAGAACCAAAATTAGAAAAATGTTGTCTCTGTCCAAATATTTATAATAATAGTTCCTCTGTTACAAATAGCCCTCATATATAATAGTTCCCCCTTATATATAAATGTCTCCCCTTACAATAGCCCCCCTTATATACAGTGGGGAAAAAAAAGTATTTAGTCAGCCACCAATTGTGCAAGTCCACTTTAAAAGATGAGAGAGGCCTGTAATTGACATCATAGGTAGACCTCAACTATGAAAGACAAAATGAGAAAACATATCTAGAAAATCAAATTGTCTGATTTTTTTTTTTTAAGAATTTATTTGCAAATTATGGTGGAAAATAAGTATTTGGTCATCTACGAACAAGCAAGATTTCTGGCTCTCACAGACCTGTAACTTCTTTTTTAACAGGCTCCTCTGTCCTCCACTCATTACCTGTAGTAATGGCACCTGGTTGAAATTGTTATCAGTATAAAAGACACCTGTCCACAACCTCAAACAGTGACACTCCAAACTCCACTATGGTGAAGACCAAAGAGCTGTGAAAGGACACCAGAAACAAAATTGTAGACCTGCACCAGGCTGGGAAGACTGAATCTGCAATAGGCAAGCAGCTTGGTGTGAAGAAATCAACTGTGGGAGCAATAATTAGAAAATGGAAGACATACAAGACCACTGATAATCTCCCTCGATCAGGGGCTCCATGCAAGATCTCACCCTGTGGGGTCAAAATGATCACAAGAACGGTGAGCAAAAATCCCTGAACCATACGGAGGGACCCAGTGGTGAACCTAGCCTCTTTGCTGCCTGAGGCGGACTATCGAAAGACGTCCCCCCCCCCCCCAAAATAAAAAATTAAATTACATTTACATGCTGTTAGTGTCACACATTGTTATTGTTGTACAATAAACATACACAAACTTATGAAACAGTTTTTAAAAATTCTTCTTCCTGTATTACTTCAGTATCAGATCAAAAACACGGTATTAACAATGACAATAACCTCACACATCATCTGCTTGGTGGATGGACGAGCCCACATGGCCCTCATTCTCTATAAATAGGAGCGCCGCAGATAGCTGAGTACTGGACTTCGGGTATCTTTGGCACTCCCATTGAAGTGAATGAGAGCCTCGCGGGTTCGTCCATCCACCAAGCGACACATCTATATATATGGCTGCAGTCAGGCTGAATTCCCACCCAGTGGAGGGAAAAAAAACCCCCCCAATTCTCAGGCTCAGTGGGGGTTTCAGCAGGCAGACCCCCATTAATCAGGTATTTATCCTCTATCATTTAGGTGAATACAGGGCAGTAACATTTTGTGACTTACAGGTGACGTCTCGGACTAATCCTTCACATTTACCTTCTCTTCCCCCTGGACCGCCATGACCACTTCTTCCAGCTGTGACTTGTCTCTGTAAAGTTTGCAACACAGAAATCTTTGGCTCCTTACTTTTCCAGGCAACCGACCCACATTGTCCTCACCTGCACACCCATCCTGCTGCTACCCCAATAATAAAATATATGATATAATAATAATAGTCCTTTAATAGTCCCACAATGGGGAAATTCAGTGTGTTACAGCAGCAAAGATAAGCAGATACAAATACAAATACAACATGTACAGGAATGTTCCAAGGTGAGAGGCATTACATTAATAGCAGACAGACAGATAGGACGTAGCAGAGGAGGTGGGGGGGGGGGGATTTAACAGGCAGAGAGATATTTCAGTTCTCTGTGTGTAATGATCTCCGCTTAGGTCGGTGTTGGTTGTACAGCCTAACCGCGGTGGGGAGGAAAGACTTCCGATAGCGCTCCTTCTCACACCTAGGGTGGAGCAGTCGGTCACTGACAGTACTGCTCAGCGCGATCACAGTCTCATGCATGGGATGGGACTTCTTCTTCTGCATGGAGCTCACCACGGACAGTATCCTTCTGTCACCCACCACCTGCACTGGGTCCAGTGGGCTCCCCAGGACAGAGCTGGCCTTTCTAATCAGCTTGTCAAGTTTATAACCCCCCATAATGAATATTAATAATGTCCGTGTGTACCCTGTATAAATAGTGCCCCTTATTAATAATGCCCCAGGTGTTAACTAATTAAAAGGTTTTCCAGGTCATTAATAAACTAATCAGTGGGGCTCAAAAACCCAGGACCCCCCACTGATCAGCTGTTTGAATGAACTGTGGTATCTGCGTAAGCGCCGTGACCGCTTCTCTGTTTACTTAGAGTCATTCATCTCATAGTGGCCATGTAATGTAACTACAGCCTCGTCCTATACACATCTATGTGACAAGGCTGTAATTACATCATACGGTCACTATAAACAGACAGTGTGTGATATAAACAGGCGTCGGGGCCCCTTCATACAGCTGATCAGTAGTGGGATCCACTGATCTCCATCTGTCCTAAGGATAGATCATCAATAAAAATGAGCTGGAAAGCCCCTTTAATAAAGCCCAAGTGCCACCTTAAAGGGGTTGCCCAGGATAACCACTTTTTTAATATGAGGCTGGGGAAGGTGCTCCGGTGTCTCCCAGCACGTTCCAGTCCTGCTGCTTCGGTGTTTTCTTCCCCACAGCACTGTGATGTCCCGTGTCAGTGACCTCAGCGGTTATGTGCGGCGGGGACTTCCGCCAGAAGAAAACACCAGAGCAGCAGAATCAGACCACGGTGGGAGATATCTGAGCACAAGGGACAGGTGAATAGGTGTTTTTTTTTAATACAGTATTACATGGTATTATGCCCCACGGCGGGCCCTGCACACGGTATTATGCCCCGCAGCGGCCCCTGCACACGGTATTATGCCGCGCAGCAGCCCCTGCACACGGTATTATGCTCCATAGTGGCCCCTGCACTCAGTATTATGCCCCATAGTGGCTCCTGCGCATGGTATTATGGTTCATAGTGGCCCCTGCACTCAGTATTATGCTCCATAGTGGCCCTTGCACACGATATGCTCCATAGTGGCCCCTGCACACGGTATTATGCCCCGCAATGGCCCTTGCACACAGTATTATGCTCCATAGTGGCCCCTGCACTCGATATTATACTCCATAGTGGCCCCTGCACATGTAATTATGCCCCATAGTGGCCCCTGCACACAGTATTCTGCTACATAGTAACCCACTCATGAACTATTATTATACTCTGGGGTCTAAAATACCCCAGAGTATAATGATCGGAGACCCAGGTGGTGACAAACATAAAAACCAGTGTTACTTACCTGGGCTCCGGTGCACTCCCTGCTTTCGGCCCTCTTCAATGTCACACAGACCGGCGTCGCCACATAATAGAGTCGGCCTGTCTCACGTGACGCCTGAAACGTCACCAAAGAAGGCCAAAGCCGGCTGGGAGTAACATCGGATCGCTGGAGAGGTGAGTAATAATGGTTTTTATGTTTATCACCTCCTCTGGGTCTCCGATTATTATACTCCAGGGTCTGACAACACCCCAGAGTATAATAATAGTAGTATTTGGCCTCACTTACCGATGCTCGCTGCCGCTCACAGCTGCTTCTGATTCCCCCTTCTGCATCCGATAGCAGAAGCGGAGGCGGCCACAGCAGGTGCGGGGATCGGTAAATAAATAGGCCGTTACCTGCGGGGTTACTGCAGCAGTTAACAGCATATATATATATATATATATATATATATATATATATATATATGTATATATATAAAGTTAGTCGCACCTACCTGCGATGCCTTGATGGAGCTGCCCCTCCTCTTCTTCACCCGTATCTCAGCGTAGGAGGTGTGATGACGTCATTGTACTGCCGCCTGCTCTGAGATGCGGAGATCTCGTAAACAATCCCAAAACAGGTATCGCACAGCTTTTGGTTTTTTTTTTTGTTTATTTTTTTTTTTTTAAGCAGCCTGTCCTGGGCTGGTTTACGGTAAATAGAATGTAAAAAATGCCGCCCCCCCCAGACAGTGCCGCCTGAGGCGGCCGCCTCACTTCGCCTCATTAGCGGTGCGCCCCTGGGGGGACCTAGTGAATGACCTGCAGAAAGCTGGGACTAACGTAACAAAGACTACCGTCAGTAACGCACTACGCCGCCAGGGACTCAGATCTCCAGTGCCAGATGTGTCCCCCTGCTTAAGCCAGTACATATCTGGGCCTGTCTGAAGTTTGCTAGAGAGCATTTGGACGTTCCAGAAGAGTATTGGGAGAATGTCATATGGTCAGATGAAACCAAAGTAAAACTGTTTGGTAGAAACACAACTCGTTGTGTTTGGAGGAGAGTGAATGCTGAGTTGCATCCAAAGGACACCATACCTACTGTGAAGCATGAGGGTGGCAACATCATGCTTTAGGGCTGTTTCTCTGCAAAGGGACCAGGACGACTGATCCGTATACATGAAAGAATGAGTGGGGCCATGTATCGTGAGATTTTGAGTGCAAACCTCCTTCCATCAGCAAGGGCATTGAAGATGAAACGTGGCTGGGTTTTTCAGCATAACAATGATCCCAAGCACACCGCCAGGGCAACGAAGGAGTGGCTTCTTAAGAAGCATTTCAAGGTCCTGGAGTGGCCTAGCCAGTCTCCAGATCTCAACCCCATAGAAAACCTTTGGAGGGAGCTGAAAGGCCATGTTGCCCAGAGATAGCCCCAAAACATCACTGCTCTAGAGGAGATCTGCATGGAGGAATGGACCAACATACCAGCAACAGTGTGTGCCAACCTTGTGAAGACTTACAGAAAACGTTTGACCTCTGTCATTGCCAACAAAGGATATATAACAAAGTACTGAGACGAACTTTTGTTATTGACCAAATACTTATTTTCCACCATAATTTGTAAATAAATTCTTTAAAAATCAGACAATGTGATTTTCTGGATTTGTTTTCTCATTTTGTGTCTCATAGTTGAGGTCTACCTATGATGTCAATTACAGGCCTCTCTCATATTTTTAAGTGGGAGAACTTGCACAATTGATGGCTGACTAAATACTTTTTTCCCCACTGTACATCTTTAACAGAGTAGAGCGCATAAGAAGTTTCTCCACTCCTGAGCAATGGTACTACATCTCTACTGAACTTAACCCAGCAGATCGTGGAACAAGATCTGCACCCGCATCGGGTTCACAAATTAACCGGTGGTTGTCACCTCCAGAATTCTTGTATAATAACTCTCGTTCGACTCCTGCCGACACAAAATACGAGCTGGCGAATACAGAAATCGATAAGGAAATAAGACTCACAATCTCTACTCTCTGTAGTTCCATCATCCTCAAGTCAGGACTAGATTCTCACCACTTTGAGCGCTTCTCTACCCAATCCGAAGATGGGTTATGCCAACATCCCCCCCCCCCTATGGACTACAACGTTGTTTTTTGCAATGTTCTAACTTGTTATTTGTGTTTAAGGTCAAAGGACTTTGGACCCAAAACTTTGTTATTGTTTATTATGAAATCTCCAAGATTTCAGACGGGGAGTGTCATGTCCCACCTTGGGTTATGCATACAGTGCTTCACTGTTTATTGTCATGCATTGTTTTACTTGTGCTTCTCATCTAATTTTGTCCTATCTTTGCTCCCTTACTCACTCTCTACTCCCTCCCCCTCCTGTCTGTGACATCATCCAGGTTCTGTAAGTTATTTATTTACTGCCTCCTCTCAGCCTGGAAAACTACCATCTTTTTTACACCCTGTATTACATCTATCAAGAGTTCTACTTGAATAACCCTTCATTTGAACATCTTCCAGATGTCTTACAGAGGAGTTGAGCTATCTGGTAATGTTTAGTGATATAACATCAGTGAAGTTTCTCTCAGATCGACAGTCAGATCTCCATCACAGACTCCATGCAAGTATGTAGCCTCTACTCTGAGCCAGAATAGGTGCTGTTATTTATAAGTGAGGAACTATAATATATGGAGGACTATTATAAATGGGAACAATCATATACAATACCCCCATATATAATAGTTCATTTCATATAATAACCCCCTGATATTTTATAGTTTCCCCACTATTACAGCTCCCCTTTATAAATAATAGTTTGCCCCTTTATAACAGCTGCCTTGTCAGTTCCCCTTTCCAGAAAACAATACATTTTTTTTACTCACCTTACTGCGGTCCTCCGAATGAGCAAAGCAGCCGAAGTCTCTCCCTGCAAGACTCGCACAGGTGGCACAATGCAGTGACGTTCTGTGCGTTACTGTCAGTCTATGGCAGAGCAGAGACTTTTGAGCTCCCTGTTCCCTGGTCATAGGCTTAAACAGTTTCGGCGTGCACAGCACACAGGTCTGGCTTCAAGTGTGGTCCCTTGGGCAACAGAGCCTCAGTAGGCCCCTTTTGGAGTAACTAATGCGCACCGCAGCAAAAAAAAAAAAAAAAAAAGGTGTTTTTTGCTAAAGCAGATCTACTGGCCTGGACTATAATACAGTCCATTCTATACAAGTGGATAGAACCTGATGTCGGAAAGTACAGAGGAATTTGAGGCAGACATCTGCCTCAGATTCTTCTTTATTTGCTGCCCGCTGGCTCACAGTGATGGATGCAGAACATCAGCATTCTATTGCACCTTTCCACCACTGACTAGGCCCAAATGATTGAGTCTAACCAGTGGGGAGTCTCAAGCCATGGCCTCCATGGCTGAATCAGCTGCAGAATCCGCAGCAAGATTTTCAATGTTCTGCTCCTATTGAAAACAATGTGAGGCAGAATGAGGGTAGAATCTGCTGGTGATTTTGGGGCGAAATCCGCAGAAAGATCAGCCACATATTCCGCTGTGTGAACGGGGCCTGATACTGTTAACAGTGCAATGAATGCTTCCATCAGCTTAGATATATATATATATATATATATATATATATATATATTGTGAGAAAGTGAAGGGTGTGGTTTGGGAGAACAGGTATGTTCCAGCCAGGCAGTTAAAGGGTGTCTGGTAGAAGCCACAGCAGGGAGGTCAGCTAACTAATTAAGGCCTGATATAGGCTGTGTCAGGACTAGGAGGTGTGGCACTGCACTGAGGAACAGTGTGAGCTCTGTAGCTGAACCTGCATTAAGGTAAATTTGTGCCACCCATCTAATGTAACCAGAGCGAGAGTCTGGCAGCCAGGCTCTTGTATAGAGAGGGATTGCCTTTTTGTGTTAGTTATTTCTCAGCCGAGAAGGTTCTGTTTTTCTTTGTTTGCGCCTTTGTAAAGGCAAAGCCTGTTATTTCACCTACAAGTGAATAAATGCTGAACTTGAGTGTGATCCAGTCTCTGTGTCCCTGTTTCCTGCACTGCTACCAAGCATCTACCTGAGCGATTCCCTACATATGGTGCTTCGAATGCGGGCATATGTGCAGTGAGACATACACGGGCTGCGTGTCCTGTAGCTGACAGAACTGAAATAAAGAGCCACAGCCATGGAGGAGGTTGTGAAGCAGCTGATACAGGCTAATGCAGCACAACATGAGACCAATCGACTTCTGACCAAGCAGTTGTCGATGTTGCTGGCCGCTCAGCAAAAGGCTGATCCACCAAAGCCAGAGCGGGACGTCAGGAAAGAGGTCCGTAAAGCGCTGACCAAGATGACGGCAGAGGACGACATAGAGGCCTATCTGACCGGGTTTGAAAGAGTGGCCAACCGTGAGAGGCTTCCACGACAGCTCTGGGCCGAGGTGTTGGCACCCTTTTTAGTCGCCGAGCCCCAGCAAGCCTATTTTGACCTAAGTGAACAGGATGCTTGCGACTACCAGCGGGTGAAGGCGGAGATCCTGGCCCGGCTGGGTGTGGACCAGCACGTTCGGGCTCAAAGAGTCCATGATTGGGAATACCAGGAGGCGTTACCACCGAGGTCACAGATGCACCACCTTGTACAGCTTGTCCGTAAGTGGCTCCAGCCAGAAAGGTTGACCCCAGCCCAGGTGGTGGAGCGGGTCGTCGTAGACTGGTACCTGAGGGCTTTACCGGATAAGATCCAACAGTGGGTGGGACATGGAGACCCAACTAACGCCAATGAATTGGTGGGGTTGGTGGAACGCTACTGGACTACACAGTCCCTCAGGAAGGTGTCCCCCCAGATTCCACAAGTCCCCAAGGCCCGGAGGGCCAACATTCCTCGAGCTCCCCAGGATAAGAGAGTAACCCAGGTGAGGAGGAGAGAGACTGTCGTCTGCTGGGATTGCCACGAGCCGGGCCATATTGCGGCTAATTGTCCCCATGCCTTAGAGCCCATGGACTGCAGTCTGGGTCAGAGGGTGTCCCTCTATGCTGCCCCAGCCTATGCTGCTGCCACCTCAGACACTGATGATGGGCGCCACCTATGCCAAGTGACCGTGGCTGGGTGCCCAGTGGTGGCACTACTGGACTCTGGCAGTCGGGTGACCCTCGTAAAAGGGTCCTGTGTCGACCTCGGGACTGTCACCGGACGCACAGTCGGGGTCCTGTGCATACATGGCGATTTAAGAGACTACCCGACTGTGATTGTCGCTATCCAGACCCCCTGTGGGGAGAGCCGACACGAGGTGGGGGTTGTCCATAATTTGCCCCATGACCTCATAGGAGATACGCCTCAGCATATCTGGATGATATCATCATTTTCAGCAATGACTGGGAGAGTCACTTGCCCAAGGTACAAGCTGTAGTGAATTCCTTAAGAGCAGCTGGCCTGACTGCTCACCCCAAGAAGTGTGCTTTGGGGATGGAGGAGACACGCTATTTGGGATATGTGATCGGCCGTGGTATAATCAAACCCCAGGTCAACAAGGTCGATGCTATTCAGAAATGGCCTCGACCTATGAGCACCAAACAAGTTAGGTCATTCCTGGGCATTGTGGGGTACTACAGACGCTTTATACCAAACTTTGCCACAGTGTCTGCTCCCCTGACGGACCTTCTAAAGGGTAAAAAGTCCGTTATGGTACGGTGGAATGACCAGGCCGAAAGTGCTTTTCAGGCGTTAAAGCTGGCCTTAGCTGGGTCTCCTGTTCTCATTACGCCCGACTTCAGCAAAGAATTTGTGGTACAAACAGACGCATCAGATGTAGGGCTGGGAGCTGTCCTGTCTCAGGAGGTGAATGGAGAAGAGCATCCAGTTACCTATCTGAGCAGGAAACTAACACCAGCAGAAAAGAACTACAGCATAGTAGAGAAAGAGTGTCTGGCGATAAAATGGGCGTTAGAGGCCCTGAGGTACTACTTGCTGGGTAGGCAGTTCCGTCTAGTGACCGACCACTCACCCCTCACTTGGATGAGCAGATCCAAGGACAAGAATGCCAGGGTCACTAGGTGGTTCTTGTCCCTTCAAAATTTTAGTTTTTCGGTGGAGCACAGAGCCGGGAAACTGCAAGGCAATGCGGATGCCTTGTCCCGGACTCATTGTTTAATGTCTGGAGTTCGCCCCGAGGGGTCAGAACTGAGGGGGAGGGTATGTGAGAAAGTGAAGGGTGTGGTTTGGGAGAACAGGTATGTTCCAGCCAGGCAGTTAAAGGGTGTCTGGTAGAAGCCACAGCAGGGAGGTCAGCTGACTGATTAAGGCCTGATATAGGCTGTGTCAGGACTAGGAGGTGTGGCACTACACTGAGGAACAGTGTGAGCTCTGTAGCTGAACCTGCATTAAGGTAAATTTGTGCCACCCATCTAATGTAACCAGAGCGAGAGTCTGGCAGCCAGGCTCTTGTATAGAGAGGGATTGTCTTTTTGTGTTAGTTATTTCTCAGCCGAGAAGGTTTTGTATTTCCTTGTTCGTGCCTTTGTAAATGCAAAGCCTGTTATTTCACCTACAAGTGAATAAATGCTGAACTTGAGTGTGATCCAGTCTCTGTGTCCCTGTTTCCTGCACTGCTACCAAGCATCTACCTGAGCGATTCCCTACAATATAGATAGATATATAGATAGATACATAGATAGATAGATATAGATATATTAGTGGTAAAGTGGTGTACGGGGAGTATATCTCACCTGGTTTCCTCAGCCAGGCACGGTAGCGGAAATCCAGAAAGGATATATGTTGCTTTAGCAGAACATAGTCTGCTAGGGCTCTTTATTTGTTACATGGGCTGGATTTCCTGGATTGGAGGACAGGTTGGCAGTGGGAGTCTTCCAGTCCACACCCCTAGTCCACTATGGGTTTTTCCCAAGTCCCAGATGTTCTTAGGTGAGGCTTCCTGATTTGCAGCCTGAGAGAGAGAGCACCCCTGGAGTGGATGTTTTCACAGTTTGCTACTGTATTTGGTGACACGTTTTTGGCCTGCACTAGGTTAGTGAGGCATTCTGCTGTTTCGTTCCCTTTCTGCCCCCAAAACAGTAACAACCCCCCCCCCCCTTCTGACCACACAAAATTCACCATAACCACCTTTGTACCGCCTAATAGATTTTTTTCACCCCCCCATCAGTTATTATAACGCCTCCTTATTAATAATAGTTCCTGCTTATAAACAGTGCCCCATATCAGTAATAGTTCCCCCTTATTAGTAATAGCCCACCTCATAAATAATAGCCACCTTTCCCTCTTAGAAAAAGCGACCACATTATAAGAGCAGCCTATATATATATATATATATATATATATATATATATATATATAACACATATATAGCAATACAATGAATGACCGCACCAGTAAAATATGCACATAAATATGGGTGCTATATATAGCAATACAATGAATGACCGAACCAGTAAAATATGCACATAAATATGGGTGCTCACCACTGGGAAAAGGTAGTATCCCGTTCAAAACAAATTGTAAAAATCAGGCAGCACTCCGTAGTAAAGTGAAGAAAAAAGTGGGTTTATTGCCCTATGCGACGTTTCGACTCTATAGTGAGCCTGTATCAAGCAACACAATAGTGATGGTATGCAAATATAAATAGGGTGTGCAATATCAATCAATTATAAGTGACAATCAAGCAATTAGTTAAAAAAATATATAAAAATTGATACACAATATATCATACATAGTGCATTATAATATACGTGAAAATACAAGTGCTATCATAAAAAACAAGTGTAGAAGATCAGGTATGAACCTGAATGACAGAAACATCTATGGTAATGAATAATAAACACCAGGTGTATAGATATATAATATGCAAATACCTGATATCATCTAGAAGCCTGTGTAACATGGTCCCCATGCCCTGTCAGCGTGTAGTAATGTTTACTGCGCATATGCGAAAGTATAATGAAGTTGTATATGTATTGAATAGTGCTTAATGTCTCATGCATGCACAATAGCTGCTAAAGATAGCGGGCGCCATCTTGGAAAAAGTAAAATACCTCAAACCAGCACTACATACTATAAAGAATTGTTAAACACATACATAGACTCTTATAGCGCTCTAAATTAGATGGATTACCCCAAATGATAAGAATATACATATAAAGAATGTACTGAAGCAAGACAATCTGTCCATAATGTATATAAAGATATGTGAGACCACATAAAAACTGCAAGATGGCCGCCTATCAGTGTGAACACGTTGCCTACATGTCACACCCTAAAGTTAGAAGATGGCCATATTACTATTCATTATTCATAGAATATAATCTCATATTTATAGACCCTAAGGTTCAATAGAGGGTGAAAAGGCAGTCTAGAGTAACTAGTGTTGGAACAACAACCCTGATCATGGGCTAGTGTCCATACTAGAGGGGGGACATTAGCACTCCAAATCCACGTTGTAGACTTGGGTGCTCTATATATGTTAACCCCACTTTTTAAAGTGATAATCACCCCAGAGAAACCTCTATTGGGTCAAGATAAAACAAAAGCAGTATGTGGAAATCACAAAAAAAAAAAAAACACACAACTTTAATGGGGTCTCCATCTATTAAAATAAGAGAAAAGCATGCGAAAGAGACATAGCAAAATACAAGATAAAAATTTTTTTTACATATACGCTGAGGGCATTAATAAAGGAATATACAGAATCACAAAAGTATGTAAAATGACATAAATCTGGATGTATTCAAGTAACAAGTATTCTTCCTTAGAGGTCATTCAATCCTACATATAGTGCGAGTGATGAAGTTGTGATCAGTAAATAAGACGTCTCTAAAAAGACAAAGAACATAGTTGAGGAGACAACAATATAAAACCATCAATTCTATTAATAGTATACGGAGTGGGATACAAAGAGGAAGACCAAGGTAATTTATATGGGCAAGCCAACTAATCCAATGTCATCTAAGTCAGACCTGAGGTGGAAAAATCCACATTGAGGCCTTTAGGTCGCAGCATGTCTAATCTATAAATCCATTCAAGTTCCCTCAATTTAAGTTTTTTTGTGCGATCACCTTCCAGTCTCATTGGTGCCACATGATCAATAATAGTAAATCTGAGTTGTTTCTCTGTATGGTGTGCATCTGTAAAATGCTTAGATACCGGTAAATCTAATTTCTTTTTTCTAATAGTATACTGGTGCTGATTAATTCTTGTTTTGAAATCTAATGTGGTTTCACCGACATAGAGTAATTTACATGGGCATTGTAATACGTAGATGACATGATCGGAATTACAGGTCAGATGGTGACGGATTTGATAGACTCTATTTGTAATCAGGTGTGTGAAGTGTGGACCTTTCAACATTTAGGCCACAGTTCACACAACCAAGGCATGGGTAACAACCCAGTCTCTGTTTTAGTAATATAAGTCTGTGTACTCTTTTTTTAAAAGAACCAATATCAGACTGCACCAGTTTATCAAAAACAATGGAGGAGCGCCAAATTCAGGGACATCCGAGATACAACGGACTAACATGGGCCAGTGTTTACGTATAAATGCATTCACTTTTTTACTCTCCTCATTGTATGTAGTTACAAATGGGATATGTGAAACTTTTCTATCCCTTTGTGTCAAATTCAATAACTCTAATCTAGAGATTTTATCTATCTTATGTCTATGTTTCTGAATTACCTGATTTGGATATCCTTTCTCAACAAATTTCCTCTCCATCATATCCAATGATTTATTGAGAGTATCAGGGTCACTCACAATCCTTTTAACCCTCCTTAATTGTCCACATGGTAAATTATGTATCATGCCACTCCAGCTTGGCTAGGTGAGTTCACATGCTGGCTTTTTTGACTGCATTACTTGATTATTTGTGGGTTAGGGTGTTGTTTACATTGTGTACTGCCATAATGGTATTATATTTGAGAGAGAATTACTCCCTATGACACATACCAGTATTGTATACAGTGTCAGTGCTCATTCAGAGTACTACTTTCCCCTCCCCTCATATAGACTTTGCTAAATGTGTACATCCCTGCATGGCTCATCTAGCCTGTATTATGATATATGTGGTATCTCCAATTTCTCATCTATTTATTGTCTTTTTGTGTTTCTACATCCATATATATATTTTTTTATATATATAAGTATCAATAAAATGTTATTTTAATATTTTTTAATATTTGGTGGTCATGATTTTTTGTTTTTGTTTCTTTGTGAGATGTGTTACTGTGGGGGATATGGTAAGCTGTGAAACTGTGGGGTCACGTGGAGAGCTGTGGGGTGTTTGTGTGTGCTCCATGCACTGAAAGTACATTCGGGAGTCTATAGGTGCATGGGAGGCTCATTAAGACTGGTGGAATGTATTATATCTATGTTAGGTTTGCATGAAAGGCGCCAATAATTGATTATCGATTGATAGTGTGCTTTAAAAGACACATGGGGAGCTGTGGGGTGCTTTTTAACACTATGGGGGTGCACTAGAGAGATGTAGAATGCTTGTGAGGGGGTGCACAGGAAATATATAGATATTGGTGGAATAATTGCTAGCATTGTGTGGGTACACTTAAAGGAGTTATCTGGTCACCACAATTTACCCTCTCCACTCTGGTAGACTGGAGGGACATGGTGTGGTAATGGGATACTTGTTAGTAATGTGGGGGTACACGGGAGGGACATGGGCGGTAATGGGGAATTTGTAACTTGGGGGTACACGGAGGGCGTGGCTTGCCGGCAGAGCGACTGGACACCTCTTTTCTTGCTCTCCTGAAGCCTTCATCTACTCTGCCGAAGATCTTTGCTATCTTTCCTTCTCCTGCCACCTTAACACCCAGGGGCCAGCCCCCCAAGCCCCAGTCTGCCTATTCCGGGTGTTATTACATAGCTCCAGGGCCCCA
This sequence comes from Leptodactylus fallax, assembly GCA_947044405.1. Lineage (NCBI taxonomy): Eukaryota > Metazoa > Chordata > Amphibia > Anura > Leptodactylidae > Leptodactylus > Leptodactylus fallax. The sequence continues at coordinate 1,236,545 of CAMRHE010000217.1, read as the reverse complement.
TAGAGACCGCACTGGTTTTGAGGCCTACACCTCCTTGTTCACTGGGACCCGCAATCTTGATTCTGGCCTGTCAGTGCATCCTCAGCTCGTGCTGACAACCAAGATAGCCTGGACCGCTGCTTCATCATCTCGCTGCCGTTGTCATCGGAACCGTGTGCCTCCCGACGCACAGGCCTGTGACCTACCCGCTTTTCTCTAACTCCCAGTCAAGCCTCTGTACATCGTGGCCTGACATCCTCCACAGTGCTCTCAACAGCCCAGTGCGACACCAACGCTCCCAAAAGGTGGTAAGTTTGACCCCCCTGGTGCCTGTCGCCTCCACACTCGGATCCCCCAGCTACCTCCTCCGGGAAGGCCATCTATTTCCTGAAGCCCAGGGAGGGGGAGTGCTGAGACCCTACCTATACATCAGGGAGACTCACTCCATCAGCTACAGCAGAGTAGACTTAGCAACACAAATGAATTTTGTCCCATGAAGTATCTGGGGACACTTTATTCAACAGCAATCGACGTCCATGGATGTACCATCGGGACTAACCCTCTCAGCATTCGTATCCTTCACCCCGGTTCCTTATCCTTCTCCCTGGGACTTTTCTACGGCCTTTTACAGTTATTGAACTTGCTGTTTGTTCCCTTGCCATTTCCACCCTTGTTCGCTCTCCCCTTATTCCCACAGCCTTATCTGGGTGGCGCAATTAGTGGACAGCGGATCATTTAGCTTGGGTCCTTTTGCTCCCTGCTTTGTACATCCCGGGTCATAGTAATCTTCTATATATCTTCAAGTATTTACATATTGCTGCCTATAGTTTTCCTTATTTGTTACTGAGTTATCTGTGAAAATTAATAAAAAAAAACTTATTGTATCTTAATTTGGGGGTACACTGGACGGAAATGGGGGATAGTGGGATGCTTGTTAATAATGTGGAGGGACATGGGGGATAGTGGGATGCTTGTTAGTAATGTGGAGGGACTTGGGGGATATTGGGATATACCTGGATGTAGTTATAACTGCACTTGCTAGTATCGTCTCTCTGCTGTACAATACAATAAAGACCTGGTGGCTATTGTGGCTACTCTGAAGAAGATGTCAGGGAGGGTTACAATTATTTAAAAAGTGACCTTTGAGTTTGCTCATGTTTCTCTGTTACAAAGTGCTGTTATTTTGTTGTTTTTACTTTTATATCTTCTATTTTTTTGCCAAAAATATTAAATTTAATAAAATAAAAGTTTAGTGTTTTGTGAGTGTCATAACTTTAATAGTGAGAAATCCACCAATTAGCTACAACTTTAACCTCAGTGGCGTAACTAGGAATGGCTAGGCCCCAAGGCGAACATTTGACATGGGCCCCCCCCCCCCGACCCCCCCCCCACACACACACAAACCGCATTCCTGCACATAGCATCATAGTGGCCCCTGCACACAATATTATGCGCCATAGTGGCCTCTGCACACATTATTATGCGCCATTGTGGCCCCTGCACACAGTATTATGCCCCATTGTGCACCACCCATGAACAATTATTATACTCTGGAGTCTTTTCAGATTCCAAAGTATAATAATCAGAGACCCAGGGGAGGATACAAACAAAAAACAATGTTACTTACCTCTCCCAGGATTCGGCGCACTCCCAATGTTGGACCAGACGTCTCGTGAGCCAGGCTGGCGTTGCAACGCATAATGACGCCAGTCGGACCCACGTGATGTCTGTGACATCACCAAAGAGGCCCGAAGACTACCAGAGCGCAGGAGAGGTAAGTAACATTGTTTTTTATGTTCCCTCACCTCCCCTGGGCCTCCGATCATTATATATGATAGAAGTGTTTGCGGGCCCGTGGCCTTACTTACCGATCCCTGCTCCTGCTCACAGCCGTCTCAACTTCCGCTGAAGGGGAAACGCAGGCGGCCGTGAGCAGTAGCGGGGATTGGTAAGTAAATAGGGCCCGTTACCTGCTGGGGTTACTATACCAGGTAACGGCCTATTAAAAATAAAAAACATCAGGGACCCGCGAGGGCCCCCTAATGTCCCAGGCCCTGTGGCAGACGCTATCGCAGCTACCCCAGTATTTATGCCACTATTTAACCCCCCCTTGTGTCACCAAAGCAACTCTGACCCATCAAGGCATGGACTCCACAAGATCTCTGCATACTGTGGTGGAAGACCTAGAACATGATGTAGTAAGGCTACATTCACACTATTGTTATGCACATCCATTGCTGTCATCTGTCATAGGATGAGAGCAGCAGACACTACCGGTAGTAGAGGGACGAATATATGGAGCCTCCTCCTCCTGCGTCTGTTCCCACTGACTAGAATGTAAAAAACGTTATGGACGCTGTCTCCTCTCTCCTTTATTCTGTCATTTTTGTTTACTATTATAAAAGAAGAAAATGTCCTGCATGCACAACATTTTCTTCAGTCAGAAAACTAAACAAACATGACAGGAGACAGCGTCCATTATGTTATTTAACTCTTTCCCTGCCAGCCACGTATCTTATATCTCCTCCCAGGGTGGCATTTCTGTAGCCGAGCACGTATCTAATACGTCCTTACTTCTAATGATATTCTAATGACAATGATATCTCAGGATCCGATAGGTCTATTAAGAAGATATGGGGTTGATTTTAAAGATGATAATCTCAGCTTTAAAATGATACCAATATCTTCATAATAGCCCTTACAGTTTAGGAGTGATTCACTGTTGAAAACGCTATTCGGCATTGAGATCCCATTGCAGATCTCAATTCCCGACAGTATTTGCTCTGAATTTGTAAGGGATATCAAGAAAATCTTGGTATCATTTTAAAGATGAGAGTCTCTTAATGCTCTTAACGGATGCTGAGATATGGGGCTCTAAAATGTCCTTCCCCCTCCTGTCTCAGGAAGCATCTTAAGAGCTGGGGTAGGAGGAGGGGGGAGGGAGCAGCCCTGCAGACTGGACAGAGATGAGAAATCATCATCATCTGTGCATAACCTGAATGTGACCCTGGGGGGGGGGGAAATGTTATCCCCTCTCCTATCAATCAGAGAGCATACTATACTTTTTCTCTCAGATAATGTAATACCCCTCTGAGCCTTACTAGAGAGGTATTCTTATATAATACCCCTCTGATCATAACCAGGAAGTTTATTGGCACTGTGACCCAGATGTTTACCATTGTCCGGGTCGCAGCGCCAAAAGAGTTGCACCAAACACTTACACAACACATGCACAAAGTCATCAATAAAATTTACATTTCACCCAATCCCTGTCCTGTCCATACCTGATCTTTATAGAGTAAAATACGCCTCTAGCGATATCCGTTACATGCTAAAATAATAGCAATAATGATTATCACTAGAGATGAACGTATAAATTGCTACAATTTTTATAGGGGAATAGAAAATTATATTTTTATGTAAACTATTTAATTTGCATGCACAAAATTGGTTGGCGCATTTCTGCAATTTTGGCGTTTCTTTAACACCCGCACCTGTAAATATATATATGTGTGGTATGTATGAATTCCTCACATATTGCAGTTTTTTGGAAAGTACATTTCGTTTGCAGAAAGGGACTGCTTGAGCACGCACTTTAGTGGCAAATTTGAGTTTTTGTGCAATTTTTGCTTACAATCTCTGCTGCAAAGTTGTAAGAAGGTGGTTGTATATATGAAATATTAAGTTGTGTTTTTATATACGGTATGCTGTGCAATCTCAAAAAAGTTAGATTTTGGTATCACAGTCACAGTTTGCTAGGTGCAGTATAGATTTTTAAGATATTAGTGAATAACAGCAAAATCTTGCTTGTCTTCTGTATCAGCGTTTTTGACAGTACGAGCTCTTGTTGTAGCTGATGTTTGTGGTATATATAAATTGTGTACACCTTGATCTTTTATTTTAAATGTATTTTGTGTGTGAATGTAAGATTGAATTTTAAGTGCAAATATATGTTTTAGTGCATTTATTCAAAAAATTACATCAAGGTGGATGTGGCTATTGATAACCCATTGAGACACATGGAATCTTCAGGCTGTCTACTTTCAAAAAATATATAGGGGTTCACTTGCTTTCCACGGTGTGTAATCCCTACATTTTATAGGATGATACTTTTTTAACATTTCCAACTTCAAAGCAGATTTTTGCTCATTCCAGTTCTAGTGATTTTCTGAAGATATGTGCATGCAGGTGTAGGCCTTAGTGATATGAATGAACTCTGCACATGTTGATCTCTTATTTTTAGGAGGTTTGGTGCATATAAATTTTTGTTTGGTTTCCACTTTTAGCAACTAATATACCGTATATACTGGCGTATAAGACGACTTTTTAACCCCTTAAAATAATGGCTACAGTGGGGGGTCGTCTTATACGCCGGATATACGGGGGCCGCACTGTGTGAGGTGTTTTTTTCCCCGTCAGCGCGTAGAGAGCCGCTTCCTGGGACCGCCGCGCATGCGCGGCAATCCGCCTCTCACAGTCATTAGAAGAGGCTTAGTACGCGCTGACGGGGCGGCGCGCTGTATGCTAATGCAGCCTCCCCGTCACAGCGGTCGGCGTCACAGAGCTGGGGGTCACAGGCGGCACTTACAGAAGCATGTCGGATCTTCATTAATATCACAGCATGGATGCGAGGGGAAAGCTGGCGGTGCAGTAACGCCAGATTCCCCTCGCATCCATGCTGTGATATTAATGAAGAGCTTAGCTTTACCGTACATGTTTGAAACAACCTTATGTTTATAAGTGACAGTTTTGCTGCTATATACAGTACCTGCATGTCATATGCATTTGAATTAAAATTAACATGTTGAAATCAAAGCAGACTTTTTTTCATTTGGGAGAGGGGTAGTCTTATACAGTGAGTATATACCAAATTCTATATTTTTAGGGCAGAAGTTGGGGGTCGTCTTATACGCCCAGTCGTCTTATACGCCGGCATATACGGTACATTTTTTTTTTTTTTTTTTATAAAACATTCACTTTAAATCAAAATTGCATGAAGGTGCTTGTTCGCATACAGTACTAAATGGCATTCTGACAATGCTGCAGGTGTCTGCTTTAAGAAAATATATAGGTATGGGGCAGTGATGAACCTTTGCTGCCTGAGGCGGACTATAGAAAGACGCCCCCCCCAAAAAAAAAAAAAAAATTTGAGTTTCCATGCTACTAGCTTTACACGCTGTTATCGTCGCACAATATACACAATACACAAAGTTATAAAACAGTTTTTAAGAATTCTTCTTACTCTATTACTTCAGTATCAGATCAGCAACACAGTATTAACAATGAAAGTAACTTCACACATCTTCTGCTTGGTGGATGGATGAGCCCGCATGGCCCCCATTCTCTATACTAGGAGTGCCGCAGATAGCTGAGTGCTGTACTTCGGCTATCTTTGGCACTGCCAATGAAGTGAATGAGAGCCAAGCGGGTTTGTCCATCCACCAATTGACACGACTGTATTCAGCCTGGCTGCGGCCAAGCTGAATTCCCACCCAGTGGGGGAAAAAACCCAATTCTCAGGCTCAGTGGGGGTTTCAGCAGAAAGATCCCCATCAATCAGGTATTTATCCTCTATCATTTAGGTGAATACAGTTCAGTAACATTTTGTGACTTACAGCTGACATCTCGGACTAATCCTTCACATTTCCCTTCTCTTCCCTTTAGACTGCCATGACCATTTCTTCCAGCTGTGACTTGTCTCAGTAAAGTTTGCAACACAGACATCTTTGGCTCCTTACTTTTCCAGGCACCTGTAACACATTGTCCTCACCTACATAAAGCCCCCATCCTGCTTCTACCCCAATTATAAAATATATGATATAACCCCCTATAATGAATAATACTCTCAAGTGCATCTTTATATTAATAATGTCCGTGTGTACCCTGTATAAATAGTGCCCCTTATTAATAATGCCCTAGGTGTTAACTAATTAAAAGGCTTTCCAGGTCATTAAAAAAAACTAATCAGTGGGGCTCAAAAACCCAGAACCCCTACTGATCAGCTGTTTGAATGGCACCTGTGTAAACGCCATGACTGCTTCTCTGTTTACATAGTGACATTCATCATAGCGACCATGTAATGTAACTACAGTCTCATCCTATACATGTCTATGTGACAAGGCTGTAATTACATCACACGGTCATTATAAACAGACAGCGTATGATATAAACAGGCGCCTTAGCCCTTGTTTATAGCGCCCCATTTACACACACTATAATATTCCACAGCAGCCCCTGATTACGGCCCGCAGCGGCCCCTGCACGCTGTATTACGGCCCGCAGCGGCCCCTGCACGCTGTATTACGGCCCGCAACGGCCCCTGCACGCTGTATTACGGCCCGCAGCGGCCCCTGCACGCTGTATTACGGCCCGCAGCGGCCCCTGCACGCTGTATTACGGCCCGCAGCGGCCCCTGCACTCTGTATTACGGCCCGCAGCGGCCCCTGCACGCTGTATTACGGCCCGCAGAGGCCCCTGCACGCTGTATTACGGCCCGCAGCGGCCCCTTCTGCGTCCCATAGCGAAGGGGAAGCGGAGGCGGCCACGAGCAGGTAACGGCCTATTTATATATAAAAAAAAAAAAAACTACCTGCGATCCCTTGATGGAGCCGCCACCTCCTCTTTTTGTCTGTGCATTAGACGTCTGCGTCTCATCGTAGGAGGTGCGATGACATCATTGTTTCGCCGCCTGCGCTGAGATGCGGAAGTCTTGTAAACCAGCCCAGGCTCGTCTTTTTTTTTTTTTTTTTTTTAAAGCGGCCTGTCCTGTGCTGGTTTACATTAAATAAATAGTAAAAATGCCGCCCCCCCAGACAGTGACGGATAGTGCCGACTGAGGCGGCCGCCTCACTTCGCCTCATTAGATGTGCGCCCCTGGTATGGGGGGGATGGATGATTTTTTAATGTTGCAATTTAGGTTTGATTTGTGAAAATTGCTCTGGCTACCGGAGGTGCAAAATTTCCGGAGACCCCTGGCAGTGAAAGGGCTAAATTAGTGTCAATGGGAATGGACACAGACTCGTTCTCTGTCTGTTACTCTGCCACAGTTTATGTCCGTTGCAGTCATCCGTCAACGGACATTAACAATGGTATAGTGAACCCACCCTAGGGCTGCTATTACACACGTGTTTTATTTTGTTTGATTTTAATTAACACTTGGGTATTTTGTGTTTTTGATCAGTGTAGAAACAGCACATGTGTTAATGTGAATAAAGACCACATGTGTAATGGCACCCTAAGGCCAGCTTCACACGGACACATGTGGCTGTCAGCTGTTCCCAGACCAGGACCTGGACTCCCAGCATCATAGATGTTTATGATGCAAGGAGTGCCTGCTTCCCCGCAGTTTCCTTGGCAGGGGCTGTAATGTATGTTTGAACCTGGCCTTAGAGTTACTAATATGTGAGGTGCCTGGAGGTCCTTAAAGGGGTATTCTAGGAATACGCTGTTGAGCTCCACTTCTATTTAGGCAAAGACATCACGTCCATACGTTACACTGTCATGCTGAAGCTCAGTCTAATTAAAATGAATGGGGCACGAGAGACCTCCCTCACCTGTGTTTTTTTCTGTCCTGTGTGAGACAGGTGGAGGAGGTCTCTTGTGACCTCTCTAGAGTTAAGGGGCTTTTTCTTACCTTGAGGTGGTCGTTTCCTTCTGTGCCGGCCTGCGTTCGTTCTTCTCAGCGCTTCTGTCGGTAATTCTTCGGCCGGCGGTAGGCTTCGGCCTACCCGGAGATGACGTCGGACTTTGCGACGGCCGGAACCCTTCTCTGTGTCCGGGTTCCCGTCGGGCGGATTTCGCCGCACTCCTTCGCGCCTACTTCCGGTTCTCGGAAAAAGTGCGGTAAGTTTGGACATTTAAAATTTAAAGGCAAAATATAGAATTGATTTTTGCTGCTTGTTGTTTGAGCCTCTGACTTAGGCTTTTGCTCCTCTATGTTTCATTATGGCATTTGACCCGTTTTGGTGCTATAAATCTCAGGAGGGTAAGTAATATTTATTCATTCTTGTTCATATATTATATGAATTGTCGATTCATATCGCTGGCCTTGCTCTGCATGATTTCCTATGAATTTTTTCATTGTGGATTAGTTTTGCGTTTGGCTCCGCCTCCACTTATGGTTGCCTTTAAAATGTCCCATAGTCCATTTGGGTTGGGCTGTGATTTTCTGGCTCTCCTATTGCTAAGGAGTAGAAATTCTCCTCTGTGATTCAGAGTTTACCCTATTTGACTATTGCGTGTGCTGTTGCTACATTTTTTGCGGCGACCGACCTCCTTAAGGTACCCCTCTCTTTCTGGTTCTGGTTGCGGTTTGTAATATTGGTATTGTTATTGTCTGTGACTTTTTGTGGTCTTTTTAGATGTCTTCTTCTGCTTCCGGCTCTGGTGATGGAGATTTTAGGAGGAAGAAATCCTCCAAGCGTAAACATTTAACCTGTTTAGATTGTAAGACTCCCTTGCCTGACGGCTATGAATTCACCCGCTGTCGCCAGTGTCGTGGCCCCCCTTCTGAGGAGCCATCCATACGCGAGGTTGTGACATGGGTGAAAGAATACATGGAGGACTCTCTCAAGGAGATCCAAAATTCTATCTCCCAGATCGCCAAGAGACCACGTCTTGAAAAACATCCTCTCTTGCGGGTCTCGGACGAAGATTTTCAGGTTGTGGATGAAACTTTGTCTTCTGATGACTCCGCTGAAGATACCAGCAGACCTCTCTTCCCACTCGAGAAAGTCAATAGGCTGCTGAAGTCCATCCGGTCTAAAGACTGTGATGTTGATGGGGAAGCCTCCACATCCACCTATAGAGGGCCCAGGGTCTTCCAAGTGGACGAGACATTAAAAAAGTTAATGTCTTCAGAGTGGAAATTTCCGGAGAAACCCTTTATAACTACTGGTAGGTTTAAGGCCTTGTTTCCCATCGCAGAGTCTCAACTGGATCAGTGGGGTCCTCCCCCTAAGGTGGATATAGCGGTAGCCAAGCTATCTCGCCGCACTCTAGTACCATCTGAGGATGGAGCAAATCTGCAGGATCCTATGGACAGACGCATGGAGAGTACTCTCAAGAAGGCCTACTCAGCGGCCTCTGCTCAGACCTCTGTCGCTGTTGCGTCATGTGAAGTTTCAGCCAAACTACGGGCTGATTTGCTCCAGCTTGAGAGGGACATCGATTCTGGTGTCTCCAGAGACGCGTTACTTTCCTTCTTAACTTCGACTTCTTTGGCGGCAGAATTCCTAGCTGAGGCCTCCCATTATCAATTAAGGCTGGCGTCAAAGTCCTTGGCGCTTTCCACGGCGGCGAGGAGACCCTTATGGTTAAAACCTTGGAGAGCTGATTTTATCTCCAAGTATAACCTTTGTGCCTTACCATTTGAGCCAGGAAGAGTCTTTGGCAGTAGCCTGGATGAAATTTTAGAAGGCTTGGCTGATAAAAAAGGCAAGACTCTGCCTCAGTCTTTTAGGGGCAGATTTGGCCCTGGCCGCGGTAGAGGTTTTTCACCTCGACGTGGTCAGCAGTCCTGGAGGGGCTCTAGGTATTATTCTAGAGGCTCTGGACGGAGATTTCCCAAAACCGAAGATAGAAGGAAGCCCAGTTTCTGACATGAGAAGCTGTCTTCCTGTGGCCGAAATTTCTGTCAGGGGTTGTCTCTCCCTTTTTCTCAGCGCTTGGCGGGAAAAAATTCAGGACCCTTGGGTCTTACAGTTAATTCAGTGAGGTTATGCAATCGAATTTCTCTGTCCTCCCCGAGATCGGTTCGTCTTAACTCGCCGTCTTCCCTCGTCTCAGCAAGGTATTTTGGAACGCTCCATTGAAGAGTATATCCGCAAAGGAGCTCTAGAAGAAGTTCCTTCTCTAGAAGAAGGTTTTGGGGTTTACGCCCCCATTTTTCTAGTACCAAAGCCAGCAGGCAGATGGAGGATAATTATAGATCTGAGGTATCTAAACCGTTTCATCAGAAAAAAACGGTTTCGCATGGAAACCATAAGCTCAGTTTCTTCTTTTCTTCTCCAGGGCGATGTTTTTGTCACCCTAGATCTGAAGGACGCTTATTTGCACGTGCCAATTTGCCCTCCGCACAGGACGTTCCTAAGGATTACGGTTATAGTTTCCGGCCACAGGAAGCATTATCAGTTCTCGGCCCTCCCTTTCGGGATCTCCTCGGCTCCCCACACCTTTACCAAGGTGGTAGCTCCCATAGTAGCCGCCCTCAGGCTTCAGGGACTCTTTGTGGTCCCTTATCTAGACAACTGGCTGATAAAAGCCCAGTCAGTGTCTGTTCTGCTCCAGCATTTACAGATTGCCATATCCCTGCTTCAAAGCCTGGGATGGCTCATAAATTGGGAGAAGTCAGAAATCGTCCCCTCAACCAAAAGGAAGTTTCTTGGTTACTTCCTAGATTCAGACCGGCTAGAAATCTCCTTGGCGACTGCAAGGAAAGAGAAATTAATTACAGCGGTTCGGCAACTTTTCAGGAGGCCGAGAGCATCCATCAGAACTTTGATGAAAATCCTAGGTCTGATGTCATCTTCCATCATGGAGGTTCCTTGGGCCTTATAGCATCTACCTCCTCTTCAGTTGGAAATCCTAGGAATTTGGGACCGCTCTCTGTCCGGTCTCAACAGGAGGATTCGACTCTCCCCCAGGACCCGTCTTTCTCTCAGATGGTGGTTGAACCTCAAGGACGGAAGGTCCACGGTCCAACCTCGTTGGACCCTGTTGACTACAGATGCATCCCTTACGGGATGGGGAGCCCATCTGGACGGAAACTCCATAAAGGGAGTCTGGAGCGCTCCAGAAGGAAGGACGTCGTCCAACTGGAAGGAGCTCAGAGCTGTGTACCGTGCCTTACTCCATTTCTCTCCTCTTCTCAAGGGAAGAGCAGTCAAGATTCACTCGGACAACATGACGACGGTATTATATGTGAACAGACAGGGAGGTACGAGATCATCATCCCCTCCTCAGGGAGGCAGATCTGATTTTTTCCTGGGCAGAGAAAAATCTGACCCATCTATCCGCGGTTCACATCAAGGGCTCCCTGAATTCAGTAGCGGATCGGTTGAGTCGGGGTCGTGCCGTATCAGGAGAATGGTCACTCAATCCAGAAGTGTTTCATCAGATTACCCTGAAATACGGTCTACCGGAGATAGACCTCATGGCAACCCGACTCAATGCCAAGGTGGAGACGTTCTGTTCCCTGTACCAGGAGGACAATCCCTTGGCAGTGGATGCCCTGTCCATCCCTTGGAGGTCCAGGCTGTCATACATTTTCCCTCCAATTCCTATGATGCCGAGAGTATTGATGAAAATAAGACAGGACCAAGCCTCTGTAATAGCCATCATTCCATTCTGGCCAAAAAGAGCTTGGTTTTCCCAGCTCATGGTGATGAGTCGAGGGATATATTGGAGGCTTCCCCCCACCCAGAACCTGGTTTCCCAAGGATCACGGAAGTGCCAGGATTTGAGGAGATTCAACCTGACAGCCTGGAGGTTGACCAGTCCCTACGAATGTATAGAGGACTGTCAGAAGCCGCCTGAAGACGCTTTCCTGTGCTAGAGCTGAATCCACCAAGAGGAATTACCAGAGGACGGCTAAGATTTTTTTTGGAGTGGTGCTCCAAAAGAGGCGTTGATATTTCTAATCCTTTGACTTCTGATGTTTTGGATTTTCTTCAGGATTGCTTGGACAGGGGCCTTGCCCCTGCTACTTTAAAGGTACAGGTATCGGCTTTATCCGCCCACTTAAACAGACGGTTGTCCCAGGATTCCCTGGTTGCAAGATTCCTTAAAGGAGCGGCGAGGCTGAAACCTGCGGTATCTTCTCCTATTCCCCAGTGGGACCTTGCGACGGTCCTTTCAGGCCTTTGTGGTCCTCCTTTTGAACCTCTGGAAGCTACGGAGCTAAAATTTTTAGCCTTTAAAACTACTTTTTTGTTAGCCATCACATCTGCCAAAAGGGTAGGAGAGCTACAGGCGCTCTCCTCCAAAGAACCTTATATTGTATTTTTTTCGGATAGGGTCCACCTTAGGTTTTTGCCTGGCTTTATCCCTAAGGTTTCTTCACGTAATAACTATAATCAACTGATTTCTTTGCCTGTTTTCCTTCCGGATCTATCTTCAGAAGAGGAGTTAAAACTTCATACTTTGGATGTGGTGAGGTGTCTGCGAATTTACTTATCGCGGACACAATCTTTCAGGAAAGCTGAAAATCTCCTAATCAATATGTATGGTAAAAACAGAGGTCTTAAAGCTTCCAGACCCTCCTTGTCCAGATGGATTAAGGAGGCAATCAAAATTTCTTTCATTGCTCAAGGGTTGCTTCCTCCAGTTTTTTGTACAGCCCATTCGACCAGGGCTGTGTCGACTTCTTGGGCTGAGAATCGCTCGCTTCCACTGGATCAAATTTGTGCGGCTGCTTCTTGGTCATCCCAGCTGACTTTCGTCAAACACTATTGTTTGGATGTCCGCAGTTCCGAGGCGACTGCCTTTGGCCAGACAGTTCTTGAGGTTGTAAGGCGAGTAAACCCTCCCTAGGGGAATTACTTGCTATATCCCCATATTGTGCTGCTGTAGGACGTAAGGGAATCGTTGATTATGTTGTTAATCTGTTTTCCCTTAGTCCTAACAGCAGCACAAAGCTTCCCTCCCTAAGATCTTGTTTCTTTTACTTTATAATTTACACAGGTGAGGAAGGTCTCTCGTGTCCTCTTATAGAGCAGGTTAGTAAGCACATTTTTGTGCTAATTAAAAGTTCCACCTGTCCTAGACAACACACAGGGGGAGAAATACCCCATATTGTGCTGCTGTTAGGACTAAGGGAAAACAGATTAACAACATAATCAACGAGTATCGTAGTACCAGATAATCTCTCAGTTAGGTCAGGCTCAGCTCAATTTAACACCTTTTTCTCCCATGAAAATTTGTGTCTCTGTTGCTAAGATAGTGATTAATATAACAATATAAAAAGGAGTGATCTGGAGCGCTGAGGGCAGCTTTATTGCACCAAGCTATGCATCACACTTCTGGTGCCAATGCAATAAAACAGGGCCAGGTGAGATTTCAGCATAGCCCAGAGAAGGGAGGGGGGAAGGAGGGTGTATGAGAGGAGTGTGGGGTGTAGCCATTTGGAGCAAAGGAGCCGCCCATCTGTGTGAAGTAGCCAGTTCTGTATGCGATGATTATAAGTGAAGGTTTGGTAAGAGAACATTTAGCTAAGATTAAGGAAACCAAGTCCCCAGGACCGGATGATTTACACCCTAGAGTTTTAAAAGAATTAGCAGAGGAAATAACAGAACCCCTTGCAATAATCTTTAATAAGTCATGGGAAACAGGAGTGGTCCCTCTAGATTGGAAAAGGGCAAATGTGGTCCCCATCTACAAAAAGGGGAATAGGGACGACCCAGGAAATTATAGGCCGGTAAGTCTGACCTCGATAGTAGGAAAAATCTTTGAACAAATCGTTAAAGAACATTTAATTAGGTACCTGGATGGGAAGGCTTTAATTAATCAGAGCCAGCACGGCTTTATGCCTAATAAATCTTGTCAGACTAATCTTATTTCCTTCTATAATAAAGTCACTGAATGGTTGGACCAGGGAAATGCAGTGGACATAGTATATCTTGACTTTAGTAAGGCCTTTGATAAAGTATCACATAACATTCTTATTGAAAAAATGATCAAGTATGGCTTTGATAAAATATCAGTGAGGTGGGTTCACAATTGGCTTAATGATCGGGCACAACGAGTAATTCTAAATGGCTATACATCAAACTGGAAGAAAGTAAAAAGCGGGGTGCCGGAGGGCTCTGTCCTGGGCCCAGTACTTTTTAATATTTTTCTAAATGATCTGGATGATGGGGTTAATGGGGAACTAATAAAATTTGCAGATGATACAAAGATAGGAGGAATGGCCAACACTAGAGAGGAGAGAGAATGCATCCAAAAGGACTTGGACACAATGGAACAATGGGCTGAGGTGAACAAAATGGTATTCAACAGGAACAAATGCAAAGTTCTACATCTGGGTAACAGAAATGCAAGAAGCATATATAGTATGGGAGGAATAGTACTAAGTGAGAGTACAGGGGAAAAGGATCTGGGCATAATAATAGATCGCAAATTCAACATGAGTCAACAGTGCGGTGCGGTGGCTAAAAAGGCTAATAAAATTCTAGGATGTATCAAGACGAGCATTGAAGCTAGATCAAGAGAGGTAATTATTCCGCTGTACTCTGCCCTGGTCAGACCCCACCTGGAATACTGTGTACAGTTCTGGGCTCCCCAGTTTAAGAAAGACATCGATTTATTGGAGCAGGTCCAGAGAAGAGCAACCAAAATGGTGGAAGGTCTACAAACCATGTCCTACGAGGAGAGGCTAAAAGAATTGGGACTGCTTAGTTTGCAGAAGAGAAGGCTAAGGGGAGACTTAATAGCGGTATTTAAATATCTGAAAGGTTGTCACAGTGCAAAGGGATCTACCCTATTCTCATTAGCAGAAGGAAGCACGAGAAGTAATGGGATGAAACTAAGGGGAAGGAGATTCAGATTAGACATTAGGAAAAACTTTCTAACAGTAAGGGTAGTGAGAGAGTGGAATAGGCTGCCACGGGAGGTGGTGAGTTCTTCAGCAATTGAAATCTTCAAGCGGAAACTGGATAGGTATATAGCTGGGATGTTTTAGGAATTCCTGCTTTTGCAGGGGGTTGGACTCGATGGCCCTTGAGGTCCCTTCCAACTCAAACAAACAAACAAACTATCAATGAAAAGGACCTCACCAGTATGAAACCTTGTAAGAATATATAACATGAACAAGGTGCTTATGGGGTATAATAAATAGCCAGTTCTGTGTGAGTCGACTATATACTATCAGTGAAAAGGACGTCACCAGGATGAAACCTTGTAAGTATATGAAACATGGAAAAGTTCCTTATAGAGCAGGGGTAGGTAACCTTTTTTGTTCGGCGTGCCGATTTCGATTAAAAAATCAAAGTTGAGGTACTCGGAGTGCTGGTCAATAATTGTAAGTCTGATGATCCCTGCACACAGTATTATGTCCCATAGCCGCCCCTACATACGGCATTATGTCCCATAGCGGCCCCTGCACACGGTATTATGACTCATAGCGGCCCCTGCACAAGGTATTATGTCCTATAGCGGCCCCTGCACACAGTATTATGTCCCATAGTGGTCCCTGCACACGGTATATGTCCCATAGTGGCCCCTGCACAAGGTATTATGTCCCATAATGGCCCCTGCACACGGTATTATATCCCATAGCGGCCCCTGCACATGGTATTATGTCCCATAGTGGCCCCAGCACACAGTATTATGTCCCATAGTGATTGGCTTCAGGTTTGGTGACTGTGGAGGCCAGGTCATATAACGTAGCACCCCATCATTCTCCTTCTAGGTCAAATAGCCCTTACACAGTCTGGAGGTGTGTTTGGGGTCATTGTCCTGTTGAAAAATAAATGATGGTCCAACTAAACGGATGGAATAGCATGCAGCTGCAAGATGCTGTGGTAACCATGCTGGTTCAGTATTCCTTCAATTTTGAATAAATCCCCAACAGTATCACCAGAAAAGCACCCCCACACCATCACACCTCCTCCTCCATGCTTCACGGTGGGAACCAGGCATGTAGAGTCCATTCGTTCACCTTTTCTGCGACGCACAAAGACACGGTGGTTGGAACCAAAGATCTCAAATTTGGACTCATCAGACCAAAGCACAGATTTCCACAGGTCTAATGTCCATTCCTTGTGTTCTTTAGCCCAAACAAGTCTCTTCTGCTTGTTGCCTGTCCTTAGCAGTGGTTTCCTAGCAGCTATTTTACCATGAAGGCCTGCTGCACACAGTCTCCTCTTAACAGTTGTTGTAGAGATGTGTCTGCTGCTAGAACTCTGTGTGGCATTGACCTGATCTCTAATCTGAGCTGCTGTTATCCTGCGATTTCTGAGGCTGGCGACTCGGATGAACTTATCCTCTGCAGCAGAGGTGACTCTTGGTCTTCCTTTCCTGTGGCGCTCCACATGTGAGACAGTTTCTTTGTAGCGTTTGATGGTTTTGGCCACTGCACTTGGGGACACGTTCAAAGTTTTCCCAATTTTTCGGACTGACTGACCTTCATTTCTTAAAGTAATGATGCCCACTCGTTTTTCTTTACTTAGCTGCTTTTTTCTTGCCATAATACAAATTCTAACACTCCATTCAGTAGGACTATCAGATGTGTATCCACCTGACTTCTGAACAACACAACTGATGGTCCCAACCCCATTTCTAAGGCAAGAAATCCCACTTATTAAACCTGACAGGGCACACCTGTGAATTGAAAACCATTTCAGGTGACTACCTCTTGAAGCTCATCAAGAGAATGCCAAGAGTATGCAAAGCAGTAATCAAAGCAAAAGGTGGCTACTTTGAAGAACCTAGAATATAAGACATATTTTCAGTTGTTTCCCACTTTTTTGTTAAGTATATAATTCCACATGTGTTAATTCATAGTTTTGATGCCTTCAGTGTGAATCTACAATTTTTATAGTCATGAAAATACAGAAAACTCTTGGAAAGAGAAGGTGTGTCCAAACTTTTGGTCTGTACGGTACATCATGTTAGATGAATTGTGCTGTGCGCAGGGTGCTGCTGCAATTTCTATATTTGTATATTGCCACGGTAGTTAGCACCTGTTTACATTGGGATGTGCTGTCCGAATTTTCATATAGATATATATATATATATATATATATATATATATATTGTGAGAAGGTGACAGGCAGAGTGCTGGAGTCCCGCTATATCATCCCCAGGTTTCTGACATACGTATGGTCCAGGGCGGGTCTGGAATAGGTCTCAGCCCCAGCTGTGGATACTGGGCTCATTACTGGGCCATAAAATCCTACAGAGCCTGCACTTCAGGGCACATCCTGGGAGTGAGAAGAGGCGTCTGGATCTGTCCTGATACACTGAGTCTGGTGAGACTAAATTGTGCCAATTTGTTTGTTCGTGTGGCTAGTAGTAAGCCACGCATATAGTTAGTTTTTGTTACTGTTTAGTTAGTGCTCGGACGAGCAGGTTTTTTTGTTTGACGTTTTGCCTGAAGTTAAGGCTGTATTTTATTTTGCTCCTTTTGTACCTGACATGAAGGTTTGTTTATTTTGCAGTATTTTTTCTAAATAAACCTGCTTTGCTACAGTTTTGTGTCCCTGTCTATGACTGGTTGGGTCCGCACCACTGCTGCTATCGAGCTACCTTCCCCACAATATATAGATATATTATCAGTGAATTAAGTCAGTGGGTATATAGATGAGACATTTGAGGAAAGGATATGATCGCTTAGATGATGACCAGCTTTCCAGTCAAAGCAGAATCAGCTCATGTAGTTCCGCCATATGTTGCAGACTAAGTTCACATCTTTGCCAGAGTATCCAGAAACCGCCGTAAATTGGCAAAGATAAAAGTCCTGCACATTGGACTTTTCTCTCCGCTGATTTCACTTTTGAAACAGCGGACACCCAGTGGACCCCATTATAGTCAATGGGGTCCGCTGGTGTCCAAATGTGACAGCTAAAACAGTGGGCCAGCTCTCTGTCGTTTGGGTCCCCCGATGGGCCCGAACGACGGAGAGCACGGTGCAGATGTGAACATAGCCTAAGAGATTTCAATTCATTTTACACTAAGTTTTTATCTGGCCTTCATTATTTACATATATAGCAAGAATCTTAGGAAATATAGTGCTCACATCCTGATACATATAATACAAAACTGCACTAAATACTGACAGCATAGCAAAGCAAAATTATGTGAAACTCTGGTTCAAGTTTTAGATAGCATAGGGAGACTAATTGAGGCATTCAGCACCTGGCAGCCCAGTGGGCCCCCTCAGGGGCTTGGGGCCCCGGCACTTGCCTGTAGTGCCCTGTGTCAGAGCGCTATATCCTTTGGCAGCTAGAAGATGGTAGTGGTAATACATGCCACTTGTTCCTCTGAAGTCTACCTTCCTGCATAATAAGAGTTTTTTGGAATTCCTGCAAATCAGCTATTTCCCCATGAATGGTGCAAGCTGCAGTGATTGCTTATCATACTTTGACTTAGTGATGGCTGTAAGTACTGGTACTAGACTTGAATGAGACAACCTCTGCTGTAATGTATACCGCCACTAAGAAAAATATGATGAGTGAGCACTGCAACTTAAAAAAATGGAAATAGCTCATCTGCAGGAGTTCCAGCAGTCAGACCCCTATTGATCTAAAATTAATATTATTATATGGATCAGACATCAGTGTTGAAAAGCTGGAGAAGCATTTCCATATATTTCTATACCACTGTGAAAGGGGTTTTCTGGCCTACAACAACTGATTACATATCGTTAGGAAAGATCATCAATTGTAGATCAGTGGTGCTCTGGCTGCTGGGAACCTTACAGATTAACTGAAGCAGTAAAACATGACATTCTTTGGTCACATGGTCTGTTTGCAGCTCAGTCCCATTCAATTGAATGGGATTTAGCTACAATACTAAGTACAGACACTATACAACATATGGTGTTGTGCTTGATAAGTAGTGATGCACACTTCAGCAAAAAATACCAACTAGGGCAGGAATTTCCACTTAGAAGAGAATACATACAGCAAATGTGGAAAAAACTAAAAAATAAAGAGTTAATGTTAAAACTCTAAATCACAGACTTCCAAATATATGAAAAGGTAAGAAAAATCAGATAGATCTCACCAAATCACCGGTCATGCGTCTGATAAGTCATGATCCATCAATAGCTCTGTGGGAATCGCCATCCTGGTCATTAAGTTCTGACCCTATATCTCAAAAATGGCCCTGTTATCCCCAAAGAGCTCCTGCCCTTACAAGGGCAGTCCATATCTGACCCTTAATTGAATAGTCACTTGTCCCTATGCGTTACATCATGAGTAGTGTCGGGGGCAAGTCCCCCTGGGATGGATGTCACCGTAATCCTAATTAAATATAGAACAGGTACGAGCTCGGGAAAACAAACTACAGACACACCCAAGGTATCTAGTAAGAATGATTTCGTTTATTGTATAGTTCAGGCATGTCAAACATGCGGCCCTTTACAGGCATATCTGTGGCCCGCACAAAAATCTCAAACTTTGTCTCTAAAGCAGCGGTTCTCAACCTGTGGGTCGCGACCCCGGCGGGGGTCGAATGACCAAAACACAGGGGTCGCCTAAAGCCATCGGAAAATACATATTTCCGATGGCTTTAGCCGCTGAGAAATCGCGCTATTCAGCTGGAACGCACGTCATTATGGATGTGTGTTCCAAACTGAATGCCTGTGCGCACTTTCAGACCAGTGGAGCGATGCTGCAGGTCCAGCCCTGAGAGGGTGCCCCGCGCTGTGTAGCTCCCGGCATCCGCCGTGCCGTTACGCGGATGCCTGGTCTGTTACAATGATGGCGGCCGCTCTGCTGCAGAGCGGTCACCATAGCAACCGGGCCTCCGCGAGCTGTAAAAACTGCCCCCGGTCCCCACCGGCCCCATACCTGTTAAGTTGCAGGTCGACTCCCCGCACGGCGAGATCGCGGGAGTCGACCTGTTCCCGTGACAGCCTGGAGCCTAATGAAGGCTCCCAGGCCTGTCACTGGGATACAGAATCTCCCATAGACTGCAATACACTTGTATTGCAGTCTATGGGACTTGCAATCAAACGATTGCAGGTTCAAGCCCCATGAAGGGAGGGGGGCTAATAAAATAGTAAAAAAATAAAAAAAAAAAGTTCTAACTCACCCACTTTCCCTAGAATACATATAAAAGTACAAAATTACTGTGAAACACATACACATTAGCTATCCCTGTGTCCAAAAATGCCCGGTCTACAACCTTATAAAAATATTTTTCTTGTAGGGTGAACATCAGAGCGGGAAAAAAAAATCAAAAGTGCCAAACCGCCATATTTTTTGCTGTTTCGCCTCTGATTTGAATAAAAAGTGATCAAAGCAATAGACATTCCCCAAAATGGCATAACTAAAAAGTACATCTGGCCCTGCAAAAAAAGACGCCCTATTCCTCCCCGTACAGCTGCAGGGACACCTGTCAATGTGACCTTGCAGCTGTTGCAAAACTACAACTTCCATATATTAGACATTTTACCACATTTTTTTGTCTTAAAATATTTTTCCCTATTTTCCTCCTCTAAAACCTAGGTGTGTGTTATGGTCCGGGGTCACCGCAACATGAGGAACTGTATTGCGGGGTCACGGCATTAGAAAGGTTGAGAACCACTGCTCTAAAGTTTAGAGACAAAGTTTGAGACTTTTGTGCGGGCCGCAGATGTACAAAACTCACGATCAGCACTTCCGGCTCTTCATTCATTGGCCCATATCCCTGCATATGACCTGCTTATGTGATCAATGAATGACGACCCGGAAGTGCTGATCGTGAGTTTTATACATCAGCGGTTCGCGTGGCTGCTGATCACCTAAGTCAGTTTTGTTGTGAGCGGAGGAAGAGTCGTGGCTGAGAGTGACTGGGATACTGTGACCGTGCTGAGGAAGAAGGGACCCACTGCCGCACAGGCAAAGTCCAAGCAAGTGAGTGGCCCTCCTGTATGTAACCATTAAAAACTAAAGAGAGGGGTGAGCACTCAGATTATAAATAATTGTGATGCAAAAAACAGTGGTGCTGATTGGATGAAAAATGCAATCGAACACAAAGGAGAAACAGCATCCAATATAAAGCACACACAAAATTTCTTTATTAAATAACACAGCAAACAAGGAAAAATTAAAAGCAATTAAAATACATGTGCACCCTTGGAGGCAAATACCAGGGGTGAACACCAAAAAGAACAAATCCTACAGACGCCCATTAAATAAATATAAAGTAAATAAATACATATTGAAAATTCATAATAATAATATAAATAATAATATAATAATCTAATATAATGAATAGGCCTATTAGCACAAACCACAAAGAGGTGTCAAGCCTCAGGACAAAACACTAAAAATGATTGAAAAAAATGATAGCAAATAAATGTTTAGTTTTTAATTGCTGTATTTTTGTTAAATATATTAGTTGCTGTTGCGCACTGCAAATATATGTTGCTGTTACATATTACTACTTCATATCTTGTTTTCATGACTGCTGTTAAAATACGTGTGTGACATTAGCTGCTGTGTGCGGCCCTCGCAACAACCTCTTCTTACTCATGTGGCCCTCGGGGTACCCTGAGTTTGACATGCCTGGTATAGTCCGTACAAGTTTTAAAGGCAAGTTGATTACACAATAATCATGTGACCAATGTACATATTTGGTCTTTCCGGTTCCGCTGCTAGGCAGATTCACAGTTTCTCATAATATGTGTTACTTCTCATTACTTATCTGTATGTTTTCTTTTATCTTTCCTGAGAACAGCACAACCTTGAATGCTATCCCAGACTTTGTGTCTGCAACAACTCTAAATTATGCTGACTGTCTGCAAAACATTCCACTCTCTGTGTATAGAGTATATAACATATAATACAAGTTATATTTTAACCCTTACAATTCCCCCATTTTAGGAATTTATTTTTAATCAAGTTCAATGAATACCTTCACACTCTGAGTGTGCCATCTCTGATGGATTCTCCATTGAAGAGGTTAAAAATAACATCCTATCTCACATACTGGCTAACTGTATTCCATTTCCTTCTCAGCGCTTCAACTTTCTTGCAATGTGAAGCGTGTATCCAGGTAGATTTTCCCTCCAACTTTACTGAGGTGGCAGTTGTCAGCAATATCTGGAAGGGGACCATCATATCTGGGTTCAAGGGTTTTCCTGGAGTGTATTTTTTTCACGACCACCCAATCACCAGGCTGCAAGCTATACGTTCCTGAAAAATCAGAAGGGTCTGGAATAGAAGAGAACACTTGTTTGTGTTTCTGTCAGTTTTTTATACAAATCTTGTACATAGCTGGCAATGCTGTCATAGTTAAGCTGTAATGTCTGAGGGAAGTACAATCCTGTTTTGGGTGCACTTCCAAACAATATTGCAAATGGTGACAACCCTGTCCTCCTATAAGGAGTAGTTCTTAGTGTATATAAGGCTAGAGACAGGCATTCAGGCCAAGGCTTTCCTGTCTCTGCCATGGCTTTCTGAATCTTCAACTTAAGTGTACCATTCAGCCTTTCCACTTTGCCTGAACTCTGAGGATGGTAGGGTGTGTGGAGAGCTTGCTCAATCCCTAGTGCAGACATTATTTCTTTCATTATCTCACCTGTGAAATGTGTACCTCTGTCAGACTCAATCACCTCGGGCACTCCAAACCTACACACAAGTTCGGACATCAGTTTCTTGGCAGTTGCTTGTGCGGTTGCTTTGCTCACAGGGTAGGCCTCAGGCCATCCTGAAAACAAATCCACACAGACCAATACATACTCGTATGTTCCAGACTTAGGCAACTGTATGTAATCTATCTGTATCCTCTGAAATGGGTACAGGGATTTTGGTGTACACTTGGTGGGTGTTTTAACTACCTGTCCTGGATTGTGTAGAGCACATATGTGACATGCTTTTACGTGACTGCTAGCAGCTCTTCCAAAACCTGGGGCAAACCATAATTTACCCACTAATGACTCCATGGCATTTCGAGAGGCATGCACCTTACCGTGGGCCAAGCCAGCCATCTGGGGGTAGACTGCTGCGGGCAGACATAATCGATCCCCCATTTTCCACATACCATCACCTTCTGTAGCACCTGCTTTCTTCCATCTTTCAGTTTCCACACTGGTAACCTTTGAGTACAGCCCTTTTGGGTCTGCTAGGTCAATGTCCATTTTGCTCACCTGGTTGGGACCCCTTCTGGCCAGTAGTGCTGCAGCCTTGGC
Organism: Leptodactylus fallax; assembly: GCA_947044405.1. Lineage (NCBI taxonomy): Eukaryota > Metazoa > Chordata > Amphibia > Anura > Leptodactylidae > Leptodactylus > Leptodactylus fallax. Next base: position 1,213,729 of record CAMRHE010000217.1, on the reverse strand, counting down.
TGCTATGTCAGCTCTCTCATTTCCACGGCTTTCAGGGTCCCTTCCTTTTGCGTGAGCTCTGACTTTCACAATTGCCAGCTGCTTTGGGAGCAGTATGGCCTCCATCAGTCGACTTACCACATCTCCATTCTTTATTGGCTTGCCCTGGGCCGTTAGGAAGTTCCTTGACCTCCATATCGGACCATAATCATGTGCGATGCCAAAAGCATACCTGGAGTCAGTGTATATGTTGGCTGTTCTACCTTTGGCTACCTTACAAGCCTCCATAAGGGCTTTAAGCTCAGCTTCTTAGGCTGACATGTGTGGTGGAAGAGCTTCTTGGACTATGATGTCATGTTCAGTGACTACAGCATACCCTGTAACAAATTTGCCTTCATCTGTCAGATACCTTGAGCCGTCCACAAACATCTCATAATCAGGATTTTGTAATGGCACATCCATGACATGGTCAAATCCCACTGTTTCCTGCGACATAAGAGCCACGCAGTCATGTTGATGCTGGCTGTCAAACAGTTCTTCTTCAGAGAGAGAGTTTAAAAATAAACTCATCTTCCACTCCCCCTTTCGAATCATGAACTCCTACAGGAAGAAGAGTTGCAGGATTCAAAGTTAAACAGCGTTGAGAAGAGATGTTTGAGGAGGACTGCAAAGCAAATTCCATTCTGCTCTGCCGTGCCAAAGAAAGGTGACGTCTGTCTACTTGTGTGAGGATAGCATGGATGTCATGAGGTGTATACACAACCAATATATGATCTAGGACAATGTCTGAGCTACAGAGGTTGCATGGACAGAGATGCAGATCTGATCCATGGCCTACAGTAGGATACCAATCCCAAAAAGGTACGTAACTGAGCATGAGAGGTTGGCACCTGCATGTCTCTCACCACCTTAGTCCTCTCATCTGACAGGTGCTTGGTACCTTGGCCGAGACAGTGTCCCAGAAATATCACTTTTTGTTTGTAAAATTGCAACTTATCCTTGCTGGCCTTGCAGCCGTTCTGGCAGAGGAAACACAACAGGCTGATGGTCGCTGCTTCACAGGTTGATTTGTCATCAACATATTGTAACAAAACAACATCATCATGTGGTTGATACCAAGTACTCATGATTAGCGTGAGACACCTTGTAAACTGGTTAGGACTGTTTTGCGCCCCTTGTGGTAGTACTGTCCAAGTGTACTGTTTACCCCTAAATGCAAACAAATACTGGCAATCGGGGTGCAAAGGTACAGAAAAAAAAAAAAAAAAAAAAAAAAAACATTGCAAAGATCTACAGCGCTGTAATAAGTGGTTCCACTAGGGACAGCTGATAACAGCCGGCTGGTTAACCGTCTATTTAAACCAAAGATGATGCTGAAGCGCTTCCTCCTGCATACAAAACAAACATTGGCACCAAATCCTTTATGTGTTCTCAATTGACTTAAATCAACCCTTGTCCACTTGAGAGACCACGGACGGGTCATCCATGTTACCACAGGATAAAGACCAGCTCTTGGAGGATGCAGGTGTGGTTGGGGAACTCCACAAGCTGCACAGAATTTTCTCCAATCAGGGTTTTGTTGACCGCAATCTCTGCAGGTCCTTCTAGACTGCTGTTTGCTGGTGTTTTCTCTGGGTACTTAGGAGATTTTACTACTTTTCGTTGCTCTTTCTGAATCACTTTCTTCAACTCCTTCTCCTTAGAATCACTTTCCTCTTTTTCCCTATTATTCTCACTATCAAAGCACTAATAATAGTACTTATTACCTCCTTCTGTCTCTCTACACCCTCCTTCCTGCACTTCCTCTGACACCTTCTGCCACATGCATTCTCCATCTATTAACCCGTGGTCTCTTAACCTCTATGTTGTCTCACTATCTTATCTCACTTTCTTGGTACCTCTCCATTGCATCAGCATCTTCTTTTACTTTAAACCAATCTCTGTAACTGGAACTTCTCTATTCTTGAATAGTTTACACATATATATTACACAATATTATGTATATATTGTCATTGTACCTTACTTTTCCATTTAACCTTAGGCTAACACTTTTATCAAAATATTTTCCCTTTGGGCATAAATAGTCATCATACACAGGCTGCGGACTCCGAAGGCCCAAAGCCAAGTTTCACTTTGTAATAATTGACATTATTTTAATTAATTTAACATTATTGGGTAACACAGCATCATGTTCAGCTTGTGATTTTCTGCATATCCATCACATCAGATACAACGTCCTTGGAGCTACTTGGCAGTCAATGAATGTTTTGGTTATTCTCTGCAGAACATCTGCAGAGCGCTACAACAGAATACAGGAATACAAATACAGGAATACAATTCAAGCAGATAGCAGTTAATACTGACGCCAAAATTACATATTACTATTTTTGTACAATTTTCGAATATTTCCCAAACCCTACCTTTTGTCATTACCACAGGTGTTCAAAACCCCTGAGTTGTACTTCAGGTTACCTTAAGGGCAAACTGCCAGACTTTAGAATTTTTTTTCACTGGATTCCAACCAAAAGTTGAACCCCTGTGGAACATCACAATATCCTAGTTTCTTCTTTTTAGGGGACATTTAATTCATATTATAATCCTATATTACCAAAACTCAAAATCTGCATTAACAATGGTTCTTGGTCTTCCACATTTCTTACTCCTTAACCTTGTTATAAACAATCTTCATGTATTAAATTATTTTGCGTTCTGACTCTCAAGGACAAAATCAAGTTATATTATCATACAAGCAGCAGGTTTAAAAGGCTAGTGGCTTCACACTCCAGAATTATAAACAATAAGGTTAGTAAATTCTCAGAATATATCAACAGAGAAGGCAGAAGCCTTGAATAGTCGATCCCCTGTTCTCATAACAAAAATTATACGCAAAAAAAAAAAAAAATTACAGCATAGCATTACAACATTGTCACATAACCGTCTTTTGACTAAACAACGTACACATACATGTTCACAAATTGCTTCCTACCTCTTTGCAACTTTTTGTCTTGTATGACTCCTGCATGATCTAGTCTCCACTGATCCCAAAATTTACTGTCTACCAACCCAGTCTGATGTATTCCTGCTCCTTTTAGGATTTTCTTTACCTGTGTGGCTACTTCTTTCCCTTCCCCTATCTCTATTAGTTCAAATGGGGTGTACCATATCTCAGAGGGTCCCATCCCCATCTTGGCTGGTAGCTAATCAGCCAGTGAGCTTCTCACTCCTCTAGGGCAACCTTTGAGACAATAGAGGGTCACTTATGACTACTTAGTGAGAACTCCCAGACAGACTCTTCTGTCTTCTATGAACTACTTGTGTAAGTTCAGGAGTAGTGCTCAGGGCAATGCCTCATTTGGCTTCCACAGACTCAACTTTCTGCCTGTGCCCTCTTACCAAAACACTCCTAAATCACTGCACGCACTTCACGCGGATTCTACTAAGTCCTTCGTGCTACTACTCAGGTCCCATTCGACCTTGACCGTCCAGGCACGGCTGGAGGCTAGTGTTCCAAAACAAGGACTTTTCAATCACTCTGTGCTTCTCAGTTCCGAACCTTGTCCGCAACTCTAGGGGTTAAGAATAGAGAACTTTTCCCCATTCTTTGCAGCCTCATATATCTTATAACACAGGTAACATGCAAACATCAGTAGACAGGTAAGACAAAAAGCAAAGAAAAAAAAGAAAACAATTTCCATATCATTTACAGGTGACATGTCCCTTTTAGGTTCTTCCGTACTATATAATTGGCATCGAGATGTCATATAAACATGCAGCAGCTTACCTCACTCATCGATACAGAGAATGGACACACAGGAACCTCAGATATACTAATTGGCAAGATAAGGTCTTACCTCACAGTACTGTTTTCATCTATCTGAGGTCCTCTGGTCCCATTCTCAAGTCGATCGGTGAGTGGGTCGGCACTCTATCGGCTGCACATCAGAGGATCTCGAGCCCCACGTCGTTGGTCGCCAATTTCTGTCGGGGGCAAGTCCCCCTGGGATGGATGTCACCGTAATCCTAATTAAATATAGAACAGGCACGAGCTCGGGAAAACAAACTACAGACACACCCAAGGTATCTAGTAAGAATGATTTTGTTTATTGTATAGTTCGTACAAGTTTTAACACTAGAAGTCCCAGAAATTTCGAGCTCCCCCTTCAAGTCCTGAAAGAGGGTCAAATGACCCTTAGTCCAAACTGACAACTCTGATGGCTCCAATTAGCATTTCCTTTCATTTGTAAATGTGGCCATTGTCTGAGGAATCTGCAGGGGGGGAATTGTGTTGATCCACCTCAGGTCTTGTAAGAGAGTGTAAAGAAAAGAATGTAAGCTGCTCCTGAGTGTCTGCCCACCCCCCAGCTGCATTGTTGTGCTGGGAATATTTGCTAACACCTTAGCAAATTTGCATGCAGCCTTTTGTGCTGTGGGGGATGTGACTGCTTCTCAAAGTAGTCTGCGACTTGAAATCAAAGTACATCTGTAATATCCTCCCATATCTTGGCAAGGACCCCAGTCGTCCCAGCAGGGAGAGACTGTCCGAAACTGTAGTGATGAGGCTGATGGAATCATTCATGGACAAGGGCAGAACTGTAACCACGAACAATTTCTTTACATCATTGTCACTTGCACAATGACTGCTTAGCCGGAAAACCACTATCCTCGGCACAGTCAACAAGAGTCGCCGGGAAATTCCTCAATCCGCTAGACAGATGGACCGCACTGAATTCACCACTCAGGTGTTTTCAACCACTGATGCCACACTGACAGTGTATGCACCCAAACGAAAGAAGGCCGTCTACATTCTCAGCAGCATGCACAGCGTGGTTGAGACTAAGGATACCAACAAAAGGAAGCCAAACACGGTCACACAATACAACCACACAAAGTGCGGTGTGGATGTAATGGACCAAATGGTGCGGGAGTACAGCCTGCATGCAGGAACACGGAGATGGCCATTCGCCGTGTTCTACAACATGATTGACATGGCAGCACTGAATGCTCATGTTCTTTATCAGGCATGCACTGGGGTGCAGGAGAGACGGGTGGACTTCCTGGTTGAGCTTGCAAAAGAGTTAGGTGGCTCTCATGTGACTGAAAAGAAGGCACGCAAGGAGAAACTCCTTCGGCAACAACCTTCCACACCCAGCCCTGGCAAAAGGGCGAAGTGTCAGGTCAACCATCGATGCACGAACAATTGTGCAACTGAGAGATGTGTTTACTGCTACAAATACACGTGTGGCAAATGTACCAGGGACATACCCAGGCAGTGCCAGGTATGTTCCGACAGTGCAGACAGACTGCTGAGTGAGTGCTGAAATGCTAGTCACACAAGAAGGACATGCCACTCACACACACACACGCAGCCCCCCACAGCAGCCTATTGTAAATATGTGTGGAATTGTTTTATTCCTTGTATTTTTTTTATTATTTTCATAACAAAAATAAAAAGCATAGAAACAAATAACAGTTGTTCTTTTGTATATTTACATTTTTGTATATTTAGATTCAAGTCAATGGGTGCAGAAAAAAAAAAAAAAAAAATCGCAAAAAAAATCACAGCTACTTGCGATATTTTTGTGATCTGTCCCATTGGTCATATAGATCACTCCTCTGGGATTTTTTCGCACGAAAAAAATCGCACAAAAAAAAAAAAATCGCAGGAAAATCGCACCTATGAAAAAAAAATCGCACGAAAAAAAATCGCAGGTGTGCTTGGTGCCATTGAAATACATTGGCAAATCACAGAAAAAAATTGCATCGCATTGCGATGCGATTTTCGCGCAATTTTTTTTCGCTAGTGTGCTTGAGGCCTTAGACCAGGGGTCGGCAACCTATGGCACGCGTGCCACTCTTGGCACGCGAGGCTTATTCCCCTGGCACGGCAGCGGACTCCTCACCCAGCAGTTTCGATCGGACCAAACACGGCCGAAACGAAACTGCTATTATTATACTGTGGGGTCTCTTCAGACCCCCGAGTATAATAAGCGGAGCCCCCGGGGAGATGATCAAACATAAAAAACAATGTACTTGTGAACCGAGAGCAAGGCAGGTGGTTTGGACTCCGCAACCAGAAATGAACGCACACGCGGTAGTTCAAGAAAAGAATATATATTTACTATAAGTTAATAAAGGCTATTTGAAGGTAAAATGACAGGGATAAAGACAAGCAAAATATACAATATAGCATGAACAATTTCAAGGCAAATTCTGCAATGGTTTCTACTTTTACTCTGTCCACTTCTGCAGTATGGACACTGAATGAACAATATACTCAAAACTATCCCTAACTGACCCTGACATCACATTTGGGTGCACCCCCTTTTCCCCAGTGGTCCAGGTGGACCGCTTACAGTCCGTAGAAGCGCGCGGTGGGGCCCAAAGTCGTTCCTTTCTTTTATAGTGAAGCGTCCTCTCCTCACTGTTATCAGGATCTTGGGAGAAATGAAGTCCTCTTTAACAGGGAAACCCAATGAATGCAATGTAATCCAACAGCAGATTCCACTCAGCACACTGACAGTCCTGCCGAATCCATACACTGAGCTGGGTTGTAAGCCGGGGTTTAGCAGGTGCTGTCCAGTACATCAACAGCACTGCGAGTCTCTATCTGTGGTATCCATATACACAGTCACAATGTCAGTCTCACTGATCAGCCACTGAGCACAGTTCCTTTCACGTGGACTCACTAGTCCTGTTGTCTCTTTACACTCTGTTTGTCTCTGGACCAAGATACAGCTTAGCTGTACAGAAAAATCTCCACACCAGTTCAATACAACACTTGCCAAGATGGCTGCTGCTCTGCTCACACTCTGTCTGCAGAACAGGCAGGCTGACATAAAAGGGGGGGGTCTCACTCCAGCATCATGTCACAATTACAATGGCTGCTGTCTTAAAGGAACAGAATCACAGAAATACATTCAACATTAACAGTTTATACAGACAAATGAAGCTTAGGACAACATTGGCTGTCTCTTACATATTCCCCCCCACTTTAAGATTGGCAGTCCCTGCCTATGACTGTATATCCAGAGGGTTCTACTTTTATGCACAGGGTGGTAGTATACCGATGTATGGCAGGCCAAACAAACTCATCCTGCGCATACCGAACAGGGGGAATACCAGCATTTGGCCTAGTGGTCCGTCTGAGGACCGGTGGTATATTATGGGGTGCTGCAGCTATGGGCTGAGAAGGACCAGCGGATTCCGCACCTGAGGGGGCACAGGCCGGAGATACAGTAGTCACAGGTGGAACATCCCCAGGAGCAGGGATCGGCCAACAATCATCCTCCTCGTCTGAGGCCCATTCCGCACCTCCATTCTCTGACTGTGGGAGCTCATTCACATTGGCAGGCCCATCATGATTTGTCCCTTCAGAATGACACAGGCGCAACATATTTCGGTGAAGTACTCGAACACAATCAGTTCCTTCTTTCTGGACCTGGTACACTGGCCCATTTGCATACTTGCGGCCAACAACACGATACAGCAAAGCCTCCCATCGGCTTTCCAATTTCCCTTGGGGTTTCTTGACACGAACTAGCACCAGGTCGCCTGGTTGCAATGGTGCTTCTTGCACTGGGGTCTTATCAGGATGGGGATGTTCTTGCAGGCGCTGCCGCACCAATCGATGGATCGTCTCAAGTCTCTGCCGGTGCGCCCGCACCCAAGAGGTTGGATCCCTCGGAGGGAACCCATCCACATCATCCAACTGTAATTCTCCTATACTTCGCCCAGACCGCCCAAAGAGAAGTGTATAAGGAGAGTACCCCGTTGTAGAATGGACCTGATTGTTATAGGCCCACACCATTTCAGACAAGAACTGAGGCCACTGTAACTTCTTGTCTTCCTCCAGAGTCCGCAGCATCTGTAGCAGAGTTCTGTTGAATCTTTCACAGGCCCCATTTCCCTGAGGGTGGTATGGAGTCGTGTGCGACTTCTTTATCCCGTAGATACGTTGAACTTCTTTCATTACGTGTCCCTCAAAGCAGGCACCCTGGTCGGAGTGGATGCGTTTAGGGCACCCATATACTCGAATGAAATCTTGGCACAGAGCACGAGCTGCTGACTCAGCTGTCTGGTCCTTGGTGGCGGTTACCACCCCCAAATTTGGTGAAGTGATCCACCATTACGAGGCAATACTGGTGTCCGCTATTGGATGGGCCCACCATTAGATAGTCTATCATGACGATTTCTAAAGGTTCCTGGGTCACGATGGTTTGCAGGGGAGCTCTCTGTTCTATTGCCTTATGGATCTCACAAGTTCGACAGCTGCGGCATACTTCTTCGACCATTTGACGAAGACCAGGGCAGTAAATCAGTCGCTGTAACCAACGAAAGGTCTTCTCATGACCAAAATGTCCATTCTTATTATGAGCCTCAACTGCCAACGAGCGAGCCAGTTCACTAGGCACCACAATTTGGTATCGAATGTCGATCTCAGAAGGTAAATAGACCTTTCGGCATAGCACTCCATTTTTCATCTCCAACTTTTCCCACTGACTCAGAACAGATAATATCTCACGTGTCAGTCGTTCTCTTTCCTCTCTACAGGGCTTCTGGCCTTTCTCAACACACTTGATCATCTGTGCCAGCCCCTCATGGGTCTGTTGTATCTGTGCCCATTCCTGTCGTGAGGGACCAAAGAAAGGAGCCGTTTCAGTCCCCTCCATCTCAAACTGATTAGCGGCGGCCAAGGCCTGTGAAAATCTGCTGAAGTCGGGCACCTCCACATGCTCCAACTCATGATCCACGTCTACTGTGGGGGTCTGGGCGGTTACCCTAGAAAGCCCGTCAGCATTCTGGTTCTCTGTCTTGGACCGATACTTAATGCGGTAATTGAACTTAGTCATTCGGGCTATCCACCTCTGCTCTAACGCCCCGAGCTTGGCATTTTCCAGGTGAGCTAGTGTGTTGTTGTCAGTCAGTACTAAAACTTCAGCACCGGTCAAATATTCAGAGAATTTCTCGGTCATGGCCCATACCAGTGCCAACAGCTCCAACTTAAATGAACTATAATTCTCGGGGTTTCTTTCAGAATCTCTCAAAGACCGGCTGCCGTACGCTATGACCCTCTCCTGGCCATCCTGAAGCTGGGAAAGCACTGCTCCAAGACCATACAGGCTTGCATCCGTATACAGCTGGAACGGCAAGTGGTAATCAGCATATGCCAAGATTGGGGCTGTTGTCAGTGCATCCTTTAATGCCTGGAAGGCTTGTTCCTGTTCAAGTCCCCACTTCACGGACCGGTTCTTTGGACCACCGGATGTGCCTCGTAGGAGAGCATTAAGTGGTGCTGCTACCTTGGCGAAATCCTTAATAAACCGTCGATAGTAACCGGCTACTCCAAGGAACGCCCTCACTTCTCGCAGGGTAGTCGGTATTGGCCAATCTTGAACAGCCGCTATCTTGTCTCTTGATGGTCTCACCCCTTCTCCTGATACGCGGTGACCCAAGTAATCAATTTCAGATTGGAACAACCGACATTTACTGGGTTTCAATTTGAGCCCATGTTCCCGCAATCTTCGAAATACTTGCCCCAACTGGTGGAGATGGTCTTCAAAGGTCGCAGAATACACTATAATGTCATCCAAGTAGATGAGAGTGAACTCAAAGTTGAAGTCACCGATACATTTCTCCATCAACCGCTGAAACGTTCCGGGTGCATTTGTCAACCCGAAGGGCATCCGGTTAAATTCGTATAGTCCCATGGGCAAGATGAATGCCGTCTTCTCCTTGTCTTTTGTGGCCATCGGCACCTGCCAATACCCACTAGCCAGATCTAGTGAGGAGAAGTACCGGGCTCTCCCCAGCGCTGAGAGGGACTCCTCAATCCGTGGCAAGGGGTAGGAATCTCGTACGGTGCAAGCGTTTAACTTCCGATAGTCTACGCAAAATCGGATGGACCCATCTTTTTTTCTTACTAACACCACAGGAGCTGCCCAGGGACTCTGGCTTTCTTGGATGATCCCACCCTGTAGCATCTTAGCTAACAGTTCTTTTACTTCCTGATACAACTGTGGAGGAATTTGTCGGTAGCGCTCTCTAATTGGAGGGGTGTCTCCTGTGGGAATCTCATGGTAGATCCCTGTGGTACATCCAAAATCTTCAGCATACCGTGAAAAGGCGGCTCGGTTCTCCCACAACAGTTCATCTACCTTCTGCACCCATTCCAGAGAACATGAACTTGCATCCATCTTCATCTGTTCTCGAATTGCACGGCCATTCCATTCAGAGGTGGGTTCCTCATCTTCTCCCATGGACACAGTTACGGTCCACTCATCCCTTTCAGTCGGCTTCAGCTGCATTGGAGTTACTTTCCTTACTTCCTCCGGAGTCACATAGATGTTAGCCAGCTGCCTCCCTGGGGTCAGGTCCACACTCTGGTCCTGAGTGTTTACACATCGAAGTGGTACTCTTCCATTGCGAACTATTGCCAAGGAACGGGCCACTAGCGGATCAACACCTCCTTCGGCTGCCTGCAGTGGTTCTACCAACACAGCTATGCCCTCTAGTTTCCGACAGGTGCCTACGGGCATAGACACTATTGTCTCCCGACTGGGTGGCAGTGTAACTTTTGTATGCAAAGGAACTGAAATTCGAGCCAGAGGACGCTGCGCATCCGAACTTTTCTGTAAGCCACATGTCCGGATCAGCCGCTGGAAAGCTGTTTGAGTAGGCCGATGGGTGGTGGTTTCTTTCCAATAACCGTGACCTTTCTTTTCAAAGAGGATCTGATCTAATTCTTTTAACACATTCATCCCCAAAATGACAGGGACCTTTACTTCATGTGACTCCTGTACCACCACAATGCCTTTCCTACCTAGATCTTGGCCACATACCCGGACATTCATCCAGGCCACTCCCACGACTGGAACTGGTAACTGGTTAGCTGCGACCACTCGTACGAATGTATGGGGATCATATTTCACATGTTGCTGGAAGTACCGTTCATAACAGTCTCTACTCAAGGTCGTTACTTGGGAACCCGTGTCAATCATCCCGGTAACCGGAATACCCTCCATTTCCACCTGTATAACAGGACTTGCAGCGATCAGGTCATCATTAGGGCATTCTCCCCACATAGTCTCCTTGTCAGTCTCCCCTACTACACGCCCTACAGCAGCAGGGGACTTCAGTTTAACGGCTGTCTCTCATAAGTTTGTCGCTGCTCTGGACATCTAGCAGCAACGTGGCCCATCCGTCCACACTCCCAGCAGCGTATCTCCCGTCGTTCTGGCCATCTGTTTGGGCCCCTTCGGTAAGCCCCTTCGATTTCTCCTGAGCACTGCATTAACTGATTTGGACCCCTTCGGTAGGTCCTATCCTCATCCCTCCAGCGGGGTGGTGGGTGATTCTGATTTTCTGGGTATGGACGGCTCACCCTTTCACCTCCAGTTTTCTGGAAGTCTGCAATTTTCATAGAATGTTCATCACAACGGGTGTGCAAGTGTTCCATTTGCTCTTGCAGTTTCTGCATTACTGTGAGAATTTCTTTAACCGTCCCCTTTTCTACTGTCTCTGAGCCAGAACTAGCCCCCTGTGACAAAGTAACTCCAACTGCGGTCTGGGGCTTCGGGAACATACTATTGGCACGGGAGATGGCCTCTACCTGTACATCATGGAATTTAGCATCAGTCTCTCGTCGTATAAAATCCTGCATAGTCACAGTTAAACTGCCGTCACGTATCCCCAGGACAAACTGGTCACGGAGAGTCCGATCAGGGTTACAGAAGGCTGGCGAGCCCCCTCTTTCCTTCACTTGAATATCTCGGAGCAGTTCTTGACATTTGCATATTGGGGAAGGCTTTCATTCTCCTGTTGTACCCTCTGGAAGAACCGAGCCTGCAGAGACCCCAGCAATGCAGTTTCTCCATAAATGGTTTCTAGAATCTGGACTACTTGCTCAAATGTCTGCCTTTGTTCAAATGGCCTCAATATCACCGTGGTCTTAGCATCCCCTTGTAATGTCAATATTGCTAGCTCTACTAGTACTTCTGGTGCGGTCTGGTACATTCGCTGTATCATTCGTATCTGTTCCACCCACATACTCACTGACATATTATTGCCATCAAATTTAGCTAACTGACTTATTATAGCCCCTGCTGGCATTCTTCCTCCAGCACCATTCTCCCCGAACGGGTGCGTCACCGTCCATTCTGGTAAGCGGATCCTGCCGACTACGCCAATTTGTGAACCGAGAGCAAGGCAGGTGGTTTGGACTCCGCAACCAGAAATGAACGCACACGCGGTAGTTCAAGAAAAGAATATATATTTACTATAAGTTAATAAAGGCTATTTGAAGGTAAAATGACAGGGATAAAGACAAGCAAAATATACAATATAGCATGAACAATTTCAAGGCAAATTCTGCAATGGTTTCTACTTTTACTCTGTCCACTTCTGCAGTATGGACACTGAATGAACAATATACTCAAAACTATCCCTAACTGACCCTGACATCACATTTGGGTGCACCCCCTTTTCCCCAGTGGTCCAGGTGGACCGCTTACAGTCCGTAGAAGCGCGCGGTGGGGCCCAAAGTCGTTCCTTTCTTTTATAGTGAAGCGTCCTCTCCTCACTGTTATCAGGATCTTGGGAGAAATGAAGTCCTCTTTAACAGGGAAACCCAATGAATGCAATGTAATCCAACAGCAGATTCCACTCAGCACACTGACAGTCCTGCCGAATCCATACACTGAGCTGGGTTGTAAGCCGGGGTTTAGCAGGTGCTGTCCAGTACATCAACAGCACTGCGAGTCTCTATCTGTGGTATCCATATACACAGTCACAATGTCAGTCTCACTGATCAGCCACTGAGCACAGTTCCTTTCACGTGGACTCACTAGTCCTGTTGTCTCTTTACACTCTGTTTGTCTCTGGACCAAGATACAGCTTAGCTGTACAGAAAAATCTCCACACCAGTTCAATACAACACTTGCCAAGATGGCTGCTGCTCTGCTCACACTCTGTCTGCAGAACAGGCAGGCTGACATAAAAGGGGGGGGGTCTCACTCCAGCATCATGTCACAATTACAATGGTTGCTGTCTTAAAGGAACAGAATCACAGAAATACATTCAACATTAACAGTTTATACAGACAAATGAAGCTTAGGACAACATTGGCTGTCTCTTACATACTCACTATTCCACGCTCCGCAGCCGCTCTGTACTCTTCGGGCGCTTCTGCCTGCAGGGGCCACTATAGAGCATAATACCGTGTGCAGGGACCACTATGGGACATATACCGTGTGCAGGGGCCACTATGGGACATATACCGTGTGCAGGGGCCGCTATGGGACATAATACCGTGTGCAGGGGCCGCTATGGGACAAATACCGTGTGCAGAGGCTGCTATGGGACATAATACCGTGTGCAGGGGCCACTATAGAGCATAATACCGTGTGCAGGGGCCGCTATGGGACATATACCGTGTGCAGGGTCTGCTATGGGACATATACGGTGTGTAGGGGCCGTTATGGGACATATTGCTGTGTGCAGGGGCCGCTATGGGACAAATACTGTGTGCAGGGACTGCTATGGGACAAATACTGTGTGCAGAGGCAGCTATGGGACAAATGCCGTGTGCAGAGGCAGCTATGGGACATATACCATGTTGAAGGGGCCGCTATGGGACATAATACCGTGTGCAGGGACCACTATGGGACATTATTCTGTATAACGGTGTGTTTTGTATATTAAGGATGTGTTTTTGCACAGAAAACTCCGGCTTTGTTTTTTTTTGTGCAAAAATGCACCAGTTTTACATTGAATGAAAAAGTTCCAAATATAGCTGCATCCAGATACATAGTGTGTATTCACCATAAGGATGCCGCCATACGGGGCTCCTGGACACAATAAATTTACCACTAATTGGGGGCTGCACATGGACTTTCATTGCTTCTAATCAGAAAGTACAGGAGTGTCCCAGGAAATAGCAGTAAACGCATGTGTCCTAAAGCATCTGGTGGCAGCACTTCTGTGTTATGGTTTGTGGTATATGACTTTAGTTTAGGGGGTCGTCAGACTTACAATTATTGACCGGCACTCCGAGTACCTCATCTTTGATTTTTTTATTAAAATCGGCACGCCGAACAAAAAAGGTTGCCTACCCCTGCCTTAGACAAATGCTTCTGGTCATTACTCACAGCTGTACCTTGCTCTAAAATTTCTAATTCTATTTAAAATATATAAAAAATGATTAATTGTTTCAGTGCTTTTTTGCTCAAATAAAACTAAACTTAATACAATATGTATAGTCTTTATATTATCAAATACAATAAACTGAATAGAACTAACTAGACACTAAATGGCTAAACTCAATGGAAAACAACAACCTCCTGTGGTGTGACAGTAATGGCCTTAATTACAGAACAAAAGACGGTGATTATAGGATGTTAGATAAAATCCTTCAGGTCATTCTACCCGTCTCTGGGTTCCAAAGGTAGAAATGTTAAATGACCCCTCTCTGGGACTTCTAGTGTTAAAGGCAAGTTGATTACACAATAATCATGTGACCAATGTACATATTTGGTCTTTCCGGTTCCGCTGCTAGGCAGATTCACAGTTTTTCATAATATGTGTTACTTCTCATTACTTATCTGTATGTTTTCTTTTATCTTTCCTGAGAACAGCACAACCTTGAATGCTATCCCAGACTTTGTGTCTGCAACAACTCTAAATTATGCTGACTGTCTGCAAAACATTCCACTCTCTGTGTATAGAGTATATAACATATAATACAAGTTATATTTTAACCCTTACAGTAGCCATGACTCATCAGGGGATCCAAAACATGGTCAGATACAATTACAAACTATTCTTATCTCTCCCACATAGAGACCTGGAGTACAGACTAGACAGACCAGGTCTCTATGTGGGAGAGATAAGAATAGTTTGTGATTGTACCTGACCATGTTTTGGATACCCTGATGAGTCATGGCTACTCATGATGTAACGCATAGGAACAGGTGACTATTTAATTAATAGGACTATTTAAGTTTTACTGTCCTAGGCTGGCTTACGAGACGTCTGCTTCTCAGCGTAGGCAGCGATACTATGACGTCATTGCGCTTCCTGCGCTGAGAATATGGGTCAAGAAGAGGAGGCGGCGGTAGGTGAGTACAACTTTTTTATTTGTTTATAAATAGGCAGTTACCTGCTGGAGTAACCCCAGCAGGTAACGGGCTCTATTTACTAATCTATCCCCGCTCCTGCTCATGGCCACCTCCACTTCCCCTTCTCCTATGGGACAAATAAGGGGAAGCAAATGCAACTGTAAGCAGGAACGGGAACCAGTAAGTGAGGCCGCAGGCCCACGATCCCCATCAAATACTACTATTATTATACTCTGGGGTCTTTTCAGACCCCAGAATATAATGATCGGAGGGCCAGGGGAGGTGAGGGAACATAAAAAACAGTGTTACTCATCTCTCCTGGAATCCGGTGTCACTCCCAGTAGGCTTCGGGCCTCTTTGGTGACGTCCCAGATGTGATGTGGGCCAGGCTGGCATCATTATGTCGCAAAAAGACCCCAGAGTATAAATAATAGTTCATGGGTGGGCCACTATGGGGCAAAATACTGTGTGCAGGGGCCACTATGGGGCATAATACCATGTGCAGGGGCCACTATGGGGCATAATACCGTGTGCAGGGGCAACTATGGGGCATAATACCGTGTGCAAGGGCCACTGTGGGGCATAATACTGTGTGCAGGGGCCACTATGGAGCATAATACAGTGAGCAGGGGCCACTGCAGGTCATAATACCGTGTAATACTGTGTGCAGGGGCCGATGTGGGCCATAATACCGTATAATACTGTGTGTAGGGGCCGCTGTAGACCATAATACCGTGTGCAGGGGCCGCTGTGGAACATTATAGTGTGTGTAAATGGGGCATTATACTGTGTGGTGGCCAGGAAAGGGAGTGCTATGGTGTGGGGGGGTCCCAAGTCAAAAGTTTGCTGGGGGACCCAGTCTTTGCTAGTTATGCCCCTGATAAGGGGTCGCTAGGAAGGGGCATTTTATATAAGGGAGCTTTATGTACGTAAGAAGTATTTTTTATATAAGTGGCCATTAGGGAGCATTATATATACAGTGCCTTGCGAAAGTATTCGACCCCCTTGAACTTTTCACCCTTTTGCCACATTTCAGGCTTCAAACATAAGGATATAAAATTTAAATTTTTTGGTGAAGAATCAACAACAAGTGGGACACAATTGTGAAGTGGAACGAAATTTATTGGTTATTTTAAACTTTTGTAAAAAATAAAAAACTGAAAAGGGGCGTGCAATATTATTCAGCCCCTTTACTTTCAGTGCAGCAAACTCACTCCAGAAGTTCAGTGAGGATCTATGAATGATCCAATGTTGTCCTAAATGACTGATGATGATAAATATAATACACCTGTGTGTAATCAAGTCTCCGAATAAATGCACCTTCTCTGTGATAGTCTCAGGGTTCTGTTAAAACGCAGAGAGCATCATGAAGACCAAGGAACACACAAGGCAGGTCCGTGATACTGTTGTGGAGAACTTTAAAGCCGGATTTGGATACAAAAAGATTTCCCAAACTAAACATCCCAAGGAGCACTGTGCAAGCGATCATATTGAAATGGAAGGAGTATCAGACCACTGCAAATCTACCAAGACCCGGCCGTCCCTCTAAACTTTCATCTCAAACAAGGAGAAGACTGATCAGAGATGCAGAAAAGAGGCCCATGATCACTCTGGATGAACTGCAGAGATCTACAGCTGAGGTGGGAGAGTCTGTCCATAGGACAACAATCAGTCGTACACTGTACAAATCTGGCCTTTATGGAAGAGTGGCAAGAAGAAAGCCATTTCTCAAAGATATCCATAAAAAGTCTCGTTTAAAGTTTGCCACAAGCCACCTGGGAGACACACCAAACATGTGGAAGAAGGTGCTCTGGTCAGATGAAACCAAAATCGAACTTTTTGGCCACAATGCAAAACAATATGTTTTGCGTAAAAGCAACACAGCTCATCACCTTGAACACACCATCCCCACTGTCAAACATGGTGGTGGCAGCATCATGGTTTGGGCCTGCTTTTCTTCAGCAGGGACAGGGAAGATGGTTAAAATTGATGGGTAGATGGATGGAGCCAAATACAGGACCATTCTGGAAGCAAACCTGTTGGAGTCTGCAAAAGACCTGAGACTGGGACGGAGATTTATCTTCCAACAAGACAATAATCCCAAACATAAAGCAAAATCTACAATGGAATGGTTCACAAATAAAGGTATCCAGGTGTTAGAATGGCCAAGTCAAAGTCCAGACCTGAATCCAATTGAGAATCTCTGGAAAGAGCTGAAAACTGCTGTTCACAAACGCTCTCCATCCAACCTCACTGAGCTCAAGCTGTTTTCCAAGGAAGAATGGGCAAGAATTTCAGTCTCTCGATGTGCAAAACTGATAGAGACATACCCCAAGCGACTTGCAGCTGTAATCGCAGCAAAAGGTGGCGCTACAAAGTATTAACTTAAGGGGGCCGAATAATTTGGCACACCCCACTTTTCAGTTTTTTATTTTTTACAAAAGTTTAAAATATCCAATAAATTTCATTCCACTTCACGATTGTGTCCCACTTGTTGATTCTTCACCAAAAAATTAAAATTTTATATCCTTATGTTTGAAGCCTGAAATGTGGCAAAAGGTTGAAAAGTTCAAGGGGGCCGAATACTTTTGCAAGGCACTGTATATATATATATATATATATATATATATATATATATCTTATAAATATAAACTCTGTCTGTCTGTCTGTTATTTATGTTCGACCAAACGAATGGACCGATCCTCACGAAATTTGGTACGCAGGTACATCAGGTGTCCAGGAATATTTTAGTCTCAGCTCTCTAGGACGTATCATTCCTGAGATACAGTATTCCCAGAAAATGACCTTCATTAGCCAATACAAGCCTGCAATACAAGTCTTTCACTCATATTCCAACTGCCATACACACGGTCACATATCCCTTCATGAGCCAATAGAAGCTCGCAGGTGCTTAGTCTCCACAGGCACACAGCTTTACACCAGGTTTCCATAGCAACCAAGCTGTTTATGACCTGTATTAGTCAATAGCAGTTCGCAGGTCCTTAAATATTTAGTCATATGACATATATCAGCCAATATAAGTTCACATTTAATTGACCAGGTTTTCATAACAACACAGCCATAAATAGACTGTACCTATACTGGACTCAGTGGCGTAACTATGAATGGCTGGGCCCCGAGGCGAACATTTGACATGGCCCCCCCCCCCCTCCCTGCACAAACCACATTCCGGCAGAAACTGTTATGCCCTATAGTGGTCCCTGCACACAGTATTATGCCCCATAGTGGCCCCTGCACACAGTATTATGCCCCATTGTGGACCACCCATGACCAATTATTATACTCTGAGGTCTTTTCAGACTCCAGAGTATAATGATCGGAGACCCAGGGGAGGATACAAACATTAAAAAAAAATGTTACTTACCTCTCCCTGGCTCTGGCACACTCCCCGCTATCTCTTCAATGTTGGACTAGATGTCACGTGAGCCAGTCATGCGTCGCAACACATAATGACGTCGGGCTGGCCCACCGACGTCTTGGATCTCACCAAGGAGGCCCGAAGCCTGCGGGAGCGTAGGAGAGGTAAGTAACAGTGTTTTTTATGTTCCCTCACCTCCCCTAGGCCTCCAATCATTATACTCTGGGGTCTGAAAAAACCCCAAAGTATAATGATACAGTGTTTGTGGGGTTCGCGACCTTACTTATTGATCCTGCTCACAGCCGCCTCCACAGAAGGTGAAGAGCAGGCGGCTGTGAGCAGGAGCAGGGATCGGTAACTAAATAGGGCCCGTTAGCTGCCGGTGTTACATATATCACTCATAGGCTATATTACGGCGGTTAAAATGTCCCTTCTCCCTAAACTTTTATATTTCTTTGAAACCCTCCCTGTTGCTGTCCCTCGTACTGAGTTGCGGTCCCTTCAGTGGGCCATCTTTCAATTTATTTGGAATGGGAGGCGACATCGTATTCCCCGCTCTGTGATGCTTTTTAATAAGACCGAGGGGGTCTTGCAGTCCCACACCTGATACATTACTATTGGGCAACGCAGCTTCACTGTATCCCATTCTGTGTAGCCTCAAAGGCCTATACTAAATGGGTAGAAATTGAAACACTTTAGTTGGCTCCAATCCATCCCAATGCCTTCCTGTGGTCCTGCACCAGCCCCCTACCCGCCACCCCCCTCCTGGGCCCAATCCGCTTTACTAGAGCTATTTGGCTTACTTGTCATAAAATTTTCCCACTGGCCTGACAAAATTCCTCTATGGTCTCCTTTCTTTTTAATACTCTCCTCCCGGAGGGACTGACAGCAGCTATGGTGCACCCTTGGAGCAGGCTGGGCCTGTTCCATGTGGCTGACTTGATTGACCCATCTACCTTGGAGCTGAGGACTTTTGACTATTTTGCTTCTACCCTGGGCCTGCCTCGCACGGAATGGCTCCACTACCAGCAAATAGCTCATTTTGTGTCCACCCTATTTGGGGCTCCGCGGGTCTCTGTCCCTACCATTTTTGAGAGGTTGTGCAGGGCTGGCATTTCTACGAAGGGTCTGATCTCAGCTATTTACCGCCTGCTCACCTCTCCGGAGGGGCGGCCCCCCCCTGGCTCACAAATATATGGCTCGATGGAATGAGGCTGTGGGTAGGCAGATCTCGCCCACCCAGTGGGAGATTATTTGGTCCCATGCAGCCAAATCTTCTGCCTGCATTACATTTCGTGAGACGCAATATAAGATTTTGATGCACTGGTACCACACCCCTGTTCTCCTGGATACTCTTAACCCGAGTTTTCCACCTGTTTGTTGGAGATGCCTTTCTGAGATGGGTACTTTATACCACATTTTCTGGACCTGTCACATGCTCCGCCCTTTTTGGAGTGAGGTCGAGGCCATGACCAATGTTCTCTTTCTCCAGGGAGTCCCCCTAGAACCCTTGGTTTATCTTCTTATTCTGCCGCCGCGACTCCTTAGCAGGACGTCGTCTACGCTTTTTCTGTATATTTGCACTGCGGCTAAAACACTGGTGGCTCTCCACTGGCGGAGTGTACATCCCCCCAAAGGTTAGAAGTCTGGAATTTCTCACTGCCACTCTTAATAATAAGGTGGAGGTCTTCCAGTCTATCTGGTCCCCTTGGGATACATATTGTAGCCTCCAAGGTCTCCGATCTCTCCTGCCCCTCACCCTCATTTTGTCTTGTCTTATCCTCCCCCCTCCATACTGTCCTTGGTCTTGTGTGTCTTTCTTATTCCTGTTGTTACCCCATAATCACGATGGTTTTGATGTCATTACTCTGTTTCTGTTTTGCAGTATATTCCGTTTGTGTTATTTATGTCACATTTATAAAACTTTAATAAAAATTACAGTTTAAAAAAAAAAAAAAAAAACACATCAGGGGCCTGCCCGGCCCCCTAATGTCCCAGGCCCTGTGGCAGCCGCTACCGCTGCTACCCCGGTATTTACGCCACTGACTGGCCTGTCATACTGGATGTCAGCATTCTTATAAATTTAAACATTTTTAAACTACTCATGCCTCCTGCAGCAAAACGCATGGCTGCTGCTCGAGCTAATGAAAACTCTCAGCAGACCCAAGCCTGTCTCCAATCTGACAAGGTATGTCACAGACAATAGCGAGCTGCTGAGTCTCCCCAGCAGACCCAAGCCTGTCTCCAATCTGAAAAGGCATTGTCAGCCACATGCACACAGCTGCACTCCAGGTTTCCATAACAACCCAGCCATTTTTCTTCACTGCTGTAGGTCATCTTTAAAGAGGCAGGGCGCTGTGGATGACACTGTTACACAAGGTCACATACACACAGCTTTACTCCAGGTTTTCCATAACAACTGATCGCAGGTTTTTCACTGATATCCAAACTGAGATACACATGATCACATAACTCTTATGGACCAATGGAAAATCGCAGGTTCTTCAGTCTTGACATACACACAGCTTTACACCAGGTTTCCATAGCAACCAAGCTATTTATGACCTTTATGAGTCAATAGCAGTTCGCAGGTCCTTAAATATTCAATCATATGACGTGCATTAGCCAATATAACTTCACATTTCATTTACCAGGTTTACATAACAGCACAGCCATAAATAGACTGTACCTATACTGGACTGCCATACTGGATGTCAAGTGCAAAACTGGCCAATTCTTAAATTCTTATGGGGCCACTACACAAACAAAAAATGAAATATAACCGTGTGAAGCCGGGTCCTTTGCTAGTATGGATTTTATATATATATATATATATATATATATATATATATATATATAAAGCGTTCATTAGGGGACATCAATTATATAAGGAGTCATTAGGGGACATCAATTATATAAGGGGGCATCATTTATATAAAGGGTCATTAGGGGAGCAGTATTTATGTCAGGGGAAATCAGGGGCATAATATAAGGGGGCAATTAATTAAAGGGGTTGTCCAGGTTAACCACTTTCTTAATATGAGACTGTGAAAGTGATTAAAATGAAAAAAAACAAAACAAAAAAAACAAAACAAAACACCTACTCGCCTGTCCCTTGTGCTCCAATGTCTCCCATTGCGGTCTGGTTCTGCTGCTTCAGTGTTTTTTTCCTGGCGGAATTCCCCACCGCACATGACCACTGAGGTTGCTAACATCGGACGTCACACAGAAAACACGGGAGCAGCAGGACTGGAACGCACTGGAAACTAATAAAAACAAAGAAAAAACAGCACCGCGCAATCCATAGTGTAGTACCGTCAAATTAGTAGATCTAGATACTATAGGGAATATTGCTCACCTTGTGGGGTTGTGAATAAGTCACAACTCCCTGAAGTGCAGAATAGTCAGTGTAGACATCCAAATATGAGACAGCTGCAGGTTACAGACGAATGTCCATCCAATGTAAGCAATGAGGACCAAATCCACAGGATCCCTTGGTGATAGGATGTGGAAGAAAGGAACCGCGCTTACCCAGATGTCTTCAAGGAAGGTCTTTATTGATACCAGAACACACAATGCATTTCGGAGATACAATATGCCCCTTTTTCAAGTGTACAATTTTGGTGTATAGCATATACTGTGATTATCTTACAAGCTCCGCGGCCACCAGAAGTGACCTTCTGCTGCAATTTCAAAAACTGTTAGATTTTTGTCAATTGTAGCATGTCAATTATCCCTACGGAAATGCTAGCATTTTCCATATGCACTACCGTTCAAAAGTTTGGGGTCACCCAGGCAATTTTGTGTTTTCCATGAAAACTCACACTTTTATTAATCAAATGAGGTGCAAAATGAATAGAAAATATAGCCAAGACATTGACAAGGTTAGAAATAATGATTTTTATTTGAAATAATAATTTTCTCCTTCAAACTTTGCTTTCGTCAAAGAATGCTCCATTTGCAGCAATTACAGCATTGCAGACCTTTGGCATTCTAGCTGTTAATTTGCTGAGGTAATCTGGAGAAATTTCACCCAATGCTTCCAGAAGCCCCTCCCACAATTTGGATTGACTTGATGGGCACTTTTTGCGTACCATACGGTCAAGCTGCTCTCACAACAGCTCAATGGGATTGAGATCTGGTGACTGCACTGGCCACTCCATTACAGATAGAATACCAGCTGACTGCTTCTTCCCTAAATAGTTCTTGCATAATTTGGAGGTGTGCTTTGGGTCATTGTCCTGTTGTAGGATGAAATTGGCTCCAATCAAGCGCTGTCCACAGGGTATGGCATGGCATTGCGACATGGAGTGATAGCCTACCTTATTCAAAATCCCTTTTACCTTGTACAAATCTCCCACTTTACCAGCACCAAAGCAACCCCAGACCATCACATTACCTCCACCATACTTGACAGATGATGTCAGGCACTCTTCCAGCGTCTTTTCAGTTGTTCTGCGTCTCACAAATGTTCTGTGTGATCCAAACACCTCAAACTTCAATTCATCTGTCCATAACACTTTTTTCCAATCTTCCTCTGTCCAATGTCTGTGTTCTTTTGCCCATATTAATCTTTTCCTTTTATTAGCTAGTCTCAGATATGGCTTTTTCTTGGCCACTCTACCCTGAAGGCCAGCATCCCTGAGTCGCCTCTTCACTGTAGACGTTGAGACTGGCGTTTTGCGGGTACTATTTAATGAAGCTGCCAGTTGAGGACCTGTGAGGCATCAATTTCTCAAACTACAGACTCTAATGTACTTGTCTTGTTGCTCAGTTGTGCAGCGGGGCCTCCCACTTCTCTTTCTGCTCTGGTTAGAGCCTGTTTGTGCTGTCCTCTGAAGGGAGTAGTACAGACCGTTGTAGGAAATCTTCAGTTTCTTGGCAGTTTCTTGCATGGAATAGCTTTCATTTCTAAGAACAAGAATAGACTGTCGAGTTTCACATGAAAGTTCTCTTTTTCTGGCCATTTTGAGAGTTTAATTGAACCAAAAAATGTAATGCTCCAGATTCTCAACTAGCTCAAAGGAAGGTCAGTTTTATAGCTTCTCTAACCAGCAAAACTGTTTTCAGCTATGCTAACATACTTGCACAAGGGATTTCAAGGGTTTTCTAAACATCCATTAGCCTTCTTACACAGTTAGCAAACACAATGTACCATTAGAACACTGGAGTGATTGTTGCTGGAAATGGGCCTCTATATACCTGTGTAGATATTGCATTAAAAACCAGACGTTTGTAGCTAGAATAGTCATTTACCACATTAACAATGTATAGAGTGTATTTCTGATTCATTTAATGTTACCTTCATTGAAAAAAACTGTGCTTTTCTTTCAAAAATAAGGAAATTTCTAAGTGACCCTAAACTTTTGAACGGTAGTGTAGGTATAATTGAAGCAAAAAGTCTGCAGCGGAAAACTGAGGCCTTGGCGTGCAGCTGCTGAAATGGGGAGCCGGCTGTAACTACCCTAGAGAAGGAAGGGAAGGTTTATTACCTTCCCTGCCTTCCCGATCGCTGTGTACACAGCACTCAATGAGCGCTGTATACACAGCTATGGGCACCTCCATGATTCGGCTCCCCTCTGACCTCAGGGTCACGTGATCCAACGAGATCAGAGTCTGTAAGAGCTGCTGGGTCTTACAGGACCCAGATCAGCTCTAAAGTTATGGGCAGGAGGCTGTATTCATCCTGCAACTGGGGCTAAATCTAAGTTTTTTTTAGTAGCACTTTGTGCTATTAAATAAAAAAAAAAAAAAAAATGAAAAGTGAAAAACAGACACATTTTCCCATCTCTTCAGTTTATATTTTCCCAGATAAAAAAAAAAATTAAATTCAAAAGTAAAAACAACATAATAATAAAGCCCTATGTGTCACCGAAAAAAGACATAGAAATTAGCTGAATAACCCAAATGATAAAAATGTTATAGCCCTCAAAACGGAACATACAAAATACCCAAAAATGTGTCTGGTCTTGGACCACAAATTGGCCCAGTACAGAAGTGGTTAAGTAAAATGTTAGCCAACAGAACACAAATAAAATAAACCCCACTTTAGTCCACAGCATCCATTGTTTATGTTTAATGACATCTGTGCTTGCATTTCATATTTCAAGGATGGACACAAATGCATAATGATGGACTACATTCACTAAAATGTGATGTGTTCTGTATCTGCCCTGTTTTCCATCATTTTCCCAAGTGTACATTGTTTTCTGAGCTCAGAATCCCATTGTATGACAAAAGATTGCCATGTTAACCTGTCTCTCCCTCACTTGAATGGCAGTGGCAGTGAATGGACAGTGGGGAAAATAAGTATTTGATACATTGGCGATCTTGCAAGTTTTCCCACCTACAAAGAATGGAGAGGTCTGTAATTTTTATCATAGGAACACTTCAACTGTGAGAGACAGAATCTAAAAAAAAAAAATCCAGAAAATCATTGTATGATTTTTAAATAAAGAATGTGCATTTTATTTAGTTGCGGGGTAACTATCCCTATCACTCGCCATAACAATGCCTGCCTAGTACTAGAGTTTTCCTCTGATAAGAGGACGCCTCACAGGATACGTAAATAGAGACCCTCGGAATTTGCCCTAGCAGAGAATTAGGGACACAGTTCCCAGACACCGACTGGCACCAACACACAGACACACTAATGGTAGGCAAGAGCGTAGTCAGACTAAGCCAGAGGTCATAAACCAGGACAGGGAGATTCAGACAAATAAAGTAACAGAAGAGGAATAAGACAAAACCTAGAGGTCAGTAACAAGGGGTAAATAGACTCGACAGAATCAGCAGACAAAAGTGATATCAGACAAGCCAAGTTTCAGAACCAAACAAACAGTAGAAGTACAGGTCACAGGAATAGCTGATCACAGAAGTATAACCAGCAAGGGACTGGAGCAAACCCCAGCTTATATAGTACACAAGAGGGTGGGGCAGAACCTCAGGAAAAAACCCCTCCCAAACCACCGACTCTAGACAGACAAAAGTTAACCCTTGCCGGCCCAAACCAGCCCCCTAACAGTACCCCCCTTGAAGGAGGAGCCTCCGGAACCTCCGGACCAAGCTTGGACAGAAATCTGCGATGGAAAGCTTTAATGCAGCAATTAGCAGAAATGTCAGATGATGAAACCCACAACCTCTCCTCTGGACCATAGCCCTTCCAATGGACAAGATACTGTATATGTCCGTGACGAGCCCTGGAGTCCTCAATGGAACGGACCATAAACTGAAGCTCTCCATTAACCAACACTGGTGGAGGAGGTGAAACCGAGTCACTGCCTAAGAATAAAAGATCTCTTCAAAAGAGACACATGAAAGGCATTAGTTATCCCCATAGCCTCGGGTAGGCATATACGAACTGTAACTGGGTTAATGATCTCAACAATTTCATACGGACCAATATATTTAGGTCCTAATTTAAAACATGGTAATTTTAATCTTATATTCCGTGTAGAGATCCAAACTCTATGTCCCACAGAAAATTTATGTGGTTCTGACCGTTTATTGTCCGCAAAAAATTAAGCCTTACCCATAGCTCTAACTAAATTTTTCTTGACCTAAGACCAGACTGAAGCTAGTTTAGCAGAGAACTGAACCTCCCCTGGGGCATCCAAACTAACTAAAGATAAGGGACCAAAGAACGGATGAAACCCATAGTTACAGAAAAAAGGGGAGGTCCCAGTTGATTCCAGAGAACGATTATTTAAGGCAAATTCTGCTAACAGTAGAAATTCTTTCCATTTAAGCTGATCTGAACTCATATAACACCTTAAATATTGCTCCAAACTTTGATTTAACCTTTCCGTCTGGCCAGTGGATTGATAAAGAAAAAGATAATGAAATGTTAAGGCATTTACAAAATGCCCTCCAAAAGCGGGAAACAAACTGAACCCCTCTGTCTGACACAATATCCGATGGTACCCCATGTAGCCGTACAAAATTTTCCACAAATGCTCTGGCTAAAACAGGGGCGGACGGCAATTTGGGTAAAGCTACCAAATGGCACATCTTACTAAACCGGTCCGTAATTACCCAAATTACCGTACTTCTCCCAGACACAGGGAGATCAGTAATGAAATCCATAGAAATACTGTATGTGTCCAAGGTTTCTCTGGAATAGGCAATGGGCACTGTTTCTGCACAGGAAATTCTCTAAGGGACTTGGCACATACCTCATAGTGTCTCTCCTAATAGAGGGCCACCAAAACAACCTGGAGATCAATTTCAGTGTGTTAGATATACCAGGGTGACATGAGAGGACTGAGTCATGTGCCTCCTGTAGTAACGATAGCCAAAGGTTCAGAGGAACAAAACTTATAGTTAGGGGTGTTAGCAGGAGCCAAGCTTTGTGCCTCAGAGATCTCCTTGTGTAGGTCGGTAGGAATCACAGCGATCACCACTCCCTTGACCAATACTTCTGAAGGGACCTCCTCACAGGGTGAAGCCTCAAATGACCGGGACAGAGCATCTGCCGCCACATTCTTTGAACCTGGTCAGTAGATAACCAGAAAGTTACATCTAAAAAGGAAAAAAGGCCAACGAGCCTGACGAGAATTTAATGTCTTAGCAGACTGTAAATACATCAAATTTTATGATCAGTGAATACCGTCACCCTATGCATAGCTCCTTCCAAAAAATGTCTCCATTCATCAAAAGCTAATTTTATCGCTAGCAAGTCTCTATCACCCACATTGTAAATACACTCTGTTTTAGAAAATTTCTTAGAAAAAAAAAAGCACAGGCCCGTAGGTTACGGCCCTCTGTATCTCCTTGCGATAACACCGCTCCAACACCGACACTAGTGGAATCCACCTCAACGAAGAATGGTAATGTAACATCCTTGCCTGTCCGGGCTTTGGCACCATCCTCCGAGTGCACGCTGCGGCGCAGGAGGCGTGTCCGGTTGTGATTCCTTACTTTGGGTTTTTCTTGTATTGTCTGAAAACTGTCCTATTCCCTCACCTCCTTAATTGATTTTCCGCCACACCCTTCTCCTTCACCTTGCTTTCCCCCTGCTCCACTAAGAGTTAACTTTAGTCTTACCTGTGTGATTGACAGCCTATCCTCCTATCAAGTCTGGGGCAGGTTCTTCCTCCCTATTTATTGTTTGCTCACTTTCCCATTGGCGCCTGCTATTGCATTACGTGTACTGGCTATACTCCTTGTTCTTTGTTTCCTGTTCTTCTTATTTCCTGAACACTGGCTTACCTTTGACTTTTCTCTTGGATTTTGATTTTGTACTGCATTGCTCGATTGTTACCGACCCCTTGGCTAGCTGCCCTCCCTTTGTGTTTTTCGTCCTGTATGCGTTCTGTGTTATCACTTATTATAAGCAGGGACTGTCGACTTGTTGCTAACTGTCGCCTAGGACAGATCAGGCAAGTAGGCAGGGACAGTGGGGGGGATTCATTTTAGGGTCCACTGTCTTGTTGTGCCCCTCCCCCCCAGAGTTCTGCAGCAGCTACAGAATAGCATGCCATAAAAAAAATTTAACCCTTCTACTCCTGACTGGCATGGTTTCTATTCAGGACCTTGTGACTCGAATGGAGGTTTGGTGTCTGAGCTGGCCAATCAAGTACACACCCTCACCCAGAATCAAGCTGAGGCCGCTGCTACACCACCTACTGTCTTTTCCCTTTCCAGGGTTAAAATGTTACTCCCAGATAGGTTTTCAGGGGACTGAGGTAAATTTGAGACGTTCAGGGAATCAAGTCAGTTGTATTTTCGGGTCAACCCTCATGCGTCGCAGTCTCAGATGGTGGGGGTGGTCATTTCTCTCTTACAGAGGGATCCACAGACTTGGGGGCTATTTATGCTGAGCCTGATCAAATTGGACTTGCTGAGTCCCAACTTCATACCCTCTGGCAAGGTAAACTATCCGCTGAGACTTATTGCTCTGAGTTCCAGAAGTTGAGTATAACAGTAGGTTGGTGTGACTCCGCTTTGAAGGCTCTTTGTAAACAGGGCCTGAATGGATGTTTGGTTTGGTCACCCTGATCCCCCTACCTTAGAACAGGCCATGACCTTAGCCGTCCACATTGACAGGAGACTCCAGGACAGACGTAAAGAGAGGGTGGGGACTGATCCCGCTAAGTCTTCTGTATATCCCTCTCTTTCTGTTAAAAAATCTGTTTCTCCTTCTGTCACCGCTGGAGATGAGCCTATGCAGTTGGGAGCGCTGGATACCAAGGCTAGACGAGAATATCGTCTCCGGAATCATCTCTGCCTGTATTGCGGCAAACTGGGTCATCTCATCCGAGACTGTTCCATCAAACCATGTACACCAGCGGAAAACTCCAGGGCCTGAGTGGTATTTGGGAGAACCACTCAGGCAGTCAGGTATCTTCCGAAAACTCTCATAAATTGATGTTACCTGTGTCTCTGTCCTTTGGGTGCAGATCCGTTTCTGGGCAGGCCCTAGTAGATTCTGGGGCTGCCACTAACTTTAAGTTTTCATTTGTTTCTGCTTTACGTATTGAACTTGTATCATTACATACTCCTCTGTTGGCTACTGGGGCGGATTTTACTCCACTGGCCAGGGGTAAAATCCATTTTAAAACCCCCTTACTCTCTTTGCAAGTGGGCTCAATACATATGGAGCTCATAAGTTTTTTTGGAGGATCTCTTGTCTGATATTATTTGAGGGCTTCCCTGGCTAGACCTACGTTTGATTGGCCCAAAAAAGAGTTAGTGAAATGGGGGAATCAGTGCTCTTCCTATTGTATAGCTTTGCATGCCTCCGATTGTCTCAGTGAGGAGACGCTTCTTTCTGAATTTTTGTCTAATTTTCATGATGTTTTTGATGCTAAATCTGCTGAAGTTTTACCTCCGCATAGACCTTATGATTGTGCGATTGAACTCCTTCCCGACTCCAATTACCCTAAGGGAAGGATCTTCAATCTTTCTACCCCAGAACGTGAGGCTATGCGGGAATACACTCAGGATAGTCTTCTTAAAGGTCACATCTGTCCATCTCAGTCTCCCATGGGGGCTGGGATCTTTTTTGTTATAAAAAAAGATGGTGGACTGCGACCATGCATTGACTACCGAGAATTAAATAAGATTACGGTTAAAAATCAGTACCCTCTTCCTCTGATCCCTGATCTTTTTAATCAGATTTTGGGTGCCCGCTGGTTTTCTAAAATTGACCTCCGCGGGGCATACAATCTGATCCGGATTAGAGAAGGAGATGAATGGAAAACTGCATTCAACACCCCGGAAGGTCACTTTGAATATTTGGTAATGCCTTTCGGGTTGTGTAATGCACCTGCAGTATTTCAACATTTTGTTAACGATATCTTTAGAGACTTGCTCGGCTGTTATGTGGTTGTCTACCTGGATGGCATTCTAGTGTTCTCTCCTGATTGGGCCACACATATTGAGCATGTTATGAGTGTTTTGCTACTGTTGCATCAAAACTGTCTCTTTGCCAAACTGTCCAAATGCCTGTTCGGAGTCCAAAGGGTCACCTTCCTCAGTTATGTTATTACTCCCGATTCTTTTCGTATGGATTCACTAAAAGTCACGGCTATTAATAACTGGGAACGCCCCTCCAACCTTAAGGCCCTGCAACATTTCTTGGGTTTCTCCAACTATTATCGAAAATTTATTAAGAACCTCTCTACTATAGTGAAGCCATTGACGGATCTTACAAAGAAAGGTGCCAATTTGACCAAATGGACTCCGGAAGCTGAACAGGCTTTTGTACATCTCAGGAAATGTTTTGTTGAGGCTCCTGTATTAGTACCACCAGACTATGATCGCCCATTTATTATTGAGGTTGATGCCTCTGAAGTAGGGGTTGGTGCCATGTTGTCTGAGGGCTCCGAAAATTTTACGTGTTTGCAACCTGTGGCATTCTTCTCGAGGAAATTCTCTCCTGCACAGCGCAACTATGATATTGGTAATCGAGAACTCCTAGCCATTAAATGGGCATTCGAGGAGTGGAGACATTTCCTCCAGGGGGCCAAACACCAGATCACAGTATTTACCGATCATAAGAACCTACTATATCTGGACAACGCTAAACGACTGTCTCCTAAGCAGGCCCGCTGGGCGCTATTCTTCACACGTTTTAATTTTGTGGTGACTTATCGTCCAGGCCCTAAAAATGTACGGGAAGATGCCCTTTCTCACAGCTTTGGTCCCAGCAATGCCCCTAAGGATGTCCCAGATAAAATCCTGTCCCCTGGAGTGGTTCTCGCCATTATTACTCCTGATCTTTCTACTTTAGTGGCTAATTCGCAAGATCTTGCTCCCAGAATCTCTTCTCCAACAAATATGCTCACTAGAGGCTTTCCACAAATGTCAGATGACTGTAGACACATACACACAGCTTGCGTGCGTCCGGGAAGAACTTCGTTCTTTCCTGATGGACAGAGCTAAGGGAACTGTAGTTAGGTGTCGGCGACACTTCTATGAGTTCGGTAATAAATGTAGTCGATCTTTGGCGAGGGCCCTGCGGATCCAAAGAGCCTCCACTTATGTCCCCCAAATCCGACCTACCCAACACTCCAAAGTAGATATTCCTACTGAGATCGTGGCTGCGTTCAGAGACTACTATGCCTCTCTGTATTCAGTGGACTCCGCTAACCCAGACTCGTCTAGCTCTCAATTTCGTGATCGCATACAGACATACCTCACCTCTCCAGGACTCCCTACACTATCAGCCGAGGACCTAGAGGTCCTAGACTCCCCCAGTCCCAGATGACGAACTTTCGACTGCGCTTAAACAAATGGCCACGGGTAAGGCTCCGGGTCCGGATGAGTTGCCTCTGGCCTACTATAAGAAATTTGGCCCAGATCTTGGCCCACATCTTCTAAAGATGTTCAATTCTTTGACTTCGGGCTCGTCTCTATGCCGTGACTCCCTTCGTGCCCATATTTCCGTAATTCCTAAACCCGGAAAGGATCCCCTTCTCTGTCCCAGTTATCGTCCTATCTCACTGTTGAATGTGGATCTTAAAATTCTAGCCAAAATCCTTTCCTCCCAACTAACTCCTCTGCTGGGCGACATCATCCATCCTGACCAAGCAGGCTTCGTGCCTGGACGAGAGGCTAGGGACAACACCATCAAGACTATTAACCTTCTACATGGGGCAAAGGTCTCTGGCAGGCCTCTCATGCTCTTATCTACAGATGCTGAGAAGGCCTTTGACAGGGTTAATTGGCAGTTTCTGGAGGAAACTCTGTTACATGTGGGGCTCCGTGAAAACATGATGAACTGGATCCTCTCTCTTTATCATATCCCTCAGCTCAGGTTCAGGTCAATGGTCTCCTCTCACAGTCTTTCCCCATTGCCAATGGTACTAGACAGCGATGCCCTTTGTCTCCTCTCATTTTCATCCTGACACTAGAGCCCTTCCTTAGACATGTCCGATCCCATCCTGACATCTCGGGTGTGGCCCAGGCATCTTGCCTTTACAAAGTAGCGGCCTACGCAGATGACTTATTGTTTTTCCTTACTTGCCCGCAGATCTCTCTCCCATGCCTAATGTCTGCTTTTGATGAATACTCGAGGCTATCTAACTTCAAGATTAACCTCTCAAAATCTGAAGCACTTAATGTCACCCTTTCCCCCCAACAGGTCTCCACCTTGAGTCAATCTTTTCCCTTCCGTTGGGCTAACCAGGCCTTGTAATATTTGGGAGTCTCGATTACTCCTGACCTGACAGACCTATTCCACGCCAACTTTCCACCCATGCTATCTTCTATCTGGTCAGACTGTCACCGATGGAAACAGGGTACGTTCAACTGGTTTGGGAGGTGCACCATTTTTAAAATTAATATCCTGCCATGACTCCTATAGCTTTTACAAACACTGCCTATCCACATTCCCCTCTCCTTCTTTCGAGCCTTGTCCTCCATTCAGTTGGATTTCATATGGTCGTGTAAGTATGCAAGAGTCAGCAGAGCCTTCTTTCCCGCCCTAAACGTAGTGGTGGCTTGTCCCTTCCAGATCTCAAATGATACAAGTTGGATGCTCACTTGACTTGGATAGTAGGCTGGTGTAGACATGGCTCGCTTAAACCATGGGTCTACATCGAACAAGCCTTCTCCCCGCTGCCGCTGCAGGTGATCCCGTGGCTTGAATCTCCTCTAGTGTCATCTCTCCGCTCTCACCCCACAATTGGCCCAACCCTTAGAATCTGTACCCAGCGCTTGGTTCGCTCTTATTCACTCCCGCTTGATTCTATATGCTACCCCCTCTTGGGCAATCCTAATTTTCCTTCTGGGGTCTCTGATAGAGTATTCCGCAACTGGCGTCGCCATGGTTTCTTTAGGGTGGGTCATCTCCGGAACGATTTAGGATGGCAAGTAGGCCCAGGGGTTTTCCCCTCCAATGATCTTCCTCCCTTGGACGCATGGTGTGGATTGCAGATCCGCCACTTCATACGATCTCTCCCCCCTCCTATGGAATTCAGAACCGAGTATACGTCTCTAGAACGGCTGTGTGTGGGTACCGGACCCCTTCGGCACTCCTTAGCTACTATTTACAAACTCCTGATAGAACCCCCACCTGATGCTGTCCCTCATTTCATATTGAAGTGGGAATCTGATCTTAACCTGTCTGTCACTCCTGTCCAAAGAGAGCGCATATTCCGTCTCACACACGAATCATTGATCAGCTCTCGTTATCAGGAGGCCAGTTTTAAACTCATGTACCGGTGGTATCGTGTCCCCTCGAGATTGCATGCTCTTATCCCACAGGTCCCATCAACATGCTGGAGGTGTGGGGTGGAAGAGGGCACCATGTTACACATTTTTTGGTCTTATAGCGCTCTATCCCCCTTCTGGGACGGGGTTAAGAGGATTATTTCTCAAGTAACTGAGACTTCCCTCCATCTGGGCCCTGCTCTGTTCCTCCTCCATCATTGTGAGTCCCCGATGCATATCTATAAGCGCTCACTGCTTCGATTTCTAGTCCTCGCGGCTCGAGCGTGTATCCTGCAGTTTTGGAAGCAAAGTGAACCCCCCCCCCTCTCTCCTTTTGGGTTTTGAGGGTCAATGAGATTATGTGTATGGAGAACCTTACCTCTTTCCTGCATGACACTGTTCAAACTTTTAGCAAGACCTGGTTCTGCTGTATGGAATTTCAGCGTACCAGTGAATATCAGACGCTTCTCGGGCCTGTGCCTCCCCCGTAGACTTACAGTGGGATGCTCTGGCTTCTATAGCTAACTGATGGGTTACTTGTTCCGGACTATTCTTGACCCTCTGGCTTCGCCCCCTGTGGAGTTTTACTACTCTTTTTGAGGAGGAACTTTTCGAATGCTTACATTCCTGGGGTCCTCCCCTGGACCCGGATATTGTTGCTGTATAGTCCCTATCCCCCCCTCCCCAATTAATAATTTTTTTTTTTTTTTAATTCTCTTTTTTCACCTTCTCTTCCCTTTCGCTCTGTGTCTGGATTTGTTGTCTCGCCCCTCCTTCTTTCTTCCCCCCTCTTCTTGTCCTATGGCCTCTACTCGGGAATCTCCCCGTTATTTACAGTATAAAATGTTACTGCTGCCGTTGCAGCTATATATTTTCACTGTACTTTCTGTATTCTGTATTTTATGTCTTTTTGGAAAATCAATAAACTTTCAATTGAAAAAAAAAAAAAAGATCTTGCTCCCAGTAATACTCCCACTGGGAAACTATTTGTACCTCCAAATCTTCATCTTCGTGTTTTGGAGGAAATTCATTGTTCTACCTTAACGGGACATCCTGGTTTCGCTGGGACTAAATACCTACTCTCCCGCTCTTACTGGTGGCCTTCCTAGTCTCAAGACGTATGTGAATTTGTTGCTGCCTGTGAGACATGTGCTAGGATGAAGACTCCTAGGAGATTACCCGAGGGCCTTCTTCAACCCCTTCCTATACCTAAGAGACCATGGTCCCATTTGTCAATGGACTTTATTACTGATTTACTCTATTCCCAAGGGAAGACTGTGATTTGGGTTGTTGTGGATAGATTCTCCAAAATGTGTCATTTTGTACCCCTAAAGAAAATTCCAAGTGCTCCACATCTAGCCTCGCTCTTTATTAATCGCATACTCCGCTTGCATGGTGTACCGGAAAATATTGTATCTGATCAATTTGTCTCTAGATTCTGGAAGGAATTTTGTGGTCGTCTGGGGGCTCTCTGTCTTTCTCTTCCACGTTCCGCCCTGAGACCAATGGTCAGACAGAGAGATTCAACCAAACTTTGGAACAATACTTAAGGTGTTTTGTGTCCGATGCTCAAGAAAAATGGAGAACCTTTCTTCCTCTAGCAGAGTTTGCAATAAACAACAGAGTTAACGTCACCACTAAAATGTCTCCGTTTTATTGCAACTATGGTTTCAATCCCAGGTACTCCTCTCTCCGTAGCACTGAGTCTGTTAATCCCACTGCCGAACAGACTTATCAGCGACTGTGCACAGTCTGGGCACAGGCTCATCTGAGCCTGGTTAAAGCCCAAGAATATCAAAAGCGGCAGGCAAATAAAAGACGCTTACCTGACCCTGAAGATAGAGTGGAAGATCGAGTTTGGTTGTCCACTAGGAATCTGCGTCTTAGAGTTCCTTCGGGGAAATTTTCACCATGCTACATTGGGCCTTATGTCATTTCTGAATTCATAAACCCAGTATCTTTTAAATTACAACTTCCAAGTTCTTTTCAAATCCACAACATCTTCCACAATTCACTTTTGAAGAAGTATATCTCCCCTGTCCTTACTACTTCCAGTCCACCTGCACCTCTGGTGGTCCAAGGGGAACTAGAATACGAGGTAGAAAAAATTCTGGATTCCCGTCGGGTGCAGAACGCTGTTCAGTACCTCGTGCACTGGAAGGGTTATGGCCCGGAAGAGCGAACGTAGGTTTCTGGTAGGGACCTGCATGCGCCACGTTTGATTAATCTCTTTCATCGCCTGAATCCTTCGAAACCTGGTCCATCTGGCGAGGGTCCAGAGGCCCCTCTTAAAAGGGGGGGTACTGTAACATCCTTGCCTGTCCGGGCTTTGGCACCATACTCCAGGCACACGCTGTGGCGCAGGAGGCGTGTCCGGTTGTGATTCCATCCTTTGGGTTTTTCTTGTATTGTCTAAACACTGTCCTATTCCCTCACCTCCTTAATTGATTTTCCGCCACATCCTTCTCCTTCACCTTGCTTTCCCCCTGCTCCACTAAGAGTTAACTTTAGTCTTACCTGTGTGATTGGCAGCCTATCCTCCTATCAAGTCTGGGGCGGGTTCTTCCTCCCTATTTATTGTTTGCTCACTTTCCCATTGGCGCCTGCTATTGCAGTACGCGTACTGGCTATACTCCTTGTTCTTTGTTACCTGTTCTTCTTATTTCCTGACCACTGGCTTACCTTTGACTTTTTCTCTTGGATTGTGATTTTGTACTGCATTGCTCGATTGTTACCGACCCCTTGGCTATCCTTTTGTGTTGTTCGTCCTGTCTGCGTTCTGTGTTATAACTTATAAGCAGGGACTGTCGACTCGTTGCTGGCTGTCGCCTAGGACAGATCAGGCAAGTAGGCAGGGACAGTGGGGGGGATTCATTTTAGGGTCCACTGTCTTGTTGTGCCCCTCCCCCCAGAGTTCTCCAGCAGCAACTGGGGAATCGCTCCTCTAGCGATTCCCTTACAGGTAAGGATCTGACAGGTTGGACTAAAACAGGTGCAGAAGTAAAACGTTGCTTAAGCGATTGGAACGCTTCCTCAGCCTCCGGCAGCCACTATGAAACCTTAGCCCCTTTCTTGGTCAAATCAATCAAAGAAAAATCCCTAATAAACTTATGGTAAAAATTTGCAAAGCCTAGAAACCTCTGCAGAGCTTTGAGATTCTTGGGCTGAACCCATTCTAAAATAGCCTTGACCTTACCTGAATCCATCCTGAACCCGTCCTTCGAGATGACTAATCCCAAAAAAGAAATTTCCTGAACACAAAAAACACACTTTTCAGCCTTAACACTAAGTGAATTATCTTTTAGAACAGACAAGACAAGATCAAAGATGTTCACAATGAGACTCGTAATCAGGGGAAAAAATCAGGATGTCATCTAAGTACATTACGAGGCAACGTTTGATAAAAGGACGTAGTATATCATTCATGAATTTTTGGAAGGTAGCAGGGGCATTGGTAAGCCCAAAGGGCATAACCAGGCTCTTGAAATGACCTAAGGGCGTGTTAAATGTCGTCTTCCATTCGTCCCCCTCCCTTACTCTTATCAAATTGTAAGCTCCACGGAGATCTAACTTAGAAAACCACAGGGACCCCACCAGTTCATTGAATATATTGGGAATAAGAGGGAGAGGATAAGGATTACGGACCGAAATTTGATTCAATTCATGAAAGTCCAGGCAAGGACGCAGTCCTTTCTTTAAACTTTCTGAAATGAAGTCTTGTAAGGCTTTCCTTTCAGGGATAGATATGTTATATAACCTGCTCTTGGGGTATTTGCAGCCAGGCACTAGATCAATCCTGCAGTCATACGATCTATGAGGAGGAAGCTGGTTATTAGAGGTGGGAGAGAATACTTGTGAGAAATCAGATAGAAATGATGGTACATTAGGTATAAGACATACATTCCTTCTTACACTCAGGAGACCATTTGTCAATTTGTCCACTACGCCAGTCAACCACAGGATTGTGTTTTTTTAAGCCAAGGATATCCTAATACAATGGCAGCAGGCAAGGAGTCGAGTACATACAAATCCACACATTCTAGGTGAAACAAACCAATCCTTAGCTTAACCCCTAATGAGATCGAATCCAGCCTAAAGGTCTAGCATCAATTCCAGCAATAGGAAGGGGTGTCTCAAGGAGGGTTATTTTATATTTTTTAGTTTCAATATTTTTTATTCAAATTTTCAAAATTTTCAGAATACAAAAACAAAGAACAAAATGAGTAGATATTGCGATGTACAGTTAATATACATTGAAATACAGTTTCAAAATACATTCTTAGAACCGCATATCTTTAAAACCAAATATGAAGATTACTTATAAAGTGAACATTAGAAATAACATTTAGGCACATATACTAGGCTGTGGATATCTATATCTAGGGTGTATTCTCCGTAAACATTTTTCTCTTCTACATGAGATGTGTAGTTGCGCAGAGGACATTTGACTCGTACCCGCAGCATTGGTTATTCCTCCCTGATTCCCCTTTCGACGGGGTTGGCGAGCCTCACATCCAACCCTATTTCTGTCCCAGCCCCCTCTATTGGGTTTCATATACCATTCCGTTCTTTTTACGTGACAAATCTAGAATGTATCCACGCATCCCAAATTATTTCGAATCTGTGAAAAGAGTAGTTACCCATTGCGATCACCCTTTCATAGGAATATATGTTGTTAATGGCTAGTAACAGGGCCGACATAGGCGGGGAGGCTGTTGCCCTCCATCTCTGTACCAACATTAGTTTAGCCATCGTTAGAATTTTACAAATAAGTTGCTTATGCCTATTCAGTTCTCCTGGAATTCCAAGTAGCAAAATCGCCATATGTGCAGTAGGAGGGAGACGTACATCAAACAGTTCAGAGAGCATTTCAAAGACACTATCCCATTAATCACGAATTATAGGGCAGGTTCCCAGAATATGAAGAAGGGTTCCTCTGTCTCCACAGCCCCTCCAACAATTCCCAGGCATGGAGGGATACGCTAACTGCAAAGTAGATGGAGTTCTATACCACCGTAAAATGACCTTCATTGCTGTCTCTATGTGGGTGCTACATTTTAAAGACAGATGGATCAGTTTAATCGTTCGTTGCCAGTCATCTGAAGTAATGACCATTCCTAAGTCTCTCTCCCAACAACGAAACGGAGTGGATTTAGTAAAAGTCGAAATTCCATCCATTTTATCATAAAGGAATCGTAATCCCCTCACATTGGTCGACATCCAAGCAAAAAGTGAACCGTTATGGGGCAGGGTCGTCACAGGATGTTTAGATATGAAGTGCCATATCTGAAAATATTTAAGGAAATCCCCTACGTGGATTCCGTATTTTTGTCTAAGATCCACAAACGGTATAGGCTGTTTAGAGTCAGAGTATAGTTGAGAAATCTGCGTGATCCCCCTCAATTCCCAACCCGAAACCCCCATGCCATCAATCATCCAGGCCATCAATGACAGAGGCATTTCTGCAATATGAAAATGTTTCACTGGGTTTGCTTTCCCATGTATTAGCTTCCATGCCATTAGCAAAGCGCACATGACTGGGGGAGAAGGATCCCGGAGCCGGAATGTTCCAGAAGGGCAGCCACAGCGCATCCTCCAACTTTAGGGGAGATATAAACGCCTGCTCTATATGTAGCCATGGAACCGAGGTATCCATTGACTTCCACCTTGCACACTGAGTAACCAGTGATGCTATATAATAATTCCTCACCACAGGTACTCCCAGCCCTCCTGCCTCTCGTTGCTTAAATAAAAAGCTTTTATTGATTCTAGGCCTCCTACCATTCCACACATATTTTGAAATCACCCTTTGTGCTGTCTCAAAAAAGGAAACAGGAATGGATATTGGGAGCGTACGGAACAGGTACAATAGTCTAGGTAATAGCAGCATCTTAAAAGCCGCTACCCGTCCTATCCAAGAAACATCCATTTTAGACATTCGCTCGGTCTCTTCTTGCAATATTTTTAACATTGGGATATAGTTACTTTTGTAGAGGGTTCCTAATGATGTTGTCACCTGTATCCCCAAATACTGAACACTGTCCTTCCTCCAATCAAAATCGTAAGTCGATTGCAGATGTTGAAGCAAGGGTGGAGGGACATTGAGAGGTAATGCCTGCGATTTGGCCATGTTTAATTTATAAAATGACAATTGCCCAAAAGTACTAATAGTGTCCATAAGATGAGGAATAGATGTCTGCGGATTAGACAGAGTGAGAATAATATCATCAGCATATAATGATATAAGATGAGCTTTATCTCCTATGTCAATGCCTCCCAGTCTCGGGTCCAATCTAAGTATTTGGGCTAGAGGCTCTATAGAAAGAACAAATATCAGGGGCGACAGGGGGCACCCCTGTCTGGTCCCATTTGTAATGAGGAATGGGTCCGAGACTACTACGTTAGTTAACACTTTCGCAGAAGGTGCTGAGTATAACGCCTCAATCGCTCTTAAGATAGCTCCAGAAAACCCCATACCTCTAAGCACCGAAAAGGCATACGACCAGCAAATGCGGTCGAATGCCTTCTCTGCGTCCATGCAAGGATCACCGCCTGTTCCTTTCTAGAGTCGACATGGTGTATTATATTCAATATACATCTAGTATTGTCATACAATTGTCTCCCTTTAACAAACCCCACTTGATCGTAATTTATCAAACTTGGGAGACAGACTGCCAGTCTGCTTGCTATTAATTTAGCGTAAATTTTTAAATCTGTGTTCAATAATGATATTGGTCTAAAGTTCTGGGGGCTAGTGGCGGGTTTGCCAGGCTTTGGCAACGTAACTATTAGGGCTTCTTGATTTTCTTTTGGGATGACCCCAGAATCTACCACGGCCGTCAGAAATGACAGCAGTGGGCTCATCAGGGCTGGGAAGAAACATTTATAATATTCATTAGTAAGGCCGTCAGGGCCCGGAGACTTATGTGATGGCAGTGATTTGATGATAGATAGTAATTCTGCTGAGGTAATAGGCGCGTTCAAGGAGTCCAGCTGTGACTCCGTGAGTGCGGGTAGTTGAGCCGCCTTGAGGAATCGTTCAATATCCTGGGCTGTTGGGGGGACTGTCGAAGAGTTGTCCGCTAGGTTGTAAAGGCCTTCATAAAAATGTTTAAAGGCGTTGGCAATGCCATTAGGGTCATAGATTTTGTATGTACCATCTTTGCTATACATAAATGGAATCCTGGATTTTGCCTGCTTTTGTTTAAGCTTGGATGCTAGAAGTTTGCCCGCTTTGTTAGATTGAGAGTAGTATGTAGCTCTAACCTTTTTCAGGTTTTTCTCATATTTATGCAATAAACAAGCGGTTAACTGTTGGCGTAAAGCTATTAATTTCGTCGCAAGTGAGGGAGACGGAGATTGTTTATTGCTGGTGTCTATA
Source organism: Leptodactylus fallax (assembly GCA_947044405.1). Taxonomy (NCBI): domain Eukaryota; kingdom Metazoa; phylum Chordata; class Amphibia; order Anura; family Leptodactylidae; genus Leptodactylus; species Leptodactylus fallax. The sequence continues at coordinate 1,173,219 of CAMRHE010000217.1, read as the reverse complement.
GCTCTTATCTGACAGAGTAGACGATCTATTTCTGCCATCCTATTTTTCTTTTCGATATGCCCTAGGCGAATAAACGTTCCTCTAATAAAGGCCTTATGAGAATTCCACAGTATCTCAGGGCCAGGAGGAGCAGGGGGTATTAATCTGAAAAAAATTCCTTCAGGTCATTCTCTATCGTTGCTTTTAACTTTGGTTGTGACATTAAAAAGTCACTACACCTCCACATATATGTTCTAGCAGATTCATATTTCTCAGCTATGGACAAGGTTATCGCTGCATGGTCTGACCAAGTTATTTGAGATATCTCGGACTGCTTAGCAAGGGGAATGCTAGACTGCTCAACCAGGAACAAGTCTATTCGTGAATAGCTATTATGTACCGTGGAATGATACGTATAATCTCTTTCAGAATTATGCAAGATACGCCAGACGTCAAATAATTCATAGCGCCATATAGCCTGCGATAAGGAGGGGTGACGTGTTAGTATGCCAGAAGTGGTATCTACTAGCGGGTCCGGGACCATATTGAAGTCTCCCATTAATATTAAACATCCCTGCTTCCTCTTTCCTACCGCCCTCACCAGTCTCCCTAGAAACGCCACCTGCTTCCTATTTGGGGCATAAACTGATACCAGCGTATAGGTGACATTGTTAATAATACACACTAATATAACAAATCGGCCTCCCGGGTCAGCGTATTGAGACAACAATTGAAACGCTACCGAGTTCTTAATCCCAATCAATGTGCCCCTACGTTTTGAGGAGTAGTGAGCATGAAACACATGTGGGTATGCTGGGTGATTAATGCGAAAAGCGCCTGCCCTTAAAAGATGTGTCTCTTGTAGTGCAAGAATGTCACAGTTCTGCCCTCGGGCCTCACGCCATAAATTGGCTCTTTTCTGAGGAGAGTTCAAACCTCTGACATTCATGGACATAATCTTAAGTACCATGATACACAGTTAGAAATGCTTTGAAATTCTTACTACAACCACGAATACCAGTAGGTGTCGCTGTTGGTTTGAAGAGAAACTGTTTCCACCCTTCATATTCACTACGCCCAATGTGCCAGAACCGATAATAAAAAGAAAAACAAACCATGCAAATTACATAACCAATGGATAAACCTTCGTGGCAAAACCAAACAAAGAGAAAAAAAAAAGAGTATGGTACAGCGGACCAGCGGCTGTCGTAATCCTGGGGGGATAAGTTCAACGACAGTGGACATACGAAATCCAAGAAAAGGTGAGTCTTTAGCTTTGTAGCCCTTTGCGTGGACGTCTTTGGGCCCTCACTTGGTGCCATCCATCCGACACAGGACCAGGTGGTTGTTTGGGTGGTATCTCGACAATCGGAATGTTCCAGTTGTGAAGCAGACGAGTTCCTTCTTCCAAAGTTTTAACGACATGCACCGTGTTGTCTCGGGTAATGATCACACGGACCGGAAATCCCCATTTGTACAAAATGTGGTGCTGGCGTAAAGCTGCTGTAATAGGGATGAATTGCCGCCGCAATTGCAGTGTCGTGGCTGACAGATCCGAGTAAATAGATACTTTGTGATATGGTTCAGGTAGGTGACCCACCTTTCGGGAAGTCATTAAAACCAGATCCTTAGTGCGATAAAAGTGGATTTTAGCGAGAACATCCCTGGGTATTGCTTCATCTAGATGAGATGGCTTGGGGACTCTATGAGCTCTATCAATAATTAAATCCATCTCTGTAAGATTCGGCAGGAGCGAGCGGATCAGATCTTGGAGGAACGTCGTCAAATTATTCGCGGAGACCGACTCCGGAATCCCTCTAAATTTCAGATTATTTCTCCGTGAGCGATCTTCTAAGTCTGCTACTTTAGCTTTCAAAAACGACACATCCGACTCCATCTCATAGTGAGCATCTATTAATGCATTGTGTGATGTCGCAAATTCCACCATTTTGGATTCAACATGAACGGTACGGTTTTTCAGTTCCTGAAGATCTCTATCTAGCGGCTTTACCATGAGAGACATGTCCGTTTTTAGTGATTTGCAGAAAGCCATGAGCATATATTTCATAGAGGCCTCAGTGAGTGGATTCTCTGTCTCTGGGATTTCTGCAAAAAAATCAGTGGGTGGGGGGGTAGGCTGCACATTGTTGCTCACCTCGCCATCCTGGGAGTCACTGTCCTGGAACCTGGGTCGCTGTTTAACCAGGCTGGCGGTAGGCGACTGGTGTGTCTCCAGACCGGATAGGCCCGCAGATCCCGAAGCGCCGACCCGCGGAGGCCCGCTTCCATTGTAGGCCCCGGCCTGCCGGGGAGAAGGCCCAGGTAGCTCCGCGGCCGCGCCGTCCAGCAGCCGCGGTGAGGATGGGGCTGAGAGCGCTCTCTTGTGAGCGGAGAGCGCGCTTGTTTCCTCCGGAGGGTCGCGAGGTGGTGTCGAGGCCCTAGATTCCGTTTCTAGGCGCGGGCCTTCTCCATGCTGGTCCCCCCCCCCCCCATGGGGGAAATAGAAGTCGGAAATCCTCTGCGGCCTCACCGCCGACTTCTTTCAGAGAGGCAGTGCAAACTAAACACAACAACTTTGAGAATAATCAACTTGCAAAGTGCACGACCAAAGAAACAATACAAACGAGGAAATACAGAACACAGGACACCACGTACACAGGATGAGGAAACAAGGAAGGGAGGGGGGATCAGAGACCATGGAGTGCGCAATATGCGTCCCACGGAGACCAGACAGATTGGAAGGCATCTGTTGTGTTGTTAAGTGTAGCAGTAAGATACTCAAGACTGCGCACGTCCTTGACACACGCCACTAGGGCAGAACCAGTAGGAGGATGCATGCTCTTCCAGTTTAGGGCCACAAGTGTTTTAGTAGCCGTACACAGATACAGGAAGAGTTCAGAAGTCTTTCTACCAAGGTGTCGAGGAGTCAAGTTGAGCAGATAAATAAGAGTATCCAGTGGGACACCCTGGAAAAAGAGCTCATAAGTTAGTACCTTGACCTCTGTCCAGAAAGCACAAATCAAGGGGCAGTTCCAAAAAATGTGGTATAATGTACCCTCCTCGGAGAGACATCTCCAACAGGTCGTAGGGAAACTGGGGTTGAGGGTATGTAAGAGGACTGGAGTGTGATACCAAAACATCAACAGCTTATATTGAGTTTCACGGAATGTAGTACATGTAGACGATTTGGCCGCTTGGGACCATATGATCTGCCATTGTGCTGGGGAGATCTGCCTACCCAAAGCCTCTGTCCACCCAACTATGTATTTGTGGACAGGGGGAGTATGTCCCTCCGGAGAAGAAAGTATGCGATAGATGCTTGATATCAGGCCCCTCGTAGAGGTACCATCACGACAAATCTTCTCAAAGAGCATAGGGACAAACACCCGCGGGGCCCCAAACAGAGTGGTCATAAAGTGGGCTATCTGCCTATAGTGAAGCCACTCAGTAGAAGGCAAGTTCAAATTGGAGGTAAAATAAGCAAAGGGCCTGAGCTCCAAGGTTGATGGGTCAATCAGGTCAGCAACATGGATCAGGCCCAGCCTGCTCCAAGGATGCGCGATATCGGGACCCAGAGTCCCCCAGGAGGAGAGGATTAAAGAGGAAAGAGACCATTGCGGGAGGTGAGTGGGAAAAGCTTGTGGCAGGTAATCCAGATAGCCATAGTAAAGCGGATGGGACCCAAAATAGAGGTTGTGTGGCAGAGGGGAAGAACGGGACCACAGGAATTCATTCGGATGGACAGGAGCCAATCACAGTTTTTCTATCTCCACCCATTTAGTATAGGCCCGGGCTGATGTGCAAAATGGAACACAACGTAAATGGGTCGCCCAATAGTTGTGGAGCAAGTGCGGAACCATTAGACCCCCCTCTGCCTTACCAGCCAACATAACTGAGCAAAGAATGCGATGTCGCTTGCCGTTCCAAATAAATTGAAAAATAGCTTTTTGGAGGGAACGCAGCTCGGAACGGGGGAACAGCCACTGGCAGGGTTTCGAAAAAATAGAGGAGTTTAGGGAGAAGCGTCATCTTAATAACAGTAATTCGTCCTATCAAGGAAATATGCAAGGGACGCCATTTATCCAGGAGGGATTGAAGATCACGAAACAGCCGGGGATAGTTGACCGAGTACAGAGTAGCATAAGGTGATGATAGTTGGATGCCTAGATAGCAGAGAGAACGGTCCCTCCATTGGAAAGGAGGGTTATTTTTAAGTCTAGATCTGTGGCACATTTAGAATCAATTAAATTGACCCCAGCACCACAATCAAGAAACACCCATACGGATTGCTTCCTATCCCCAAAGTTGATTTCAGCAGGGAGGATCATCTTGGACCCACTTGTCCAAGCAATAAGTCTACCTAACGTGAGATTCCCATATCTCATTAGGTTCTCTAGTTTAAAGTTGTCTTGGGACGAGGCACCACCGGGCAATTTTTTACAAAGTGGCCAGGACGCCCACAGTAAAATCATTGGCCGGCTGCTAAACATTTTTTCTTTCTGTCCTCAGGCTGCAAAGAACTCAACTGCATGGGCTCAACTGAAGTCTCTGCCTCCTCCCGGGAGAGTGAGCGATACCACCCCCCCCATTTCTACTGCTCTCAAACATATATATCTGTCTACCCGGATAGCTAAACTCATAGCTTCCTCCAAAGAGGCAGGGGCAGAAAACTGTAGTATTAAGTCTTTCACTCGGACGGACAACCCAGCACAAAATTGACTCCGAAGAGCCAGATTGTTTCACTGAGTATCCACAGACCACTTATGGAAAGTAGCGCAGTAATCCTCTGCAGAACTCTGCCCTTGTGAAAGGTGACATAGCTTGCTCTCTGCTAAATGCAAATGGTCTGGGTCATTAAACATTGACCCGAGTGCAGAAAAAAAAAAACATCTACAGACTGCAGTGTGGGGCAATCATGGGGCAAAGAAAAAGCCCAAACTTGAGGATCTCCCTGCAGACAGGATATAACTATCACCACCCGCTGGCTCTCATTTCCCAAAGAGATAGGCCTTAATCTAAAATACAATTTACAGGCCTCTCTGAACAATAGAAACTCAGAGCGCACACCCGAGAAGCGATCAGGAAGATCAATCTGGGGTTCCATTCCAGACACCCCCTCCCCAGACACCCCACTACGCTGCTGTATGCTCTGCTGCTCGACCTGAATCTGAAGAGATCCGACTCTCAGGGATAATGCCTGAAGCTGAGAGGTTAACTACTCTATAGGATTCATCTGGGGAGAAAAAAAAAAAAAAAAGCGGTAATAAATCAATAAATGGTCGGCTGGTTATTCTGTTATGTCTGTCTCCAACAGAACAGTATCAAACAAATGTATAAAGCAAACTGGTCTATTTAGGCATGCAAAATAAACACAAGCAGACAAAATCAGTGAACTGCAAAGCATACTAGGCAAGTGGACGATTGCGGGGGTAACTCTCCCTATCACTCGCCCTAACTACGCCTATCTAGCTCCAGAGTTTTCCTCTGATAAGAGGACGCCTCACAGGATATGTATATAGAGATCCTCGGAATTCGCCCTAACAGAGACTCAGAGACACAGTACCCAGACACCGACTAACACCAACACAAAGACACACTAATGGTAGGCAAGAGTGTAGTCAGACTAAGCCAGAGGTCAGTAACGGGGTAAATAGACTTGACAGAATCAGCAGACAAAAGGGATATCAGACAAGCCAAGTTTCAGAACCAAACAGTAGAAGTACAGGTCACAGGAATAGCTGATCACAGAAGAATAACCAGCAAGGGAATGGAGCAAACCCCCAGCTTATATAGTACACAAGAGGGTGGGGCAGAACCCGTCCCAAACCACAGACTCCAGACAGTCAAAAATTAACACTAGCCGGCCCGGACCAGCCCCCTAATACTACCATTCCCTGTGCTAGATGATCTTTATTACACCCTGGTCCCCCGTTTTGTTTTTGTTTTTATTACTTTTGAGGAGGGTAGCCAGGCACACTGTAACTCTTAATCCTAAGTTTCGCCTGCATCTGCTGTGACTCTCATTGACGTCACCGACTCTCCTCTATAGGAGAGTAGAGTTGGTCACATAAACGAGAGTTCCCTAACATCCTACCAGCAGTACAATAATGGGGTATTTCTGTCCCTGTATTCTGTTAGGACAGGTGGAATTTTTAATAAAATTAATTAAACCTAATTACTCCACCCTATAGATGTGGTGGGACAGGTGGCAACTGCTCTCTTTTGTTCTTCCATGCTTTTTCCCTTTCTTCTTTTCTCCGGCACCAACATCGGTATTTAATCTTTTTCAGGATTGACCCCTCTTTTTTTCTCTTTTGGAGAAGACCGTGTTTCTCGCGTTCCTCTGCCATGCTTGGCTGTTCCAGTCCAGATAGGGGGTCTTGCGCGTCTTTGTGATGTCACCAGCCGAACTCCAGGCTCTGTGTTCCAGCTCCAAAAGTTTTGGTCCAGCCATTTGCGTCATCTTGAGATGCTGTTTTTTAGTCTCAGGTTTTCTTTCCTCTTATTTTTGGGCACTACCCCACCCAAATTCTCTTTCCTCTATATATTTCTCCTCTTTGGGCTCTTCTGCCTCTTTGTGCAGAGAGCCATTTTCTTCTGCTGCCATGTGGGGTGTCATTTATTGTCTTGCAAATTGCAAAAGGCCCTGATTACCCTTCTGAGGTAGCTCTGCTTTTTTAGAGTTTTTTTTATTTTCATTTTTTGTTGAATAATAATTTATTTTCTTTTTCTTAGATGTCTTCCTCTACTTCTGGTGGCTGTGACTCTATTAGGAGAAAGTCTGCTTCTAAAAGAAGGCATCTTTCCTGCAGAGAGTGTGATCTTCCCCTCCAAGATGGATATGATTATAACAGATATTGTCAATGCTATGGAAATCTATCTGAAGAACCCTCTATATGCAATGATGTCATTGGTGAAGGTATATGTAGAGGACTCAATAAAGGAAATCAAAGATTCTATTAACCAGATAACAAAAAAACCTAGACACTCCAGGTCTGTTATCCTTTCTGATGAAGAATTTCAAGTACTTGATGAGACTAACTGTACTTCTGAAGATGATCATTTGGAAGGGTCTTCCCAGTAGAAAAGATGCAACAGTTGCTGAAGTCTATCCGGTCAGGCGACCATGATGTTGACGCAAGGGAAGCACCAGGGTCCACCTCCTGCTTGAAAAAGCGATGATGGCAGAATGGAAAAATCCTAAATAGGCTTTCTTTCTATTCAGAAGATTTAAGACACTCTTCCCTATCAAGGAGGAACAGTATGACAATTGGGGTCCACCACCCAAGATGGAAATGGCAATAGCCAAGCTGTCTCAATGCATTATTGTTTCCTCTGAGGATGGGTCCAACCTCCAGGACTCCATGGACAGACGGGCAGAGTCCTTTCTTAATGAGCCTAATGAGCAGCCTCCAGCCACTGTTCTGTTGGGGTCGCGACCAATGCTGCAATGTGTTTACTAAGCAATGTGTTTACTAAGCTTTGGGTTGACCTTCAGCTAGAGAAAGACATTGACTTCAGGGTCTCAAGAGACCTAACTTTCACGAGGTCCATTACTCTGGCAGCTGATTTCATTGGAGATGCTGCCTTCCAACAGGTGAAACTGTGAAGTCTATGGAGTTTGCTAAAGCTGCCTGCAGACCTGGGCTGAAGCCCTTGCAAGTAGACAACACTTCAAAATATAATATTTGCTGCCTGCCTTTTAAACTTGGTAAGCTCTGTGGTAAGGAGGTTGATAAAATCATGCAGGGTTTGGTGGATAAGAAGGTGAAGACTCTCCCACAATCTTTCCAGTGTAGACCCAGACAGTTGGGATCACCCTGCAGGTTATAACATTCCTGCAGGAGTCCACCTGTTGTTTTCTCAGCAAGCTTGAAAAACTCACATTTCAGACCCCTGGGGTTTAAAAATAGTCCAGTTTGGCTGTTCAATCGACTTCTGCATTACTCCTCTAGACAAGTTTATGCGAACATGGCTCCTCCCATCAAGGAAATAAGAGGTGCTTTATAAGTCTGTGATGCATTATATTATATTCTGAAGCATGTCCTGGAAGAGGTTCTCTTTCCAAACAGTGACTAGGCGTATGTTCTCCTGTCTTCCTGGTACCAAAACCAATGTGAGACTGAAGAATGATAATAGATCTAAGGTTTCAACTTCAATGCGCTTCTGGATGGAAACAAAAGGATGCATGACTGCCTTTACCCAACCAGGAGAGTTTTATGCTATCCTACAGTACATTTAACCCCTTCCCGCATCATGATGTCGTATTATGTCATGGTAATGTCAACCGCTCAGAAGCAGGTGTCGGCTGTAAGTAACAGATGACACCTGTGTATGACAACTGCAAGTAACACCTGTGGCTGGAGATGAGTTCCAATCGCGGGTCTTTACTCCTTAGATTGATCTCAGCAAGTCCACAGCAACCCGATAGCACTATGGTCCGTGATCCTTATTCGTCAGACTGGAGACTGTTTCGTGGTCCCCGGAACTGCGATTGACAGGTCCAGTCTACTGGATTCTGTGCGCAGGATTGGATAAGCAGGCTGTCAGCCTGACTGTTGTTATACACGCTAATACTTCTGTATAGGGATCTATTGGGACCAAAAAAAAAACAAAAAACCTACATATTTTGTATCACCGCGTCCATAACAAACTACAATAAAAGTAAACTATTAGAGAAAACGCGCGGTAACCGTCAATAAAAATAAAAAACATGGAAAACTCTAGAAGTTATTTTTTGCCATCTAACCTCACAAAACATGGAATAAAAAGTGATCAAAAGGTCATATAAAGCAATACAAAAATGAAAATGTTAAACGTCTCAGAAGATAGAAAAATAATAGATTTTTTTTTCCCCCAGATGGACTTTTATTCTACAAAATTGGTAATGCATAAAAATTATAAAAAATAGATATCGCCGTAATCGTACCGACCCATAGAATAAAGGTAACATATGATTTATGTTATATGCTGAAAAATGTAAAATGTTAAAAAACAATGCCAGAATTTTTATTTTTTTTTTTAACCACCCAGAAAGAGTTAATAAAATTTTATTAAGCTATAAACACCCAAAAATGGTGTCATTAGAAAATGGGTCTCATCCTGCAAAAAACAAGCCCTTATATGGCTACATCACAAGAGAAATAAAAAAAAAATGAGGTGCAGTTTTCAAAATGGGATCACTCTCTAGGGGATTACACTTTACTGGTACCTTTGACATAGCGTCCAGATACCAAATATCTAAATCTGTGCTCCAAAAGCCACATAGCACTCCTTATCATCTGCATCCTGCTGTGTACCTAAACAGCAGTTTATACCCAGAATAACATACTTAAAGGGAGTCTATCACTGCCCCCAGCTACTTTAAACCGCTCCCATAGTGCTGTAGAAGCTGTTAGCGGAATAAAAACCATACCTATCTTAAGTTTCAGAGCTCCAGGATTTGGGAGCTCTTCAAATGAGGATCTTGAAGCACAAGGGGAGTTTCCTTCTATTACTGAGCGCTGCTGCATCATCACCAAACACGCCTATCCTGCATTCAGCTTGGGCATCAATAAAGAGTAAAAGTGCTTTTTCTACACATCCCTGGACCTCTGAAACTTAAAGGGGTTTTCCAGGAAAAAAATGTTTTTTTTTTTTAAAAGGTCTGTTAGTGCTATTAATGGGTTAATAAATGGACCCATATACCTTTAGCAGTGTTTTGAGTGATTTCTGGGTGTCTCTGGGAGCTCCTGGTATCTTATGCGTTTGTTTACATGTAACTTCCACACTCCCACTCACCTCACTCCCTCCTTCTTCTCTCCCTCCCCCCTCTTACCCTCTCTCCCATACACCCCCCTCCCTGTCTCTCTAGCTATCTCGCCCACTACTAGCTGTTCCCAACCTACTCGGCCCAACCCCCGACCCTATACTTACCTCTCTTCCTTCTAGGCTTCTTCCTCTTTTCTGACTGCCAGCACATGCTACAGTCCCAGCACTGCTCTGTGCTCTGCAGCGACGATCCACCTCTACTGCCCAGGCGTGTGAGCTGCTCAGTAGAGGTGGATTATCAGGAGCAGATCACAGAGCAGCTCTGGGAAAATAGCGGGCTCTGGCAGTCAGATAAAAGGGAGGAGCTGTTCCGCAGGAAGAAGCCTGGAAGGTAAGAATAATGAAGTGGATGTGGGGAGTAGTAGTGACGATCCGTTTCCAGAAATGGGGAAACGTATCGTCACCAGATAACCAGCAGATGTCCCTGGGGCGGTCTCATGACATATGGGATATGGGTAAATATACATTTTTGATTAATTATGTTATTTAGAAAGTAGGAGGCTGGAGGGTGTTTAGATTAGTGTAGGGATTTCCATTTATCCCGGACAACCACTTTAAGAAAGGTATGGTTTTTATTCTGCTAACAGCATCTACAGCACTATGGAAGCGGTTTAAAGAAGCTGGGGCCAGTGATAGACTCCCTTTAATGTTGTATTTGGGTATAAACTGCTGTTTGGGCACACAGCTGCAGACAGGAGAGTGCTATTTTGGTTTTTGGAGTACAGATTTAGACAGTTTTGTTTTTGCATGACAATGTACTAATCAAAGAGTTCCTGAAAAACCAATGAAATCCTGACACATGAACCCATTTTGGAAACTACACTCCTGAGGAAATTCATCCACAGTGAACATTTTTTTACCCCCGAGTGTTGCATTCATTTATTTTCCAGACGTGAATGTGTAGCTGATGAGGGAAAAATGTTAATTTTTCAAGGAATCAAGGCCGGCGTTAGGGGGGCAAACTGGGCATAGATGACGTCACTGCATCGTGCGCCGTGAGCCAGACCTGCTCTGGAGTCCAATAGCAGGGAGAGACCATAGCATCAGGACTCATTGGGGGATCATAGTAAGGTGAGGAAACGTTTTATTATTTTCTGAGAAATAAAAGGGCGCTTTTACTGAGGAATTAAGGAGGAACTATTATTAATAAGGGCAGTTGGGGAGCAAAAAACACAGTCTCAGGCTTCTTAACAAAAAAAAACAAAAAAAAACAGGCTTCTATTTACAGTGCTGGCCAAAAGTATTGGCACCCCTGCAATTCTGTCAGATAATTCTCAATTTCTTTCAGAAAATGATTGCAATCACAAATGCTTTGGTAATAATATCTTCATTTAATTTGTCTTCAATGGAAAACCACAAAAAGAATTGTCAAAAAGCCAAATTGGATATAATTCCACACCAAACATAAAAAAGGGGGTGGACAAAAGTATTGGCACCCTTTGAAAAATCATGTGATGCTTCTCTAATTTGTGTAATTAACAGCACCTGTTACTTACCTGTGGCACATAACAGGTGGTGGCAATAACTAAATCACACTTGCAGCCAGTTGAAATGGATTAAAGTTGACTCAACCTCTGTCCTGTGTCCTTGTGTGTACCACATTGAGCATGGAGAAAAGAAAGAAGACCAAAGAACTGTCTGAGGACTTGAGAAGCAAAATTGTGAGGAAGCATGAGCAATCTCAAGGCTACAAGTCCATCTCCAAAGACCTGAATGTTCCTGTGTCTACCGTGCGCAGTGTCATCAAGAAGTTTAAAGCCCATGGCACTGTGGCTAACCTCCCTAGATATGGACGGAAAAGAAAAATTGAAGAGAGATTTCAACGAAAGATTGTGCGGATGGTGGAACCTCGACTAAAATCCAAACAAGTTCTAGCTGCCCTGCAGTCCGAGGGTACAACAGTGTCAACCCGTACTATCCGTCGGCGTCTGAATAAAAAGGGACTCTATGGTAGGATACCCAGGAAGACCCCACTTCTGACCCAGAGACATAAAAAAGCCAGGCTAGAGTTTGCCAAAACTTACCTGAGAAAGCCAAAAACTTTTTGGAAGAATGTTCTCTGGTCAGATGAGACAAAAGTAGAGCTTTTTGGGAAAAGGCATCAACATAGAGTTTACAGGAAAAAAAAAGAGGCCTTCAAAGAAAAGAACACGGTTCCTACAGTTAAACATGGCGGAGGTTCCCTGATGTTTTGGGATTGCTTTGCTGCCTCTGGCACTGGACTGCTTGACCGTGTGCATGGCATTATGAAGTCTGAAGACTACCAACAAATTTTGCAGCATAATGTAGGGCCCAGTGTGAGAAAGCTGGGTCTCCCTCAGAGGTCATGGGTCTTCCAGCAGGACAATGACCCAAAACACACTTCAAAAAGCACTAGAAAATGGTTTGAGAGAAAGCACTGGAGACTTCTAAAGTGGCCAGCAATGAGTCCAGACCTGAATCCCATAAAACACCTGTGGAGAGATCTCAAAATGGCAGTTTGGAGAAGGCACCCTTCAAATCTCAGGGACCTGGAGAAATTTGCCAAAGAAGAATGGTCTAAAATTCCAGCAGAGCATTGTAAGAAACTCATTGATGGTTACCGGAAGCGGTTGTTCGCAGTTATTTTGTCTAAAGGTTGTGCTACCAAGTATTAGGCTGAGGGTGCCAATACTTTTGTCCGGCCCATTTTTGGAGTTTTGTGTAAAATGATCAATGATTTGACTTTTTTTTTTCATTCTCTTTTGTGTTTTTTCATTGCAAGCAAAATAAATGAAGATATTATTACCAAAGCATTTGTGATTGCAATCATTTTCTGGAAGAAATTGAGTATTATCTGACAGAATTGCAGGGGTGCCAATACTTTTGGCCAGCACTGTATTTTGTGCAAGGCAAACAGTGGACAAACTTAAGCAGCTTCCAGCAGGTTGTCAACAAACATGTGGCAAACAAAAAGTCCTTACTTCAGGCAAAAATAAATCAGTTGGTCTCACCAGCTTGGTTTGGACACAGTAGCAGACTCTGTCCAGTGCTTGTTCAGTCTGAGGAACATACAGAGCAAAGGGTCTCCTTCCAGTCTCTTACTCCCACAGACACAGATACCATACCCTTGCTGTGTTCGGTAACTTAAATATGTAGCAGGTAACAAGGAAATCCCTTGAATGGAGTATAGGAGCGACCTCCCCACCAGATCTGTGGTCACTTCTCAAACCTGGATCACTTCACTGAGGCAAGAGTCCTCGGTGACACATATATTCCATCCAGGATTCTTCCCCTTGATTTGCTACAATAGATATACACACGTGGACAAAATTGTTGGTACCCCTCATTTAATGAAAGAAAAACCCACAATGGTCACAGAAATAACTTGAATCTGACAAAAGTAATAATATATAAAAATTCTATGAAAATTAACAAATGAAAGTCAGACATTGCTTTTCAACCATGCTTCAACAGAATTTTAAAAAAAAGATAACTCATGAAACAGGCCTGGGTAGAAATGATGGTACCCCTGAAAATAATGTGACCAAAGGGAATGTTAAATCAAGATGTGTTCACTAATTAGCATCACAGGTGTCTACAATCTTGTAATCAGTCAGTGGGACTGTATATAGGGCTACAGATACTCACTGTGCTGTTTGGTGACATGGTGAGTACCACACTCAACATGGACCAGAGGAAGCGAAGGAAAGAGTTGTCTCAGGAGCTTAGAAAGAAAATTATAGACAAGCATGTTAAAGGTAAAGGTTATAAGACCATCTCCAAGCAGCTTGATGTTCCTGTGACTACAGTTGCACATATTATTTAGAAATTTAAGATCCATGGGACTGTAGCCAACCTCCCTGGACGTGGCCGCAGGAGGAAAATTGATTACAAATCAAAAAGAAGGATAATACGAATGGTAACAAAAGAGCCCAGAAAAACTTCTAAAAAGATTAAAGGTGAACTTCAAGCTCAAGTAACATCAGTGTCAGATCGCACCATCCGTCGTTGTTTGAGCCAAAGTGGACTTCATGGGAGACGACCATCATAAAAAGCCAGACTGGAATTTGCCAAACTACATGTTGACAAGCCACAAAGCTTCGGGGAGAATGTCCTATGGACATCAGCTCTATGTTCACAGACGGAACAATGAAGCATATCTTGAAAAGAACACTGTCCCTACTGTGAAACATGGAGGAGGCTCGGTTATGTTCTGGGGCTGCTTTGCTGCATCTGGCACAGGGTGTCTTTGAATCTGTGCAGGGTAAAATGAAATCTCAAGATTATCAAGGGATTCTAGAGAGAAATGTGCTGCCCAGTGTCAGAAAGCTTGGTCTCAGTCACAGTTCATGGGTCTTGCAACAGGATAATGACCCAAAACAAACAGCTAAAAACACCCAAGAATGGCTAAGAGGAAAACATTGGACTATTCTGAAGTGGCCTTCTATGAGCCCTGACCTAAATCCTATTGAGCATCTTTGGAAGGAGCTGAAACATGCCGTCTGGAAAAGGCACCCTTCAAACCCGAGACAACTGGAGCAGTTTACTCATGAGGAGTGGGCCAAAATACCTATTGAGAAGTGCAGAAGTCTCATTGACAGTTACAGGAATTGTTTGATTGCCTCAAAAGGTTGTGCAACAAAATATTAAGTTAAGGGTACTATGATTTCTGTCCAGGCCTGTTTGATGAGTTTTCTTTTTCAAAAAATTCTGTTGAAGCATGGTTGAAAAGCAATATCTGACTTTCATTTGTTCATTTTCATAGAATTTTTATATATTATTACTTTTGTCAGATTCAAGTTATTTCTGTGACCATTGTGGGTTTTTCTTTCATTAAATGAGGAATACCAACAATTTTGTCCACTTGTGTATATTTGGAGGAACTATTATTAATAAGGCCAAAGGGAGAACTGTTGTTAATAAGGGGGCCTTATATTAGTAAAGCTGGAGGAACTATTATTTATAAGGGGGAACTATTAATAATAAGGCTGGTGGGGAACTATTATTAATAATAGAGCTATAAAAGGAGGGACTATTATTAAAAGCAGGGACTATTATTAATAAGGCTAGGAGAACTATTATTTATAAGGGGGGACTATTAATTATGGTTAAGGGAACTATTATATATATAAGGAAGGTTATTTATAAGGGGGAACTATTAATAATAAGGCCAGTGGAGAAACTATTGTTAATCAGGAGGGACTATTATTAATGAAGTTCGGGAAACTATTAACCCCCCTTATATATATTTGTAAGAAGGAACTATTACTTATAAGGGGAAACTATTACTGATGGAGGGGAGTATTATTTATAAGAATGAACTACAGATGCAATAAATTAGAATATCTTTGAAACGTTCATTCATTTCAGTAATTCCGTAATTCAATTCATGGTTGGTAGGGGATCAAATCCTTATTTCTCTCTGCAAAATGCAAATAAATTTATAAAATTTATACAATATGATTTTCTGATTTTTATTGTTGATATTCTATCTCTCACTGTTAAAATTAACCTACCCTTAAAATTATAAACTGTTCATGTCTTTGTCGGTGGGCAAACTTACAAAATCAGCAAGGGATCAAATACTTATTTCCTTCACTGTATATGTTGAAATTTTTTTGGGGTTTTCCTGATCTTTTAAGACTATATCAATGCTGCTGGAAGTGCAGCACTGACTTCTGAAATTACAGAATATGACAGTGTTGTTGGTATGTCAGGATTTGGGGCCCCGTTTTAAATTTTTCCCAGGGCCACACTTTGTCTAAAACCGGAACTACCCAGAATACATCATTTCAGTGCAGAATCTGTTGTGCCCAGCTTGTATCAGGGACAAAAACTGTTGTGCCCGGGGTAAGCACTTAACAGTTTTTGGAGTGAGTATTTCTCCTGACACAAGCTGGGTGCAACATATCAGACACTGAAATGGCATACATTCATTTATGAAAATTAAATTATTGCTACACTCAAGTGTTAAAAATGTCTTTATAAACCCAATGGAGGTATAGTTTCCAAAATAGGGTCACATGTCTGCTGATTCCACTTTAATGGCAATACAGGGGCTCTGCAAAAGTGATATGATGTCCAAAAACCAAACTGTGCTCCAAAAACCAAAATAGCGCTTTTTCCCTTCTGTGCCCAGCAGTGCCCTAATAGCTATTTATAACCACATATGTCATTAAGTACATGCGCTATGTGCTTTTGGAACGCAGAATTAGACGCTGGTTTTTCAAAGCCATGTCATGTTTGCAGAGACCTTAAAATTGCCTCTACAAAATGGGGTCACTTCTTGAGGAATTTAAATTTACGGAAACCTCTAGGGCTCTGCAAAAACACATGGCATCCAGAAAGTCCCTCTAAATCTATACTACAAAAGCTAAAAAGCACAGTTCTTCTTCCCTTCTGAGCCCTAGTTTGTGCCCAAACAGCAATTTGCACCCACATATACAACATTTTTGTACCCAGGATAACCCACAATAGTTTAGGAGTGTGTGTATCTGATGACCCAAAATGTGCACAGTGAAAACAATAAATACATATTCTCACCTCTCCTGGGCAAAGCGTTCTCTCCGGCGCTCTTACGTCATATCACTGAGGCCTGTGATTATGCCCCGGCGGTCACATGGGGCGCGACCGCGTAATGACGTCAGTGCGCCCCCACGTGCCCAATCACAGGCCTCAGCAGCAACGTCGGAAGTGGGCCTGAAGACGCCGAAGATGGCAGGATGGAGAGAGGATGCCAAGGAAAGGTAAGGCAAGGTGAGTATGAATGTTTGTTATTTTTAATCACCTTCCCTGGGCCTCCAATTATTATACTCTGGGGTCTGAGGAGACCCCAGAGTATAATAATAGCACCGAAGCAGAGGGGGGCTGTTGAGAGCTTATAATACTGTGTGGGGGCCACTGTGGAGCATATAATACTGGGTGGGGGCCACTGTAGAGCATATAATACTGGGTGGGGGCCACTGTAGAGCATATACTACTGGGTGGGGGCCACTGTAGAGCATATAATACTGGGTGGGGCCCACTGTGGAGCATGTACTACTGGGTGGGGCCCAATGTGGAGCATATACTACTGGGTGGGGGCCAATGTCGAGCATATAATACTATCTGGGGCCACTGTAGGGAGCATATAATACTGGGTGGGTCCCACTGTGGGGGGCATATAATACTGGGTGGGGGCCACTGTGGGAAGCATATAATACTGGGTGGGGACCACTGCGGGGAGCATATAATACAGGGTGGGGGCCACTGTGTGGAGCATATTATATTGTGTGGGGCCACTGTGGGGAGCATATTATACTGTGTGTGGGGGAGCAATGTAGAGCATATAATGCTGTATGGGGGCCACTGTGGAGCATATAATACTATCTGGGGCCACTGTTGGGCATACTTTACTGTTTGGGGACCCGTAACCGGTTTGGGGGGGGGGGGCCATGTCAAATGTTCGCCTTGGGGCCCAGCCATTCCTAGTTACGCCACTGAAGCTACATATTTTTTATCCGCAGGTTTCACAGATGTGCTGGAGGTGTGGGAAGGAAGAGGGTGACATGCTTCATGTCTTTTGGTCCTGTTCTGTCCTGTCCCCGTTTTGGGATGGTGTTAAATGGATCGTTTTGCAAATTACAGAGACATCTCATCATCTGGGCTCTGCTTTGTTTCTTCTCCATCATTGCGAGTCTTCGGTACGAACTTACAAGCGCTCACTACTCAGTTTTTTGGTCCTCGCTGCCCGTGCTTGTATTCTGCAATACTGGAAGCGAGTTAAACCTCCTCCCCTTTCCCTCTGGATTTTAAAGGTCAATGAGATCATGCACATGGAAAACCTAACGTCCTTCCTGCATGACATGGTTGAAGTCTTCAATAAAACCTGGTTTTATTGGTTGGAATTCCAATGCTCTGGAGAGTATCAGACGCTTCTGGACTCAGGGCCTTCCTCTACGGCCTGAGCGTTATACTCTGTGCAGGGTGTCCACCGTCAGCCATGGTGCTATTGCTGCAGTTATGCTAATCTCTGTTCTTATGTTATTGATTATAGGTCCTTTTGATGGGGACCTGACATGGCTGGTTCCCCAGACCCTCATTGGGTCCCTTATATGGTTTGTTTTCTGCTCGTCCCCTGTTCATAGCCTTTAGCTACTCCCCCCTCTTTTTTTTTTTTTCCTTTCCTCTCTTATCTCTCCTCTGCCTTCTTGCCTTTTTCTAGTGCTCCTTTCTTCTACTTTCACTCTTTCCTCCTTTTCTATGTATTAATATATCTGTAACCTTGTTGGCTGGGTCCGTCTGGGGGTCTCCTCAGGTGGCTCCGGCCTGCTTTGTTAGTGTTTGTATTTTTTTTTTTTTTCTTTTTGTGCTATTGGTCTGTTTCAGACCTTGTATTATTATAAAACTGCAATAAAAATTTGAATAGAAAAAAAAAAAAATCTGTGAAACAGCTGAGGGATCAAAATACTCACTATACCCTTTGATAAATTCCCTGAGGGGTGTAATTTCCAAAAATAAGGTCACTGAAAATGAAACATGGCACCTGAAAACTATTCCAGCAAAATCTGCCCTCCAAAAGTCAAATAGCACTCTTTCAATTCTAAGCCCCCCCATGTTCCCATACAACAGTTTACAACCTCATATAGGGTATTTCTGTGCCCGGAAAAAATTGTATAAAGAACTGTTAGATGCATTTTCTCCTTTAATCCCTTGTAAATGTGTTAATTTTAGGTTAAATGAACATATTATTGAAAAAAATAATTTCATCTCCGTATTGTTTTAATTCCCATGAAATTCTTAAAGAGGACCTTTCATGTTCTCTGGCAAAGGGGGTATTATATACCACTAGAAAGCTGACAGTGCACTGAATTGAGCGCACTGTCAGTTTTCCAAATGTGTGCCCGGGTGCAGGAGATTCGTTAGTTTCGGCACCGATAGCTCTGCACTGTCAGAAGGGCGGGCCTTACCATCTAGCATCAAGGATGGTCTGTAAGGATCATAGCATTGTACTATCAGAGGTGGTGTTCCTTATCGCCCACCAATGACGCTGAGCATTAAGGCCCGTCCTTCCGAAAGTGAAGGGATATCGGTGGCAAAACTAACGGCACCAAATTCTCCGACATTTGGGTGCGTACCTTCAAAGCTGACTTCAACTGTCTGCTTTCTAGCGGTATATAAAACCACGGGTGCCAGAGGATGTGAAAGGTCCTCTTGAAAGGGTTAACAAACTTCTCAAATTCTGTTTTGAATTATTTGATGGGTGCAGTTTTGAAAATGGAGTGATTTATGGGGGGTGTTTCTAATATATACAGGTGCATCTCAATAAATTAGAATATTTTTGAAATGTTCATTCATTTCACAAGGCATTATGGGAAAGGAGCTGGGGAGCTCATGCGCCCTCTGTTGGATGTAACAGATCCTCAATTTGCTTTTGACTCACCGAGCCTTGAGACAGCAAAAGGGATTTTAGCTCCTTTCCCATAATGCCTTGTGATATGTAGATGCTAAGTAGAGGGCAAAAGGCAATTAAAAGCTCTACACACCTTCACTGGTGCTCTCCTCAATGTGAGAGATTCTTGTCCCTAACCCATTCATTTCAGTAATTCAATTCATAATCAGCAGTCTTCCATGATTGTGTGTCCTACTGAGCTAGACTGAGGGACCATTTAAAGGCTTAGGAAACCTTGGCAGGTGACACACTGAATTTACAATACTGAACTTTTTTACAATATTTAAATTTTCTTAGATTTTGGTTTTCATTACCTGTAATCCATAATCAACATTTACAGAAATAAAACACTTGAAATAGAACACTCTGTGTGTAAAGAATCTAGAAAATATAGGAGGTCACTTTTTTAATTTAATTACTGAAAGAAATAAACATTTCAAAGATATTCTAATTTATTGAGATGCACCTGTAGGTCTTTTAACTTCTCTTAAAAGCTTAAATGGTCCGAAACAAATGTGTTTGGGAGACACTGATTCATCCTGCAAGGGAGAAGAGGAAAATGTCCCATTCCTCTATTTTTCCCCCTCCTACTACTCATCATATAGTGAAGAGCGACCCCAAAGTAGGCTCCCCAGAACAATTGCTAAACCAATGTAGACCCCAACCCCTGAAAATTAGCAGCCTCAGCTTTCTCATTTCGTACACAGATCAGGAATTCAAATTGAGACTGAAGGCTTCAGAGAAATTTATTTTTTCAAAGACTTTTTCTCTGATGATTTTTATAGATTTTATGGTGGCCCAAAGAAATTTATATGCCCAGCAATTATAGAACAAAATGCCACCTCTTCATATTCTAGGCCCCTGAAGTGGACTCCCATAAATGCAGCAGAGATGAAAATATTCTGGGGTCCGGTGCTGAATATGGTCATAGTAAAGAAACAAAAAAACTAGACAGTATTGGAGTACAGACATGTTATATAAAATTCCATGACCAGGACATGCTTTTAAGTGATCCTTAAATTTCTACATTATAACGATAAAGGACAGTGCCCACCCAGATATGCCCCCAACTTTGACCACCTATTCAAAATTAGGCCAATCATTGGCCATTTCATTGGCCAAATCTGCTGCATCATACATCCCTGATCAGAACATTGCAATAGACGAGTTCCTGATCAGTTTCAAAGGGAGGTTTCAGTTCCACCAATACTTGCCCAGTAAGAGGGCACAGTACTGCATTAAAATGTACAAACTATGTGAGAGGAGCTCAGGGTACACCCACAAGTTTTGGGTTTATGGAGGGACACAAGAATTGAACCACGGAATGCTCCCCAACCCTAGAAGTTAGTGGTAAAATAGTCTTGGATTTGCTGTACCCACTGCTGGACCAGGGTTATCACCTCTATGTTGATAACTTTTACACCAGTACCCCACTCTTTAGATGCTTCAGGTCCAGAGGAACTGCAGCTTGTGGGACAGTGCGCAAAAATAAAGACATAGGTTGTAAAGCCCCTCAGAAGGAGTGAGAGTAAGGCAGTTTGCAATGAGAATATGCTGTTGGTCAATTAGAAGGACAAGGATGTCCTTGTACTGACCACAATTCATGGTAACAGCAGCACTCCATCCCTTAATGTGGTACCAATACCACTACCCCCAAGCTAGACTGCATCTTGGCATCTATAATAAGTACATGGGAGGGGGTGATCTATCTGATCCTAAGTCATATAATGCCATGAGAAAAACAAAAGTGTGGTACAAAAAGCTGTCTGTGCACATTGTACAGATGGCACTGTATAACGCTTTTTTGATATCATGATGTGCAGGCAGGACAGGAACATTCCTTCAATTTCAGGAGGAAGTTATCAAGACCCTGTTATTTGTGGACCAGGAAGGGCAAGGCCTGTTAAATAATATTTGATATGCAATATTCAAGACCTTTAAGGGTTAATTGTATTCTGCTGACATAACTCTTGTAACTTATGGTGCATGGGTGTGGATAGGGTATGACTATTTTAGTATTGTCCAAATACAGTAGTAGAAAGTATAAGGATGTTGGGAAACACCCCCTTTCATGAATATAAATGACTGACAGACACACATGTCTGGGTCTCACTCTCGGTGGGGGTCTCCCTCTTCCTGTGGGGATCTGTCTCTGTCTCTCACATTGGGTGTCTCCCTCTTCCGACCTATGTCTACTTCCTGTAAGACCATGGAAGAATGGCAGAGTCATCCTGCAGAAGACCAACACACATTGATGAATAAGCATGAGCCAAGATGATGCAAGAGAACCACCTTGAAGAATCCTAACACTACACTTCTCCTATGATGTAAGACATTGACTGATGTTTCTGTTATGCTGGAAGGTTTCCATGTATCTGTTTTTCCATGAAGACTTCAATAAATCTCCATGTTTTATATGAAGCCGAGTCCTCCAATAATGTTACCTTATGGGTTAACACGTGAGTAAGGATTTCATTCAATTGTAGACTATTTTACAGTTTACAGACTTTATTTTACAAGGTCCCAGTACTTCTGATGGTGATGGTGCGCGTATTGTACTAGGGCAATGCTTTCCCATTGAAGTCACACAAATGGCAAAGAAAGGGAAGACCCAAAAAGGTGCAGAGTCGGTTGCAAAAGAGGAATAAGGAAAGACACAATTTATCAGTGTTTCACCTGCCCTGATAAACCTGGCCTGTGCATGAAGGATTGCTTCAGATTGCACCACTCATCCATGGCTTATTAATTTTTTTATTTATTTTCTATGGTATATCACCTCCTTATACCGTCATGTATTCCACACAGATTTAACTTTCAATCTCTGTGGTGCTTCAATTTCTGGAAAATAAATTAATGCAATACCTGTGGGGTCCAAATGCTCGCTATACCACTTGATAAATTTCTTAAGGACTCTAGTTTACAAACTGAGGTCATTATTTGGGGGTTTTCACTGTTCTGGCACTTCAGGGGCCCTGCAAATATGGCATGGCACCAGTGGTGAACCTAGCCTCTTTGCTGCCTGAGGCTGACTATCGAAAGACGCCCCCCCCCCAAAAAAAAAAAAATATAAAATTGCGTTTACATGCTGTTAGCGTCACACATTGTTATTGTCATATAATAAACATACACAAACTTATGAAACAGTTTTTAAGAATTCTTCTTACTGCATTACTTCAGTATCAGTAATCAACAACACGGCATTAACAATGAAAGTAACTTCACACATCTTCTGCTTGGTGGATGGACGAGCCCGCATGGCCCCCATTCTCTATAATAGGAGTGCCGCAAGTATCTTCGGCACTCCCATCGAAGTGAATGAGAGCCACGCGGGTTCGTCCATCCACCAAGCAGCATGCCTATATTCAGCCTGGCAGCGGTCAGACTGAATTCCCACCGAGTGGGGGGAAAAAACCCAATTCTCATGCTCAGTGGGGGTCTCAGCAGACAGACTCCCATCAATAAGGTATTTATCCTCATTTTTGTAAATACAATGCAGTAACAGTGACTTACAGGTGACGTCTCTGACTAATCCTTCACATTTCCCTTCTCTTCCCTTTGGACCGCCATGACCACTTCTTCCAGCTGTGACTTGTCTCTGTAAAGTTTGCAACACAGACATCTTTGGCTCCTCACTTTTCCAGGCATCTGACCCACATTGTCCTCACCTACACAAAGCTCCCATCCTGCTGCTACCCCAATTATAAAATCTATGATATAACACCCCATAGTGAATAATACTCCCAAGTAGTGGAAGAGTGAAGAAATCAGGCGATACCTTTTAGAGGCTAACTGAGTATATTTATAAGTAAGCTTTCAGGAGTGCTCGCTCCCTTCATCAGACATGGTGTGATACAAGAACTGAAAATTAACAGATTTTTATACACATGGTTTATACTACTAATACTCCCAAGTGCATCTTTAAATTAATAATGTCCATGTGTACCCAGTATAAATAGTGCCCCTTATTAATAATGGCTTTAATAGAAAGACAAAAACAACAACGCCGAGCGGCACATAGCGTAATATTGTTGAGATAAAAAATAAACAACACAAAGAGAGTTGTGGTGGAAAAAAAGGATTGGTCGAGTGACTAGGATGTGTCTACTATTAAGGGTTGAGAGTTGGTGAGTAAAGATGGAGTGTGGGTCCACAAAAAGCGAGTGTACAACTGACAGGGTCTGGTGTTAACCAATGTCCCTTCAATTGGTCAGCTCACAGAAAGATACTTTGTGGAAAGTGCCCCTTATATAGATGTGCTCTCACCTTTTGTAGTTGTGTGTGATCACAAATAGTATAGTGGACAGGTCACAGTATGTGGGAGCTGTGGAACCTCTGGGCGTCAGGATCTCCTGGATCCAGACGGTGTACAGATACAGGAATGGTAGGAGGAACTCCAATAAAAGAGAGGTGTAGGGACCGCGCTTCCCCAAAGATGCTTTATTGAACTCAAAAACACAACGCGTATCAAGGAACTATGGTCCCCTTTATCAAGTGTACATGAGACTAGATATAAAAACAAATAAATACAAACAAATGTGGAAAAACAATATTCATACATTAATAGAAAACATTTAAAAACTAAGAGAGGGCGTTTCTAAAAACACGTCAACAAGAATGAATATGTAAAACTTGTAAAAAAATACTAAAATAATATACTGACAATTATAATCATATAAAAGTGAAAAACAATTGGTAAGAAAAAGTTGTTTTGGGAAAATAACCACATGCTAAAAATTTGTAGAGATAATAAAAAGATGTGAGTAAGTAGTACTTGGTACTTACCAGCCTGGAGCGGTAGGCTGAGGGAGCTAAAGTGTATGGAATGGCCACTCACTGTCACTTGAAGGTATATAAAGGTATGGCAAATTAGTATTGCCCTTGAAAGGGAGGAGTTAAGATATACAGATAAAATTAAAGCAGGGAATTAAATACTGGTCTGAAAATGAGTGGAGAAGTGTAAGAGTATTAAATTCTAATCAAATATGCAAATAAATGCAGTGAATACTAGAATGACAAATGTATAAAACTAATAGATAAACAAGGTGGCGTCTGATAAGTATTACTGCGCATTGAAATTTAATACAATTGAGTGATGACGCGAGGCATCTAGTGTGCGCCTGCGCATTAGAAGTAAGTACAACAAAGTGATGACGCGAGGCGTCTGATGTGTCAAGACAACCAAGTCAAGACAACCGAGCGGTGACACTAGGCGTCTGATGTGCGCCTGTGCATTAGGAGTCTGAAGTGGAGATGCCGGTTTGCTGAGAGCCCTGTCAAGATAGTATGCGATAGGTAAGTATGTATCAATTGATCAGCTGTTATTTGTTTATGTATTGTATGTGAATTGTGCATAACTGAATAATACAGGGTAGTGTCGCTATGTTTGGAGAAAAAAACGAAATGATTAAAAAATAAATAGAGGAATGAAGGAGTGATCATATACACACTAAATGGAAATCAAAGGACTACATTAATAGTGAATAATGTCGGGGATATAAAGCTAAATGGTCCAGAGGAGACTTAATGAATAATACGAGCATATAGGTACAGATATTATTAATATGTAACAAACAATGAAAAGATCAAGCAGTTTGTTAGTACATATAAGAATGGAAGACATGCTGGTAAGAGAATTATACATACATTTTCTACACATGAGAATGGAGGATGTACTTATGGAGGGAGAGTACATAATGGGTTGCATGAGTGCATAACAAGAATTGTGGATGATGGTATATAAATATTCAAATATATAAACGTGTAAAAAAAAAAAAAAAAAAAAAAAAACACATGTATATAAGTGCATATCCATATCCAAGCATCCACACAATCTCATAAAGAGACTCGAGAACTTCATTAAGACCAGCTGGTGTTAAGGAATTGAATTTCAATATTCAATACATTTCCTTTCTTTTTAATTTTTCAAATCTATTATTAGTGTGAGCAGGAATATGATCTGTTGGTGTGATTTTGAACCCATCAAAGCAAGAACTATGTGTTAGTAGAGCAGGTTTGGATACACTGTGCTTGAGAAAACCATTCATTACATTGGATCTGTGTTTGTTTAATCTCTCTCTTAATGGTCTAATAGTTCTACCTATATACTGAAGACCACAGGGGCATTCAAGGGCATAGATGACATAAGAAGATGAACAGTTTAGAGAATAATTAATCTGAAATGTATCGCCTATTACAAAACTTTTGATAGTTTTTGCTAAATGATTAATTGTATTGTAGCACTTACATTTTTCATGTTTGCAGCACGGTGGCTCAGTGGTTAGCACTGCAGCCTTGTAGCGCTGGAGTCCTGGGTTCGAATCCTGCCAGGGACAACATCTGCAAGGAGTTTGTATGTTCTCCCCGTGTTTGCGTGGGTTTCCTCCAGGTACTCTGGTTTCCTCCCACACTCCAAAGACATACTGATAGGGAATGTAGATTGTGAGCCCTATGTGGGACTGTCAATGTCTGTAAAGCGCTGCGGAATATGATGGCGCTATATAAGTAAGCTTAATAAATAACTAAATTTACATTTATACACGCCATTTGGTTGCAGGTGTATAAAACTGTAATCTTTAGACTTGATGAGTGATCTAAGTTTGCTAGGAGCCTGTGAAAGATCCTCAGTGCGCCAACACTGCTGTGGCTCACACCTGAGTCTTCTTTCATATAAAACCACACTCACCGCCAGTGAGTGCCGGGTTCACAAGATAAATACAAGACAAGCTTTCTAAATTTTATATATTTATTAACCCCTAAATGGGTCGGTATTAACATCTAACACATGCAGTTCAGAACAGATATGCAGATGTATGCAAACATTAACAGTTACTAGTTACAATATACAGTACAATAAAAATAAAAAGGGAATAACATTGAAATAATTACTTTACCACGCATCTCCTTGATGTGGCTCTATAATCCAACACTCACACATGCTCTGTCATGTGTGAATACCCAGTGGAGGCTGCTTAGCATGTGGTATTAATACAACAATCCCGCCTGCATGCTCTTCACAGTGGTCTCTCACAGTGGAAGTCTGTCTGTAATCTCTTGTAGTCAGTCTCTAATAACTCCTCATAGTGTTCTCTGTAGTCCCAGCACAATCTCCTCCCATTGCCTCTTACCTCATCTTTTATACCCTTTATGCCACCTCCCAGAATGAGGTCACCGGCGGCAGCAAGTCTGATTGAATCATGCACTCAAGTCCACATTCTTTGTAAAGAGCTGAGACCAAGTGGAATGATACAATGTTATCAGCCATATCTGATCTACCAGTTCTGGCTGCACCATGCATGTTTCTTTGATCACTCAGAGCTGTGTAGGAATACAATGGAGCCCTGCTGGGATGGATACAAAGCCCTATTGTTCCAGGTTGCTACTACTGCCAATATACACCTAGGCTTATAGCTGCGCACATTATGAACAAATGCAGGTAAGAAGGGAGATAATATACCCAGAGATCAAAATACATCTCTGAGTTATAGCCATATTTAAGCAGAATCATCACAGAGCCAAAAGATTTTTTTAGAGTTTTTGCTCTTCTAAAAGTAATAGATGGTTTAGAGGGAATATTCCCTTTAAGTAGTGGATCATTTAAAAGTACTGCCCAGTGTTTATCAAGAATCATTCTGATCCTGTTGTGTGCATTGTTATAGGTAGTTATAAAATTGTGTCCAAACTCTCTGCTGTTATCCTTCTGCGAGGGAACCAGACATTCAGACTGGGTTAAAGTCTGTGCTTTTGATTTTGCTGCTTGGATGATCCATTTGGGATAATATTTCTCCTGGAATCGTTGGGTTAAAATCTCGCTTTGAATTTTAAAATCTGAGTCACTGGTACAATTGCGACGGATACGTTTAAATTGGCCGAAGGGTACATTATCCCTCCATTTCCTGTAATGGGAACTTCGATAATCGAGTAGACTATTACAGTCTACTTTCTTAAAAAAAAAGTTTTTGTATTTATACCATCAGGGCCGCCAGTTAATTCTAAATTGAGGAAATCAACAGTGTTTTTGGGTTGGCCACTTAATGTAATTCCCCAATCATTATTATTGAGGTATTTGGTGAACTCATGGAAGGATTGTTCAGTACCTTCCCATATAAATATGAGGTCATCAATGTATTTTTTATAACAATACTATGTGACCAACAGTGTTTATTTTGTATTAAAATTTCCTCATAACGCCCCATGAAGATATTGGCGTAACTAGATGCAAAACGGGTACCCATGGCTGTGCCAGGTTTTTGTAAGTAAAGTTTTGATTCAAAATATATTATGTTCCAAGATGAACTGAATACTGTCTGTAATGAAGTTTTTCTTTTCAATAGGCATCGTACAGTCCATGTGTAATGTTTTAGTTATCATTTCTAGACCTTTGGAGTGAGGTATATTGCTGTATAGTACAGAGACATCGAGAGTTGCCCAAATATAATTGGGTTTCCATTGAATGGTTAACAGTTCAGTGATTAGATGGGTGGAATCTTTTAGGTAAGATGGAAATTTGGTCACATACTTTTGTAACTGTAAATATATGTAGTGCGAGAGATTCCTTGTTAATGCATTAACTCCAGATATAATGGGACTTTAGGTAAGTGATAGAAATCGAAAAATCATTGATTAGTAGAAAGCCTTTTTCTTTGTCTGTTATAATGCTTTTAGTGTAGGCATCGATAATAAGTTCTTGATACTTGATGTAATATGAATCAGAAGGGTCTTTGTACAAAATTTGATAATAATTAGAATCAGACAAAATTCGATTGGCTTTTGAGATATAGTCAGTCCTATTCTGTATGACTACACCCCCACCCTTGTCAGCATTTCTGATAACGACAGACTTATTGTTAATCAGGGATTTAATGGCCAATTTCTCAGATGGATGAAGATTGGATTTGGCTTTGGGGTTATGATGTTGGTTTAAATTCCGAAAATGATTGGCCACCAAGGAATAGAAGGTTTCGATGTGGTGACCTATAAAGGTTGCATAAATTGGAGAGGATAAAAGTTAGATTTGGGCTTCAAAGTAGTTGTGTGGGGGTTGGGGTTTAGTGCAGGGATTATGCTTGATGCAGGAGAAGGCTTGAAATGGTTGGTAACCGGTGGATTATTTGCAGCTAGGGCAAAATGACGAGTGAGTGTTAATTTCCTTATGTATGTATGGAGATCAATGAAAAGATCAAGATCATCCGGTTTTTGGTCTGGGCAGAACGAAAGACCTTTGGATAGTAGACTGGTTTCTTTTGTTGTTAATGAGTAACTGGAGAGGTTAAAAATGTTATTGGTGAGTTTTTGCTCCTTTTGGCATCCGGACTTAGATTTCCTGGTCCTATGTTTGCTGCCTCCTCTACAGCCTCTGGATCTTTTAGTACGGTTTCCTGGATGGGGGAGTGTTTTAATTTCCGTTTGAGACTTATTGGGCTGTAATAGTCTGATATTTTTGTGTATATTGGATTCTCCTTTGTGTGAAACGAGTGTAGGGGTGTAAGTTTTGGAGGAAGGCCTAAAAAAGACTCTGAAGTGTTTAATAGAGGGGGTTTGCTGATATTAAGGATATCAGTATTATCGGATATTGTGAGAGCTTTCTGTATTTGAGAGGCAGATAGGGGGGTATTATAAATGGTAATCAAAGAGTCATCTAATAATTCATCGACAGATGAATTACTTGGAGGTCGAGAGTCAGAATGAACTATATTGGTTGATATAGTGGGAGTCATTATCTGAGGACTTGGGTGTGTATGTTTAGGTTTGACAGATGTAACTTGGGTGGGATGGAGTCATAGGGAAGTTGGTGCATGTATATCCCAGGTGTTAACAAATTAAAAGGTTTTCCAGGTCATTTTAAACTAATCAGTAGGGCTCAAAAACCCAGGACCCCCACTGATCAGCTGTTTTAATGAACCGTGGTACCTGTGTAAGCGCCCTGACCGAATCTCTGTTTACATAGTGTCATTCATCTCATAGTGGCCATGTAATGTAACTACAGCCTCGTCCTATACAAGTCTATGTGACAAGACTGTAACTACATCACACAGTCACTATAAACAGACAGAGTGTGATATAAACAGGTGCCATAGCCCCTTCATACAGCTGATCAGAGGTGGGGGGGTCCACTGATTTCTTATTGATAATCTGTCCTAAGGATACAATATCAATAAAAATGAGCTGGAAAGCCCAAGTGCCTTAAAGGGGTTGTCCAGGATAACCACTTTTTTAATATGAGGCTGGGGAAGGTGCTCCAGTGTCTTCCTATGCGTTTCAGTCCTGATGCTCCGATGTTTTCTTTTCCAGAGCACTGTGATGTCCCGTGTCAGCGACCTCAGCGGTCAT
The DNA here is from genome assembly GCA_947044405.1 of Leptodactylus fallax. Classification (NCBI taxonomy): domain Eukaryota; kingdom Metazoa; phylum Chordata; class Amphibia; order Anura; family Leptodactylidae; genus Leptodactylus; species Leptodactylus fallax. The sequence continues at coordinate 1,143,713 of CAMRHE010000217.1, read as the reverse complement.
GTGCGGTGGGGACTTCCGTCAGAAGAAAACACCAAAGCAGCAGAGCCAGACTGCGGTGGGAGACATCGGAGCACAAAGGACAGGTGAGTAGGTGTTTTTTAATACAGTATTACACAGTATTATGGCCCACATCGGCCCCTGCACACAGTGTTATATGGTATTATGCCCCGCAGCGGCCTCTGCATACGGTATTATGCCCCGCAGCGGCCCCTGCACACGGTATTATGCCCTGCAGCGACCCCTGCACACGGTATTATGCCCCGCAGCGGCCCCTGCACACGGTATTATTCCTCTTAGTGGCCCCTGCACACGGTATTATGCCCCATAGTGGCCCCTGCACATGGTTTTATGCCCCGCAGTGACACCTGCACACGGTATTATGCCCCGCAGCAGCCCCTGCACACGGTATTATGCTCCATAGTGGCCCCTGCACACGGTATTATGCTCCATAGTGGCCCCTGCACACGGTATTATGCCCCACAGCGGCCCCTGCACACGGTATTATGCCCCGCAGTGGCCCCTGCACGTGGTATTATTCTTCTTAGTGGCCCCTGCACACGGTATTATGCCCCATAGTGGCCCCTGCACATGGTATTATGCTCCATAGTGGCCCCTGCACATGGTATTATGCCCCGCAGCGGCCCCTGCACATGGTATTATGCTTCATAGTGGCCCCTGCACTCAGTATTATTATAATAGTCCTTTAATAGTCCCACAATGGGGAAATTCAGTGTGTTACAGCAGCAAAGATAAGCAGATACAAATACAAAATGAACAGGAATGTTCCAAGGTAAGAAGCATTACATTGATAGTAGACAGACAGATAGGAAGTAGAAGAGGAGGGGGGGGGATTTAACAGGCAGAAAGATATTTAAGTTCTCTGTGTGTATTGATCTCCGCTTAGGTCGGTGTGGGTTGTACAGCCTAACCGCGGTGGGGAGGAAAGACTTCCGATAACGCTCCTTCTCACACTTATTGTGGAGCAGTCGGTCACTGACAGTACTGCCCAGCGCGGTCACGGTCTCATGCATGGGATGGAGAAATCAAAGAACATTATTCTGACCGTGTTCCCTGGTTTCTCCAGGTGAGACAGAGCCCTGTGCAGAAGGTTGGATGAGGGCATCATCTACCCCAATGCCCGGCCGATAAGCAAACTGGAGAGGGTCCATAGCGGGGCTCACTAGAGGGCGGAGATGTGTGAGAACCAATCTCTCTAAGATCTTCATCAAGTGGGATGTCAGTGCTACAGGTCTGTAGTCGTTGAGGTCCATAGGGTGAGGTTTCTTTGGAACTGGTACCACAGTTTTCCATAATTTAGGGACTATTTCCTGCCTCAGGCTCATATTAAACATGTATGTAATTATACCACACAGCTGGTCCTCACAAGTCTTAATTAGCCTTGCACTGATGTCATCTGGCCCTGCGGCTTTCTTCGTCTTGATCTTTTTCATCTCCTTCCTCACCTGGGCCCTTGTGAAGGTCAGACTGTGGTCAGATATAGACGGATTTCTGGATTTACTGGTCTGTTGGGGAGTAGCCACATGGGGTGAAGTCATTGTGGTGGGGGTGACTGAAGGACATGCTGGGGTAGGAGGAGCTGGTGTGTGATCAAATCTGTTGAAGAATAGGTTTAGTTCATTAAGCCAATTAACATCTGCCTCAATCTGGCAGACAGACTGTTTATGACCCGAAATTGACTTAAGCCCCTCCCAGATCCCCCTTATGTCTTTCCTTTCCATTTGCTTTTCCATTTTTTCCTTATAACTGGCTTTTCCCTGCCTGATTTGATGCCTCAGCTCCTTTTGTACTTCCCTCAGCCCCTCCTTATCTCTTGTCCTGAATGCCATCTTTTTCTCCTTAAGTAGTGTTTTTATATCAGAATTAATCCATGGTTTGTTGTTGGAAAAGCACCTCACCACTTTTGTGGGTACTGTGTTGTCCACACAAAAATTAATGTAGTCTGTTATGCAGTGTGTGAGTCCTTCTATATCTTCTCCATAAGAATCCTGCAGAACTTCCCATGCGGTTGTGTCAAAACAATCCCTCAGAGCCTCATCACTCTCCTCGGACCATATGCTCACTGTGCGGGTGACAGCTGGTTCTCTACGTACAAGTGGCTTGTACACAGGTCGGAGTTGCACTAGGTTGTGATCCGATCTTCCCAGGGGCGGTAGGACTGATGAGTTATATGCCTCCCTCGTGTTGGCAAAGAACAAGTCCAGTGTTTTGTTGTCTCTTGTGTGGCAGGTTACATACTGTGTGAAACTGGGCAGTGTGGATGATGGAGAGACATGGTTGAAGTCACCAGACACAAGAAGGAGGGCCTGGGGGTGTTGCGACTGCAGCTGGCTCACCGTGGCTTGTAGGACTTCGCAGGCAGCGTCAGCTTTCGCAGAGGAGGGGACATATGCAGCTATCACGATGACATGTGATAGTTCCCTTGGTAGATAGAAAGGTCTCATGCTCACAGCTAATAGTTCAATGCTCCATAGTGGCCCCTGCAATACGGTATTATGCTCCATAGTGGCCCCTGTACACGGTATTATGCTCTATAGTGGCCCCTGCACACGTAATCATGCTCCATCATCTAAAAGACCCCAGAGTATAATAATCTGAGACCCAGGTGGTGACAAACATAAAAACCAGTGTTACTTACCTGGGCTCCGGTGCACTCCCTGCTTTTGGCCCTCTTCAAAGTCGCACAGACTGGCATCGCCACATAATGACGTCTGCCTGGCTCACGTGACGCCTGGGACGTCATCAAAGAAGGCCGAATCCTGCTGAGAGTAACATCGGATCGCAGGAGAGGTGAGTAACATTGGTTTTTATGTTTATCACCTCCCCTGGGTCTGAAAATACCCTGGAGTATAATAATAGTAGTATTTGGCCTCACTTACCAATGCCCGCGGCTGCTCACAGCGGCATCCACTTCCCCTCCTGCGTCCGATAGCAGTTAGGATAGATAGTAGGTAAATAAATAGGCCGTTACCTGCTGGGGATACTCCAGTAGGTAACGGTTTATTTATATATAAATAAACACTGCACACTGGTTATATAAAAAAAGTTCTCCTCCCCTACCTGCGATCCCATGATGGAGCCGCCAACACCTCTTCTTCACCCGCGACCGCGTCTCAGCGTAGGAGGCGCGATGAGGTCATTGAATCGCCGCCTGTGCTGAGATGCGGCGATCTCGTAAACCAGCCCATGGTTTGGTTTACGGTAAATAGTATGTAAAAAATGCCGCCCCCCAGATAGTGTCGCCTGAGGCAGCCGCCTCACTTCGTCTCATTAGCGGTGTGCCCCTGCATGACCACCAAAAAACTAATTTATAAAAATTCTGCCCTACAAATAATATTCTATCCCCTTTGAGTCCTGCTGTGTACCCATATATCAGTTTACATCCACATTTGGGACATTTCCATAGTCAAGAGAAATTACATAAATTTTGAGTGCTTTATTTACTTTAACTCCTTTTGGAAATGCGGTTAAAGCAACATTTTTTGGAGAATGTCATGCATAAAATCTACTGCTCAATTCTGTGCATCATCTGTGGGGTCCAAATGCTCACTATACACTTGATAAATTTCTGAGGGGTCATATGTTGGGTGTTTTCATTGTTTTGACATCTTGGGGCTCTGCGAATGAGACATGGTTCCTGAAAACTATTACAACAAAATATCTGCCCAGTTTACATCCACATATGGAACATTTCTGCAGTCAGGAAAAGATGTTTAACAAATTTCCTAAATCCTGTTTTGAAGTCTTTCAGGAGTGCAGTTTTGAGAATGGGGTGATTTATGGGAGTTTCTATTAGAGGCCTTGCAAGAACCCTTCAGAGCTGATCTGGTCCCTTGAAAAACTGTTTTGGAAATATTCTTGAAAATGTGGAAAATTTCTGTTTGACTTGTAAGCCTTATACTATCTGAAAACCCAGGTTTAACATCAGAAATCCCACATACGAGCGCACAATAAAAAGATTTGGTACCCTTTGATTTCCCTGGTTTAGCCGTAAAATGGGAAAAGGCCGAACGAGGGAAAAACGGGCTGAGAGAAGAGATGGACTAAGAATATCTCAAATTTACAAGAGGCTTATATTGTGACCAGAGGGCAGCTAAGTTTGGGAGGTGGTTGTAGTAAGGGAGGCAGGAGAGCAATTAGTGGCACACCTGCTGCTTCTCTATCTACAGCAACCAACCGCAGGGGGGAAGAGTCCTGCCACCAATGGGGAAGATGTGTTAAGAGAGTGAAATAGTAATATTTCTTAATATCAGGAACCCCCATACCACTATCCCAATGCAATCTGGTCATGGTAGTAAAATGGATCCTAAACTTGTGCCCATTCCAGATAAAGCCAGTGATAAGGCCCTGCAAGCGAACAAGGTATGAGGCAGGAGGGGGATAGCAACTGTCCTAAACACATACAATATGACCGGTAGCACTAACATCTTAACAACCAGTATACGTCCTGCCCAGGAAAGTGTCTGGTTATTGAATTTATCCAATAGAGTGGATACCCTGGAAAGGAGGGGGGCGTAACTTGTCGAGAATAACGCCGAGATAGGGCTAGTCAGGGAGATGCCTAGGTAGGATAATGTGCCATCTTGCCAATGATAGGGAAATGCGGAAAAGAGATGGGCCCACGTGTTGCTATTCAGCGCAACATTAAGGATTTGAGACTTAGCGGCTCTTACAATGGGTTTCACTATGGGTACGGTGTGAGGGAGTAGTACATGGTTAGACTGGATTGATTTATTTGAAGTGATAGCCAGCTTTTAGTTTGCCTGCTGCTGCAATGTTAGTGACAAAATATTGTGCCACCATAGCCCCAGCAGTTGTTATAATGAATGCTACATATTTAGCTGTATGATGTCTATATATGATACAGGGTCGGCTCTAGGTTTTGGTGAGCCTTTGGATGACAGAATCTCAGTGGGTCTCCTGTCATTGTAAAAAGCACAGTCAATTAAATTCCGTGAGTGTTGTGATCCATAAAAATCATACATGCTTTTTTTGCTAGGTTCCTTACAGATTCCAACACATTTTTTCCATCTTGCACCTAATTTATCAAAAAGGCATACTTGCATCACAAATCTTTCACTAAATTTACCATACAGAATTGCGATTCCATTGCTGACAGGCTTTGTTATGCTGTCAATGGACTGTAGTGCATTTCTGCGCATTTCGCACTATTTTAAAATAAGTACACATGTAGTAAATCTTGGGCAAGATAAAACAAGAAAAAAAAGGGCAAATGGCTTGATTATACAGTGCCTTGCGAAAGTTGTTGTAGGAAATACCACTTCAGACCTCAAATCTTCAAGAAGTATAAGTCTTTATTCACCTCGAGGTGGGAGAAAATGATACATGTACAATCGGCAGTAGGATGTTATCAAAATCTCAGAGACATCCAGGGCTTGTCTCTCCTTTATTCAATAGAATCCCCATCTATGACATCATTCTAACTTCCTATTGGATGAAGTTTAACATCAATCCCTATAAACATTAGTTGATTCTAAAACAAAGGCTTACACATGAGCTCAGACAGATATTTATCATCTCTGGGGCCTCTCTAAGGCCTGTCCAACATCTCACTAGACAAAGATAACCCTTGACATCAGCTAATGGCTACCCCCGACTTAGAATGTCTCACAGGATATAATATTTCTTAAAAATATATGGTTACAATCACCCAGTATGAGAATACATGTATACATTAGAACACAAAGACTTCATTACATTGCATTATCTAATGTGATAATATGGCACTACAAGTGGATATACATATATATTTAATAATTTCTCTTCAAAGTATTTGGCCCCCTTGAACTTTTCAACCTTTTGCCACATTTCAGGCTTCAAACATAAAGATATAAAATTTAAATTTTTTGGTGAAGAATCAACAACAAGTGGGACACAATCGTGAAGTGGAACGAAATTTATTGGATATTTTAAACTTTTGTAAAAAATAAAAAACTGAAAAGTGGGGCGTGCCAAATTATTCGGCCCCCTTAAGTTAATACTTTGTAGCGCCACCTTTTGCTGCGATTACAGCTGCAAGTCGCTTAGGGTATGTCTCTATCAGTTTTGCACATCGAGAGACTGAAATTCTTGCCCATTCTTCCTTGGAAAACAGCTCGAGCTCAGTGAGGTTGGATGGAGAGCGTTTGTGAACAGCAGTTTTCAGCTCTTTCCACAGATTCTCAATTGGATTCAGGTCTGGACTTTGACTTGGCCATTCTAACACCTGGATACGTTTATTTGTGCACCATTCCATTGTAGATTTTGCTTTATGTTTGGGATCATTTGTCTTGTTGGAAGATAAATTTCCGTCCCAGTCTCAGGTCTTTTGCAGACTTCAACAGGTTTTCTTCCAGAATGGTCCTGTATTTGGCTCCATCCATCTTCCCATCAATTTTAACCATCTTCCCTGTCCCTGCTGAAGAAAAGCAGGCCCAAATCATGATGCTGCCACCACCATGTTTGACAGTAGGGATGGTTTGTTCAGGGTGATGAGCGGTGTTGCTTTTACGCAAAACATATCGTTTTGCATTGTGGATCAAAAAGTTCGATTTTGGTTTCATCTGACCAGAGCACCTTCTTCCACATGTTTGGTGTGTCTCCCAGGTGGCTAGTGGCAAACTTTAAAGGAGACTTTTTATGGATATCTTTGAGAAATGACTTTCTTCTTGCCACTCTTCCATAAAGGCCAGATTTGTGCAGTATACAACTGATTGTTGTCCTATGGACAGACTCTCCCACCTCAGCTGTAGATCTCTGCAGTTCATCCAGAGTGATCATGGGCCTCTTGGCTGCATCTCTGATCAGTCTTCTCCTTGTTTGAGATGAAAGTTTAGCGGGACGGCCGGGTCTTGGTAGATTTGCAGTGGTCTGATACTCCTTCCATTTCAATATGACCGCTTGCACAGTGCTCCTTGGGATGTTTAAAGTTTGGGAAATCTTTTTGTATCCAAATCCGGCTTTAAACTTCTCCACAACAGTATCACGGACCTGCCTGGTGTGTTCCTTGGTCTTCATGATGCTCTCTGTGCTTTAAACAGAACCCTGAGACTATCACAGAGCATGTGCATTTATACGGAGATTTGATTACACACAGGTGGATTATATTTATTATCAAAAGTCATTTAGGACAACATTGGATCATTCAGAGATCCTCACTGAACTTCTGGAGTGAGTTTGCTGCACTGAAAGTAAAGGGGCCGAATAATATTGCACGCCCCACTTTTCAGTTTTTTATTTTTTACAAAAGTTTAAAATAACCAATAAATTTCGTTCCACTTCACAATTGTGTCCCACTTGTTGTTGATTCTTCACCAAAAAATTAAAATTTTATATCCTTTAGGTTTGAAGCCTGAAATGTGGCAAAAGGTTGAAAAGTTCAAGGGGGCCGAATACTTTAGCAAGGCACTGTATAGAAAAATATTGCAGCATGCAGCAGTATTTTATCTGGTAAAATGAAAATCGCCATAATGAAAGTTATGGATATGCTAGTGGTTCAGCACGGGAGAAAGGGCAATCAAATCAGGTATACTGATATAATTAACCCTTTAACCCCTTCCCGACATCCGCCGTAATAGTACAGCGGATGCCAGGACTTTAAAGATGGCGGCCGCTCTGTATTCTACAGCGGAGACCTGGCACTAATGCCTGTGATCAGAATTCACTCTGATTGCGGGCATTGCAGGCCAGGACCCCCCTCCAAAAGTTAAAAAATCCAGATGCAGGTAAAAAAGAGGAGGCAGATGAGCGCTGGTCCAGAATAAATGTGTGCATCAAAGTTAAAAAAGGACCTCTGGGGCTGGTCCCCACCTGCCCAGTACCTATATCATTGCGGGAGCTGACTTGTTCATCTGACAGCCAGATTCAAGCACCCTGAGGTGGTTAATAAAATAGTAAAAAAAATAAATTTGAAAAGTTTTAAAAAAATATAAAAAAAAAAAAAAAAAAAAAAGCCTAAAAGTTCAAATCACCCCCTCTTTCTAGAATACATATAAAAGTAAAATATTACTGTGAAACACATACATATTAGGTATCCCTGTGTCCGAAAAGGCCCAGTCTATGAACTTATAAAAATATTTTTCCCGTATGGTAATGCCGTAGTGGGAAAACAATTCAAAAGTGCCAAACCGCCATTTTTCACTATATATCACTCCTTTGATATAAAATTTAATAAAAAGTGATCAAAGCAATAGACATTCCCTAAAATGGCATAACTAAAAAGTACACCTGACCCCGCAAAAAAGATGGGCTATGCATCTCCGTACACGGAAATATTAAAAAATTATGGGTGTCAAAATATGGCGACTTTTAGAAAAATAGTTTTTTGAAAAGGTTTAGATTTTTGTTAAGGGGTTAAAATGAAAATAAACCATATAAATTTGGTACCCCGGAATCTTACCGAAACAGAATACAGGTGAGATTTCATTTTGGCTGCAGAGTGAACACAATAAAAACGAAGCCCGTAAGAATGTCACACAAATGCACTTTTTCTTCAAATCTATCCGATTCTGAATTTTTTTTCCAACTTCCTAGTACATTGTACAGAATAATAAATGGTAGACTCATGAAGAAAAATTTGTCCCGCAAACATTAAGCCCTCATATAGCTCTGAGAACGGAAAAATAAAAAAGTTATGGGGTTGGAAGGCGAAAATAGAAAAATTCCTCTGGCAGGAAGGGGTTAAAGACATAGGGTAGTTTGGGCGTTAATGTGCGGTGAATTTTTTCATATTTTACTTTCCCGCCTTACAAAATTCTGAACTTTTTTTTATTTTTCTGTGAACATGGCTGTGTGAGGGCTTATTCTTTTTTTGACGAGTTGTCAAAAATTGGGCACCATTTTGGAGTACATATAATGTTTTGATTAGCTTTTATTAATGTGTTTGAAAAAAAAAAATTATTCTATCATTATATTTTGCATTTAGTTCCTACAGTGTTCACTCCGCATTAAAAAGGACAAGGCATTTTATTTTTTTTTTTTTTTACGGCATTCACTGTGCAGGATAAATAACGCTATTTTTGGATAGTGTGTACATACTGTGGGGAAGGTAGCTTGGAAGCAGCAATAAGGCGGACCCAACCAGTCAGTGACACAAAAGCTGTAGCAAACAGATTTATTTGGAAAATTAGCAAAATAAATAAACCTTTACTTCAGGCACAAAATGAGCAAAATAAAATACAGCCTTAACTTCAGGCAAAAGAATGCCAAACAAAAACCCTGCTCATCTGAGCACTAACTAAATAATAAGGTACTAACTGTATGTGTGGCTTACTACCAACAACACAAGTAAACAACAATAGAGCAATACAGTCTCACCAGACTCTCAGTATGTCAGGACAGACCCAGGCGCCTCCTCTTGCTCCCAGGATATGCCCTGAAGTGCAGGCTCTGCAGTCTTTTATGGCCCAGTAGCAAGCCCAGGACCCACACCTGGGCTGACGCCTACTCAAGGCCCGCCCTGAACCACACATAGGACAGAAACCTGGGGCTGATATATCGGGATTCCAGCACTCTGCCTGTCACCTTCTCACATACCCCCCCTTTGTTCGGACCTGTAGGGGCAGACACTTTTGGCCATCATACAATGGGTCCTAGATAGGGCATCAGCAATCCCCTGCATTTTGCCTTCCCTGTGTTCCACAGTGAATTTAAAATTTTGTAAAGTCAGAAACCACTTGGTGACTCTGGCATTTCTCTCCTTGGCGCAGCACATCCATGTAAGAGGGGATCAGTGACCAGCTTAAAATGTCGGCCCAGTAAATAGTACCTTAGGGACTCTAGGGCACACTTAGTGGCTAAACACTCCCTCTCCACAATACTGTAGTTTTTTTTTTCAGATGGTGTAAGCTTCCTACTCAGGTAGGTGACTGGGTGTTCTTCACCACCCACCGTTTGAGACAGGACTGCACCTAAACCTACAGCAGTCGGAACCAAAAATTCTTTTGTGAAGTCAGGTGTGACCAAAACCGGCTGTTTGCAGAGAATAGACTTCAACTCCTGAAATGCACCCTCAGCGTCTTCACTCCACTTGACCATTACAGAACTTGTTCCTTTAGTTAGGTCTGTCAGTGGGGCTGCAATAGTTGCAAAGTTTGGAATAAACCTGCGATAGTAACCGACAATTCCCAGGAAAGCTCTCACTTGCTTTTTATTTAAAGGTCGGGGCCAATTTTGAATGGCTTCCACTTAGTTTTTTTGTTAACCTGGGGTTTTATCACCCCTCTTCCTATTACATACCCAAGGTATCTGGCCTCTTCAAGCCCCAAAGTACATTTTTTTGGGTTGACTGTTAAACCGTCTGCCCGGAGGGAATTTAGTATGACTTAAACTTTGGGTAAGTGACTTTCTCAGTCCATACTAAAGATGAAAATGTCATCTAGATAAGCTGAAGTGTCCCTTCAATGGGACTTCAGGACTCTGTCCATCAATCTCTGGAAAGTGGCTGGAGCCCCATGTAAACCAAACTGCATAGGCACGTATTGGAATAGACCATCTGGGGTGACAAATGCAGTTTTTTCTCTGGCCTTCTGGCACCTGCCAGTACCCTTTGGTTAAGTCGAGGGTGGAGAACAACCTAGCATGTCCCAACCACTTGGTTAACTCATCGACTCTGGGAATTGGGTAGGCATCAAATTTTGACACTTCATTTGGCTTACCAAAATCATTACAGAACCTTATGGTACCATCTGGCTTAGGAATCAAAAAAATTAGATTCGACCAGTCACTCTTAGACTCCTCAATTACCCCAAGTGCCAACATATTTTTAACCTCCTCAGATATGGCTTGTTGACGAGCTTCAGGTACCCAGTACAGTTTTAGATTAATCCGTATCTGTGGCTTGGTGACAGTGTCATGTTCCAACACATTGGTGCATCCAGGCAACTCAGAAAACACATCATTATTTTTCTGTACAAATTATTTTGTCTCTTGTTTCTGTGCCTTAGAAAGGGACTCTGATATTTGCACCACAGGTGAAGCCTTACCAGGAGTATTTACCCCTTCAGTAGTAACCTTGCTTGGGGTACCTACTAATGTCAATGTTTCCCTGTCCTTCCAGGGTTTTAGTAAATTTATATGTTATATTTGTTCGGGCTTCCTCTTGCCCGGCTAGTATACCTTTATAGTTCACTTCTCCCCCCTTTCAATAATTTCATATGGCCCTAAATTAAACCTGGATTAAAGGTTCTAAGTTTAGCCATTCTGTTATACACACGGCTCTGAGCCATTTGGGCCTGCTCCATATGTTCCTTCACAATAGGCATTACTGCTGCAATTCTGTCCTGCATCAGGGTAATGTGTTCAATTACACTCCAGCAAGGAGTTTGCTCTTGTTCCTAGGTTTCTTTAGCTATGTCTAGGAGACCACGTGGGTGTCTACCATACACCAACTCAAATGGGGAAAAACCTGTGGAGGACTGGGGTACCTCCTGGATTGCAAACACTTAATAGGGCAGTAGGCAATCCCAATCTTTGCCATCTTTGCTAACCACCCTCTTTAACATGCCCTTAAGGGTTTTATTGAACCTCTCCACTAGGCAGGTGTTTGATTTTCAGTAGCTTACACATTTCTTTCATTACCTGGGACATAAAAGGAGTCCCTTGGTCAGTCAGGGTCTCCTTGGGTATACCTGTTCAAGAGAACATGTAAAAAAGCTCCTTGGCAATTAGCTTGGCCGAAGTCTCAAGGGTACTGTTTCAGATTACCGTGTCACATAATCTAACACCACTAGCATATACTGATGACCCCTATCAGACTTTACAACAGGACCTACCAAGTCCATGGCCACTCTTTCAAATGGTACCTCTATAATAGGTAGGGTTACCAAAGGACTCCTGAAGTGTGACACAGGAGTGGTTAGTTGACACTCTGGGCAGGAGTTACAATACTCTTGAATATGCTTATCAACTCCTGGCCAATATAAACAATGCAGAATGGTGTCTTTGGTCTTTTCATACCCCAGGTGTCCTACTATCACATGCTTATGTGCCAAATCTAAAACCACTCTTTGATAGGGCCGGGGCACCACCATTGTTCAACAATTTCGCCCCGTATTTGGTTTACCCTATACAATAGGTCCTGGTTCATGGACATATATGGGAACTCCTTATCAGCCCCTGGATACTGGGGTTCACCATTTACCACCTTTACATTTTCTCTGACATGAGACAGATTAGGATCTCTAATTTGTGCAGTCCCAAAAATTGTCACAGGACACCTCGAGCTCAGGCATCTCAGGAACTTCCTCCTGACCTTCAGAATCACCAGCTAACACAGACAGGGGAAAATTATTACCACCTTGGGTCACCCCTACAACTGGTGTTTCCCTGTCAGGATCAAAGGGTTCAGGGTTAGGAAAGTCAACACCAACATTAGCATCTTTAGGACATGGTAGCCTCTGCTTTTCCCCCATATTCCAAAACAGAAGAAAATCTCTCCCTATTATCAAACTATGGAACAGGGATTTAACCCCGCCCACTTTGTGACAGGCTTTGCCAGGGGTAGTTTTTATGGTGAGCTCTGCAACAGGATACTCTCTATTTTCACCATGTCGAGTTTTGAGCAATCTGACATTTCTATTTTGAATATTATATGCATCATCTTCTTATGTAAATAAACTTTAAATTAAATGTGTTATCAGAAAATTACCAATTCTTTTTTTTTTTTTTCACCTTTACTCCATTTAGTAATATAGTAGATAAGGCTTGTTAAAGACATAAGTCAAACCTTTAAACCTGCCAAGTTGATCAAGAGGAAGGCAAAAAACCCCACGAGGCTGACATCTGCATCAACATCCTATCCCCAAAAATTATGTATATAGCTACAATAATCTTACGTACAAGAAAGGCATCCAGGCCCCTCTTAAACATCATCAGTCATCATCACATCTTGTGATAGTGAGTTCCATAGACTCAATGTTTTTACTGTAAAGAAGCCCTACCAATGACTATAGCAAAACCTTTTATCCTCTAGACGTAGAGGGTGCCCTCTTGTTACTGGTCTAGGTGTAAAAAGGTCTATACTATTTCTATACTGTCCACTCATTGTACATTGTAATCGGGTTGACCATAAGCCATCTTTTTTATGATTTGAACAAGTTTTATAACCTGCCTTTATACTCCAATCCACCTGTGAAGGATCTCAGTCTACCAGAAACCGCTCCTGGCCTACCTGAGATCGCTTCGATTACCTCACACCCACTTTCCGTGAATGTAGGTCCAACAGAGGATAATACGCAAGACGGGCCTTCTAAATTTTATATATTTATTAACCCCTAAATGGGTCGGCACTAGACACTTAACACATACAGAGAATACATGCAGCGATTAACAAGCAGATACAAGTGAAAAGAGAATAACACGGTACATAAAATAAAAATGGGGATAACAGAAAGAAAAGAATATATATTACCAACACCAGCTTGTGAAGGTTTCTCTGGCCTTCAAGTGTTGAGCCAGGGCACGTTTCTTATGAACGACCAGCAGCAGATAATCTTAGCAGAGTAAAATGGCAGAAGACCTTCTGGAACAAGTAGTTAGTCCATTTCTCTGAGCTCATGTGGCAGGCTCAGGGCACAGTCTTGGGCAAAGCATGTGTTCTGTACATGCAGTGACACCTCTTCCAGGTTCACAAGGCCTCAAGCCTAGCTGCTTAGGCCGCATGTCAGCCACATGGTCATCACATGGTTGACTTCCCCCACACCTCCCCTCCAGGAAGCGTGCATCTCCAAATTCACAGGACAACAGAGTGGTTCAGCCTTGACGGAGTCCTTTTTTTCTCCCCTGGTCTCCTCCCTGAGTGAGGTCACCAGGGGGAGGAGCCCCGCCCCTTTTCTACATCTCTTAGAATTAATTTCCGGTATAATTATTTGCCGGATGTTTATAGATTCGGGCTGGCAAGATAACCAATACATAGACTCCAAGTTCGACACTCCAGCTCCCTTTGGGTAAGGAGATCAGTGCCTGGACCTTTCCTGGGCTTTGAACTGTGACATGTGTATATTCTGAGCGTGCGCCTTGACCTGACGCATCTGGGGAATTTATCGGGGCAACTGTAAGATGTTCCCCAGGCCAGATATTGTCATAAAACCATAAGCCCTTTGATCTAACGGCGGCACCAGTGTGTCTATCAGTGATATGGGGATCGTTTGCATAACATATCCTGTCTAAATGAACCCCCGCTGGGTTAATGAGGGTTGCAGTCTTATGCAGATGAAGGCTTTTGACCAAATGGCTGATTGCTTCAGGGACAGGACAATAGTAGTCTGACCACATTCCATTTGCCCCACTAGGCTGGGTCTCAGGCCCCAACCCCCACTGTACAGTAATATAGACCAATATTGATATCATAAGACCATACCTGCACCTAATATCATGACACCTCCCCCTTTTAAAGCGTGCACGGAGGAAGGCGGATCCGGAGATCACCTTCCGCAGGCACCTTAGTGGCCTGACCGTGATATCCTTCTCCTCTCCAGTCTGAATAGGGACACTTCTAAGGCTCATGCTCTGAGCCACGTACACCTGGCTACCTCCTGCCTGCTCTGGGTCCGCTGAGTGCTGGCATCCCTCAGACCCACACTCACGACCCCAGGCCCTTGGGGTACCATTCCAGAGTTCCCATCCCGGCAATCTCTGCTCTCCTGGCTACCCTTGGCCTGCTCTGGGTCTGCTTTCAGAGTGCTGGCATCCCGTAGACCCACACTCATAACCCCAGGCCCTTGGGGTACCATTCCAGAGATCCCATCCCGGCAATCTCTGCTCTCCTGGCTACCCTTGGCCTGCTCTGGGTCCGCTTTCAGAGTGCTGGTATCCCATGGATCCACACTCATAACCCCAGGTCTTTGAGATACCAGTTCAGAGACCCCATCCCGGCGGTCTCTCAGGGTCTCTCCCACACTAGCCGCTAGTTGGGAGAGTTCTAGAGGATTCTGCACCTCCCCCTTTGCTTCCAAACCTAGGGGCACCCCTGGTTCTGGCACAGGTATGTTTGGACCCTGTCCTTCCTCCCAGACACCTTGCCCCCTTGGGCCTACACCCTGTTCCTCCTGTACTTGGGTGGGTAATGGTGATACCTTAGGCAAATGACTGAGATCATGCTTCCCCAAACCACCCCCCCACAATACATTGACAGGTTATACATTTGACATACCCCCTTCTTGGATCCCACCTCCAGCACCCCATACCATCTGCACTTGGGCCATGGGCACTCCTGGAATAGAACTAGACAGAAGAGACGTGCATGTCTCATACCCGCCGGACTCCTCCGGCGTCAAGGGAGTGAGGCTAGTCATGGTGGTCTCAGCACCGACTCCAGGTGGTATAGGCAATGGTTCAAGGGTCGGAACGCCCTCCACCCTTGTAGCACTCTGGCTGCGGGCTAGCACCGCACTATCAGCAGTCCGTCCCTCACCTGGATCGGCCATGAGATCCCCATAGCCTACCTTACCAACTGGCACATCGTCAGCAGTTGGGTGCTTATCGGATGCACTGGGCGAAATAGTAGAAGTCGCTTCCAGTGTCTCAGAAGAGCTACCCTGTACACTTTCACAACAAGCATTGACAATTACATTGACAGTACAATCATTAGCAATTGTTAATTCACACCGGGCCTCAATGAGGTCTGTGGTAGACATCTTGACAAGCTGGGAGGGAGACACCCCCGCAGATGTGGGCGTGTCTACAGACCAGGCCTCACTGGCTCCTAGCACCGGAGTAAACAAAGCATCAATAACATTTTTGCTGAGCTGGGTTGCAGGAAGCTCATTTGCATCTTCCCTGCTTTCAGCTGATGGCAACTCATTAGCATTTACATTGACTGCATTGGAAGCATCTCAGAGGGGGGGTTACGGGGCCCTTCTGCAGATATGACAGTTTGAGACACATTATCAACATTAACCTTATCATTATTCATAAACAGGTTATCACAGTAAGCTGGGGCGCTCCCCACCCCATATTGGGACACCATAGGTACTAAATCAGTTCCCAACAGTACATTAGCAGGCAAATCAGTCATTAGTCCCACAGTCCGCATTCCTTTTCCTGCACCCCAGTCCAGATGGACACAAGCCATGGGTACAGTGAAGCGTTCCTGTCCATTTCCCCTCAGGGTTAAAGTTTTCCCAGGGATAATACTGTCCGGGGGGACCAAATCAGGTTGCACCAGAGTAACATCTGCCCCAGTGTCCCGAAGTCCCATGACCACTTTATCCCCCACAATAACCGGCTGACGGTTGGCTTTGGGTTTAGCCCCCACCCTCCCAACCAAATACACAGATGAGCCACCTGCTGTGGCTTGGGAAGCAGGGAAGTTCTCAGGGCGGTTGGGGCACTCTGCCTTGAAATGTCTTGGCTGGTTACAGGCATGGCACCGCCGCACCTCCCCTTTGGGCTTGGGGAAGGTCGCAGGGGCGCCCAGAGTTCTTGGGACAGGGGAAGGGCCACCCGGGGCATAGTTTGTCTCACCCGACCTGACGACAGATGGCTGTGGTGAACTCCGGCCTGGCTTCCCCTTCCGACTTGGGGACCTCTGCAGCGTCGCTCCTCCCTTGGTCTCAGACGTCCTGGTGGCCGCATAGGAGTCAGTGATCTGCGCCACTTGGTCTGCTGAGTTGGGTTCACGGTCACACACAAGCTGGAGGACATCCTGGACTTGGTTCTGGGAACAGCTGCTCGTCCTCTTCAGCCGGGCCATCACCGATTGATGCTCCCACTCAGACTGCTGTTCCTAGGCCTCAGCACATTGAAAATGGGGGATCACCTGTAGGCGAGCATTAGAGCCTTTGGGGCCTAGCTGCTGTAAGGCCAGTTGCAAATAGAAGTCCCATCTCCCCACCTGGCTGGGGCTACTGGTCCCTCCAGGCATAGTGATTACTGGGGCAGGGCTAGTTGCTGCAGACGTCTGGTTATGCTTCTGAGCCACTCACTGGAAGCCATTGCCAAATAAAAGATAGGATAGAAAAACAAAGAGAAAGGGAAGGGAACAGCACCATGCTAAATTTTCACTGTATCTTATAGCCTGCCCTAGTACCGAGCTCGCTTCATAGGATTTTTCCGCAAATCCCCAGCATCTGGGTGATACCACACACACAAACGCTGTTTATCCTCTATCCCACAACGCTGCCACCACTGTGAAGTATCTCACTCTACCAGAAATCGCTCCTGGCCTACCTGAGATCGCTTCGATTACCTCACACCCACTTTCCGTGAATGTAGGTCCAACAGAGGATAATACGCAAGACGGGCCTTCTAAATTTTATATATTTATTAACCCCTAAATGGGTCGGCACTAGACACTTAACACATACAAAGAATACATGCAGCGATTAACAAGCAGATACAAGTGAAAACAGAATAACACGGTACATAAAATAAAAATGGGGATAACAGAAAGAAAAGAATATATATTACCAACATCAGCTTGTGAAGGTTTCTCTGGCCTCCAAGTGTTGAGCCAGGGCACGTTTCTTATGAACGACCAGCAGCAGATGATCTTAGCAGAGTAAAATGGCAGAAGACCTTCTGGAACAAGTAGTTAGTCCATTTCTCTGAGCCCATGTGGCAGGCTCAGGGTACAGTCTTGGGCAAAGCATGTGTTGCTTACATGCAGTGACACCTCTTCCAGGTTCACAAGGCCTCAAGCCTAGCTGCTTAGGCCGCATGTCAGCCACATGGTCATCACATGGTTGACTTCCCCCGCACCTCCCCTCCAGGAAGCGTGCATCTCCAAATTCACAGGACAATAGTAGTCTGACCACATTCCATTTGCCCCACTAGGGTGGATCTCAGGCCCCAACCCCCACTGTGCAGTAATATAGACCAATATTGATATCATAAGACCATAACTGCACCTAATATCATGACACCACCCATCCCCTTAATTACCTTGGTTGCCCCTCCTCTGTACCGGCTCTAGTTCAGCTATATCTATCCTACATACTCATGCCCAAAATTGGTCACATGTAGAATACTGTGCTCACTGACTTGTTTTCATGAGCATCTATTCCTCTCTTGCACCCCATGATTTTTGCAGCAATGGTTACTCATGGCCACCTGCAGACCCCATAAACAATAATGGGGACTGCCAGGAGTCTGTCAGGTTTCTGCCAATTTTATATTGAAATCGGCAGAGAAAGAAGTCCTTCATGCAGGACTTCTCTCTATGGAGACTCCGACGAAGATGTGAACATAGCCTAAGTTTACTGTACACCAATATCCCTAAGTCTTTTTCATTAGTAGTCCTATACAACACTTGTTTCTATGGTCCAGGTGCATAACTTTACATTCATCCACATTAAAATTAATCTGCCATTTCTCTGCTCAGCTTCCAGATCACAGCATCTGGGTGCTTCAGGGGCATTATTATCATCCTATGTTTATTTTCATTTTCTAGCTACTCATTCACAGTTCAATATGCTGGTATACACCTTGATAATATCAAAGTATCCATCATATACAGTACAGACCAAAAGTTTGGACACACCTTCTCATTCCAAGAGTTTTCTGTATTTTCATGACTATAAAAATTGTAGATTCACACTGAAGGCATCAAAACTATGAATTAACACATGTGGAATTATATACTTAACAAAAAAGTGTGAAACAACTGAAAATATGTCTTATATTCTAGGTTCTTCAAAGTAGCCACCTTTTGCTTTGCTTACTGCTTTGCACACTCTTGGCATTCTCTTGATAAGCTTCAAGAGGCAGTTACCTGAAATGGTTTTCACTTCACAGGTGTGCCCTGTCAGGTTTAATAAGTGGGATTTCTTGCCTTATAAATGGGGATGGGACCATCAGTTGTGTTGTTCAGAAGTCAGGTGGATACACAGCTGATAGTCCTACTGAATGGAGTGTTAGAATTTGTATTATGGCAAGAAAAAAGCAGCTAAGTAAAGAAAAACAAGTGGCCATCATTACTTTAAGAAATGAAGGTCAGTCAGTCCGAAAAATTGGGAAAACTTTGAAAGTGTCCCCAAGTGCAGTGGCCAAAACCATCAAGCGCTACAAAGAAACTGGCTCACATGCATAAATGCACCTGCTCTGTGATAGTCTCAGGGTTCTGTTTAAAGCGCAGAGAGCATCATGAAGACCAAGGAACACACCAGGCAGGTCCGTGATACTGTTGTGGAGAAGTTTAAAGCCGGATTTGGATACAAAAAGATTTCCCAAACTTTAAACATCCCAAGGAGCACTGTGCAAGCGATCATATTGAAATGGAAGGAGTATCAGACCACTGCAAATCTACCAAGACCCGGCCATCCCTCTAAACTTTCATCTCAAACAAGGAGAAGACTGATCAGAGATGCAGCCAAGAGGCCCATGATCACTCTGGATGAACTGTAGAGATCTACAGCTGAGGTGGGAGAGTCTGTCCATAGGACAACAATCAGTCATACACTGTACAAATATGGCAAGAAGAAAGCCATTTCTCAAAGATATCCATAAAAAGTCTCGTTTAAAGTTTGCCACTAGCCACCTGGGAGACACACCAAACATGTGGAAGAAGGTGCTCTGGTCAGATGAAACCAAAAACGAACTTTTTGGAAACAATGCAAAACGATATGTTTGGTGTAAAAGCAACACAGCTCATCACCCTGAACACACCATCCCCACTGTCAAACATGGTGGTCATGGTGGTGGCAGCATCATGGTTTGGGCCTGCTTTTCTTCAGCAGGGACAGGGAAGATGGTTAAAATTGATGGGAAGATGGCTGGAGCCAAATACAGGACTATTCTGGAAGAAAACCTGTTGGAGTCTGCAAAAGACCTGAGACTGGGACGGAGATTTATCTTCCAACAAGACAATGATCCCAAACATAAAGCAAAATCTACAATGGAATGGTTCACAAATAAAGGTATCCAGGTGTTAGAATGGCCAAGTCAAAGTCCAGACCTGAATCCAATCGAGAATCTGTGGAAAGAGCTGAAAACTGCTGTTCACAAACGCTCTCCATCCAACCTCACTGAGCTCGAGCTGTTTTCCAAGGAAGAATGGGCAAGAATTTCAGTCTCTCAATGTGCAAAAGTGATAGAGACATACCCCAAGCGACTTGCAGCTGTAATCGCAGCAAAAGGTGGCGCTACAAGGTATTAACTTAAGGGGGCCGAATAATTTGACATGCCCCACTTTTCAGTTTTTTATTTTTTACAAAAGTTTAAAATATCCAATAAATTTCATTCCACTTCACGATTGTGTCCCACTTGTTGATTCTTCACTAAAAAAATTAAAATTTTATATACTTATGTTTGAAGCCTGAAATGTGGCAAAAGGTTGAAAAGTTCAAGGGGGCCGAATACTTTCGCAAGGCACTGTATTTACACAGGATATATTATATACTGTACATATTGAGTAACATCTGTGTACACATGATACATTATATACACAATGAGTATCATCTAGGTACACAGGATATATCATATATACATGTTTTAATTTCATTTTTAATATTATTGTTCATGTGAAATCAGATACTCTGTGCTATCGGTTACTTAGGCTAAATATATATTTGATATATGTCAATTTACATACCCTAGTTAGATGTCCTTTGCATATATATTTTTATTTTTAATGACTTTTTATTGTTTTTATGACAATTTGATATTATTATGACTACCCTCAGATATTAGTAGCTTATTATTTTGATATATCAACATATGTTTTAAGTATCTGATTATTTATGACTATTATATGTTCTCTTATTTATTACTAACATGATTGGTCTTATTGGTGATGACAAGGTGCTTTTACATTCATTATATGTTTTTAATTTATTATTTAGGTACGGTTGATTTGAAAAAAGAGGTTTTCACCTCGAAACGTGTTATCTTTGTACCATTTTTCCAATAAATTTATCAGACTTCATTGGATGGTTCTAATATTCATTCACCTGCCATCCCACACAACCTATGAGGGTTGACGTGAAGAGCGCCTAATATTGGTCTCCACCTTCAAAGATTTTTTTTTTTCCCCTGCAACTTTGGTTGCTGTGGATAGAAAATTTTTTCTTTTATTATTTCTACTACTTAGAATCTGAAGGACACCCAAAGAGACCTAACGAGCAGCCTTCACTATTCTAACTTGATATACGCATTAAGTGGTTGTGGAACACAACCCTATAAAGTGAGCTCCAAACCGCACAGGAAGCACTTCTTTCTGTTTTATTTATATTCCAAAATAGTGTTCTTTAAACCGTATGGTGAACACTGTAAAATAATATACCACCATCTACAAATTAATGTATTTTGGTTACCTTGCCTCCCCTAAAAATGGTAATAAAAAGTGATCAAAATGTTATCCATACCAAAAATACCAATGCCAATAAAAATGAACCTGCTCCGCAAATAAAGAGCCCTTACATTTCTCTGTCAATTAAACTGTAAAAAAGTTATAGGCATCAGAATGCAGTGACCCCAGGAAAATCGTTCATTTTCGAAAAAATGTTGTTTTATTAGTAAACACGGTAAAACATAATAAAACCAATACAAATATGGCATCTTCATAATAGTAATGAACAAAAAAATTGTAGAATTGTGATTTTTTTTTTTCACATGGCCCCCAAAAACAATGCAAGCTAATAAAAACAATACAGTGCCACATAAAGTTCTGAATTGAGGAAGGCAGAAGGAAAATATGTAAAAAGTTGCGGAACATTAACATCCAAACTACCCTACATCCTTAAAGGGTTAAACTGATGAAGTGGCCTACAGTTATCAGACTTGCTAATAGATCCATTTTAAATACTGGCACCACATTTGCTATGCGCCCATTCTGTGGAACAGACCCAGTCATTACTGAAGTGTAACTCCCATTTTTTTTGCAACTGTGTTGGGGGGTGTTTGGAGACCATTTTTGTAATATACTTTATTATCCTATTTAACTTCCTTTTTATTATAAAACAGGCTATAACATTCTCCCTAGCATCCCTCTAACTAAGCTGTTACTAGAGAAAGTCTGTACACATTAGTATTTTAAATATACAGATCTGTAGCAATTACCAAAGGTGGGATGGCTATAGCTACGGTTTTATACCACCTAGAGAAATGGTTCTGGTATTACAAGAAAGAGATTCCTAGCTTTCATATACTGCCAAGATTCAAGTATGAGCTATAACAGAACCTGAGCTATCACGGTTAAAAACACAGTTGAGAGGGGGTGGAGCTTGGTCCCCGTCTGTGATGGCCGCATAACCGGAGTTCTCTGACTCTTTCCTGCAGCACATTGCGGCTCACTGCATAAGAACTGCCTCATTTACCCTAGAAAAGCACCAGTGAATTGAGGAACCTGCCGGCTACCTGCGACCTCCGGTGATTCGGGCCGTTTCCAGGCACTTCTTGTTCCTGCAGTCTCAGGCTACCTTGCGGGTGCCATTCCAAACTTAGGACATGCGGGTTCCTCTCAGCAGCGCACCGGCTTTACAGAGTGTACAGGCTGCGCTTCGCGGCTTTTCATCTCCTTCGGGGGCTGCTCGACTCCTTCTCCTCTCCTGCGTGCTCAGACTTTCTTTTGCAAGGATCTAGGGAGACAGAGGATCCTCCATTTTGGTAAGGCTTGTCTTTCCCTATTAGTGATTGTGCGTCCCACCGCATGCTCCTCCTGGCACTGCACCATGCATAAAGACTGTACTGCATTTGCAGTGCATTGTGCAATACTCTCAGCACCTGCATATTTTGCCAGTGGACTGCAGCCCACCTGTTGTCATTGAGCACCATCCCTCAACAACTCCTCCTGGCAGCATAGCAAATTTCCTTGGAAACCACCTATCTCTGTCTCCTATCTCTATACATCCCCCTCAGGAGGTCTGAATGTACAGAGTTAATCTCTTTCTTAATCGTTTTACCTGGTTGAGAATGGAAAACGTAATGCCTCACAGACTCCTAATGCTTCCCCTGCTAGTAAAGCTCCTGCTCCCAAGAGAACACCCATGGAGGGCATTCTATCTCTTGCCCAGACTCTATTGACCCAGCAGTACGACTTGTCATTGTTCCCCTCTATCAGTGACTCGATAACTGCGGCCACTCTTAAGGATATACTCAGGGTGCTTCAAAACGGAATTAATCACAGCGTTACGTCTTTCATTAGACAAATACAATCCAATGTTCAGGACCTAAGGAATTGTATGGATCACGTAGAAAGAAAAATGGAGGAATTTTCTAAAGCCCACAATGAACTTGTGGATGCACACAATTCTCTAGAGCAGGGGTCGGCAACCCCTGGCACGCGTGCCAAGA
Organism: Leptodactylus fallax; assembly: GCA_947044405.1. NCBI lineage: Eukaryota > Metazoa > Chordata > Amphibia > Anura > Leptodactylidae > Leptodactylus > Leptodactylus fallax. Next base: position 1,120,469 of record CAMRHE010000217.1, on the reverse strand, counting down.
GTGGCACGCGAGGCTTATTCCCCTGGCACGGCAGCCCGAGTCCTCACCCAGCAGCTTTGATCGGACCAAACACGGCCGAAACGAAGCTGCTATTATTATACTGTGGGGTCTCTTCAGACCCCCACTATAATAAGCGGAGACTTAGGAGAGGTGAAGAAACGTAAAAAACAATGATACTCACCTTGTTCCCTGCGCTACGCGGCGGCTGTGCGATCTGCCGGCACTTCTGACAGCTGACAGGGGTCACATCTGGCGTCATTATGCATGCATCATTACGCGACGTGACCCCAGAGACCCAATCAGCGGCAGAAGCGACGAAGAGAACAGAGCGGCTGCGGAGCGTGGAATGGTGAGTTCATTGTTTTTTTATGTTTGTCCCCTCTCTTGGTCCTGCACTTACTGTACTCGGAAGTCTGAGAGCTATGGGAACTTATACCGTGTGCAGGGGCCGCTATAGGACATGATATCGTGTGTGCGGACTGCTATGGGACCTGATACCGTGTGCAGGGACCGCTATAGGACATGATACCGTGTGGGGAGTGCTATGGGACATAATACCGTGTGTGGGGACCGCTATAGGACATGATACCGTGTGCAGGGACCTCTATGGGACCTAATACCGTGTGCGGGGACCGCTATGGGACCTAATACCGTGTGCGGGGACCGCTATGGGACCTAATACCGTGTGCGGGGACCGCTATGGGACCTAATACCGTGTGCGGGGACCGCTATGGGACCTAATACCGTGTGCGGGGACCGCTATGGGACCTAATACCGTGTGCGGGGACCGCTATGGGACCTAATACCGTGTGCGGGGACCGCTATGGGACCTAATACCGTGTGCGGGGACCGCTATGGGGCATAATACCGTGTGCGGGGACCACTATGGGACCTAATACCGGACCGCTATGGGACCTAATACCGTGTGCAGAGGCTGCTATGGGACCTAATATCGTGTCTTGGGGCCACTATATGACATAATACGGTGTGTAGGGGCCACTATGTGACATAATACGGTGTGCAGAGGCTGTTATGGGATATAATACCTTGTGCAGGGGCCGCTATGGGACATTATTCTGTATAACGGTGTGTTTTATGCATTAAGGATTTGTTTTTGCACAGAAAACACAGGCATTTTTTTTTTTGTGCAAAAATGCACCATGTGAACGCAGTTTTACATTGAAGTAAAAGTTCCAGTGGCCTAAGACTATATCTGCATCCAGATACATAGCGTGTATTCACCATAAGGATGCCGCCATACGCTGCTCTTGGACACATACAGTACATTTACCACTAATTGGCAGCTGCACATGGACTTTCATTGCTTCTAATCGGAAAGTACAGGAGCGTCCCAGGAAATAGCAGTAAACGCATGCGTCCTAAAGCATCTGGTGGCAGCACTTCTGTGTTATGGTTTGTGGTATATGACTTTAGTTTAGGGGTCGTCAGACTTACAATTATTGACCGGCACTCCGAGTACCTCAGCTTCGATTTTTTAATTAAAATCGGCACGCCGAACAAAAAAGGTTGCCTACCCCTGCTCTAGAGGATGAAGTTAAGTGGCTTAACCCCTTAAGGACCCAGCCATTTTTCGTTTTTGCATTTTTGTTTTTCCCTCCCCACATTCCAAGAGCCATAACTTTTTCATTTTTCAGTTCACAGACTCACATGATGGCTTATTGTTTGCGAAACAAATTGTACTTTGTAATGTCACTATTCAATATGCTGTGGAATGTACTGGGAAGCTGGAAAAAAATTCAGAATGAGGTGCATTTGGAGAAAAACTGCATTTGCGCCAATTTCATATGGATTTCATTTTTATGGGGTTCAGTGTGTGGTAAAAATGACATGTTACCTGTTTTCTGCAGTTCAGTGCGAACACGGTGATACCAAATTTATATAGTATTTGTAATGTTTTGATACCTTTTAAAAAATTAAAAACTTTGCAAAATAGAAAAAAAAAATTGTGACACCTGAAACTTTTTTTTTTATATTTACATGTATGAATCTGGGTAAGGCGTCTTTTTATGCGGGACAACATGACGTTTTTATTGATACCATTTGGGGAAAGATCTGATGGTTCGATCACTTTTTATTCAATTTTTTATAGGAGGCAAAGTCTTGAAAAAACACTATTTGGCCATTTTGATTTTTTTTTCGCTGCTACGCCGTTCACTGTATGGGATAAATATTTTAATACAGTGGGGAAAAAAAGTATTTAGACAGCCACCAATTGTGCAAGTTCTCCCACTTAAAAATATGAGAGAGTCCTGTAATTGACATCATAGGTAGACCTCAACTATGAGAGACAAAATGAGAAAACAAATCCAGAAAATCACATTGTCTGATTTTTTTAAGAAATTATTTGCAAATTATGGTGGAAAATAAGTATTTGGTCAATAACAAAAGTTCATCTCAATACTTTGTTATATATCCTTTGTTGGCAATGACAGAGGTCAAACGTTTTTTGTAAGTCTTCACAAGGTTGGTACACACTGTTGCTGGTATGTTGGCCCATTCCTCCATGCAGATCTCCTTTAGAGCAGTGATGTTTTGGGGCTGTCGCTGGGCAACACGGACTTTCAACTCCCTCCAAAGGTTTTCTATGGGGTTGAGATGTGGAGACTGGCTAGGCCACTCCAGGACCTTGAAATGCTTCTTAAGAAGCCACTCCTTCGTTGCCCTGGCATTATGCTTGGGATCATTGTCATGCTGAAAGACCCAGCCACATTTCATCTTCAATGCCCTTGCTGATGGAAGGAGGTTTGCACTCAAAATCTCTCGATGGCCCCATTCATTCTTTCATGTACATGGATCAGTCGTCCTGGTCCCTTTGCAAACAAACAGCCCCAAAGCATGATGTTGCCACCCCCATGCTTCACAGTAGGTATGGTGTTCTTTGGATGCAACTCAGCATTCACTCTCCTCCAAACACGACGAGTTGTGTTTCTACCAAACAGTTCTACTTTGGTTTCATCTGACCATATGACATTCTCCCAATACTCTTCTGGAACATCCAAATGCTCTCTAGCAAACTTCAGACGGGCCCAAATATGTACTGTCTTAAGCAGGGGGGACACGTCTGGTACTGCAGGATCTGAGTCCCTGGCGGTGTAGTGTGCTACTGACAGTAGTCTTTGTTTCTGCAGGTCATTCACTAGGTCCCCTAGTGGTTCTGGGATTTTTGCTCACCATTCTTGTGATCATTTTGACCTCTCTCATCTTTTTAAGTGGGAGAACTTGCATAATTGGTGGCTGACTAAATACTTTTTTTTCCCCACTGTACTTCGGGCATTTTGGAGCGTAGGGATACCTAATGTGTTTATGTTTACTTTTGTTTATTTACTTTTATATTTGATCTAGGGAAAGGGGGGTGATTTGAACTTTTGTGTTTTTTTTATACTTTTAAAAACTTTTTTTTTCTCTTCTTTTACTTTTATGATCAGACCCCCTAGGGACCTTGAAACCTAGGGGGTCTGATTGCTCATACTATTCACTGCAATACTACTGTTTTGCAGTGAATAGCAAAATGCCTTCACTTCTATTAGACGATGCCTTTGGCATCATGTAATAGCTCTAATGTATTGACAAGCCTGGGAGCCTTCAATAGGCTCCCGGCTGTCATGGCAACCGATCGGTGAAAAATGGCAGCGCCTGTGCAATTTAGACGCCGCAGTCCTGTTTGACCACGACATCTAAAGGATTAACAGCCGCAATCGGTGCAGGCACCTATCGCTGCTGTTAGCGGCGGATGCTGGCTGTATTATACAGCCGGCATCTGCCCTGTATGGAGAGAGCTCAGCTCCTGAGCGCTCTCTCCATACATCCTCATGCGACACAGGACGTACTATTACGTCCTGGGTCGCTAAGGGGTTAAAGACAAGGCAACTGAAGCTGAGGACATGTTCAGGCGTAATAACATCAAAATCAGAGGAAATCTTCCTCACTGAGCTATCTGTCTACCTAAAACACCTGTTCCAGGTTATCGCACCAACATTGCCAGATCTTGACTTAACTTTTGACTGTGCCGATCGCCTTCCTAAATCAAGAGCGGCGCCTGAATCCTCCCCAAGAGATACATTGGTCAGAGTACACTTTTACCACGTTATGGAGCTCATCATGTTTGTTTCCAGAAAGTTACAGAAGCTTTCTGATCCTTATGCTGACATCTCCTTCGGATGTCTCTGCAGCTACACTACAAGCTAGATGGGACTTTGCAGTCATCACAAAATCGATCCGAAACAACCGCTGAGGCTTCCCTACCAAGGTACTGATCACACGGAATGGAACCTTCACTGTTGTCTTCTCCATACAGAATGGCCTGCGCCTCCGGCAATCTTGGAATCTTATGCCGCCTGATTCTACTGCAGCACATAAGGACCGGAGGTCCCCTCATCTTGACAGAGAATGGCACTCAGTGGGATGATTCCCTGCTCTTCTTGAACCTCAGGGACTATATGTATCTTTAACTCTGGTTATCCTAGCATACTGTTTGCCTACTTAAGGTAGTTTTGACGGTTTATTGCAGAGCTGTTATGTCGTTTTTATGCTTCTTCCCCCCCAGGAGATAGTGGTTCTATGCACTACGCCCACTTCTACAGGTACTCATTTTAATAGTTCTACTAGGCCATGCTTCATTATTATGTTGTGTTATTGTTTTCTGGTTACCCCATACTGCAGACTTCATTTTGATTTCTCACCTGATGATGCTACAGGCTTTTCTGGCTGTCAGTGTGTTGGAGATGGGTCTCCTGTTCTATGCAAATCTATTTTTGATTTACGACGGTACTTAAGGTCTCCTTCCTCACTGCTAAGGGCCTGAATAGCCCTTATAAACGTAGCTTAATGTGGAGAGAGGCAATGCGCTCAGGTTGTGACGTACTAATGGTGCAAGGAAACCCATTCCCACACTGAAAAATCCACCATTGTCACGCATGGGCATTTTCCTCATATTTTTGTCGCCTCAGGCTCCCGCGAAACGAAAGGGTGTTATGATAGCTGATAAAAACACAGTTGTATTTACCCCCCTCTCTATGATACTGGACCCTTTGGGAAGTTATATAGGCCTCACAAATGAAAAATGTTCTTTATAACATTGACAATGTCTTCTTCCCTAACAAACGTCAGGCTAAGTTTCTGTCTAACCCAGGGGTCGGTAACCCCTGGCACGCGTGCCAAGAGCAGCACGCAAGGCTTATTTCCCTGGCACGGCAGCGGAGTCCTCATCCAGCAGTTTCGATCGGACCAAACACGGCCGAAACGAAACTGCTATTATTATACTCTGGGGTTTCTTCAGACCCCAGAGTATAATAAGCAGAGCCCTCTGGGAGGTAACAAACATAAAGAACAATGCCACTCACCATTCCATGCTCCGCAGCCGCTGTGTACTCTTCGGGCGCTTCTGCCTGAAGTCAGCTGACAGGGCCTCAGGGGTCGCGTCTGCGTCTGACGTCATTACACATAATGACGCGACGTGACCCCTGAGACTCAATGAGCGGTTGCTGACTACAGGCAGAAGCGCCCAAAGAGAACAGAGCGGCTGCGGAGCATGGAATGGTGAGTACATTGTTTTTTTATGTTTGTCACCTCTCTTCGCCCCCTAAACTTATTATACTCTGTGGTCTGAAGAGACCCCAAGGTATAACAATAGCTAGTGAGTGGCACAAATTGGAATATTACAAAAGTTAGAATAATATACCGTGTGCAGGGGCCACTATGGGACAAATACCATGTGCAGAGGCCCCTATGGGACAAATACCGTGTGCAGAGTCCACTATGGGAAAAATACCGTGTGCAGGGGCCGCTATGGGACATAATACCGTGTGCAGGGGCCACTATGGAACATAATACCGTGTGCAGGCGCCACTATGGGATATAATACCGTGTGCAGGGGCCGCTATGGGACAAATACCGTGTGCAGAGGCCGATATGGGACAAATACCATGTGCAGAGGCCGCTATGGGACATACCGTGTGCAGAGGCCACTATGGGACATAATATCGTGTGCAGAGGCCGCTATGGGACATAATACCGTGTGCAGAGGCCGCTATGGGACATAATATTGTGTGCAGGGGCTGCTATGGGACATAATACCGTGTGGAGGCGCTGCTATGGGATATAATACCGTGTACAGGAGCTGCTATGGGACATAGTACTGTGTGCAGGGACTGCCATGGCTGTGAGACATAATACCATGTGCAGGGACCACTATGGGACATTATTCTGTATAACGGTGTGTTTTCTGTATTAAGGATGTGTTTTTGCACAGAAAACTCAGGCTTTTTTTTTTTTTTTTGTGCAAAAATGCACCAGTTTTACATCGAAGTAAAAGTTCCAGTGGCCTAAGAATATAGCTGCATCCAGATACATAGTGTGTTTTCACCATAAGACTGCTGCCATACGGTACTCCTGGACACATACATTTACCACGAATTGGGGGCTGCACATGGACTTTCATTGTTTCTAATCAGAAAGTACAGGAGCGTCCCAGGAAATAGCAGTAAACGCATGTGTCCTAAAGCATCTGGTGGCAGCACTTCTGTGTTATGGTTTGTGGTATATGACTTTAGTTTAGGGGTCGTCAGACTTACAGTTATTGACCGACACTCAGAGTACCTCTTTGATTTTTTAATTAAAATCGGCACGCCGAACAAAAAAGGTTTCCTACCCCTGGTCTAACCTGTTCCCTTAAGATTAGAGCTTTCACCAAAGGTCTTTTAATACTTGGAGGAGATTTTAATTTGGTCTTAGATCCTTCAATGGACTGTACTGCCCGTTCACGAAATTGTCTTCTTTGAGCATCTTTTTGATGCTCTGAGAGGGACTACACGTTTTTCTCCCCCCCCCCCCTTAACGTCTACTCAAGTGTAGACTTTTTTCCTGTTGTCGGGCCCTGCTCTTTTACAAACACAGTCCACCAAGGTTGGGGACATCACATGGTCGGATCACGCTCCTATACTGCTTGCTTTAAATGAGAAATTCCTTTCCCCTCCCCCCTCCAAGTAGAGACTTAATGACTCCATTTTAAACTCTCCTGATTGTTACCAAGCTTCTCCTATCTGAACTAAAAGAACTTTTCCTCACTAACGCCAGGTTGGTTTGTGATCCAGACGTGGCATACATCAGAGGAGTCTTCATTAAGATAGGTTCTCAACTTAAACACAAGAGAGAACAGGATTTCAAATCATTAATTTCCCGTATTGCAGCCTTGGAAAAGAAAAATAAAGAATCTACCTCTGTATCTATTTCCACTAAACTCAGATCTCTCAAAATACAATTACAAACTCTATTGGCAGTGCAATATGATAGAACACTCAAATGCTACCAATTACAAACATACTTGCATAATAATAAGGTTGGAGACTTCCTGGCTAGGAAAGTGAAGCAGTCTCAGACAAAATCTCGCATAGTGTACTTTGCAAATTCTCATGGTCAAGTTATATTGTATTATGAGCCTCTGTATAATTTGAAAGATGATCCCATGACCCCACAACCCTCTAGTGCAGATACCAACAGCTTTCTTCAGTCTCTCTCCCTACCCACAATACCTCATTTGAAATTACAGTACATCTCGACCCCTTTTACCGCTCATGAGGTCATCGCTGCAAAGGGATCCTGGAAACCTCATAAGGTTCCTGGACTGGACGGATTTACTAACAATTACTATAAGTCATTTTCTTCCCTCTTAGCCCCACAACTTGCTGCCTCATTCAAAGCATCCGAAACTGGTAGCTTTCATTCTGAAATGTTGGAGGCGACTATTGTTACTCTGCCTAAGTTGGGAAAGGAACCAACTACCCCTGCAAATTTCTGCCCTATTTTTTTTGCTAAACAGTGATATCAAAATTTATGCGAAGATCATGGCAGACTGCTTATATGCTGTGCTGCCAAACCTAGTGCAGTCATACCAGGTGTGGTTTGTGGCGGGCTGCCAGGCTCTTGATGACACGAGGTGTTTTATGAACCCGATTCAGTGGGTGGAGACTACACGAACGCCTTCCCTGCTCCTGGATGTGGAGAAGGCGGAGAGTTCACTGGGGTTATCTATCTAGTATTTTAAATAAATTTGGAATACAAGGCTTGCTTAAATCTGCTATCCTTGCCCTTTATTTGGCACCCTTGGCTAAAGTTTTGACCTCTGGTTTTCTTTCTAACAGAGTCCATTCGCAATAATCCATTAATTTCGGGCATTTCTGTAGGCCCGACGTCCCACAAGATAAGCTTATCCGATGGATGATGCCCTTCTATCTCCGTCATTAACCCTCTCATTTCTGTTCTGACTCTAAATAACTTTGGGGCAGTATCCTACTATAAAGTTAATGCCTCCAAGTCCCAAATACTTAATATTGGTATAGATGAACCTACATAGACTTTCCTGTATGGAGTTTCATTCCAATGGCAGACTGGCCCACTTCCCTATGTGGGCACATCCCTGGCCAGCCCGAGCTCTGCACTATTCTCAGCTAACTATACCCCACTTCTTACAAAGGTTTCTAAATGCATTTAATTACTCAACCCAGTAAAAATGTTGATATTACCTGTAATTTTATATATCTTTAGAAATGTCACCATACCATTGCCTAACTCATATTTCGTTAGATTACAAGGTTTGCTCACCAACTTTATTTGGAATGGTTGGAGGCCAAGGATACGGCACCCTTTACTTACTCGATTGCGTAAAGAAGGGGGTATGGGAGTCCCGGATATCAGGAGATATTGTATGTTCACTGTCCTCACTCATTTCATTGGTGGCGTGATGCCTCTCCCCTGCGGTGGGTTTCTATTGAATAGACAGCAGCAAGCGTTCTGTTTATTGTCCTTCTGTATCATGCCCTCCACTACCCCTGAAAAGCCCTTTGCAATCCATAGTGGCCTCTAGACAAGCATGGTTCTCTTTGCTTAAAACTAACAAGAAGGATTGAACTAAACCCCTCTGGGATTTACCATTAAGGTTTGATAAGGGGATAATGCATATCAAACATTTGCTGACAGAAGGCGAGTTACGCCCCTTCCAGGACCTTTGTAGCTCACACTCTCTCTCCCTCAAGGAATTTTATAAATGCCTCCAAATAAGGGATATCTTACGACCCTCCCTCCTCTCTGACCGATTTTGTGCCGTGTTCAGCATACTCTCACTTTATGGATGTCACAGGAAAATCTAAGAAGACTTCGAATTTTTACTTGTCTCTTATTAATGGGCCCATTGAGTCTAAACCGGGGTATATTCTTAGATGGGACCTTTTTCAGACCTGAAAACCCAACACTCATCTAATTGGTACTTGGGACTTAAATGGGTATCCAAAATCTTGAAAAGTAGCACCCATTGTGAAGTTGTCCAAAAATACTGCTCTGCTGGTACTGAACCCGTGTTCAGCATGGCTCCTACTTTCATATGTTGTGGAAATGCCCGTCTGTATGTAATTTATGGTTGGTGGTATCCTAATTAATTTTTGCGTTAATGCAGTCTCCCTTTTACCATGGAAGCCTCCATGACCTTATGTTTTATAGGCCTAGATGCAGTACATGAGTCAGTGAGATTTTTGGTGGGTAATATTATCTTGGCCGCCCACCTAATGATTGCTAGGTCTTGGAAGGTTAACGTCCCCCTGACTACCACAGAATTATGATCGCTACTTAAATTCAACTATGGAGATCATGACTCATAGAAGACTGCATCCTACAAAACCCCTCCCTCCACACTGGAACATATATGGAATACTTTTTCTCTCCCAGGGCTCCACACAGTAATCACTTGCCCAGACTCATGCTGTTTTCCTTCTTCTCCATTCTTCCTTGTAGCAAGCTTCTCCCTGTTCACCCTGTAGACCTAGGATTCCTACTGTTAAAACATTTGGGTCTCTCCCCATCTGAGGTTTCATAGTCAGATGGAGATAGCTCAACCCTCTCCTTCTCATTTAAGATGTGTACATATGCTCTATTCTCTTTAAATTCTGATAGGTCGCTCTGGAATTGGAAGTGTTTCCTAGTTTTGATTAGAGTCAAGAACTGTTCGATGTTAATCTGTAAATTTTTTTTTTTTTCCTCATACTCTGGGTCATTAGTGAATCTGTTTGCCGCCTCAATATTTTCTTTCAACTCCAATGTAGATTTCTCTAAATTAACCTGTTATTCCTCAACCAACATGTTCATAAGTCAGAGTGAACTTTCCATCACTTCCTTTTTCCCACTTTTTCATGAGGTTAGGGGACCTGAGTCGTTTATTTGGTAATACACTGTGTTCCAAATTATTATGCAAATAATATTTTCTCATATTTTCCAAAATTACCTATATGAATTGCAGTCATTGTCATTTTCCAGTCATCAACTATTCGAGTATAATTGAAAGGTTTTTGAACAAACTGCCTATGATAACAGTATATTTAAAAAAATAAATAAATAACTCAAAATGCATGTTTTAAATTATTATGCACAGCAGAATTTGCAACCTTTTCATTTTTATTAAGAACAAAAAAATGGTCATTGTGAAATTATAAGCATTAGCAGGTTATTACAAACTGAAATCAAACAGTTTTCAAGCCAAAACTTTATTCTAGGTGATGTTACATTTGCACATAGAACCCCTTGTTCGAAAGAAGCTTCTGAACTCTCTCGTCCATTGAATGTCAGTTTTTGGATGGTTTCTGCTTCAATTGTTTTGCATGAGGACAGAATACCCTCCCAGAGCTGTTGCTTAGATGTGAACTGCCTCCCGCCATCATAGACACTCCTTTTGATGATGCTCCAGAGGTTCTCAATGGGGTTGAGATCAGGGGAGCATGGGGGCCACACCATAAGTTTGTCCCCTTTTATGCCCATAGCAGCCAGAGATGCAGATGTGTTATTTGCAGCATGAGACGGTGCATTATCATGCATGAAAATGATCTTTCTGTGGAATGCATGGTTCTTCTTCTTGAACCATGGCAGGAAGTGCTGTTTGAGAAACTCCACATACATTATGGAGTTCATCTTTACCCCTTCAGGGATCCTAAAGGGGCTGACCATCTCCCTCCCCATGATTCCAGCCCAAAACATTACGCCACCTCCTCCTTGTTGGCGCCGTAGCCGTGTTTACATGGGGTGTCCAACAAGCCATCCTCCACTCCATCCATCTGGACCATCGAGCGTTGCACGGCACTCATCGGTGAACAAAACAGTTTTGAAGTCAGTCTTCATGTATTGTTTGGCCCACTGGAGCCGTTTCTGCTTGTGTGCAGTGGATAGAGGAGGTCGACAGGATGGCTTACGCACAGCTGCAAACCTCTGAAGGACCCTGCATCTTGTTGTTCGGGGGACGTTGGAGGCACCTTAATAATGTGCTGCTTAATAATGTGGGACAGCCTTCTTAAGTAGTCTTGCCTTTAATTGGACACACCTGCCAAACTAATTAGCACAGGTGTCTGCAATTGCTTTCAGTGATATAAAGAGCCCTGACACACATCACCATCAATGAGTTTAACTGACAAACAAAAAAATTCTTACCTTATCACTCCTAAACACTTTTTGCATAATAATTTGGAACACAGTGTACTGTGTGTTGTGACCTCTGGGGACTATGCCGTGTTCAATATATATATATTTTTTTTCAACCCCTGGACCTCCCACCAGGATCTGACATGATTTCGACACACCTTAGTGAGTTGTTTGAAAACCCCCTTGATGCAATTACCTCTCATACAAAATTCACCGGAGGACAAAAGTTCTAATAATAATCAGCGTAATTGGCTGATAAATAAAATAACTAAATCTTTATTGATATACACTAAAAATATTCCCAGATATAAAAATCTATAAAATAGAAACGATATGATGCAATATCACTATTCAATTTGCGGTTTATAGATCTTTGTAGTTAGGGGGTGGGAGAGATCATTTACTTTGGTGACATCTGATCATTTGTTGTCATGTTACTAATTCTTGTATAGTGTGGATTGCGATGGTGCGCTTTGGTGCATTGCATCCACATCGTTGACTTTTGATCAGGTTACCGATATATGTCACCTTATCTTTACCTCCTGGTCTAGGTTGATTGCAACCTGTTGGTGTACTTCATCAATATTAGTGACATCTGATCACCTACCGATCTAATAATAATAATCCTTAAATAGTCCCACCATGGGGAAATTCAGTGTGTTACAGCAGCAAAGAAACAATACAAATACAACATATACAAGAATGTTCCAAGGTAGAGGCATTTCATTGATAGTAGATAGACAGATAAGAAGTAGTCGTGGGGGGGGGGGGGGGTGGGGGATATCCCAAACAGAAAGATATTTCAGTTCTCTGTATGGACTACTCTCCGCTTATGTCGGTGTTGGTTGTACAGCCTAACCGCAGTTGGAAGGAAAGATTTCTGATAGAGCTCCATCTCACACTTAGGGTGAAGTAGTCGGTCACTGACAGTACTGCCCAGCGCTATCACAGTCTCATGCATGGGATGGGAGTTATTCTCCCGCATGGAGCTCACGACGGACAGTATCCTTCTGTCACCCACCACCTGCACCAGGTCCAGTGGGCTCCCCAGGACAGAGCTGGCCCTTGTAATCAGCTTGTCAAGTTTATTTCTGTCCCTAGACGATATACTGCTCCCCCAGCAGGCCACTCCGAAGTAGATGGCTGATGCCACTACAGAGTTGAAAAAAGCCTAAGTGCACCATGGGCTCTAAAGGCTCTTAGCCTCCTAAGCAGGTAGAGCCAGCTGTGGCCCTTCCTGTACAGCACCTCCATGTGATCTGCCCAGTCCAGCTTATTATTAACCCCTTAAGGACACAGCCCAAAAGTGCGTTAAGGACCAGGCCTTGTTTTTCAAAACTGACGTGTCTCTTTATGTGGCAAGAACTTTGAGACGCTTTAACTTACTCAAGTGATTTTGAGATTGTTTTCTCGTGACACATTGTACTTCATGTTAGTGGTAAACACTAATCAATATTTTTGTATTTATTTATAAAAAAATAGGATATTTGATGGAAATTTGGAAAAAAAAATCGCAATTTTCAAAATGTGAAAGTCTCTGCTTTTCAGACAGTCATACCACCCAAATACATTAATAAATATTATCTACCATATCTCTGCTTTATATTGACATCATCTTTTAATTGTCCTTTAATTTATTTTGGATGTTAGAAGGCTTACAAGTGTAACAGCGATTTTCCAGATTTACAAGAAAATTTCCCAAACTAATTTTTTAGGGACCACTTCAGTTCTGAAGGGGATTATAAAGGCCTATATATTAGAAACCCCCCATAAATCACCCCATTTTCAAAACTGCACCCCTGAAATAATTCAAAACAGCATTTGGGAAGTTTGTTAACCCTTTAAGCATTTCACAAGAATTAAAACGATATCGAGGTGAAATTTAGACATTTCATTTTTTTCCACTAATCCCTTCATTTAGCCCTAAATTTAACACCTTCACAAAGGGTTAAAGGAGAAAATGCATCTCCCAGTTTATTATACAATTTCTCCCGAGAAATACCCCACATGTGGGTGTAAATTGATGTTTGGGCATTCGGCAGTGCACAGAAGGGAAGGAGCGACACTGGACGTTTGAAAAGCAGATTTTGCTGGAATAGTTTTCAGGTGCCATGTTGCATTTGAAGAGCCCCCAAAGTACCAAAACAATGGAAACCCCCTAAAAGTGACCCCATTTTAGAAACTACACCCCTCACAGAACTCATCAAGGGGTATTCTGAGCATTTTGACCCCACAGCTGTTTCACAGATTTTACTAACACTGGGATGTATAAATGAAAAATTACTAAAACATCACTTTATCCCCAAAGTTTTCATTTTCACAAGGGGTTAAAGGAGAAAAAGGACCCCATAGTTTGTTAAACAATTTCTCCTGAACACAGCAATGCCCCATATGTGGTCATAAACTGCTGAATGGGTACATGGTGGGGCTCAGAATGGAAAGAGCGCTATTTTGCTTTTGTAGGGCAGATTTTGCTGGAATAGTTTTCAGGTGCCATGTTGCATTTGCAGAGCCCCCAAAGTACCAAAACAGTGGAAACCCCCTAAAAGTGACCCCATTTTGGAAACCACACCCCTCACAGAACATGTCAAGGGGTATAGTGAGCATTTTGAACCCACAGCTGTTTCACAGATTTTATTAACATTGGGACATGAGAATGAAAAATTTCTTTTTTTTCCAATAAACTGTCAATTTAGCCCCAAATTTTTCATTTTCACAAGAGGACAAAGGAGAAAAAGCTCCCCAAAGTTTGTTACATAAATTCTCCTGAACACAGAAATGCCCCATATGTGGTTGTAATCTGCTGTATGGGTACATGGTGGGGCTCAGAATGGAAAGAGCGCTATTTAGCTTTTGGAGGGCAGAATTTGCTGGAATAGTTTTCGGGTGCCATGTCGCATTTGCAGAGCCCCTACAGTACCAATACAATGGAAACCCCTCAAAAAGGACCCCATTTTGGAAATTACACCCCTCATAGAATTTATCTAGGGGTATAGTGAGCATTTTGACCTCACAGCTGTTTCACAGATTTTATCATCATTGGGACGTAAACATGAAAAATTACTTTTTTTCCAATAAACCGTCCATTTAGCGGCATATTTTTAATTTTTGCAAGTGGTTAAAGAAGAAAAAACACCCCACAGTTTGTTACACAATTTCTTCTGAACACAGAAATGCCCCATATGTGGTTGTAATCTGCTGTATGGGTACATGGTGGGGCTCAGAATGGAAAGAGCGCTATTTGGCTTTAGGAGGGCAGATGTGGCTGGAATAGTTTTCAGGTGCCATGTCGCATTTGCAGAGCCCCTAAAGTACCAATACAATGGAAACCCCTCAAAAGGGACCCCATTTTAGAAACTACACCCCCCAAGGAATGTATCAAGGGGTATTATCATTTTGAGCCTAAAAATGCTTCCCAAAAATTGATGTACAAAGTGAAAATTGAAGTTTTTGAAGAAATATCCAATTTCAGAATATGTTGCGGCCACTTTGTGGCATCAGAGACATGCACTCCTAAAACTATTAAGTGGGCTATCCCGGGGGAAAAAAATTATATATGTGGGTGTAACCTGCTGCTTGGGAACACAGCAGGGCTCAGAAGGGAAGGAGCACTGTGTTTTTTTAGCTTTTGGAGTACAGATTTAGAGGGACTTTCTGGTCGCCATGTTGTTTTTGCAGAGCCCTGGAGGTGCCAGTAAACTGGAATTCCCCAAGAAGTGACTCCCATTTTGTAGGGGCGATTTTAGGGTCTCTGCAAATGTGACATGGCGTCCAAAAACCAACAATCTAAATCTGCGCTCCAAAAGCACATAGCGTTCCTTCACATCTGCACCCTGCTGTGTGCCCAAATCACAGTTTATGCCCACATGTATGACACTGGTGTACCCAGGATAACATACTTAATGCCATATGTGGGTATAAACTGCTGTTTGGGCACAGCCGAGCACAGAAGGGAAGGAGCGCTATTTTGGTTTTTAGAGCACAGTTTGGTTTATGGACACCATGTCACTTTTGCAGAGCCCATGAATTGCCAGTAAAGTGGAATCCACAGACTTGTGACCCCATTTTGGAAACTACACCCTTCAAGGGATTTATCAAGTGGTGTAGCGAGCATTATTAACCCTTAAGTGTTGCATTCTTTTAATTTCCAGAAATGAATGCACAGATGATAATGAAAAGTTAAAAATAACATTTTTCCATAGATACGCCATTTCAGTGCCCGATATGTTGTGCCCAGCTTATGTCTGCAGAGACACACACTCCAAAAACTGTTAAGCGGGTATCCCGGGCACAACAGCTTTTGGAGCGTTCATCTCTGATACAAGCCGGGCACAACATATTACGCACTGAAATGACGTATTCCTGGAAAAATTGTCATTTTCACCTTTCACAATCAGCTGCGTATTCATTTATGGATAATAAATTATAGCAACACTTGGGGGTTAAAAATGTTCACTGTACCCCTGGATAAATTCCTTCAGGGGTGTAGTTTCCAAAATGGGGTAACATGTCAGGGGATTCCACTTTACTGGCGTTTCAGCTCTGCAAAAGTGCAATGGTGTCCAAAAACCAAACCGTCCAAGCCTGTGCTCCAAAAACCAAATAGCGCTCCTTCCACTCTATGCCCAGCTGTGTCCATACAGCAGTTTATACCCACATATGACATTAAGTACGTTATTATGGGTACGACAAGTGTAATACATGTGGGCATAAACTGCAGTTTGGGCACACAGCCGGGCGCAGAAGAGAAGGAGCGCTATGTGGCTTTTGGAGTGCAGATTCAGATGTTTGGGATCTGGACGCCATGGCATGTTTGCAGAGCCTGTAAGGTACCAGAAAAGTGGATTCCCCAAAGGAGTGACCCTATTTTGAAAACTGCACCCCTCAAAGAATTTATCAAGGGGTGTAGTAAGCATTAGTATCCCAGACGTGAATACACAGCGGATGGGGAAAAGTGAATATGTAAGCTGTGCGGAGTGCATTGGGAACACCAAATTCCCTACTATTTCCCCAGTAGTTCCTATTATTGGGGAGGTCACTCTGGGGGTCACTTCTGGTTTATTTTCCCTCATAAGCTCTAAATCTGGGGTGTCCCCTGATATCTGCTCACACAGCTTATACATTCCCTTAATGACGCAGCCAGTTATGGTCTAAAGATTTGGCGATTTTTGGGGTTTTTGTCTTCACATTGTATGAGCTATATTTTCTTTATTTCTCCGGTGATGTAGCCATATGAGGGCTTGTTGTTTGCGGGGTGAGATGTATTTTGTAATGACATCATCTTTGGGCGCCTATAACCTATTGAATACATTTTATTAACTCTTTCTTGTTGGATTAAAAAATACCCCATCAATTCTGACACTGCGTTTTACCTTTGAAATTTTTCACCATGCAGCATAAAGCATAAGTAACATGTTACCTTTTTTCTACGGGTCGGTACGATTACGGAGATACCTCATTTATACTGGTTTTTTTATGCGATACTAATTTTGCAGAACAAAAACCCATTTGGGGACATAAATTAATTGTTTTTTCATCGCCATCTCCTGAGATGCGTAACATTTTTATTTTACGGTTTACAGAGTTGGTTTAGGGCTTATTTTTTTGCGGGACAACCTGTGCTTTTTATTGGTACTGTTTTGGGGTACATATGACTTTTTGATCACTTTTTATGGCATATTTTGTAAGGTGAGATGGCAAAAAATCATTACTTTTGGCGAGTTTTTTCCGTTTTTTTTTCTCTGACGTTCACCGTGTACATTAAATATTGTTTCAGTTTTATTGTACAGGTTGTTACGGACGCGGGGTCACTGAGCAGACCCCAGGCTGCAGGTTATAGGTATCGGCACCCCCCGATCTCGCCGCGGGGGGTGCCGATTGGAGCGGCAACATAGCGGAACCCCTTGGATGCTGCGGTCATGTTTGACCGCGGCATCCAAGGGGTTAAAACCTCGGATCGGAACTCAGTTCCGACCGGGGGATATGGAGCAGGGTGTTAGCTGTCAGTTACAGCTAACACCCGGTTCCGATGCCGCCCGCTCAGATAGTGAGCGAGCGGCCGCCCCAGGGCGTACTAATACGCCCTGTTGCGCTAAGTACCAAGCGCACAGGACGTAATAGTACGTCCAATGTCGTTAAGGGGCACATCCAGGTACTTATAGGTGTTGAAAATCTTTATGCCCGTCCCCTGGTTTAGGAGGGCATCTGCATTTACAGAAGTCCACCACCATCTCCTTGGTTTTCCCAGCGTTAATCTTCAGGTGGTTCCGCTGGCACCAGTCCACAAAATCCTGGTTCAGTATCATCGTCTGTAATGAGACCTACTATTGCCACGTCATCAGAATACTTCTGTAGGGAGCAGCTAGATGAGTTGCACCTAAAATCTGCAGTGTACAGTGTGAAGAGGAAAGGGGCAAGAACTGCATTTACAGAAGTCCACCACCATCTTTAAGGCATCTGTACATGGAGGGCACAATTACTTGTGGATTCAATCGGAAGGGCTTTCCAGAGAGATTTGTAAATACGAGACTGAAACGGGGAGAGTCCTCATGCATGTGTAGCTCAGAACTGCTGGCAATAAAATACAGGGACAAAAGAATTGTCTTTCTGCTCAGCACCATCCATGCTGATACAACAGTCGCAGTAGCAGTTACACACCGAAACATGCAGGCAGAAAAACCAATGTATGTGGTGGACTACAATAAATTTATGGGCGCAGTTTACTTAAATGAACAGATGCTTAGGCCATATCTGATCTTGCGCAAATCAAGATACTGGCATATAATATATTAAAAAAAAAAAGTGTCCCTCTGCTACAACTGGTAGCATGTACAATGCCTTCGTGATTTACAAGCAATCTGGAAACCAGGCTCGCTTCCTAAAGTTCCGGGAAGAAATAATTTTCAGTCTACTTTATCCATCTGGTACTGTTCATGTGAACATTGAGTCAGAATCTGTCAGCAGGCTGCATGGCAGACATTTTCTTGACAGCTTTCCAACAATAAGAAATAAGCAAAATCCCTAGAAAAGGTGCAGGGTTTGTGCCAAACAGTATCAAACAGCTTTGCTGGGCACTAGTACCTTGAGTCTCTCCGACTCAAGGTACTACTGCCCACAGTGCCCATCAAAGCCTGCACTCTGCATTGTAGACTGTTTCCGCGAATACCACACATCTGGAAAACTTTAAATTAAGTTTTTAGAAAACTTAAGAAAAAAAAAAAAACACACCAACTATCTTTTCCGCATGTAAATGTGTTTTAGTTTGATTTATAACTTGTTTAGTGATGTTTTATATATTTCACATAAATAGAACTTTTAGCACAAGTCATGTTTGTTGTATTTTTTTTTTTTTTTTTTTTTAACACTTTGCCTAATGAGAAGAATAAATGTAAATAGAAGGGGTCGGGGTCTAATTTTTTCCACATAGTCATTTTGTCACATCACAAAACCTGTAATGATAGTATGGTGTCAGCAAACCAGCTATGGAGAATTTGGCCTCCGGAAGCCTGTTTGCACACCATTCATTGCAGGCTCTTCTGTAGGCCCAGCAAGTAAGGAATGCACCTACATTTGGTATCTATGAAATGGCATAAGTTGCTAAATATGTTATTAGGTGTTTCTCTCAAGTAGCACTCACCAGATTTTAAAAATATTTACACATATTTGGGGAAAAAAAAAAAGTCGTTTATTTTTTTTTTCCCACCAAATTCATTGAAAAGTCTTGAAAGAACCAGAGTTCCAAAATCTTTTATATGTCCTTTATTGAATAACTTGGGGGGGGGGGGGTCTAATTTATTGAATGGAGTCATTTTGGGGGTGTTCACACTGTTTTGGGCCTTCACAGCAGCTGTAATGATAGTATGGTGTCAGCAAACCAGCTATGGAGAATTTGGCCTTCAAAAGCATGTTGCATGTATAGGAAAAAGCATTTTTTTGCCCTTTTTCCTCTATATTTTTTACAAAAGTAAAATATATTGCTTATTTTGTAATAAAATGTGAAAGCCCATTATGTTCTGAGAAAAAGGAGACCAAATACAAGTAGGTTGGCACAGTAATAGAAAAAAAAATTTGTAGTTAAATTGGAACATGGCTAAAACTTGAAAATGTGCCTGGTCTGGAAAGGGGGTAAAGCATCTGGTATGGAAGGGGTTAATGATGCATCTTCAAGTTCCCCTATCGCCACGTCAGACACAGAGCGCCCTGACAACATGCAGCATACTGGAGATGCCAGGACCAGGAGGAAGGGATTTCCTGCCCAGTGAAGCCCCATCTGCAGAACCGCATCTGATCAGATGACTGCACTAGTCTGGGGCTGCCCCCATCAGGGAAACTTACACCAGGAGTCGGGAGTAGGCCAAGCAAAATCCTCTCTGCCGCAGCCCTCTTACCTCCTGCCCAGAGGCAGGAACCACATTAAGCAAGATCGGGCACAAAAACAAATCCTGATATCTGCACAACCCGGGATTATGCTCACATTAACCACAAGGGATTGTAAACAGCTTAGGTGTGAATGAAGGAGGGTTTCTTAAACAGCTGAAATTCGGACAGTCAGAACAAGCCCATACATACAAAAAGTAGTCCGACTTTCATATCATGACAGTAAGGATGAGTAGAGCTCTCTAATAAGGAGAAGGAAACATTTCTTTACTGATAGTACAAAGTTTCACGTGTACTGATCATTTGTGAAAAGTTGTTTTTATAATTGAAGGTACGCTTTAAACAATAATATCTGACATCAAACAGCAATCTAATCAATATATTAGGACAGTAACACAGAATTTAGTAGTCAAATGAGTCAGTAAATAAAAAATCAATATTCCTACATTACAGCAATGTGTAAGCAAAGATGGAAGTAACAAAGATGCAGAAACATTGGGCATAGAAGGCCCTATGTAGGAATTTTTCTGCTTACAGTGGGTTCACACCTGCGCTTGCTATCCGTCCGTTGCCAATCCAGTGAAAATCTCGGCGAACTGGATTGGCATTGGATACAGACCGGTCAGCGACGCATTGGTTAAAAACCCATTCATTTGAATGGGTTTTTAAAGCAATGTGCTAGTGTGCGCTTACACCCTCTGTGCTGCGAATCCTTTTTTTTTTCGTCGGACACGAAGTCCTGCCTGTCCGACTTTGTTTCCGACGAAAAAAAAAGGATTCGCAGCGCAGAGGGTGTAAGCGCACAACCGCGCATTGCTTTAAAAACCCATTCAAATGAATGGGTTTTTAACCAATGCTTCGCTGACCGGTCTATATCCAATGCCAATCCAGTTCGCCGAGATTTTCACTGCATTGGCAACGGACGGACTGGAACGCAGGTGTGAACGAAGCATTAACTTGACAGTCACTACTGCTTGCTACCTACTTATTTTAAAGGGAGTCTCTCACCAGAATCCAGCGCATCAACTCACCAGATAAGTATGTTAGAGTCAACCGAATCAAACTGTTAATTCCTTGTGAATCCGTGCCTCCCATTGATATCGCTGTTTTGGCAATATGAAAATGAGCGGGTTTCCGCTTATCTCTTTGGAGCAGTGGCAACACCCTCATTGCTGCAAAGAGCTTATGGGCATGTAGATAAAAACAGCAACCAAGCACGGTTTGGTTTAGATGACCCTAACCTATCTAGCTGAAGGCTGGGTTGATTATATACTGGGTTCTGGTGACAGACCCCCTTTAACTTTTGTAATGAGCCATAAAAAAAAAACGAAAAAACGTCTATTGATCCAGCAATGACAACTTCGTATATCAGCAAGGAGTAGCAAAGTAGCAATGATTGCAAATGATGACCACAATCAGAAAAAAAGGCTACAAGTAAACATTTTGGCTGAAAGTGCTACCATTTGTGTTACAATATGGATCCCCAATCAAGTTACCAAAAGATCTAAGACCGGTAATGTGAAATTTAATTGATGATTTATATAAATGTTATTTGCTACACATATACTTTAAAAGATCAGCAGCACACAATGTGGAGATAAAAAAGAAAAAGCAAATATGAATAACTTAAAATTACATTAGGCACTTCAAGTTAACGTGAAAATTTAATTCTAGCATTCTTCATAACCAATGGCTCAAAAACTATTCCCTAGAATTACTTTTTAACAGAAAATAAAATTTTAATTTGAGAACACATGTTGCAGAAAAATTGGGTTTTCTTGCTGTAGATTATGCTGGTTTTTGAGTCAAAGCCAGGAGTGAATTTAACAGAAAGGAACACTTACATTGTTCCCTTATGTTTCCTATTGATTTTGAAGCTACTATTGGGTTTTGGCTCAAAAGGTTGCACCAAATCTGCAATAAAAAAACAAAAAACAAAAAAAATAGACACAGCTTTGGTTAGCCTCATCCTTAGTATATTTCTGAACAGTAACAGCTGTAAAACTCCTTCAGCAGAATGTTAATGCATTATCTATAATCATCACTAATTTATATACATTTCATTGCTATAAGTGAGGTACAGTAGCTGTTTAAAGGGAATCTGTCCGGTCAATCTGAGACACTAAACCACCCACAGGTCCTTATAGACCTGGGGTTTAGTGTCCCAAATCGCCCTGTTGTAATGTAATCCGCAGGCACATTAAAAATAAAAACACCTTTATACTTACCTAGAGAAGGGTCCTAGAGAACGCTATTCGGCGAGGACAGTCTGGCTTATCCATGAGATTCTTCGTTGGCACGCCTCTGGCGCCTGCACTGTTCTTCAGTGAAACCAAAAATGGACACCCCGGCTTCACTGCGCAATTGCCGGAGGTACGGGACATGCGCACTGAAGCTGAGGTGTACTCCTCTGGCTTCATTGCAGAACTGCGCAGGGAGTACAGCAGCAAGGTGAGTATAAAGCTTTTTTATTTTTAATACGGGCATGGATTGCGTTATAACAGGGTGATTTGGGACACTAAACCCCAGGTCCATATGGACGTGTGGGTGGTTTAGTGTCCCAAACTGCCCTGACAGATTCCCTTTAACAAACAAAGATAAAACATACCTTACAATTCACCAGCTATTTTCAGATTTTACAATCTGAAACCATTTGGGGTCTAAGTTAGCTTGTGTATATTCAGTGACCAAGAGCATTTGCCATATATAAAAGATCTACAGGATTTGTAGTGTACTGCTTAACGTGTCCCTCCAATGCTGCTCTCATGCATGGAGATATAACTGGATGGTACAATGCTGAAGTCACCATACGACACCCATTAAGTATTGTTAACTTGTCATACAGGTGCATCTCAATAAATTAGAATATTTATGAAACATTCATTTAAGTAATTCAATTCATAATCAGCAGTCTTCCATGATTGTGTGTCCTACTGAACCAGACTGAGGGACCATTTAAAGGCTTAGGAAACCTTGGCAGGTGACACACTGAATTTACAATACTGAACTTTTTTATAATATTCTAATTTTCTTAGATTTGGGTTTTCATTACCTGTAATCCATAAAACACTTGAAATAGAACACTGTATGTAAAGAATCTAAAAAATATAGGTGGTCACTTTTTTAATTTAATTTAATTACTGAAATAAACATTTCAAAGATATTCTAATTTATTGAGATGCACCTGTATGCATGCCAATGAATAGAACCAATGCACAAACACTTACTGGACATTGTACACTAGCATCAGCAGTTGCATCTCTCTATGCCTTACAGCTTATCAGATCCAGCAGGACAGTAACATTCCTTCCACCAGCTCCACTGATTTCTTAAAATAGGTGCCAATTCACTGATTCCAGCACAGATTCATTTCCTAAGCCATCATTTTGGACAGTTTCACCACATAATATGATAATTTGGTTCTCTAATGTCAGGTGGGCGATCCCTAACTGTCTGCACCAACCTAAGACCACCCACCTGAAACTAGAGAGCCCAATTTCCATATTGTATTCTGAATCTAACAAATGGTTACACAAAATACATTAGTGGATAATGCACTTAAAGTGTAAATTATCCACTTAAAAAGTGTGAAAACTCAATCATTGTATAAGAAACTTCATAATTTCTAATTTGTTAAAAAGGGCAATGTAGTAACAACAAAACATAGGATTTAATAAAAAGATATGAAAGGTGTGTGTGTGTTTTAAGTATATTTTTCATAAAGCCTTTGGCAATACTGGCACAGACAAGTGAGTTACTATAAATTTATTGGTGCATCATATAGTCATTATAAGCTTGACCATTATTTACATTCACAACATAACTTGGCAAGAAATTCCTCTGCATATGATATATTGGTTTCGGGTCTTATACATAAAGAGAGTAAAAGTGCTGCTAGTTCATAAATCTCATAAGACTTCTTTCATGACTCCATCCGATGACTTGTTCAGCTCAATCCTCACAGATTTTTCACCTAAAATGAGAAAATCAGAAATATAAAAAAGCATGAATATAGAGACAATAATTAAATCTGTCTATCTGTAATTTTTTTATTTTTTTTTTTTTAACTAAAGAAAAAAAAATACACACAAGATCTAGTTAAAAGGAGTTTCCAATGCTAAATAGATTGATGACCTATCAAAGACTAATGGGGGATCCAACACGTAAAAGTGGATCAGAGGGAGCACCACTTCTGCTGCACAGGCCATGTAATGTCACATTCATCTGTCACATTGCCTGTTTGAAGCTCAGTTCCATTCAAATGAATGAGCCAGAGCTGCAAAACCAAACACTGCCTTTATACTATGCACGGCATTGTAACTGGTTTCAGTGAAATGGCCACAGTGCTCATTTCACTTTTGTGATCTGTTCAAGCTGATAGTCAGGGGTCTTGGGACACGACCAATCTTCAACTGATGAGCTAACCAAAGGATGGATCATCAAACTTACAAGTCCAAAAAACCCCCATGAGGCTGCAGAATTTTTTTTTTGTTTTTGGGTCAAACCAAGGAGTGCATTTAGCTGAAGGGAAAATAAGTGTTTCTATTATTTCCAATTCCTCTTACAGTTCTTCTGCAATGTGTGCCTTTAGTCCTAAAAGCATTTTTCGACAATGTTGTTTCAGGGGAAGGCAGGAAAAAAAAAAAACCAAAACACAAAAACCATGAAGCAAAAAAACTAATTTTCTTATCTTAGGAAAAACAAAAAATCCTTCAAACGCCAAGTATTAGAATTAGAGATGAGTGAATCGAAGCTGCAGAAATGGAATTCGATCCAAATTTAAGGAAATATCTGATTCGCATCGAATCCGAATTTCCTCACGCTTCGTGGTAACGATTCACATTTAGTACAAA
The DNA here is from genome assembly GCA_947044405.1 of Leptodactylus fallax. Classification (NCBI taxonomy): domain Eukaryota; kingdom Metazoa; phylum Chordata; class Amphibia; order Anura; family Leptodactylidae; genus Leptodactylus; species Leptodactylus fallax. The sequence continues at coordinate 1,095,771 of CAMRHE010000217.1, read as the reverse complement.
ATGGCTGCTATACATATTAGGACATAGGGCAAGGAACTCTTGGAATGCGGGATCACCCACAATGCCATGCGTGCCGCCAATCAGCAGCCAGCCCTGTGATGTCACATTCCTTTAACCCCTTCGCGAGCGCACACCGCATGTTTGACTGTTGCATCCAAGGTGTTAAATCCCCTGATCGGTTATGGAGTAGGGTGTTATTCAAGGGGTTCTGCCATTTTGATGCCCATCGCCCACCCCGGCTCTCTGCAGCCAATAAATAACTGTTTTTGTTACGCGATTCGCCGCGATTTAATTCAGAACGAATAGAATTGTATCGTGAAATTCGGCGAAGTTGACGAATTGAATTTTGAATACTTCGCTCATCTCTAATTAGAATAAATGTTCAGCCATATTACAAATTTCAACTAAAGGCAAAACTCAAAACTCTTTCAATGAATTAAATCCACTCCATTAGGGTTAAATTTCACAGGAAAGAAAAAAAAAAAAGAAAAAGAAAGAAAGAATGGTATATCAAAATGTAACATTTATTATAAAATGTTTAGGGGGCGTTCACACTACCTTTGGTTACTGTCAACAGTGTCCGTTGCTATTGTCCGTTACAAGATTTTAGCATCGGACACTAGCTGAACCGTCAGAAATCCGTTAAAATTTACATTCATTTCAATGGGTTTTTATATTGTGTCCGTTTACACCAAATCTGTCAGAAGTCCGTTTTTTTTCACGGACAAAAAAATCCTACATGCAGGACTTTTTGTCCGTTTGAAAAAAACGGATTCTTGACGGACAGCAAGTGTCCGTTATTTTTATAACATTGAGGTCTATGGATAACTGACTTATAACGGACAGTAACTGATAGCCATCAGTTACTGTCCGTTATTTTATGTCCGTTTTTTCCTGCGCATGATCAGAAAGGAGAAACAAAAAAAAAAAAAACGGACACTAACTGATGCTAACGGACACTAACTGATGATAATGTGTCAGTTTTTTTTTAACTGAACCATTAATTGAATCAGTTAAAAAAAACGGACACATTAACATCAGTTAGTGTCCGTTATGGTAGGTGTCCGTTTTTTTTTAAATTTTTTTTTAACGGACACCTTCATAACGGACTCCAACGGTAGTGTGAACTCTGCCTTAAAAAGTGAATTTAAAGCTGAGCAAAACGAATAGTCAGATGTGTTGAACTGCAGACCTCCACCTTATATTCCCCAATATTGGGGGAAAGATCAGGGAGTAAAAGCTAGATGATTAAATGCCAGGGATACTCAGGGGAGAGATCTCAATTCCCCTGTCATAAGGGGGTGCCCTCGATCAGATGGGCAGCTAAATGTATATTCAGAAGTTTACATGCATTAGTGACCCCGTAATTCAGTTGGTCACAAAGCTATTCAGACTGAAACATACGGCCTAAGAGCTATGCTTCTGTGGAATAGTATAAGAGTATAATAGTATAAGACACTATAGCAATATATAATCCTTGTTCAGACCCTAGCTGCCCTGAAAAGATATAGTCAAACAGAAATTATATAGCTTGGACAGCTTGGTGGGCTATCCCTAATTAACCCTATATGGGCTATATAGAGAAGTGGAACCAAGCAATGCAATTTCCCTATCTTGACCTTACTTGTCCTGATAATGGAAACTCGAACATTCCTGTGTATCCATAAAAAGATTGAAAGAAATTTACCCGACTGTTCCCTGGCTGTCCTAAAAGGGACAGTCCAAAACAGTGCTGAGGTCTTGCCAGTGCATAATTCACTACAGATTAATTTCCTGTAAATCACTTTCCCAAACTGGGGATCATGTAAATACCTCCGGGGATTGTGAGTCATATTCAAAAATTTCTTCCACACTGCAGGACTGCAAAATTCTAGCATTTTACAGTTCTGCAAAAGGACCTGTGATTATGTCAGAGTCATGTGACCAGACACATGCAGGGGCGGAGCTTGTACAATAACTCTGTTTATGGAAACAGTCCGGGGCTACCTGTAAGGCATACCTCCCAACTTTCAAAAAACAGAAAGAGGGACAAAATATGCGGCACAGCAAATTTAGCTCCACCCACCTCTACATTGACTCCGCCCACTCATCTATTTTTCCATGTGCCCCCACACAGTATAATGCTCCTACAGTCACCTTAACATTATATGCCCCCACATTATAATAGTCCCCTCCAATTTCCCCACAGTACCAAGTCCCTCTCCTAGTGCCCCAATTTAAACTGGCAGAAACTAGAGGGGGACATTAAACTGGGGCAGCTGGAGGCGGACATTACACTATGGGGCAGCTGGCGGTTGACATTAAATAGTGGGGGTAGTTGGAGGGGGACATTAAACTGGGGGCAACTAGAAGCAGACATGTCCCCCTCCAGCTACCCCCCATGGTTTAACGTGCTCCTCCAGTTGCCCCCAGTTTAATGTCACCCTCCATCTGCCCCCCCAGTTTTATGTCCCCCCTACATCTGCCCCAGTTTAATGTCCCCCCTACATCTGCCACCATCTTAATGTCCCCCTTTTTCTGCCAATTTAATGTTCCCCCTTCATGTCACCAGCTTAATGCCCCCCTTCATCTGCTCCCAGTTTAATTGCCCCCTCCATCTACTACCAATTTAATGTCCCCCTTTATCTGCCACCAGCTTAATGTCCCCCTTTATTTGCCACCAGTTTAATTGCCCCCTACATCTGCCCCATTCCCCCCTTTTGCTCACACATGCTCTCTTCTCTCCTACTTATCTTCGATCACACTCTGCTCCCAGCTTTATGCGTAACATCACAGTGTGTCCCTCAGTATCCAGAATAGCTCCGCCCCACACAAGAGTCTGATCACATGTTCATGACGTCATCAAAGGTCCTTTAGCCATTAGGATTTAGCATCTACCATTTAGCCTTTACCTACCCTAATAAAGTTTGTTAACAGCAAAACACTTTAGGGGAATAGCGGGACAAACTGTAAGCTATGCGGGACCACGAGACAGCCGTGTAAAATCGGGACTGTCCTGCCAGATGCGGGACGGTTGGGAGCTATGTGTAAGGTAAGAACATGGAGGTAGAAGTGCTAAGTGTGGGGGGGAAATTGTAGAGATAGCAGAGCTAAGTGTGTGTGTATGGGGAGGAGGTGTATGTAGCAGGGCTGAGTGTGAACTTCAGATGCGTGAAACAGCATTAAGAGGACAGATCGAACAATTGGTGATTATATGGTAAATGGTATATGGTAAATTAAACAAAAATGTCTAATCTTCTATTCTCCAGTGCTGCAGAGAATCGCTCCTAGGCACCGGGTCAGGCAAGTTGATTCTTGTCTGCAAAATTTACAGGACAGTGAGTTATGAGCCAAAGACAAGGCTCTCTCTCAAGTCCATATAATGCACAGTGGATAAAAAAAAAAAAAAAAAAGGCATTTGACTTCTGTGCTTCACAGACTCTGAATGCATTGTTACGATCAGGACATTGCAGACATACATTTCACAGAGGAGATTGGCCACAGAGCACACCGAAAGATCTACTCGATGGGACAGGCAGATCAAGTAGAGGCACCATCGCCTATACCACTGATGGCGAACCTATGATACGCCAAGACATTTTGGGTGACACACAGCAGCAGCTTACTGTGTTACTGCAATAAGCAGCTGCCAATAATTTTTACTCCCTGTCCAAGCTCCTGTCCTGGCCGCCCTCCGCTGCCTCCTCTAGGCGGCGCTACATTGACGTCCCGGTCTTCTTCAGCGTCGGCAACAGCGCACCCTGGAGGCGGCAGCGGGAATAGGCCAGGACTGGAACGTGGACAGGTGAGTAAAAAGTATCGGCCACTACTCTTTGTGTGGGGATAAAAGGGGGTCATATACTGTGGGTGGGCTTTAAAAAAGGGGTCATATACTGTTTGGGGTATAAAAGGGGTCAAACTGTGTGGGGGCCATAAATAGGGGGGATCATATGCTATGTGGGGGGGTAAAAAAAAGGGAGTCATATACTGTGGGGGGGTAAAAAAAAAAGGGGGTCATACACCATGTGGGGAATAAAAAAAGGGGGGGGTCATATACTGTGTGATTGGCCAGAAAAAGGGGGTCATATACTGTGTCATTGGCCAGAAATACAAATAATACAAATACATATATCAAAAAATGGGATTTTTGTACTCACCGTAAAATCCTTTTCTCGTTGTATTCACTGGGGTATTCTCGTTGTATTCATGGGTATAGACCTGGTCACTAGGAGACACTAGGGAAAAGAAAGCTGTTGTCTCCGCCTCCAGGCTATACCCTGCCACAGCCACTGTGCATGAATCAGTTTGTACCGTAGCAGTAGGAGAGAGCGACACAAAGGAACATGGAACCAACAACCACCAACAATGCCTGAACCCGAAAAGGAACCAACACAGTTCAGGCAGGAACACTGAAAAACAAGGGAGGGATCTGTGTCCCCCAGTGAATACAACGAGAAAAGGATTTTACGGTGAGTGCAAAAATCCCATTTTCTTGCTTATTTCACTGGGGGACAGCACCATGGGATGTCCTAAAGCAGTCCCAGAGGGTGGGAATAACACAGCCATGCAAACCCTTAACGCTCAGCCGCTTCCAGAAACTTACAACCCAAACTGGCATCGGCAGAGGCCACAGAATGGATCTGGTGAAACTTAGAGAAAGAAGATGGAGGTCCAGTGGGATACTTACAGACCTGGGAAGCAAAAGCCTGATGCCGGAGGCCCAGGGAACATCAACAGCTCTAGAGGAGAGAGCCGTCACACGGAAGAGCCCTACACTTAAACCGATAGGTCTCCCTAATCTCAGACCAAAGCCACCAGAAGATGGGAGCTGTGGAAGCAGACAGGCCCTGGCAAGGGCACTCAGGGAGAACGAGCAAAGCGTCCGAACAACAGAAAGGATCCATGAGGGACAGTATACACGCAAATAGCCTGGGCAACAACTGGGCAGGGAAGAGCAAGCACTCACATGGATGCCTGGGGACCGAGCAAATATAGGGCAAGACCAAGTCCTCGATGTGGAAGCAGGAAAAACACCCTAAGAAAAAAAGACTGTGGCAGACGGAGGAAAACCTTATCCTTGTGGAGGACCAGAAAGGGAGGCTGCCGAAAAAAGTCAATTCAGGACCCCTGCGGATGGAGGTAATGGCCACCAGAAACTCATTCTACCAGGACAGAAGGCAAAAAAAAAAAAAGAGAAGGATATCAAAGGCTCGAAGAGGGGAACCTGTAGCACCTTAAAGACGAGGTTAAGATCCCACGGATCCAAGGGTTCCAAAGGAGCACAGAGTGGCCCTCCTGTATGAAAGACTTTTAAAAGGAAAGAAGTCTAAGACCTTGATCCAGACCAGAATGGGGAAGATCCGATGAGAATAGTTACTCTTCCAACGATGGATTTGATGGTAGATCCAAGCTATCTGGAATTTCTGGGCCATGAGAATGTTAGAATAACAACCTCCGAAAAAACCACAACGCCTCAAACCTCGGATTCAACAGCCACACCGTGAACGCAGCTGAATCAAGGTGGGGTGGAACAGCAGTCCTTGAGACAGAAAGTCGACCAGCAGAGGAAGAGGCCAGGAGCATCCGCCAACAGGAACATGAGATCCACATACCAGACCCGGCAGGGCCAATCTGGTGCCACCAGGATAGCTTGAACCCCCTTGGTCTTCAGATTCTGGAGGACCCAAGGGAGAAGAGGAAGTGAAAAACCGAACTCACAAGAGCGCCAGCGGTAATGGTTCGAGGATCCAGAGATCTAGCAATTTAGCCGGGGACCTTGTGGTTCCGGCGGAGGCAAAAAAAAGGTCGACGTTTGTCACGCCACAGCGGCGCACAGTGGAAGGAAGATCTGCAGATAAAGCGACCCTCGCCCGGAGCAATATTTTCTCGACTCAAGTAGTCTGCCACCCAGTGGTCCACGTCAGAAAAAAGGTTGACCACCGAAAGAGCTGAAACAAGGCGCTCCACCCAAGAAATAAATTGTGAGGCTTCTACTAAGGCCGCACGGCTCCTGGTGCCCCGCTGAGGGTTCAAGTAGGCGACCATGGAGGAGAGGTCAGTCTGGAGTGTGACAGATATCCTTGGAGAAGAGAGGTCCAAGGAGAAAGGGCAAATAAGATAGCCCTGGGTTCCAGCAGGTTGAACAGTCAAAGCATCAAGGACCAGATTGGCGGCAGTGGGGATCACCTACCAACAGAGGGGAAGAAGGACTTCCCTTGAAAAATTCCTGGGGAGGAGATACACTAAAGAATCTCTCAGTGAACCAAGGTGGAAAGAGAACCAGGCAGATGAGGCTGTCCAGAGATTTGTCCCAGCAGGCCGTAATCGTCAAGTGGAGAGGACGACAGAGTAAGTGAATTAAAGGCACAGCCTAGAAGGTCAAGACAATCGTGCGCAAGACCCACATGCCGATTCAAAGAGAGCAAAGAGAGTACCTCCGAAGGTAGGACACATCGTACCTCAGGATCTTGGCCTCCGGAGGGAGAATCACACCCTGGAGCAAGCAAAGGATCATGTCCCGGATTCCATGTGCTTAGAGGGCACGAGACATCCTCATTGATGAGCCAGCAGAACTGGTGAAGAAGGACCGAGGTGAGCCACAAGCTGGTCAGATTGTCTGACCTGGAGGGGCTTCACCAGGAGGTCGTCCAAGTCTGGAAACACGGCAACACCTCTGACGCAGAGTATGGCCATGAGAGACGCCATCACTGAGGAAAAAAAAACCCCAGGTGGCAGAGGCCAGCCTGAAGGGGAGAGACACAACTGGAAAGGTCAAGGATCCACCGCAAAACGAATAAACCGCTGACAGCACAGCGCGATGATGTAGATGGACGAAGAATTCGCCCATCGCCAGGGATGCCACTGTAATGCAAAATAGCTGCCCTTGATAAAATGGCTGCTCATAATAATCGTCCTTTAATAGTCCCACAATGGGGAAATTCAGTGTGTTACAGCAACAAAGATAAGATAAGCAGATACAAATACAACATGTACAGGAATGTTCCAAGGTGAGAGGCATTACATTAATAGCACAGACAGACAGATAGGGCGTAGCAGAGGGGGGGGGGGGATTTAACAGGCATAGAGATATTTCAGTTCTCTGTGTGTAATGATCTCCGCTTAGGTCGGTGTTGGTTGTACAGCCTAACCGCGGTGGGGAGGAAATACTTCCGATAGCGCTCCTTCTCACACCTAGGGTGGAGCAGTCGGTCACTGACAGTACTGCTCAGCGCGATCACAGTCTCATGCATGGGATGGGACTTCTTCTCCCGCATGGAGCTCACCACGGACAGTATCCTTCTGTCACCCACCACCTGCACTGGGTCCAGTGGGCTCCCCAGGACAGAGCAGGCCTTTCTAATCAGCTTGTCAAGTTTATTTCTGTCCCTGGTTGATATACTGCTCCCCCAGCAGGCCACTCCAAAGAAGATGGCTGATGCCACTACCGAGTTGAAGAAAGTTCTAAGAAGTGCCCCCCGGATTCCAAAGGCTCTCAGTTTCCTAAGCAGGTAGAGCCTGCTGTGGCCCTTCCTGTACAGGGCCTCCATATGATCTGCCCAGTCCAGCTTATTATTAAGGAGCAAACCCAGGTACTTATAGGTGTTCACAATCTCGATGCCCGTCCCCAGGATGTCCACTGGTTTAGGAGGGCTTCTGCCTTTGCGGAAGTCCACCACCATCTCCTTGGTCTTCCCTGCGTTAATCTTCAGGTGGTTCCGGTGGCACCAGTCCACAAAATCCTGGTTCAGTTCTCTGTACTCCCTGTCATCATCATCTGTGATGAGACCCACTATTGCAGAGTCGTCAGAATACTTCTGTAGGTAGCAGCTGGATGAGTTGCACCTAAAATCTGCAGTGTACAGTGTGAAGAGGAAAGGGGCGAGAACCGTACCCTGAGGTGCCCCCGTATTACAGATCACGATACCTGACACACAGTCTTGGGCTCTCACGTATTGAGGTCGATTTGTGAGGTAGTCTAGGATCCAGTTGGAGAGGTGGTGGTCCACTCCAGCAAGGCCCAGCTTGTCCCTCAATAACCTGGGCTGTATGGTGTTAAAAGTACTGGAGAAGTCAAAGAACATTATTCTCACTGTGTTCCCTGGTTTCTCCAGGTGAGACAGAGCCCTGTGCAGAAGGTGGATGATGGCATCATCTACCCCAATTCCCGGCTGATAAGCAAACTGGAGGGGGTCCATAGCGGGGCTCACTAGAGGGCGGAGATGTGTGAGAACCAATCTCTCCAAGATCTTCATCAGGTGGGATGTCAGTGCTACAGGTCTGTAGTCGTTGAGGTCCATAGGGTGGGGTTTCTTTGGAACTGGTACCACACAAGAAGATTTCCATAATTCAGGGACTATTTCCTGCCTCAGGCTCATATTATACATTTATGTAATTATACCACACAGCTGGTCCCCACAAGTCTTAATTAGCCTTGCACTGATGTCATCTGGCCCTGCGGCTTTCCTCGCCTTGATCTTTTTCATCTCCTTCCTCACCTGGGCCCGTGTGAAGGTCAGACTGTGGTCAGATAAAGACAGATTTCTGGATTTACTGGTCTGTTGGGAAGTAGCCGCATGGGGTGAATGGGGTGAAGTCATTGTGGTGAGGGGAGCTGAAGGACATGCTGGGGTGGGAGGAGCTGGTGTGTGATCAAATCTGTTGAAGAATAGGTTTAGTTCATTAAGCCACTTAACATCTGCCTCAATCTGGCAGACAGACTATTTATGACCCGAAATTGACTTAAGCCCCTCCCAGACCCCCTTTATGTCTTTTCTTTCCATTTGCTTTTCCATTTTTTCTTTATAACTGGCTTTTCCCTGCCTGATTTGATGCCTCAGCTCCTTTTGTACTTCCCTCAACCCCTCCTTATCTCTTGTCCTGAATGCCATCTTTTTCTCCTTAAGCAGTGTTTTTATATCAGAGTTAATCCATGGTTTGTTATTGGAGAAGCTCCTCACCACTTTTGTGGGTACTGTGTTGTCCACACAAAAATTAATGTAGTCCGTTATGCAGTGTGTGAGTCCTTCTATATCTTCTCCATAAGAATCCTGCAGAACTTCCCATGCGGTTGTGTCAAAACAATCCCTCAGAGCCTCATCACTCTCCTCGGACCATATCCTCACTGTGCGGGTGACAGCTGGTTCTCTACGTACAAGTGGCTTGTACACAGGTCGGAGATGTACTAGGTTGTGATCCGATCTCCCCAGGGGCGGTAGGGCTGATGAGTTATATGCCTCCCTCGTGTTGGCAAAGAACAAGTCCAGTGTTTTGTTGTCTCTTGTGTGGCAGGTTACATACTGTGTGAAACTGGGCAGTGTGGATGATGGAGAGGCGTGGTTGAAATCACCCGACAGAAGAAAGAGGGCCTGGGGATGTTTTAACTGTAACTGGCTCAGCGTGGCTTGTAGGACCTCGCAGGCAGCGTCAGCTTTCGCAGAGGGGGGGACATATGCAGCTATCACGATGACATGCGATAGTTCCCTTGGTAGGTAGAAAGGTCTCATGCTCACAGCTAATAGTTCAATGTCCTTACAGCAAGTTTGCTCCTTAATCACAATGTGCCTAGGATTGCACCATCTATTATTCACAAACATTGCCAGCCCTCCTCCTTTCCTCTTACCGCTCTCCCTTGTCCTGTCTGCCCGAAGGAGTTTAAAACCATCCAAGGAGACCAGAGGGTCAGGAGTAACTTCAGTGAGCCAAGTCTCTGTAAGTAGCATCATGCTGCACGTCCGAAACTCCTGATGATGCCTGGTGAGCGCTGTTAGTTCATCCATCTTGTTTGCAAGAGATCTCACATTGCCCATGATGATGGAGGGAACAGCTGGTCGGTATCGCCTCTTTTTAATCCTCTGAAGAGTACCAGCCCTGCATCCCCTCACCCGCTTTTTCTTTGTCCAAAGCTCGCGGGGGATGTGTGAGCAGATGGTATGCCGCCCTGCTGTGCCTCTGAGCTGCAGAATTTCCTCTCTTGTATAGACAAAGGAATTGTCTGCATACACAAAAGATCCCCTTTTCAAGCAGAACAAAAAGACAGATAAAAAACAAAACAAAGTATCACAAGGGTCCAAGTCTTTGTGTGTGTTTCTTCATAGTGCAAAGTCCTTAAGTAGAGAGGTACAAAACGAGACATAGAAAGAAAAAAAATAAGATAGAGAGTCTCAGAGCTGCTGTAGCTGGCAGCCACTCCAGCGGCGCCATCTTGGAAATCACATCTCATGACAAGATGTTTATAATAGCCAGTTCATAGTAACCTTAATTTGAACCCGGTATAAAGCAATGTCTACACACTCTATCAAGTTGACCTGTACTGAGAGTTACATATCTACAGTCATGGCCAAAAGTTTTGAGAATGACACAAATATTATATTTTCACATGATCTGCTGCCCTCTGGTTTTTATGTGTGTTTGTCAGATGTTTTTATCACATACAGAAATATAATTGCATTCATATTATGAGTAACAGAAGCTTATATTGACAGTTAGAATGAGTTAATGCAGCAAGTCAATATTTGCAGTGTTGACCCTTCTTCTTCAGGACCTCTGCAATTCTCCCTGGCATGCTCTCAATCAACTTCTGGACCAAATCCGGACTGATAGCAGTCCATTCTTGCAGAATCAATGCTTTAATTTTGTCTGAATTTGTTGGTTTTTGTTTGTCCACCCGTCTCTTGATGATTGACCACAAGTTCTCAATGGAATTAAGATCTGGGGAGTTTCCAGGCCATGGACCCAAAATCTCTATGTTTTGTTCCCTGAGCCATTTAGTTATCACCTTTGTTTTATGGCAAGGTGCTCCATCATGCTGGAAAAGGCATTGTTGAGCGCCAAACTGCTCTTGGACGGTTGGGAGAAGTTGCTCTTGGAGGACATTCTGGTACCATTCTTTATTCATGGCTGTGTTTTTAGGCAAGACTGTGAGAGAGCCGATTCCCTTGGCTGAGAAGCAACCCCACACATGAATGGTTTCAGGATGCTTTACAGTTGGCATGAGACAAGACTGGTGGTAGCGCTCACCTCTTCTTCTCCGAATAAGCTGTTTTCCAGATGTTCCAAACAATCGAAAAGGGGATTCATCAGAGAAAATGACTTTACCCCAGTCCTCAGCAGTCCACTCCCTGTACCTTTTGCAGAATATCAGTCTGTCCCTGATGTTTTTTCTGGAGAGAAGTGGCTTCTTTGCTGCCCTCCTTGAGACCAGGCCTTGCTCCAAGAGTCTCCGCCTCACAGTGCGTGCAGATGCACTCACACCTGCCTGCTGCCATTCCTCAGCAAGCTCTGCACTGCTGGTAGCCCGATCCCGCAGCTGAAACACTTTTAAGAGACGGTCCTGCCGCTTGCTGGTCTTTCTTGGGCGCCCTGGAGCCTTTTTGGCACCAATGGAACCTCTCTCCTTGAAGTTCTTGATGATGCGATAGATTGTTGACTGAGGTGCAATCTTTCTAGCTGCAATACTCTTCCCAGTTAGGCCATTTTTGTGCAGTGCAATGATGACTGCACGTGTTTCTTTAGAGATAACCATGGTTAACAGAAGAGAAACAATGATGGCAAGCACCAGCCTCCTTTTAAAGTGTCCAGTGGTGTCATTCTTACTTAATCATGACAGATTGATCTCCAGCCCTGTCCTCATCAACACCCACACCTGTGTTAATGGAGCAATCACTGAAACGATGTTAGGTGGTCCTTTTAAGGCAGGGCTGCAATGATGTTGAAATGTGTTTTGGGGGATAAAGTTCATTTTCTAGGCAAATATTGACTTTGCAAGTAATTGCTGTTAAGCTGATCACTCTTTATAACATTCTGGAGTATATGCAAATTGCCATTAGAAAAACTGAAGCAGTAGACTTTGTAAAAATTAATATTTTTATCATTCTCAAAACTTTTGGCCATGACTGTATACTAATTAGATCAAAGATGCTGTTTGAAGTAATATTTACATACCTATACTAATTAGATCAAAGACGCTGTTTGAAGTGATATTTACATACCTATACTAATTAGATCAAAAGACTCTGTTTAAGGGTATATTTACATGTCCATACAGATTAGATCAAAGGAGCAACTCTGTTTGAAGCGTATATGTCACGAGACATATTCAAGTGAAAACTGGCCCCTTCCACATGAATATGAGTTTGGAGACAAGTAAGGCCTTACAAAGGTGTATCACTTCTGTAACCGCCCACTTTATGACACACACAAAGGGTATAGGATGGGAAACATCTCTCAGAATTAATGTTGCAATCTTAACAGCAGTGATTGGGGACGCCTGGTTCTGCTTGATGAGACCTGTCACCTGGCTGAGAGATACTTCCTGTAGATACCCTTATCGGAATTCATCCATGAAGCTTGGCAGTGTTGTAAGTGTGGATTTAATTACCTTCTTTTCTGATTAACTTTGATATACCTTTCTTTATTGCAAGTGTTGATCTGATATACCTTCTGATATACTTTTAAGTGTTATAAGTGTTGATTTAATTACATTCTAATATCTTTTATACTTTTCCTTGTTGTAAGACCTTTTTGATATCTTTTTATACTCTTCTTAATTAAAATGTTACGCTATTAGTGATAGTCCAGTGTTTTATTCTATAACTTTATTCTATTACACGGAATCCAAAGAATCTTTTTCATTTGGCAAAACAGCCACCACAGACTACAGCGGAGCCTGCAGACATGGACGAACCTGTGGAGCCCTTTCAGGTCCATGATGGGACGAAGGAGGCCATCCTTCTAGGGGAATGGAGAACAGGTAGGAATAGTAACCCAGGATACACTCTGAAGCGGGAACGGGGACGCTGACTCCCTGCCGCTGGAGATTGGAGACAGCCTGGATTGTCCGACATAGGGAAGGCAAAGAGACTCCAGTGAAAGCTGGAGTAGCCAGACGACACCGCCTCTCAGGCCCAGGACCCAGACGTCCCACCATTTGAGATGCCCAGAGAGGGGAAAAAAAACTTCATGCCAAGGAGGCTAGGAAAGGGAAGGCCTGGACGACTTGGTGCAGAACCGCCAGGGAGGCCTGGACTTGAAAGAAGCTTTCTGGAACAGGAGAACGGCTGACACATAGGACGCCTCTGAGGGAGGAAGAATCTATTCCCCCTTGGCCTCAGGGATAAGCTTCTCGACGCCCTTAACAAAAATTTTGCCCAGGTTGACCTGGAAAGGGAGAAGGGCTGCGTTCGCCTTCTTGGAGGCGGACTCAGTATTCCACAACAAATCCAAACGGTATGGCGGATAGCCACTGTGTTGGCGGCCGCCTTGGCAGATTTGGGAGGCATCTCCAGTTATTTGGAAGCGTTCAGGATCTCAGAGACGAGCAGCTGGAGGGAAACTGCATCAGGGAGGTTTGACTGAAGCTGTTTGGCCGAGGAAAAGAAGGCCTTGATGACCCAAGAGGCAGCGAAGGAGAGCCGCAGGGAGAAACCAGCCACTACGAAGGCCACCCTGGCGAGGGAGGCCACCTTCTTGCAGCAATACAATAGCCAGCATTTAGGACAATGCAATGTATCAGTTCTGCATTCCAAACAATACAACAGAAGCGATCCGATCTCACTCCGAGGGATCACTGAGGTAGGCAAAGTCCGCTGAAGGCAGACTACAAGCCTTCAAGAGCCTAGCTATCATGGGATTCACCGCAGGAGGATCTTAATGATAGGAAGGGACACATGGGGCGGCTTGCTGACAAGATGTCAAGACAGGCCGGCTTGCGCTCACTAGTTACTGATATATAAGTACCATGCGCTAACCGATTGCACCACTGGAGCAACCTGCTTCCTTTACCTCTGATGTTCATCATTGCCAGCCAGGGAGAGTTAGAGACATGTGTCACAGCATAGCCTGGCAGAACTGCCTGAGCTCACCTTCCACTTGGAGACACACAGGTCAAGGGAAGGGATGTCCGACTTCCTAGTCGAAGACAGAGGCTGGTCCAGGGAGAAATCACTGTGCCCTCAAGATGTGATCAAACACCCAGTGGCAGAAGGAGATGTCCACTTGAGAGGATGAGTCCGGGTCCTCAGAGATCTGTAGGGTCTTCTCTACAGCATGTATGACTCCCGCGTAGCAGCAGATATAGATGAACCTAGCTGAAGCTCCGAGTCGGAGTCAGAGGCGTCCCCAGTTAAGTAGACCGAGCAGAGGGAGGGAGGTATCCGCCTGTCGGAGTGGAGCCATGAGCTGAGTCCCTACCCAGAGGAAAGGGTAGTGGACCGTGAACCGTAGGAAGACTTCCTGGTCCTTTTTAGGAAATGGCTCCTGGAGCTGCGTCGGGAACTAAGAGGGTATCCAGGGAGATCCCTAGAAGCAGCCGACTGAGCGGCAATCTGGGAAAGCAGCCATTCCAAGTTTCCAGCACTGACTAGTTAAGTCCAGTAAGGACACCATGGCCAAGGTTAGGGAGGCCGCCCAATCCGGGGATGGAAGAACCGGAGAGGGGCCAGGAGGTTCCTAACTGGCTGAGGCAGAAGGCAGAGAGAGCACATGGGCTCAGGCTGTCCGCATGGCAACTGTTTTTGATACAGCGGGCGCACATATAAAAATGTGACGGAACCAGAGGGGCCAGAGGGTGAGAGACAAAGCAGAGGGAGCCCATGGAAATTAGGGGTAACCCAGGGGGTTAGCCTACCAGATTGCAAAAGATGGCCGCTCACAAACTGCTGCAGAAAGGGTTCCGCAGGTGCAATGTCTCCCAGGGAGCTGAGAGAAGAATAAGAATCCCTGCTGTCCCAGCAAGCCAAAAAAAAAAAAAAAAAAAAGCAAATAAAAAGAGATGAGGAGAGCAAAGCTCTTCCCCTGGTAAATACAGGCTCGCTCTGGGCAGTGGAGGCTAGCCTGGACCCCCTGCCAATGGAAGGCCCTAGGCGGAGTCTAGATGCCAGAAAAGCCCGGGAAAGGGGCGGGTCAGTTGTGGCCTAGTTCCCGGCCAGGCCTCGGACTCGTGTAGAAACGCGGCCGACCGCAAGGCACCGTCAGCGGCGCGCGGTAGGAGTGACCAGAAGGCCCAAAAACGCCCCAGAAAAAAGGGGCTTATTTGCTAAAATTTAAGGCCCAGCTCCGGGGGACTTTGTGATGCCCCCTTAAACAGGACCCATGCTATTGTCCCCCTGGGAGATGGCACTGAGGGGCTGAGTGGGGCCTGAAGGGGAGGTGGAGAGGGCCTGAGGTAAGTTTCACACTCATCTGCCTTCTATTCTTCTCATACTCACCTGTCTGGCGTCTTCAGGCGCCGCAGGGTCACCCCCTCGGTAGGACCTCGCACATGGGAGTGGGGCCGCCAGTGCGGCAAGTGGGGACTGTGTGGCCGGCGAGGCGCTCTTTTGCAGAGTGTTACGCCCGCAGGAGGGCACGACTAGTGTGGCGTACACGCTGACGACCCCCTGCACCTGAAAGAAAGGTAAAAATAAAAACGATGCAAGACAGAAGACCTGAGTCAGGTCGTGTCTGCCTCCTATGACACTAGGTTTCAAACTGATTCATGCACAGTGGCTGTGGCAGGGTATAGCCTGGAGGCGGAGCCAACAGCTTTCTTTTCCCTAGTGTGTCTCCTAGTGACCAGGTCTATACCCATGGTGCTGTGTCCCCCAGTGAAATAAGCGAGAAATATAACTTTTTTTTTTTTTTTTACTATAGCTACAAATATCACAAAATTATGGATATTTGAAGATGTGAGACACCACCAGAGTTAGTTTTTTGTTTTTACAAATTTTGACACACCAAGCTTAAAAGGTTAGCCATCACTAGCCTATACCCTCGACACAAGATTTTTTTTGTCGCACAACACCAGCAATTCACATGGGACTTGTGAACAGACTCAAATATATGTTTTTAGGCAATGCCTGTGAATCAATATATGCCATCCTTTAGGACAGGCTCTAATATTCTTTGCTAGGGTAAACGGTTATGTTCCCATTTTCTCAATTTACTTACTGGGCAGGGAGAGCTGTAGTTAAATTGGGAGAGGAGGTCCGGCAGCATTTAATGAAAGAAAAACCCACAATGGTCACAGAAATAACTTGAATCTGACAAA
The DNA here is from genome assembly GCA_947044405.1 of Leptodactylus fallax. NCBI lineage: Eukaryota > Metazoa > Chordata > Amphibia > Anura > Leptodactylidae > Leptodactylus > Leptodactylus fallax. The sequence continues at coordinate 1,079,768 of CAMRHE010000217.1, read as the reverse complement.
AGTAATAATATATAAAAATTCTATGAAAATGAACAAATTAAAGTCAGACATTGCTTTTCAACCATGCTTCAACAGAATTTTTAAAAAAAGAAAACTCATGAAATAGGCCTGGACAGAAATGATGGTACCCTTAACTTAATATTTTGTTGCACAACCTTTTGAGGCAATCACTGCAATCAAACGATTCCTGTAACTGTCAATGAGACTTCTGCACCTCTCAAAAGGTATTTTGGCCCACTCCTTATGAGCAAACTGCTCCAGTTGTCTCGGGTTTGAAGGGTGCCTTTTCCAGACGGCATGTTTCAGCTCCTTCCAAAGATACTCAATAGGATTTAGGTCAGGGCTCATAGAAGGCCACTTCAGAATAGTCCAATGTTTTCCTCTTAGCCATTCTTGTGTGTTTATAGCTGTGTGTTTTGGGTCATTATCCTGTTGCAAGACCCATGACCTGTGACTGAGGCCAAGCTTTCTGACACTGGGCAGCATATTTCTCTCTAGAATCCCTTGATAGTCTTGAGATTTCATTGTACCCTGCACAGATTCAAGACACCCTGTGCCAGATGCAGGAAAGCAGCCCCAGAACATGACAGAGCCTCCTCCATGTTTCACAGTAGGGACAGTGTTCTTTTCAAGATATGCTTCATTTTTCCATCTGTGAACATAGAGCTGATGTGCCTTGCCAAAAATTTCAATTTTTGTCTCATCTGTCCATAGGACATTCTCCCAGAAGCTTTGTGGCTTGTCAACATGTTTTTATATATTATTACTTGTCAGATTCAAGTTATTTCTGTGACCATTGTGGGTTTTTCTTTCATTAAACAAGGGGTACCAACAATTTTGTCCACGTGTGGATATATATATATATATATATATATATATATATATATACTTGTGACAATTGTGGGGTAGTTTAGCAAGTTTAGCATCAAAGGTGGCAGCTTCCTGGACTTCACAGAGGTGTTGGTGGTACTGGGTGCCAAATAAACAGAATATCAGGTAGTGGCAATCCAAAATAAATGGCTTTATTCAGCTAGTAAGTGATAACAGGAACAAAAATAACAAAACAGCCTAGCCCACACACAGGGCAATAACTCACTTCTTGAGCCCTGACTAACTTCTGGGGGCAAGAAGCTTTACTGAGGTTTCGCCTCAGCAATCTGGCTCACACTGAGCTTAACCAGTCCTTTTTGGAATCCAGTTTTCTTGGGACAGACCACCTGTCTGTCTCTAACTGGTCCACAGTTACCTGCTCCCTGCAGGTCACCAGCAGCACTCTCCTGCCGTCTGCACTCCCTCTGGAGTGTCGCCCCACCTATGGGTGTGGTTGATGACCTTTTTAACCTGGTTTTGGGTCGCTCACCAGCGCCCTCTAGGTTGACACTCTCACAATATATATTTATTATTTCCACCTTCCCTGGCCTCCAGGGAAAATCCCCTTTAATATTGCCTCTGGGCCCCCTTGTATCAATTATTCTTTTGATGAGCCCTTACATAACTATTCCCCCATAATGCCCTTTATATTATTACAGCACCCTCAATATTGACCCCTTATATGCATATTTTCCTCTCATACAAATAATGCTCTGGTATTAAAATGTCTCCCATACTTTGCAAAAAAATTTTAAAAAATTATACTCGCCTATCTCCAAGCTCCTGATGCATCTCTGACCTATAAGGGATTATGATTACAAAGCTTCTGTGTCTCAGAGAAGGAGGTGCAGTGCAATTACATCTTTGCGCCCACCTGTTCCGGGATTCAGACATTTTAACTGTGGTCAGCACACCCTGTAGGCCACAGGCCCAAAGTGGCTAATGGCCTACAAATTACAGAATGGTAGAGCAAGAAGCCAAGAGCTTCCTCCTTTTCCATGTGTTTCAACTGTATCAGTATCCTGAACATGCCAATTCAGCTGAACATGTTTGTGTTTATGGCGGCCCTGGGAGGCCTCACAAAGTCCATGGGTCCAGGGCGCTTCTGAATTACAGTGGATAAAACAGACCTATCCAACAAAGGGGATTAGCAGAAGAAAGAACATGCATGATTTCTTGGCCCCTTTCCAAAAGAGCAGAGACCAGCCCCCTGACCCCATTACTGCTAATAGTAAGCTGATGGGAACCCTGCATTTTGCAGTCTTGCAATTCGCTAATGTATCCTTGCACTTCAGGGGGTGTTCTCTGTACACTTCCAGCCCCTCTCTCTCCTGTTGATCCCAACAGAGCTGCCTGTGTAATGTCACAGCAGCTTTCAAGAAGCTGTGGCTGTTGTACATTAACTCCTTTAGGATGTGACCTATTTTGCCCTCCAGGACAAGATCAGTTTTCTTAGTTTTTTCACCCTAACCTTCTAAGTTTCACGACTTTTAGATTTTTTTTCTGTAATACAGTCCTATGACGGCTTGTTATGCTTGTATTTCTAATAGCACCATTTTGAAGTACAATTTTTGGGTTTTATTCTGTGATTAATACAATTATGATGATACCAAATTTATATATATTTAATGTTTTACTACTTTGGCAGAATAAAAATACATTTGTTTTTGTTGTGCTATATCCTTTGAGATACAACTTTTTACTTTTCCATTGATGGAACTGTTTGGTAGCTTCTAGAGATAGGCATATTGGTTCATAATGATCTGGATTCGACCTAAATATTCCAAATGATTTGTTTGTTTTTTTTACCATTCAAAGTTTTTGTTGGATTTTCAAGCAATTTACAGAAACAAAAACAAAATGAGAAATAAAATGAAATAAACATCGTAAGTGGAGAGAAGGGGGAGGGATGAGTGAAGCAGTAGCTGGGAATGGAAAGGGAGCAACAAGTAAGGGAAGAGATTGGGATGGGGTCATGGCTCTGTCGCAGCAAAGCAACTATTGTGAACATGACATATTATAAATGAGAAGATTAACAGGAGGTAAAGTTCCAATCTACCCTGTCGAAGGCCTTCTCCACGTCCAGTGATAACAGCTTGGGAGTAGTGGATGGCGGAGGCCTTCAGGGTGTTGTCTCTCGGCTCCCAATGTGTGATGAAGCCCACTTGGTCTAGGTGTATTAACACACCCATATGACTAGAAGCTGTCAGTTTAGCAAATAGTTTGGTACCAATATTAATCAGGGAGATGGACCTATAGCTGGGGCAGAGTAATGGGTCTTTACTCTCCTTAGGGATCACCATCACATTAGCATGTAAGGAGAAGGGCAGTGTCCAGGGTGATAACATTAAAGGCTCTGAGGAGGAAAGGGGATATAGAAGCAGGGGGTGAAGCCATGGCCTTGGCTCTTGCCCGTTGGCAGTCTGGAGATGCACAGTTCCAGCTGCTGAGGGTACAGATAAAAGTTAAAAGGTAAAAAAGTAGTAGAAGGGATATCACAACGTAAGATCTTTCAGTTCTCTGTATAGAATGATCTCCGCTTAGAATGGAAGTTTTGTTTGCAGAATGAGACACATTTTGTAATTACAACATTTTTGGGTTTCTATAACTTATTGACTAAATTTTATTAACTCTTTCTTGGTGAATTTAAAAAAAAAAAATCAATTCTGGCATAGCTTTTTATCTTTTATTTTTTTTCCACAAAACATACAGCATAAATAACATGTTACCTTTATTCTGTCAGTCAGTACGATTACGGCGATAACCAATTTACATTGCTTTTTTTATCCGTTACTAATTTTGCATAACAACAACCCATTTGGGGATTTTAATCAATTACTTTTGCATCACCATCTACTGAGACATAATATTTTTATTTTTCGGCTGACAGAGTTGGTTGAAGGCTTACTTTTTTGGGGGACGACCTTTGCTTTCTATTGGTACTGTTTTGGGGTACATGTGATTTTTAATCACTTTTTATAGCATATTTTGTAAGATGAGATGGTGAAAAAATCATTTCCGGCTTTTTTTTCCATTTTGTTTTCCCCGGTGTTCACCGTTTAGGTTAAATAATGTTTCAGTTTTATTGTATGGATTATTACAGATGTGAGAATACTAAAACATGTATTGATTTTATTAATTTTTAGGTATTTCTTTTACACATTTAATTTTAAATAGGAAAGGGGCATTTTGGGACTTTATTAATTTATAAAAAAAAAATTCACACACTTTACTTTTTTTTTCCAACTTTTTTTTTACTGTATAGTGACGTCCCACTAGGGGACCTGAACCAGCGATGGTCTGATCGCTGGTTCAGTACTATACACTGCACTACACATGTATAGGTTGACTTCTTCCCATTCCGGCAGGATTAACCAGGTACTGGGGGCTCCTAGTGGCACAGGGTCACTGGCCAGACCCTAGACTGCAAAAAATACATAACAAGGGGGTACCGAGGGGTCATAAACATGGCGGAAACCCTTGGATACCGCAATCTTGTTTGACCGTGGTATCCAAGAGGTTAAAATCCCCAATTGGAGCTCAGTTACAGCTAACACCCGCTTCTGACGTAATAGTACGCCCAGTTGCGTTAAGTCCCTAGAGGCCAGGACATACTATTACTCCTGTGGTCGTTAAGGGGTTAAAATAAATAAATAAATAAATACTTACCTCTTAGAGGCCACTTCCTGTATAACACCAGAAGTGATGTATAATCACATGAAAAGTCATGTGACATGGATTGCCATGTGGCGATAAAAACGAAATTCCCAATGCAACTGTTAGGTGACCAAAAGCAACCACCTCTATATTGCAAAATAACGGAAACTCTCACAAGCTAAACATAAACATGTAAATATGGAGTTAACCATATATCAACCTGATTAGTAAACAGCATACATATATATTAAAGTAAGATTAGCCAAATATATCTAAATATAAATTGTAACTAAATTAGTCTATATCAATAATAAAGGAAAAAACTAATAAAGATCCAATGAGAATTATAACTAAACAAAAATAAATAAATTAAGTTCAATGTATTCACCAAGTATTATAGAATAATTCTTAATTATTCATTATGGAAAAAAAAAGAAAACGCAAAAAAATGCAACTATACCATGTGAACTGATATTTGGAATGTATCAATTAGATAACATAAACATATCTCTAAATGTATAACGAGAACTCCCAATGGAGCACATAACAACGTGGAAAAATCATTCTCAAAAACACTTTTAAACTATAGGCACGTTTAAATGGCTTTTAAAAAGGCCATTCTTCTCCTACTTTTCCTTGTTTTCTTCTCCCAGCCGATTCCAAGATAATACGTTTCTTCATGTATGTAAATGAGTACCACGGAGCACCTGGGGCATTCCTTCTCTTCTGCGAGCACCCATCGCGTCATCACTTCTCATCGCCCCTTTGTCCGCATGCGCAATCGGCTCTGCCACGCTCTTGTGACAGACCACCGAGAAATGGCGGCCCAATTGCGCATGCGCAGTCGCCAAACTTCGCTGCCGGCGAGAACTGAGAAGAAAGAAGACCAAGAGGTGAGTCACCACAATGGACGAAGGGGTGGTGAGAAGTGATGATGCGATGGGTGCTCGCAGAAGAGAAGGAACGCCCAGGGTGCTCCGTGGTGCTCATTTACATACATGAAGAAACAAATTATCTTGAAATGGCATGGGAGAAGAAAACAAGGAAGGTTAGGAGAAGAATGGCCTTTTTAAAGGCCATTCCAACGTGCCATTAGCTTAAAAGTGTTTTTGCGAATGATACACTCCCTTTAACAAACATAATTAATACATGAAAGCCAAATCAGACCTAATTTTGAGCCCATCTGAACATCTGGAGTTCAGTTCCAGAATCCAGAATGCGAGGAGGTTTATGAATCTGTGCAAAAAAGGAGAATTTAGTTTTTACCGCAACATGGCAGTCCATATCACATGATTTTTCATGTGATTATACATCACTTTTCGTGTTATACAGGAAGTGGGATCTAAGACTATGTTCTATACACACAGCGACCCCTGCCTCTTGCGGTAAGTTCAATAACTTTTTATTTTATGTTTTTCATTTTTTTAATGTGGTTCATTGTATTTATTTTTCTTTGTAATAAGCTTCCAAGTCAACATTTATTTGGCAATTCATAAGTTAAATATTGGTAGGGTGTGGTCCTCTGTTTTGCTTTTAAGGTGACAGAGCTGACGAAACAATATTGTAGGACACTGTGGAAGGGGCTGTCTATGGCTCCCCATCGTTTGTAATACATAATATTACACATATGATTTTGCAATAGTCATCCAAAGAACAGCACATACGAGATTTCGTGATGCCCCTTAGGAGCAGACGAAATCAGACTGGCAGGCAGCAAAACAATCTTTTGACACATGGGTGAAACAAAGGGAGTTACTTTTCAGATCATACATGGACATGGAATTCTGACGAAATGGGGATAAATCAGGATGGCTTATGGGCAAACTGGTGAACAGTAAACGACAACACATAGCAGCCCTCAGAGACTGTCACAGACGTGGTCAAACCCACCTCAAGGTTATCAATGACTGTCTAGCCCTGTGATGGCGAACCTAGGGCACGCAGAGCCCTTTCAGTTGGCACACGCGCCGTCGCCATGATCGCTCCCTAACCGGGAATCCGATATAGGATAGGATTCCCAGTTAGTGAGCGATCGCTTCTTTCAGCTGTATGTGCATATGTACATACAGCTGAAAGCTGTCACTGTAGGCCGCGGTCCGCGGCCTACACTGACTGCACAGTGTGACCTCTGCCCCGACGCAGGCGCGATGACGTCATTCATCAGTGCTTGTGAACAGAAGGAGGAGGACTGGGTAAGTAATGTAAACTACTGTGTGGGGACTGGGTAAGTAATGTAAACTACTGTGTGGGGGCCTACTGTGGAGCATAAACTACTGTATGGGGGACACTGAAGCATCTAATACTGTGTGGGGGACACTGAAGCATCTAATACTGAGTGGGGGACACTGTGAAGATGCTTCACAGTGTCCCCAATACAGTATTAGATGCTTCAGTGTCCCCCACACAGTATTAGATGCTTCAGTGTCCCCCATACAGTATTAGATGCTTCACAGTGTCCCCCACACAGTATTAGATGCTTCACAGTGTCCCCCACACAGTATTAGATGCTTCAATGTCCCCCACACAGTATTAGATGCTTCAGTGTCCCCCATACAGTATTAGATGCTTCAGTGTCCCCCATACAGTATTAGATGCTTCACAGTGTCCCCCACACAGTATTAGATGCTTCACAGTGTCCCCCACACAGTATTAGATGCTTCGGTGTCCCCCACACAGTATTAGATGCTTCGGTGTCCCCCATACAGTATTAGATGCTTCATAGTATCCCCCATACAGTATTAGATGCTTCATAGTGTCCCCCACACAGTATTAGATGCTTCAGTGTCCCCCCCCATACGGTATTAGATGCTTCAGTGTCCCCCCCCCCCGCATATGGCATTAAATGCTTCAGTGTCCCCCACACAGTATTAGATGCTTCAGTGTCCCCCACACAGTATTAGATGCTTCAGTGTCCCCCACACAGTATTAGATGCTTCAGTGTCCCCCCCATACAGTATTAGATGCTTCAGTGTCCCCCATACAGTATTAGATGCTTCAGTGCCCCCCATACAGTATTAGATGCTTCAGTGTCCCCCACACAGTATTAGATGCTTCAGTGTCCCCCATACAGTATTAGATGCTTCAAATACTGTGTGGGGGACACTGTGAAGCATATACTACTGTGTGTGGGGGCCCACTGTGGAGCATATACTACTGTGTGGGGGCCCACTGTGAAGCATATACTACTGTTTTGGGGGGGCCAAAATGGAGCATATAATACTGTGTGGGGGCCACTGTGAAGCATATAATACTGAGTGGGGCCCCTCTGGAGCATATAATACTGAGTGGGGCCCCTCTGGAGCATATAATACTGAGTGGGGCCCCTCTGGAGCATATAATACTGAGTGGGGCCCCTCTGGAGCATATAATACTGAGTGGGGCCCCTCTGGAGCATATAATACTGAGTGGGGCCCCTCTGGAGCATATAATACTGAGTGGGGCCCCTCTGGAGCATATAATACTGAGTGGGGGAAATTCTGGAGCATATAATACTGAGTGGGGGAAATTCTGGAGCATATAATACTGTTTGGGGGCCACGGTGGAGCGCATTGTACTGTCTGGGGGCCACTTCGGAGCACATTGTACTGTGTTGGGGCCCTTCACTATTTATGTCACACAGTAAGTATCTGTTTTATAGCAGACATGTGATATTATTACAGGCTGTAATAACATTGCACGGTCAATATAAAACAGATCCTGGTTAATTTAAGGCTAAATTGCCGTGTTGGCACTTTGCGATAATTTAGTGGGTTTTGGGATGCAGTTTGGGCACTCGGTCTCTAAAAGGTTAGCCATCACTGGTCTAGCCCAACATTTTTTCAATTTATATCATTGTCCTCTAACCATGAGTGGGGTTGAAAATTTCTGGAGGGGATCACCTTAAACCAACTGACTACCACCCAGTTGGAAAACTTAAATGCCCTGATACCTGCTTTATAGGTACAGATGGTTATACTGAAAATGTCAAACTCTCACATACAGTCTACATACTGTATTTGCCATGGAAAGCTTAACCAACATTTTTGCAGATGGAGGGTAGAGGCGGCCCAGAGTGTCTGTTACATGAATTGGAACCACGTTGGCTGAGTTGGAGTGAAATACAACAGAAATACACCTTTGACCCAGGCCACTTTTTGCAATATGCCCAGATTAAAGGCGCTGTTATGTATAGATTAATCTATATACAGGTGCATCTCAATAAATTAGAATATTTTTTTTTACTTTCATTCATTTCAGTGATTCCTACTGAACTACATGGTGTTCCAAATTATTATGCAAAAAGTGTTTAGGAGTGATAAGGTAAGAATTTTTTTTGTTTGTCAGTTAAACTCATTGATGGTGATGTGTGTCAGGGCTCTTTATAATCACTGAAAGCAATTGCAGACCCCTGTGCTAATTAGTTTGGCAGGTGTGTCCAATTAAAGGTAAGACTACTTCAGAAGGCTGTCCCACATTATTAAGCAGCCTACATTTTCAGCCAAAATGGGAAAGAAAAAGGATGTGTCGGCTGCTAAGAAGCAACAAATTGTGGAGTGTTTAGGTCAAGGCATGACTACAATCAACATTGCCAAGACACTTCATCGTGATCATCGCACAATCAAGAAGTATGTAGCTGATACACAGCACACGTGTGCTTGCTAATAAGGGAAAATTGAGGACTCTTTCCAACAGGCAATTACGTCAGGTTAAAAGAGCAGCTTCAAAAATGCCTTGTCATAGCAGCAGACAAGTTTTTGAAGCTGCTGGTGCCTCCAACGTCCCCCCGAACAACAAGATGCAGGGTCCTTCAGAGGTTTGCAGCTGTGCGTAAGCCATCCTGTCGACCTCCTCTATCCACTGCACACAAGCAGAAACGGCTCCAGTGGGCCAAACAATACACGAAGACTGACTTCAAAACTGTTTTGTTCACCGATGAGTGCCGTGCAACGCTCGATGGTCCAGATGGATGGAGTGGAGGATGGCTTGTTGATGGACACCCCATGCAAACACGGCTACGGCGCCAACAAGGAGGAGGTGGAGTAATGTTTTGGGCTGGAATCATGGGGAGAGAGATGGTCAGCCCCTTTAGGATCCCTGAAGGGGTAAAGATGCACTCCATAATGTATGTGGAGTTTCTCAAACAGCACTTCCTGCCATGGTTCAAGAAGAAGAACCATGCATTCCGCAGAAAGATCATTTTCATGCATGATAATGCACCGTCTCATGCTGCAAATAACACATCTGCATCTCTGGCTGCTATGGGCATAAAAGGGGACAAACTTATGGTGTGGCCCCCATGCTCCCCTGACCTCAACCCCATTGAGAACCTCTGGAGCATCATCAAAAGGAGTGTCTATGATGGCGGGAGGCAGTTCACATCTAAGCAACAGCTCTGGGAGGGTATTCTGTCCTCATGCAAAACAATTGAAGCAGAAACCATCCAAAAACTGACAAATTCAATGGACGAGAGAGTTCAGAAGCTTCTTTCGAGCAAGGGGTCCTATGTGCAAATGTAACATCACCTAGAATAAAGTTTTGGCTTGAAAACTGTTTGATTTCAGTTTGTAATAACCTACTAATGCTTATAATTTCACAATGACCATTTTTTTGTTCTTAATAAAAATGAAAAGGTTGCAAATTCTGCTGTGCATAATAATTTAAAACATGCATTTTGAGTGTTTATTTTTTTTTTTTTTAAATATACTGTTATCATAGGCAGTTTGTTCAAAAACCTTTCAATTATACTCGAATAGTTGATGACTGGAAAATTACAATGACTGCAATTCATATAGGTAATTTTGGAAAATATGAGAAAATATTATTTGCATAATAATTTGGAACACAGTGTAGACTGAGGAACCATTTAAAGGCTTAGGAAACCTTGGCAGGTGACACACTGATTTTACAATACTGAACTGTTTTACAATATTCTAATTTTCTTAGATTTTGGTTTTCATTACCTGTAATCCATAATCAACATTTACATAAATAAAAAACTTGAAATAGAACACTCTGTGTGTAAAGAATCTAGAAAATATAGGAGGTCACTTTTTTAATTTAATTACTGAAAGAATAATGTAATGTTTGCTCACTGGGAAAGGATCCTTGATTTGCCAACTCGGATGAGCATCTATTGAGAGACTGGCAGGCTCTAAGGAGTGCAGTTCTTAATGAGGTATGGAGAAATACGTATTTTAGGATCTTACTTAAGGGCCATTGTAGCCTTTGACTTACCTCCCTCATCAACTAAACCTGACAGAATGACATGTTGCCCTAAATGCATCTTGCCAACGTCCAACATGCTTCATGGCCTGTGCTCTTTGTCTGATGAGACTGCACCTGTAGTCCCAGATACACTGAACGTTTGATACCATGTAGAGGTCTCTGATTCCACTACATTCACTAATGTATATCTTCGACAGTGATGAGCTACCCAGAGATGTCAATCAGGGAAAATATAGTCTGCCTAAATTGTTCATCTCTATAGCACACATACACGCACACACTGACAAAACACATCTGGTATCCTTACTGGCTGCTTGCACAATACAGTATTTTTCACGGGCCTCCGGGCCATGGACTTTGTGCACAAAGCTGTGAATTTTGCAGGCTCCGGAGACCCGTGAAATATACTGTAGTGTGCAAGCAGCCTTACTGAGCAGCAATATTGGTCAGGCGAAAACTGCCTCATAGTAAGATTGTCATTATTGCTTACTACACAGGGAGCTTTCATCACTGAAGCTGTTGAGGTAAAGTGAAAGCTCTGGTTGCTATGGGCAACTACACAAGTCTGCCTGTGAGGCAGTTTTCAGTAATGAGATGTGAGCTCCTTCATGTCATAGTAATACTGTGTGAGGGCTGCTCTGTATTTACTATTCATCCTATTACATCTCTTATCAGTGTCAGGTGAAGACTAAAGGGTCATAATACTAAGGACTGTTTTTAAAATGCCGCCCAAAAAACGACCATCTATTGGGCAAGTTCATTAAAAAGCTAAGAACGCAAAATTGTGTCAAAGAGCTGAGACAAGTGAACAACATGACTCGCGGCTTGAAAAGAAACGGATGAGAGTCTAAATGTAAGGCAGCTGAGACATCAGAGAAATGGGAATGTTGTCTTCACAAGAATCGGATAAGGCAGGCTGAAGCAAGGAATATGGAAACATCTGAACAAAAGGATGAACGTTCTGAAAATGACCGCATACGACATATGCAACGTGTGCAAAGATGTAGGCAGGCTGATTTGTGTTTGGAAGCATTTCACTACAACCCAATTCAAGACTATAGGTCACATCAGAAAGTCATAATTGGCAAAATGGACATAATATGCATAAACATTGTCAAGCAAAGAAGTTTAACTTGGAATCGCCTGGTATGTGCTGCTCAAATGGCAAAGTCAGTTTGCCACCTTTAGATCTACCTCCTGAACCACTTCTTTCATACATGTGAGGAACAACTCCCGAGTCAAAGCATTTTCTGCAAAATATTAGGATATACAATTCATCTTTCCTTTGGTACGACCGCTGGACTCCAGCAAGCAGGATTTATGCCAACTTTTAAAGTCTAGGGCCAAATATATCACAAAATTGGTTCAATGCTTCCTGTAGCAAATGAAGATCCAAAGTTTTTACAAATTTATTTTTTGGGAGACGAACAAATGCAAGCTGATAGACGTTGTGAAGCTATACTTGAGACATAAAGAGATTGTGTTGAATTTGCAAAGACTTTTCCATCAGCACAATCAGTTAGTAAACCTTTTCAAAACAGTCTCGTGATGAAAATCAAGTTGTAACAAGAGCAGACAAGACACCGTTTAGTGAGCATGAAAGGCGATTTAATTCTCCCACTGTTAACGAAGTAGCTATTGTACTGGTTGGACAGGACTTTCAAAGCCAAGATATAATTATTCAGCGACGAAGCGACAATCTTCAACGTATTGCAGAAACACATAGATCATATGATGCTCTGCAATATCTGATAATATTTTGGAATGCCAAGATGGCTATCACTTTAATCTAACACAGACTGATCCCAAAGACTGCTAGGCCAACCAATAAAAAAAATATCAGCTACGGTCTTTTATGCCTACCAAATAATGATCAGACATGGGGCTTCTAACCACATTTTACAATGTAGGCAACTTTGTCATCAAGTTATAGTTGATATATAGGCCAAGGTGGAAAGTGAGCGTCTTTTGTACATACGATTGAACCAACAAAAACTAAGAGTGGATGAATACATTCATTTAAGGGATGCTGTTGCTAATGATGGCAACATGGCTGACATTGGGCATATGTTTATTTTACCGGCTACATTTACTGGAAGTCCCAGACATATGCATGAGTATACTCAGGATGCCATGACATATGTTTGGCTATATGGTCGTCCTGATTTGTTTATTACAGTTACATGTAATCCAACTTGGCCAGAGATAAAAGGAAGAGCTTCTGAATGGTCAGCGCCCCTCTGATTGACATGATTTAATAGCAAGGGTTTTTAAACAAAAACTGATCAAGCTCATGGACGTAATTACAAAGTGTTACATTTTTGGTGAAAGTCAGTGTTGGATGTATTCAATTGAGTGGCAAAAAAGAGGTCTTCCACATGCTCATTTACTGATGTGGCTAAAGGATAAAATACGCCCTGATCAAATTGACAGTGTTATTTCTGCTGAGATTCCAAATCCAGAAGAGGATCCGGTACTTTTTGAAACTATTTCTAAAAATATGATCCATGGGCCATGTGGGCCACTTAACCTTTTCAGGACCGCCCACTATATTTATAAACGTCAGCGCTTGCTGGGCTTTGTGCAGAGCCGACGTTTATAAACTGACCCTGCTAAATTGGGGATCGGGTCTCCCCAAGGGTCAGGAACTCCGTGAACACAGCAATAATAGCTGCTGGAGTTCACGGAGACATGATCAGGACCTGATAGGTTCAGGTCCCGATTATGTAGCTGTCATATCAGGGAAAGTTTGTTGCAGTAACAAACTTTGCCTGATATTAGCTGCCGCCCGTCCGCAGGCGGCATCAGGAGCGGGTGTTAGCTGTATCTGACAGCTAACACCCTGCTCCGTATCCTACGGTCGGAGCTATGCAATGATCGGAGGTTTTAACCCCGTGGATGCCGCGGTCAAACAAGACAGCGGCATCCAAGGGGTTCCGTGATGCCAAATGAACCCCCCCTCACCCCCCGCGGCGAAATCAGGGGGTGCCCATATGTGTCTTCTGCAGCCCGGGGTCTGGCCAGTGACCCCAGGCTGCTCGGTACCCCCAGTACCTGGTTGATCTGCCCAGATGCAGGGAAGTCAGCCGCATACGCTGACTTCCTCTATAGACTGCAATACACATGTATTGCAGTCTATAATACTGAACCAGCGATCCCTGGTTCAGGTGTCCTTATAGGACAAATAAAGAAATGTAAAAAAAAAAAAAAAAAAAAAAAAAGTGCAAAAGAAATGTAATAAAGTTTGTGAAATAAATAAATGATAAAGCCCCAAAATTCCCTTTTCCTATATCAAATGAGTTATATAAAACAAAAACCTAAAAATTTATAAAAAACAATACATATTTGGTATCGCCATGTCCGTAACAATCTGTACAATAAAACTGAAACATTATTTAACCTACATGGTGAACGTCGGGAAAAAAAAAACGGAAAAAATCCGCCGAAATGATTTTTCGCCATCTCACCCTACGAAATATGCTATAAAAAGTGATCGAAAAGTCACATATACCCCAAAATAGCACCAATAAAAAGCACAGGTTGTCCTGCAAAAAATAAGCCCTCAACTATCTCTGTCAACCGAAAAATAAAAATGTTACACATCTCAGAAGATGGCGATGCAAAGATAATTGATTTCCTTCCCCAAATGGATTTTTGTTCTGCAAAACTAGTAACGCATAAAAAAACAAATATAAATGAGGTATCGCTGTAATCGTACCGACCAAAGAATAAAGGTCACAGGTTACGTATGTTGTACACTGTGTGGAAAAAAATTAATAGGTAAAACGCAGTGCCAGAATTGATGAGGATTTTTTTTAATCCACCAAGAAAGCGTTAATAAACGTTAATCAATAAGTCATAGGCACCCAAAAAATATAAAAAAATACATCTCATACCACAAACAAGCCCTCATATGGCTACAGCACCAGAAAAAAAAAAAAAAATTAATAAATATATATATCTATCTATATATATCTATCTTGTTCAATGTGAAGACAAAAACTCCAAAAATCGCCAAATCATTAGAACACAACTGGCTGCGGCAGGAAGGAAATGTATAAGCTGTGCGAGGGTATATCAGGGGACAAACCAGATTTAGAGCTTACGAGGGAAAATAAACCAGAACTGACCCCCAGAGTGACCCCTCCCCAAATCATACAAGCTACTGGGGATATAGTAGTAGTAAATTTCGTGTTCCCATGTAATCCGCACAGCTTACATATTCACTCTTCATCTGCTGTGCAGTCTCGTCTGGGATACTAATGCTCACTCCACCCCTTGATAAGTTCTTTGAGGAGTGCAGTTTTTAAAATGAGGTCATTCCCTAGGGGATTCCACTTTACTGGTACCTTAGAGGCTCTGCAAACATGACATGGTGTCCAGATACCAAACATCTAAATGTGCACTCCAAAAGCCATATAGCGCTACTTCCCTTCTCTGCCCTGCTGTGTGCCCAAACTGCAGATTATACCCACATGTATGACACTGGTGTACCCAGGGTAACGTACTTAATGTCATATGTGGGTATAAATGGCTGTTTGGGCACAGAAGGGAAGGAGCGCTATTTTGGTTTTTGAGCACAGACTTAGACGGTTTGGTTTTTGGACATCATTACACTTTTTCAGAGCTCCTGAAATGCCAGTAAAGTGGAATCCCCTGATATGTCACCCCATTTTGGAAACTACACCCCTGAAGGAATTTATACAGGGGTAGAGAAAGAATTTTTAACCCCCAAGTGTTGACTTAATTAATTTTCCAGAAATGAATACGCAACTGATGGTGGAAGATGAAAATGACACTTTTTCCAGGAATACGTCATTTCAGTGCATAACATGTCGTGCCCAGCTTGTATCAGAGACGAATGCTCCAAAAGCTGTTGTGCCCAGGATACCCGCTTAACAGTTTTTGGAGGTTGTGTCTCTGGTGACACAAGCTGGGTACAACATATCAGCACTGAAATGGCGTATCTATGGAAAAATTGCAATTTTCACATTTCATTATCAGCTGCGTATTCATTTCTGGAAATGAAATTAATGCAACAAAGTTTAAAAATGCTCGCTACACCACTTGATAAATCCCTTCAGAGGTGTAGTTTCCAAAGTGGGGTCACATTTCAGCGGGATCTACTTTACTGCCAATTCAGGGGCTCTGCAAAAGTGGCATGACATCGAAAAACCAAACTGTGCTCCAAAAACCAAAATAGCGCTCCTTCCCTTCTGTGCCCAAACATCAATTTATACCCACATATGACATTAAGTACGTTATCCCGGGTACACCAGTGTCATACATGTGGGCATAAACTGCCGCTTGGGCACACAGGAGGGTGCAGATAAGAAGGAGCACTATGTGCTTTTGGAAAGCTGATTTAGTTTGTTGATTTTTGGACGCCATGTCACATTTATAGAGACTCTAAAATTTGCCCCTACAAAATGGGGTCACTTCTTGGGGAATTCCAATTTACTGGCACCTCCAGGGCTCTGCAAAAAACATGGCATCCAGAAAATCCCTCCAAATCTGTACACCAAAAGCTAAAAAGCACACTGCTCCATCCCTTCTGAGCCCTGTTGTGTAACCAAGCAGCAGTTTACACCTACATATACAACTTCTTTCTACTTGGGATAACCCAGTTAATAGTTTTAGGAGTGTGTGTCTCTGATGACACAAAGTGGGTGCAACGTATTGGGCACTGAAATGCCATATTTCTTTAAAAATTAAAATTTTCACTTTGTACATTAATTTTCAGGAAGCACTCTTAGGGTCAAAATTAAAATACCCCTTGATAAATTACTTGAGGGGTGTAGTTTCTAAAATGGAGTCACTTTTTGGGGATTTCCATTGTATTGGTACTTTAGGGGCTCTGGAAATGCGACATGGCATCTGAAAACTATTCCAGCAAAATGTTCCCTCCAAAACCAAATAGCGCGCTTTCCATTCCGAGCACCACCATGTACCCATACAGTACATTATAACCACATATGGGGTATTCATTTTCACGTCCCGATGTTAATAAAATCTGTGAAAAAGCTGTAGAGTCAAACTGTTCATTATATCCCTTGATATGTTCTGTGAGGGGTATAGTTTCCAAAATGGGGTCACTTTTGAAGGTTTCCATTGTATTGGTACTTTAGGGGCTCTGCTAATGAGACATGGCACCCGAAATCTAATCCAGCAAAATCTTCCCTCCAAAAACCAAATAGCGCTCTTTCCATTCCGAGCCCCACCATGTACCCATACAGCAGATTATGACCACATATGGGGTATTGCCGTGTCCAGGAGAAATTGTGTAACAAACCTTGGGGAGCTTTTTCTCCTTTATCCTCTTGTAAAAATAAAAATGTTTGGACTAAATTGACAGTTTATTAGAAAAAAAGTAATTTTTCATTTTCACGTCCCAATGTTAATAAAATCTGTGAAACAGCTGTAGGGTCAAACTGCTCATTTTATCCCTTTATATGTTCTGTGAGGGGTATAGTTTCCAAAACGGGGTTACTTTTGAAGGTTTCCATTGTACTGGTACTTTAGGGGCTCTGCAAATGCGACATGGCACCTGAAAACTATTCCAGCAAAATCTGGAATTATGACCACATATGGGGTGTTGCCACGTTCATGAGCAATTGTTTAACAAACTGTGGGGTGAGTTTTCTCCTTTCACCCCTTGTGAAAATGAAAAATTTGGGGAAAAACTGACATTCTAGTAATTTTTCATTTACACATTCCAATGTTAATAAAATCTGTGAAAAGGCTGTTGGGTCAAAATGCTCACTATACCCCATGATAAATTCTCTGAAGGGTGTAGTTTCCAAAATGGGGTCACTTTTGGGGGGTTTCCTTTGAACCGGTGCTTTAGGGGCTCTGCAAATGGGACATGGCACCAAAAACTATTCCGGCAAAATCTCCTTTTCAAATGCCCATTGTCGCTCCTTCCCTTCCGTGCGCTGCCGTGTGCCCAAACATCATTTTACACCCACATGTGGGGTATTTCTGTGCTCGAGAGAAATTGCATAACTGTGAGATGAATTTTTCCTTTAATCCTTTGTGAAGGTGTTAATTTTAGGGCTAAATGAATGTGTTACTGAAAAAAAAAAAGAAATGTCTAAATTTCACCTCCATATTGTTTTAATTTCTGTGAAATCCTTAATGGGTTAAACGTCCCAAATGCTGTTTTGAATTATTTGAGGGGTGCAGTTTTGAAAATGGGGTGATTTATGGGGGGTTTCTAATATATAGGCCTTCATAATTCCCTTCAGAACAGAAGTGGTCCCTAAAAAATTAGTTTGGGAAAATTTCTTGTAAATCTGGAAAATCGCTGTGACACTTGTAAGCCTTCTAACATCCAAAATAAATGAAAGGACGATTAAAAGATGATGCCGATATAAAGCAGAGATATGGTAGATAATATTTATTAATGTATTTGTGTGATATGACTGTGTTTGAAAAGCAGAGCATTTCACATTTTGAAAATTGCGATTTTCTCCAAATTTCCATCAAATTTCCTATTTTTTTTATAAGTAAATATAAAAATATTGATCAATATTTACCACTAACATGAAGTACAATGTGTCACGAAAAAACAATCTCAAAATCACTTATGTAAGTTAAATCATCTCAAAGTTATTGCCACATAAAGTGACATGTCAGATTTGAAAAATGAGGCCTGGTCACGAAGGCACTTTTAGGCTGTGTCCTGAAAAGGTTAACCCAAGATCGCCATGTATGAAGGAAGGAAAATATACTAAAAATTATCCTCGCAACTTGATTTTAGAAACACAAACAGAGATGATGGTTATCCTCTTTACAGAAGACGGAAACCTGAACAGGGAGGATATACTGCAACAGTCAGATTAAAACGGGTTAAACAAAACACAGATCTTGAAATAATCGATGGGTTGTACCTTATTCTCCACTGCTTTCAAAAATGTTTGATGCGCACATTAAAGTAGAATATTGTAACTCTGTTAAGTCAATTAAATACATTTGCAAATATGTTAACAAGCGCAGTGATATGGCAGTTTTCCAGCTTGAGAATCCAAAATGTACATTTGATGAGATTATGCTGTATCAGATGGGAAGGTAATACAGTGGGGGAAAAAAAAGTATTTAGTCAGCCACCAATTGTGCAAGTTCTCCCACTTAAAAAGATGAGGCCGGCCTGTAATTGACATCATTAGGTAGACCTCAACTATGAGAGACAAAATGAGAAAACAAATGCAGAAAATCACATTGTCTGATTTTTAAAGAATTTATTTGCAAATTATGGTGGAAAATAAGTATTTGGTCAATAACAAAAGTTCGTCTCAATACTTTGTTATATATCCTTTGTTAGCAATGACAGAGGTCAAATGTTTTCTGTAAGTCTTCACAAGGTTGGCACACACTGTTGCTGGTATGTTGGCCCATTCCTCCATGCAGATCTCCTCTAGAGCAGTGATGTTTTGGGGCTGTCGCTGGGCAACACGGACTTTCAACTCCCTCCAAAGGTTTTCTATGAGGTTGAGATCTGGAGACTGGCTAGGCCATTCCTGGACCTTGAAATGCTTCTTATGAAGCCACTCCTTCGTTGTCCTGGCGGTGTGCTTGAGATTATTGTCATGCTTAAAGACCCATCCACGTTGCATCTTCAATGCCCTTGCTGATGGAAGGAGGTTTGCACTCAAAATCTCACGATAAATGGCCCCATTCATTCTTTCATGTACACGGATCAGTCATCCCTGTCTCTTTGCATAGAAACATCCCCAAAGCATGATGTTGCCATCCCCATGCTTCACAGTAGGTATGGTGTTCTTTGGATGCAACTCAGCATTCACTCTCCTCCAAACACGACGAGTTGTGTTTCTACCAAACAGTTCTACTTTGGTTTCATCTGACCATATGACATTCTCCCAATACTCTTCTGGAACATCCAAATGCTCTCTAGCAAACTTCAGACGGGCCCGGATATGTACTGCCTTAAGCAGGGGGACACGTCTGGCACTGCAGGATCTGAGTCCCTGGCGGCGTAGTATGTTATTGACAGTAGCCTTTGTTACGTTAGTCCCAGCTTTCTGCAGGTCATTCACTAGGTGCCCCCCTGTGGTTCTGGGATTTTTGCTCACCATTCTTTTGATCATTTTGACCCCACAGGGTGAGATCTTGCGTGGAGCCCCTGATCGAGGGAGATTATCAGTGGTCTTGTATGTCTTCCATTTTCTAATTATTGCTCCCACAGTTGATTTCTTCACACCAAGCTGCTTGCCTATTGCAGATTCAGTCTTCCCAGCCTGGTGCAGGTCTACAATTTTGTTTCTGGTGTCCTTCCACAGCTCTTTGGTCTTCACCATAGTGGAGTTTGGAGTGTGACTGTTTGAGGTAGTGGACAGGTGTCTTTTATACTGATAATGTCAAACAGAAGCCATTCCTACAGGTAATGAGTGGAGGACAGAAGAGCCTCTTAAAGAAGAAGTTACAGGTCTTAGAGAGCCAGAAATCTTGCTTGTTTCTAGGTGAACAAATACTTATTTTCCACCATAATTTGCAAATAAAGTCTTAAAAAAATCAATGTGATTTTCTAGATATGTTTTCTCATTTTGTCTCTCATAGTTGAGGTCTACCTATGATGTCAATTACAGGCCTCTCTCATCTTTTTAAGTGGGAGAACTTGCACAATTGGTGGCTGACTAAATACTTTTTTTTCCCCACTGTATAAGTAGTAATGAAGCTGTGTGGCGATTACTAAATTTTCCCATCCATGAAAGACATCCGACTGTAGTTCATCTCAGTGTCCATCTTGAAAATGGACAACGAGTTTATTTTGCTCCCAAGAATGCAGAGGAAAGAGCTACTTGACCACCCAATACAACATTGACAGCTTTCTTTCTCCTATGTCAAGCAGATCCATTTGCAAGGACTTTATTATATTCAGATGTTCCAAAATATTATACATGGAATAAAATCGAGAAAAGTATTTTGCAAGAGGAAACAAGGTGCAAGGGTCCCAGGAAGGGACGGACGTTCCAGTGATGCTCTTGGACGTGTGTATACAGTGCATCCAAACAACGCAGAGTGTTACTACCTCCAATTACTAATTCACACTGTCTGTGGGCCATCTTCTTTCACAGATTTGAAAATAGTTGATGGAGAGCTGTGTCAAACTTACAGGGAAGCATCTGTCACTCGCTTTCCACCTCAACTAAGAGACCTGTTCGCTATAATAATTACAACCTGCGCACCTTCCAATCCCTGCGCGCTTTGGGACAAATACAAAGAATATCTTAGTGAAGATATTATTAGAGTGCAAAGGAGATTTAATCCAGACTTAAATTTCACTTCTGACATATTCAACAAAGCCCTCTTGATGTTAGAAGCAAGGTGCATATCTATCAATAGTAAAACTAATAGAATTAGGTTTACCAGCCCCAAATCGACCAGACTTTGATATTATGAACAGAGATATTCTGCAAGAAAAATGCAATGATTTGGAAAAATGTAAAGAATTTGTCATATTAAATAAGAATCTTTTGGTTGATGACCAAAGATCAGCCTATATGGCAATTATGGGTCAGATTTCCAGTGGAAATGGGGTACTATTTTTCCTAGATGCACCAGGAGGTACTGGTAAAACATTTTTAATTAATTTGCTGCTTGCAGAAATTCTCTCAAATAATGACATTGCCTTGGCTGTTGCATCATCTGGGATTGCGGCCACTCTTTTAGCTGGAGGGCACACGGCTCATTCAGCACTAGGATTGCCCTTTAATATAGCACTGTCAGAAACTCCTGTCTGTAATATCACTAAGGGCTCTGGGAAAGCTAAGGTATTACAAAATTGCAAAGTAATTGTTTGGGAAGAATGTACCATGGCGCACAAGAAAGCGGTCGTGGCCCTTGATCGCACCTTGAAAGATCTGCGGGGAACAGATTGTTTAACCCCTTCAAGACCGAGCCCAAAAATGCGTTAAGGACCAGGCCTCGTTTTTCAAAACTGACATGTGTCACTTTATATGGCAATAACTTTGAGACGACTTAACTTACACAAGTGATTTTGAGATTGTTTTTTCGTGACACATTGTACTTCATGTTAGTGGTAAACACTAATGAATATTTTTGTATTTATTTATAAAAAAAATAGGAAATTTGATAGAAATTTGGAGAAAAAAAAAATCGCAATTTTCAAAATGTGAAATGCTCTGCTTTTCAGATAGTCATACCACCCAAATACATTAATACATATTATCTACCATATCTCTGCTATATATCGGCATCATCTTTTAATCGTCCTGTAATTTATTTTGGATGTTATAAAGCTTACAAGTGTAACAGCGATTTTCCAGATTTACAAGAAAATTTCCCAAACTAATTTTTTAGGGACCACTTCAGTTCTGAAGAGGATTATAATGGCCTATATATTAGAAACCCCCATAAAAGACCCCATTTTCAAAACTGCATCCCTCAAATAATTCAAAACAACATTTGGGAAGTTTGTTAACCCTTTAAGCATTTCACTGGAATTAAAACAATATGGAGGTGAAATTTAGACATTTAATTTTTTCCCACTAATTCCTTAATTTAGCCCTAAAATTAACACATTCACAAAGGGTTAAAGGAGAAAATGCATCTCACAGTTTGTTATGCAATGTCTCCCGAGCACGGAAATACCCCACAAGTGGGTGTAAACTGATGTTTGGGCGAAAGGCAGCGCACGGAAGGGAAGGAGTGACACTGGGCGTCTGAAAAGCAGATTTTGCTGGAATAGTTTTCAGGTGCCATGTCTCATTTGCAAAGCCCCTAGAGTACCAATACAAAGGAAAACCCCAAAAAGTGGCTCCATTTTGGAAACTACACCCCGCACAGAATTCATCAAGGGGTATAGTGAGCATTTTGACCTTACAGCCGTTTCACAGATTTTGCTAACACTGGGATGTATAAATGAAACATTACTAAAATGTCACTTTATCCCCAAAGTTTTCATTTTCACAAGGGGTTAAAGGAGAAAAAGCACCCCACAGTTTGCAAAACAATTGCTCCTGAACACGGCAATACCCCATATGTGGTCGTAATCTGCTGTATGGGTACATGGCAGGGCTCAGAATGGAAAGAGCGCTATTTGGCTTTTGGAAGGCAGATTTTGGTGGAATAGTTTTCAGGTACCGCATTTGCAGAGCCCCCAAAGTACCAATACAATACAAACCCCCAAAAAGTGACCCCATTTTGAAAACTACACCCCTCATAGAATTTATCTAGGGGTATAGTGAGCATTTTGACCTCACAGCTGTTTCACAGATTTTATCATCATTGGGACGTAAAAATGTAAAATTACTTTTTTTCCAATAAACCGTCCATTTAGCGACATATTTTTAATTTTTTCAAGTGGTTAAAGAAGAAAAAACACCCCACAGTTTGTTACACAATTTCTTCTGAAAACAGAAATGCCCCATATGTGGTTGTAATCTGCTGTATGGGTACATGGTGGAGCTCAGAAGGGAAAGAGCGCTATTTGGCTTTTGGAGGGCAGATGTGGCTGGAATAGTTTTCAGGTGCCATGTCGCATTTGCAGAGCCCCTAAATTACCAGTACAATGGAAACCCCCTAAAAGTGACCCCATTTTAGAAACTAAACCCCTCAAGGAATGTATCAAGGGATATTATGATTTTGAGCCTAAAAATGCTTCCCAAAAATTAATGTACAAAGTGAAAATTAAAGTTTTTAAAGAAATATCCAATTTCAGTGCCTAATATGTTGCGGCCACTTTGTGGCATCAGAGACGTGCACTCCTAAAACTATTAAGTGGGCTATCCCGGGGACAAAAAAATTAAATATGTGGGTATAAACTGCTGCTTGGGCACACAGCAGGGCTCAAAAGGGTAGGAGCAGTGTGTTTTTTTTAGCTTTTGGAGTACTTTCTCGTCGCCATGTTGTTTTTGCAGAGCCCTGGAGGTGCCAGTAAATTGGAATTCCCCAAGAAGTGACCCCCATTTTGTAGGGGCAATTTTAGGGTCTCTGCAAATGTGACATGGCGTCCAAAAAAACAACAATCTAAATATGTGCTCCAAAAGCACATAGCGCTCCTTCACATTTGCGCCAAAATTACAGTTTATGCCCACATATATGACACTGGTGTACCCAGGATAACGTACTTAACAATGCCATATGTGGGTATAAACTGCTGTTTGGGCACAGCCGGGCACAGAAGGGAAGGAGCGCTATTTTGGTTTTTGGAGCACAGTTTGCTTTTTGGACACCATGCCACTTTTGCAGAGCCCATGAATTGCCAGTAAAGTGGAATCCGCAGACATGTCACCCCATTTTGTAAACTACACCCTTCAAGGGATTTATCAAGTGGGGTAGCGAGCATTATTAACCCGTAAGTGTTGCATTCTTTTAATTTCCAGAAATGAATGCGCAGCTGATAATGAAAAGTTAAAAATGAAATTTTTCTATAGATACGCCATTTCAGTGCCCAATATGTTGTGCCCAGTTTATGTCTGCACAGACACACACTCCAAAAAACTGGTGAGCGGGGATCCCGGGCACAACAGCTTTTGGAGCGTTCATGTCTGATACAAGCTGGGCACAACATATTACGCACTGAAATGTCGTATTCCTGGATAAATTGTCATTTTCACCTTTCACCATCAGCTGCGTATTCATTTATGGATAATAAATTATAGCAACACTTGGGGGTTAAAAATGCTCACTGTACTCCAGGATAAATTCCTTCAGGGGTGTAGTTTCCAAAATGGGTTGACATGTCAGGGGATTCCACTGTACTGGCATTTCAGCTCTGCAAAAGTGCAATGGCGTCCAAAAACCAAATAGCGCTCCTTCCCTTCTGTGCTCGGCTGTGCCCAAACAGGAGTTTATACCCACATATGACATTAAGTACGTTACCCTGGGTACACCAGTGTCATACATGTGGGTATAAACTGCAGTTTGTGCACACAGTAGGGCACAGAAGAGAAGGAGCGCTATGTGGCTTTTGGAGTGCAGATTCAGATGTTTGGGATCTGGATGCCATGTCATGTTTGCAGAGCCTCTAAAGTACCAGTAAAGTGGAATCCCCTAGGGAATGACCCCATTTTGAAAAGTGCACCCCTCAAAGAATTTATCAAGGGGCGTAACGAGCATTAGTATCCCAGACGTGACTGCATCCCAGACGGATGGGGAAAAGTGAATATGTAAGCTGTGCGTAGAACATTGGGTACACTAAATTCCCTACTATTTCCCCAGTAGTTCCTATTATTGGGGAGGTCACTCTGGGGGTCACTTCTGGTTTATTATCCCTCATAAGCTCTAAATCTGGTTTGTCCCCTGATATACGCTCGCACAGCTTATACATTCCCTTCCTGCCGCAGCCAGTTATGTTCTAATGATTTGGCGATTTTTTGGGGTTTTTGTCTTCACATTGTACGAGCTATATTTTCTTTATTTCTCTGGTGATGTAGCCATATGAGGGCTTGTTGTTTGCAGTATGAGATGTATTTTTTAATTACATCATTTTTAGGTGCTTACAACTTATTAAATACATTTTATTAACTCTTTCTTGGTGGATTAAAAAACAACCCCATCAATTCTGGCACTGCGTTTTACCGTTTAAATTTTTCACCATGCAGCGTAGAGCGTAAGTAACATGTTATCTGTATTCTACGGGTCGGTATGATTACGGCGATACCTCATTTATTCTGTTTTTTTATGTAATACCAATTTTGCATAACAAAAACCCATTTGGGGACATAAATCAATTTTTTTTGCATCGCCATCTTCTAAGATGCGTAGCATTTTTATTTTTCAGTTTAGAGAGATGGTTTAGGGCTTATTTTTTGCGGGACAACCTGTGCTTTTTATTGGTACTATTTTGGGGTACATACGACTTTTTGATCACTTTTTATTGCATATTTTGTAAGGTGAGATGGCGAAAAATCATTACTTTTGGCGGGTTTTTTCCATTTTTTTTTCCCCGACCTTCACAGTGTACATTAAATATGGTTTCAGTTTTATTGTACAGGTTGTTACGGACGCGGCGATACCAAATATGTATTGTTTTTATTAATTTTTAGGTTTATTTTTTATATAATTCATTTTATATAGGAAAAGGGAATTTTTTGGGGCTTTATTCTTTTATTAATTTTTTTTCACAAACTTAATTTTTTTTTTTTTCACTTTTTTATGTGTCCCATTAGGACACCTGAGCCAGAGATGCTTTGATCTCTGGCTCAGTACTATAGACTGCAAGACACAAGCATACAAGTGTCTTGCAGCCTATACAGGAAGTCAGCGCTATGGAAACACAGCGCTGACTTCCGCAGGTCTCGGCAGGATCAACCAGGTAGTGGGTTCTCCAGGCAGCCTGGGGTCACTTGGCAGACCCCGGGCTGCAGATTATAAATATCAACACCCCCCAATCTCGTTGCGGGGGGTGCCGGGGGGGCGGCAAGATGGCGGAACCCCTTGGATGCCGCGGTCGCTATTGACCATGGCATCTTAAGGGTTAAACAGCGGGGATCGGTGTTACCACTGGTCCCCGCTGGCTGCCTGGTCTAGCGACCACATACATGTCCATTGATTCAGTCATGGAGAGTGAACAAGCTAATGTATCCATTGGAGTTCCTGAATTCTTTGGAGCCTCCTGGAATGCCACCGCATAAGCTCACTTTAAAAATAGGAGCCACAATAATTTTGCCTCGGAACCTTGACCCACCAAAAATGTGTAACGGCACAATATTGTGCATTAAAAGTCTCATGCCCAATGTTATTGAAGCCACTATTTTTATGGGAAACTCTAATGGAGCAACTTTTTTCATTCCGCGTATTCCTTTGCTACCAAGCGAAATGCCCTTCAATTTTAAGCGTCTGCAGTTCCCAATCCGACTTGCATTTGCTATGACTATAAACAAAGCACAAAGTCAATCACTTAAAGTAGCCGGCATTAATTTGGAGAGCCTGTGTTTTTCACATGGACAGTTGTACGTTGCTTGCTCTAGAGTGGGTAACCCCAAAAATCTTTTCATATATGCACCTGAAGGTAAAACCAGAAACATGGTTTACCAAAAAGCACTACAATAGATAGTGGTTTAACTGTAAACCAATTTTACTCTTTTGTCCGTGAACTACTTATAGATTACACTGGAGGGAGGGGGGAAGGGTTGCACTATGTTGTTAATTGGGTGTAAATGTTTTTTATGTTTTTGTACGGTGCATAAATTTTAATTTTTGATAAACAGTTCAAAAAATAGTTGTAATAGTTTATACGTCATAATATGTATTGAATATGTAAAATCAATAAAAATGTTGAACTAAAAAAAAAAAAAGTTGTTCACATCAATGTTACGACAAATAAGTAAAACGGGAAAATAATAAGAAAAATTTCAAGTGGAAAAAAAATTTTACTGCAGCACTCTGAAAATGTCAATTTCAGTGTGACGCTGAAAATTTAACTTTAGCTAGTATAACCAACAATTTAACATATTTTCCGCTAGCGAAGCCGCGGGTATTCTACTAGTTATGCTATATAAAAATGATTGGGAATCTTATGATAAATGAAGCTCTTAAAATACTGGTTGGCCAGTCCGATGGTGAAAGATGACAAGTGTGTGCTATGAGAAACCTATCAAGTTAAAAAGGCTGCTAAAGCTTGAAAAAAAAATAATACAAAAACCACTACAGAAACCTGTATTAGATATAGAAACCTGTAATGCAGAAACCTGTATTAGAGCAACGCAATGACAATTAATGGCAATGTAATGACTAACTGTAGCCACAAACTGTCTTCAGTAGGGGGGGGAAAAAAAAAAATGGAAATCATGATCATGGGAATATATAAAAATATTTATATGTGTAAGAAATATGCATATATACCCATTGGGTATATATACGTACGGAGAGTGGTTGTCTTGTTCTGCAAGGACGTACCAGTATGTCCTTGCAGTTTTAAGCAGCTGCACGAAATCATGCAGCTGCAGAAAAGGGAAGTTGGCTGTAACTACAGCCAGAGCTCCCCTAGAGAAGGCAAGGAAAGTTTTATTGCCTTCACTGAGCGCTGTATACACAGCTGTGGGAGCCGCGATGATGCAGCTGCCCTCTGACCCGGCCGTCACGTGATCCACTGGGATCAGAGGCTATTAGAGCTGCTGGGTCCTAGAGGACCCAGATCAGCTCTGTAGTTATGTGCAGGAGGCTGAATTTCTCCTGTAACTGGGGCTAAATGTAAAAAAAAAAAAAAAAAAAAAAAAAAAACTTATCAGATGTCCCCAAAGGTCTATTATGACCTTATGGGGACACAATGTAAAAAAGTACATAAAGAAATAAAAGAGTAAAAAATAAAAATTAACATAAAATAATACGCCAATAACACTCCCTTATCACAGGTTCTAGCCACACCCCCAATGACACAAAACAAAATAATTACCGAAAATACAATAATAGCACAAAGTGCTACTAAAAAACGTTTTTAAAAAAAATGTAAAGTGAAAAATACATGTTTTCCCTTCTCTTTTGTTTATTTTTTCCCAGATAAGAAAAAAATTAAAAACAACATGCAAAAATAAAAACTAAGATAAAGCCCTATGTGTCACCAAAATAAAGAAGCAGAAATTAGTTGAATAACCCTAATGATAAAAATGTTATCAAAAATGCCCTCAAAACCACACATACAAAAAAATAGAAAATGTCTGGTCCTGAACCAGAAATTGGCCTGGTATTGAAGTAGTTAATGACCAGGCCTCATTTTTCCAAACTGATGTGTCACTTTATATGGCAAAAACTTTGAGATGCTTTAACTTACAGAAGTGATTTTGAGATTTTTTTTTTTTTTGTGACACATTGCACTTCATGATAGTGGTAAACATTGATTAATATTTATGTATTTATTTATTTTAAAAAAAATTAGAAATTTTGAAGGAAATTTTGAAAAAAACTTAATTTTTTAAGTGTAAAATGCACTGTGTTTCAGACAGTCAGCCCACCCAAATATATTTATATTATCTCAGCATCATCTTTTAATCATCCTTTCATTTATTTTGGACGTTAGAAGGCTTACAAGTGTAACAGCGATTGTCCAGATTTACAAGAAAATTTCCCAAACTAATTTTTTTTTTTTTAGGAACCAGTTCAGTTCTGAAGGAGATTATGAAGGCCTATATATTAGAAACCCGCATAAAATTACCCCATTTTCAAAACTGCATCCCACAAATAATTCAAAACAGAATTTGGGAAGTTTGTTAACCCTTTAAGCATTTCACGGGAATATTAAAATAATAGGGAAGTGAAATTTCATTTTTTTTTTTCAGTAACACATTCATTTAGCCCTAAAATCAACACATTCACAAAGGGTTAAAGGAGAAAATGCATCTCACATTTTGTTATGCAATTTCTCCTGAGCACAGAAATACCCCACATGTGGGTGTAAACTGATGTTTGGGCATACAGCAGTGCACAGAATGGAAAGAGTGCCACTGAATGTTTGAAAAGCAGATTTTGCTGGAAAAGTTTTCAGGTGCCATGTCTTATTTTCTGAGCCCCTAGAGTACCAATACAAAGAAAAAGACCCAAAAGTTACCCCATTGTGAAAACTATACCTGAGAATTTATCAAGGGGTATAGTGAGCATTTTGACCCAAAAGCCATTTCACAGATTTTATTAACCTTTGGATGTGTAAATGAAAAATTACTAAAATGTCACTTTATCCCCAATGTTTTCATTTGCACAAGGCGTTAAAGGAGAAAAATATCCCACATGTGGACGTAAACTGCTCTATGGTTACATGGTGGGCAGATCTTGCTGGAATAGTTTTCAGGTGCCATATCGCATTTTCAGAGCCCCTAAATTACCAGTACAATGGAAACGCCTCAAACGCAAAACTACACCCGTTAAAGAATTTATCACGGGGTGTTATCATTTTGGACACAAGAGTGCTTCCCAAAAATTAATATACAAAGTGAAAATTAATTTTTTTTTTTTTAAAGAAACATGCCAATTTGGTGCCCAATACTTGTCATCAGAGACACACACTCCTAAAACTATTAAGTGTAAAGGTGCAAAGAAATTTTATATGTGGGTGCAAACTGCTGCTTGGGCACACAGCAGGGCTCAGAAGGGAAGGAGCACTGTACTTTTTAGCTTTTGGAGTACAGGTTTAGAGGGACTTTCTGGATGCCATGTTGCTTTTGCAGATTCCCTGGAGGTGCCAGTAAATTAGTATTCAAGTATTTACCCAATTTTGTAGGGGCAATGTTAGGGTCTCTGCAGATGTGACATGGCATTCACAAACCAAAAATCTAAATTTGTGCTCCAAAAGCACATAGCGCTCCTTCATATCTGCGCCCTCCCATGTGCCCAAGCAGCAGTTTATGACCATATGTATGACACTATAGTACAAAGGATAACAGCCAGGCACAGAAGGGAAGGAGCGCAGTTTTGGTTTTTAGAGCACAATTTGGTTTTTGGACGTCATGCCACTTTTGCAGTGAAAATTGCAGTTTTTCTATAGATAGGCTATTTCAGTGCCCGATAAGTTGCACCGAGCTTGTATCAGCAGAGACACACACACTCTAAAAACTGTCAAGCGGGTACCCTGAGCACAACAGCTTTTGGAGTGTTCATCTCTGATACAAGTCAGGCACAACATATTACACACTGAAATGACGTTTTCCTGGAAAAATTGCCATTTTCACATTTCAACATCAGCTGTGTATTCATTTCTGGAAAAGTACGATGCTCCTTAATGACCCCCACCCAAAGAACAATGCTCCCTTATGCTCCAACACACAGTACAATGCTCCTTAATGACCCCCACCCACAGTATAATGCCATGTTAGTGCCTCCTGGGGAGTATCTTATAGTCAGATGCGTCTTCTTTTCCGAAAAATACCATAAATACAGGATGTGTTCAGCTCGGACCTTTACTTGATGGCGGAATCCAGTCAACAGACCTTTACTAAAGGTGGAGAAATCCTGGTCTACAGAGCGGGGATAACCCAAACACTCATTCAGAGTACGTTTAAATAGATTGAGAGCCCGTCCCATGTTCCCTATACTAAATGCTATTCTTTTCTCTAGATTATATCAAAATCAATAAATGAATAAAAAAAAAAAAAAAAAAAAAAGGACCTTAAAACAAGCGATGCTAAAATACTATTTTAAAAAACAATTCTCATAAAGGCTAAAATGGCAACGCGTTTCAGCAGAAATACTACTGTCTCTCTTTCTCTAGATTAAGGATCTCCATCTGTTTCCTTAAATAGTATAAATATTTCAAGCAGCATGATTACCAGATATGAATGAGCTGGGCGTCAGCAAAGATGAATTTGGGATATTGAGGCGGGGGTGGTTAATCTAATTTCCATTACATGAAGATTGACAATGGAGACTCATAGCTAATCTTGATACATCTTCCCTGTCCATAAACAGAGGTCTATGAAAATATAAAACATGACTTACAGCCAATTATCCTGTGATCTAAGTTCTGTGATGAACCTTCAGAGACGGCTAGATCCAGTTTAACAAAGTGACCCAATAGGAGAGGAACTTTATATTTCCCAAATAGCCCTAGATTCTAGCATTTTATAAACTTGCATACAACTTTTCCCACATAATGGCTGGACCTTCGATTTTGTGCTAACGCACAATTTCCTGTTTAGCAAACAGTTCTGTCAGTAGAGAAACCGCCATGGTGCACCAACTTACACAAATGTATTCCTAGTGGGAAGACACCCTTGTTTTCACAGAGTAACATGCATCACTTTTTGGTCAAGGTTTAAAGACTATATACCATCCAAGTTACCATCCCCTCTCATTAGGGCACTGTATAAAGGACTTCCACCCATCAACAAATCAAGGAGATCCTAAGTAAAAACTGGGAGATCTTCAAATTGGAAAACAATCTAGTGAATATCTTTCCAGAGTGCCCATTAATTACGTTCTGTAAGGGCACAGAGCTATTTCACAGAACCTGAAAACAGAACTTGGCTATCCAGCCCTCCCACAGGAAATTACAGGTGCACACACTGGCTTGCACACAACATTGTCCAAGTATCGAATACATTCAGCAGTGTTGTTATGGGGGAAAAGTATCAGATTAGAGACACTAAAAAATGTTCAACATGAGGTGTGGTTTATCTGGCCACATGCTGGTGCCCTTTAACCCTTATGCGCACCAAGATGTACATGTATGTCCTGGTGCATGTGACCAAATATGGTGGCCTCTCTGAAACAGAGCAGCCACACTAGCTGCCGGGTCTGTGCTGTTTCATAGAGCAGGGACCCGGCAGCATTGCCCGTGATCAAATATGACAGGAGCTGTCCCATTACCATGGCAGCCGGGAGTCTTCTGAAGGCTCACAGTCCTGCCATAGTATTGTAACTGCCTGCAGCAAGCTTCAATAGTTACATAGCAAATCTGCCATAGACTGCAATACAGTAGTATTGCAGTTTATGGCACAGGTGATCGGAAGAGGATAAAGTTAAGGATAAAGTTAAGAAAAAAAAAGTTTTAAAAAATATGAAGAAAAAAAAAAATTACATTTAAAATCACCCCTCCTTTCCCTAGATCACATAGAAATAAAAATAAATAAAAGTAAACAAACACAAACCCCTAAGTCCAAAAATGCCCAAACTATTAAAATATAAAAACATTTGTCCCATATGGTAAGCGCCAATTTTTCGTCGATTTGCCTCCCTAATAAATGGAATAAAAAGTGAGCAAAACATCATACATTCACCAACATGGTATCAATAAAAAGTACATGCTGTCCTGCAAAAAAAACAAAACAAAACAAACGCACGAAATTTCTTCAAAAAAAGAATTTTTTTTTTATTTAAAAAAAAACAAAAAAACACACACCTAAAGAAATTTGGCATCACCATGATCGTACTGACACGGAGAATAAATCAAACACAGCATTTTTACCTGCAGGGTGGAAGCCGTAACATCTAACTCCACAAGAAAATGGCAGAACTGTCTTTTTCTCAGTTACGCCTCATTCTGATTTTTTTTTTTTCCTGTTGCCCAGTACATTGTACAGAATAATAAATGGTACCATTTTGAAGTGCAACTTGTCACACAAAAATCAAGCCCTCATTTCACTACGTAAATGGAAAAAGGAGAAAATTATGGCTTTTGGAATGCAGGCAGTAAGGGTGTGTTCACATATATATGGCGCACCTATCAGTTTGTGTGCACCACGCTGGAGGGAAACAGATACCAGGACGGATTCCATAGTTCTCTATGGGATTGGTTCTGGCGTCGGATCTGTGCTTCAGCCGGACGGAAAAATGCTACCTGTAGCTTTTCTCCATACGGCTTCCTTAAAATTTTTCAGCGCCAGATGCCGCTGCCGGCTTCACTACTGTACCTGAGCACAGGTTGCTTTCCTGGGCTCTGCAGCTCCTTCTGTAGGTGCTGCGAACCCCCACTCATCTAGTAGTAAAGGAAGACGGAAGGGGCAGGAAGAGAGCTGAATATTAGTTTTTTTTTGTTTTTGTTTCTTTTTATTTGCTCAGAATCGGTTAGGGCTATGAAGATGAGCTTGGAGTTTAAAAATGAGAATTATCTGATGATTAGGCTCAGAGGGGTATTACATTATCCCTCTATGTGATAATCAGAGAGCAAAAAGTGTAGTATGCTCTGACTGAGATAGGGGATAACATGGATAGTCCCTGATACCCCGATCCCCTAGGGTCACATACAGGTTATGCACAGACAATGATTTCTCTGCAGCTCTGCTCTTTCCCCCTCCTTCACGCAGATGCTGCCTGAGGCTGGAGGGGGAGACACTTTACAGCCCCATATCTCGGCATTTTAAGAGCAAATTTCTCTGAATCTGTAAGGGCTATCATGATGATCTCAAAGATAAATTGAATCCAAGCTCAGTCACAGTTTGCCATGTGCAGAATAGATTTTTAACATAGTGAATGACAGCAAAATCTTACTTGACTTCTGTATCAGTGTTTTTGAGAGTACAAGCTCTTGGTGTAGTTAATGTCCATGGTGTATATAAATTGTGTACACCTTGATCTATTTTTTATACGTGTTTGGTTTGTGAATGCAATTGAATATGAGTTTTAGGTGCAATATAGTGCATTTTTTCAAAAAATTGTTTTTGTCACAAAGTTACATAAAAAGGTGGACATGGCTATTGATAATTATGTAACACAAATTTTGTTCCCAGCTTTTAAATGTTATATTCCAATTGCTTATGTCTAAAACAAATTAAAAATTGCTTACATTCATCATAAACTTCGCTTTTGTGACCACAGCAACGAAAATTATGCATTTTTACTATAGAAACAGACGATTTTGCATCTTCTCAAAATAATATTTGGATTGAGAATTTGATTTAGGCCTATTTCACACTAATGACTAGTGATATTTACAATATTAACACAGTTAATCTGCTATTTAAGAGAGTAGCATTTATCCACTTACCTTCAAGAGTTTTCTTGCAGTGCTCACATGTGAAATGAGGAGCCCATGGTTTGTCTTGGTCACCAACAGGCATGCCGAAGTATGCTTTGTAGGTCTCACACATCTTAGCAGATGCTTCCACAGAGTACTTTTTCGCTCTTGTCTTTATAAACTGGCCACATACGTAGCAAAATGCGTCTGCTGGATGTATGCAACCTCTTGATGCCATCTAAATTGACTAAGTTGCTGTGAACTGTAAGGAAAAAGGATGTCTCTCCAAACTTGATATAAATGGTCTTTATTCCATGCAGTATTAAAGTTCAAGAGTGTACTGAGGATTCAGAAGAGCAAGATTGATCACCCGGTACCAGGGTAACACACAATATATACATTTACATTCCTAAGCTCCTCCTGTAATGGGTGTGGGGTGAAGTGTGAATACTGTCGTTGTCAGAATCTGAATAGATATTGAATTCACACCTGTCTGTCTAGGTCAATTCCCCTTTGTCTGTGATGGCCATTGCCCACTTACTATGCAATCCCAATCAATTAGATCCTGTCTCTCCGTCTCTCAGGAAGGGCTATAGTGGCCCTATATAACTGTAGTTATACAGCTACCTACAATTCTGTACAGTCCCAGAAAGTTCTAGATAATTCTGGGCAGTTCTAGAAACTTCTTGATAGTTCTCACAATTCCAGAAGCTTCTTAAGTATCTTGAAATATTGCGAATATCCTTAAAAATAGATCAATTTCAAAATATCATTGTGCTGACCAGAAAAGCAAAGTTTACAGGGAATAATAACTTTTTTCTATTCATTTAAGGTATAAACAATCAGGAAAACACACTTAACGACTGGGAACAAATATTTTTTTGAAAATTGTTAACCAATTGAGTCATGTAATTTTCAGGTTAGCTACTCAAGAAATATCTAGGGTTTATGGGTGCACTTGTTTTTCACAGTATGTAATCCTTACATTATGGGATGATAGTTTAACATTTCCAGCTTCATATAAAAAGATTTTTGTTCCTTCCAGTTCTGGTCATTTTCAGAAGATATGTGCAATGTAGGTGTGAAGAATATCGCCTCGCCCAGCCGCGTGGCACGCCTGCGATCAAACTTCTTTCTTAACCTCCCACTCACACACCGTGAGTAGACCGGGTCATAGGATAAAACGAAACAAGCGATATAAATTTTATATGTTTAATAAACCAAGTGGATCGGTATGGATTAATAGCATATACAGAAATATACAATATTAATATGATCAAGCATAAACATACAAGCAAAAGAGCAATGATACAATACACCAAAATAAAAGGGAAATAAAAGATTAGAAATGATACCTGAGCACACAGCTCTGTCCTAGCTGTCTCTCTTCCATGCTCAACACAATAGACTCTCAGAAAACTCCCTACCCCCGTGTGAGACCCTCTCCAACCACACCCTTTCACCTCCCCCAGCCAGGGATGAAAACCAGTGAGACATAGTGTCCAGAGGTGTAACCTCACTTAGCATCACATTCCAACAAGTGGGGGAAGGTCTGGCATGACCAAGTAAAAACACACTTCCAAGAAAGATACATAAATTGAGGGTCTCATCATCACACCTCCCCCTTTTAGAGCGTGTCGGGGGGGAAGGAGGAGCCTCCGTTCCTCTTCCACCCGCACCTCCGCAGCCTCACCCCGCCGGGACAGGCCATCGGCATTGCCATGGGCCTGGCCAGGCTTGTGCCGGATGTCATAGTTGTATTGCTGCAGCACCAGGCTCCAACGTAACAACCGTCCATTCTGACCCGCAACACGTTTGATCCAGATCAGGGGGTTGTGATCCGTCACCACGGTGAAGTGGCACCCATACAAGTAAGGCTGCAGATGCTGCAAGGCCCAAACAATTGCTAGGCATTCCTTCTCCACTGTGGCGTAGGCCACCTCCCGCGGCAGTAGCTTTCGGCTGAGGTACTGCACCGGGTGCTCTTGCCCCGCTGAGTCAAGCTGGCTCAGTACGGCACCGAGTCCGTAGGTGCTAGCGTCTGTCTGTAGCACAAGCGGACGTGATTCATCGTACGCCTGAAGTACAGGTGCGTTCTCCAGGGCCGCTTTCAGGGCTTGGAAGGAGCGCTCCCAAGCATCCGTCCACTGGACAGTTTGCGGCAACTTCTTCTTGGTGAGGTCCGTCAAGGGGGCAGCCAGAGCACTATAGTTCGGTACGAACTTCCTATAGTACCCTGCCGTACCCAGGAAAGACATCACCTGTCGCTTGGTCTGGGGGGTTGGCCAGGACGTGATTACATCCAGCTTTTCAGGTTCTGGTTTCAGGGTTCCCCCACCTACCCGGTGTCCCAGGTATTGGACCTCGCGCATGCCCAGCTGACACTTTTCTGGTTTGATGGTCAAGCCCGCACGGTGGATCCGCCTTAGCACCTGCGCCAGGTGCTGTAGGTGTTCCTCCCAAGTGGAGCTGAAGACGGCAATGTCATCCAGGTACGCCGTGGCAAACCCTTCGCATCCCGTCAGCAGGACCATCCGCTGGAAAGTGGCAGGGGCATTCTTCATGCCGAATGGCATGGCAGTGGACTCGTACAGTCCGAAAGGGGTGATAAAGGCCGATCGTTCCTGTGCCTGAGGGGACATGGGGATCTGCCAGTATCCCCGACTCAAGTCCATGATGGACAGGTACTGGGCCTTACCTAACCGGTCAAGCAGGTCATCGATGCGCGGCATGGGGTACGCGTCGTCGACTGTAACCGCATTAAGTTCCCTGTAGTCTACACAGAACCGGGTGGTCCGGTCCTTTTTGGGCACAAGAACCACAGGTGACGCCCATGCACTGTGAGAGGGCTGAATCACCCCCAGGTCTAGCATCTCGTCAATCTCCTTGCGCTTCTGGATCTGTACCTCTGAGGAGACGCGATATGGCGATTGCCGGATAGGGGCATGATTCCCGGTATCCACATGGTGAATGGCCTGGTCAGTCCTCCCGGGCTTCGCGGAGAACAGACCAGGTAGGGAGTGCACAACTTCATCCAGCTGGGACAGCTGGGCCTCAGCCAGAAGGGGGTTCACCTGTGCCTTCTTGTTGGACCCATCCTCCTGAAAATGAGCAAGCAAGTCAACAAGGTCTTCTTCTTCCACCTCCTCTAACAGACTGCATACCGGAAAGGCACTAGCTTCCCGGTCATGATGATCCTTCATCATGTTGACATGGAAGACCTTATGCCTGTTTCTGCCTGGATCAACAGTGAACAGGTAGCTGACGCTGTTGACCTGCTAGTGCACGACGTATGGACCGGTCCATTTCGCCTGAAGCTTGTCCTGGGGCTCAGGGACTAGGACCCATACTTTCTGCCCCGGCTGGTATGTTCTCTCACGGGCATTCTGATCATACCAGCGCTTCTGGTCAGCCTGAGCCTGGACCATGTTGTCATGCACCAGATGCGCCATAGCCTGCATTTGGTCACGGAATCGCAGGACATACTCCACGACTGGCACACCTTGGATGGCCGTTTCTCCTTCCCAGGACTCTTTTACAAGAGTTAGGGGCCCACGTACACGTCTCCCGTACAAGAGCTCAAAGGGGGAGAACCCCGTTGAGGCTTGAGGCACCTCCCGGTAAGCGAACAGCAGGTGCGGGAGATAAGGCTCCCAGTCGCGCCCGTGGGACTCGACTAACATCCTGAGCATCTGCTTCAGGGTGCCATTGAACCATTCACACAGGCCATTGGTCTGTGGGTGATACGGGCTGGACACCAGATGTTGCACCTCTGTTAACTTACACAGGCCTTGCATCAATGCAGACATGAACTGGGTACCTTGGTCTGTGAGCATCTCTCTGGGAAATCCAACACGGGAGAAGATGCCTACCAAAGCCTTAGCCACTACATCAGCCCGGGTGGAAGACAGCGCGACAGCTTCCGGGTACCTAGTAGCGTAGTCTACTACCGTTAATATGAAACGTTTCCCGGTGCGACTGGGAATGGACAGGGGTCCAATGAGATCCACAGCCACCCGCTGGAAAGGTTCGGTTATGATGGGCATAGGCCAGTAGAATAAGTGGCTGAGGCGAGCCTTGGTCTTAGCGATCCCCAGGTGGTCTGCCAGTGGAATATCATGAGCAATCCGCAACAATTCCACCCGGTAGGGTTGGGGTACCACCAAATGTTTCTCCCTGAGCCGACTTTCTTTTCCCTTTGTGGGGATCGTTTCCCGGTACAACCTCCCTTGCTCCCAGCACACGCGGTCCTTGTCCGACTCCAAGGGAGGTTGATGGGCACGCTCCTTCAATGCGCCCAGACTGCGGTCAGCTTGGACAGCGTCCCTGAACTCCTGACTGGAACCAGACAGAAGAGATGTGCATGTCACATACCCGCCGAACTCCTCCGGCTCCAGTGTGGGGAGGTTAGTCATGGCGGTCTCAGTGCCATCTCCGGGTGACAGAGGGAACGGCTCAGAGGTCGGAGCGCCTTCCAGCCCTCTAGCACTCTGGCTGCGGGTCACCACCGCAACACCAGCAGTCTGTTCCTCATCCGGATCGGCCCTGAGATCCCCGTGACCCACCTGACCACCTGGCACATTGTCATCAGTTGGGGTTGCCCCCAGCATCTCCGAAGAGCTACCCTGTAAATCTGCAAGGCAAGAATTAGCAATTACATTGACATTGCATTTATTCATTGATTCACAGTGAACTGCATGGGTGACTGGCTCAGCCAGGGTCACACTGAGGGGGCCATCTTCACCCACAGATGTGGGCGGGGCTACAGCCAGGTCAGCATTCCACAATGCCTCATTCACAGGCTCACTGATTACTTTAGCTGGACACACAGCAAGGGGAGACAGGCTGCAGACCCCTCCCTCTGCCTGTGTCTGGGTGACAGGCTCCACCACATTAAAATCATCCTTCAGTACAGGCATTTTGTCACAGCGAGGTGGGGCTACTCCCACCCCATATTGGGACACCAAGGGCCCCAAATCTCTTCCCAATAGTACATTGGCAGGCAGATCAGACATTAGCCCCACATCACGCATCCCTTTTCCCGCACCCCAGTCCAAATGGACGCAAGCCATGGGCACAGTTAAGCGTTCTTGTCCAATACCCCTCAGGGTCAGAGTCTTTCCAGGGATAATACTGTCCGCAGGGACCAAGTCAGGTTGCACCAGAGTAACATCCGTCCCAGTGTCCCGAAATCCCATGACCACTTTACCCCCCACAATGACCTGTTGACTGTTAGCATCGGATTGCAACCCCTCCCTCCCCACCAAGTATACAGATGGGCCAGCTGCCGTGGCTGGGGAAACAGGGGGGTTCTTAGAGTGGTTGGGGAACTCCGCCTTGAAATGTCCTGGGTGGTTACAGGCATGACACCGCCGGGCCTCTCCTTGGGACTTGGAGGGGGTACCCGGGGCGCCCAGAGTTCTTGGGACAGGGGAAGTAGAGGGGGCACCCGGGACAGAGTTTGTCTTACCCCACTTGGAGACCGCAGGCTGTGGTGAACTCCAACTTTGCCCCTCCTTCCCGCTTGGGGGTCTCTGCAGTGTGGCTCCTCTCTTGATCCCTTGCTCCCTGGTGGACACATAGTCGTCAGCAATCTCTGCAGCCTTGTCTGCTGTTTTGGGTTTCCAATCACACACGAACTGACGAACCTCCAGAGGGCACACATGGAGAAATTGTTCCTTTATCATAAGATCCCCAATTCCCTCAAACGTGGTGACAGTAAGTCCTTTGATCCACTGCCAGAATGTAACCTGTAAGTGGTGCAGAACATCCGCATAGCTCTCTGGGGGACCCCGCTGGATATTCCGGAACTTTTTGCAGTACACCTCCGGCGTGAGCCGGTATCTCCGGATCAGCGCCGCTTTGATGGTCTCATAGTCCGCGTCCTCTGGTAAGTTCGTGGAAACATCCAGGCCTTTTCCCTTCAGCCGGGGAGACAGGTAACGGGCCCATTCTGCCTGGGGAATATGATGCTGCTTACACACCCTCTCAAATCCCCGCAAGAACGAGTCCAAGTCCCCGTTATCTTCCAAGATTGGAAAGTCCTCGGATCAGATCTTTAGTGCTCGGGCTCCTGGAGTTGGTGCAGCAGAAGGTTGCACCTGCTGGGGAAGTTCCAGCTTTTTTATCTCAAGCTGATGCTCCCTCTCCGCTTGGCGTTCACGGGCCTCTCGTTCAGCCCGACGGTCTGCAGCAGCGGCAGCGGCCTCTCTATCCGCCCGGCGCTCTGCAGCTTCTCTCTCCGCCCGGAGCTCTGCAGCAGCTTGGTACTGGTGAATCACCTGCAGACGGGCGCTATAGTCACTGGCATCTGTCTGCTGTAAGGCCATTTGCAAGTATAAGTCCGTTACCCCCACAGAACTGGGGTTACTGGTCCCTCCAGGCACAGTTACCTCTGGGGTCCGGGCACCTGCGGAACCGTCTGGCATGGTGATGTTTTCTGGTGCCAGCCTCTCAGGACTTTGCTCCGCCTCCTGCATGGCTATGGTAGCTTCCATATCCGCCATGTCCTGGAGCTCAGCAGCAACCAAGTCCTGCAGACGTTTGGTTATGCTTCTGGTCCCACCAGCCATCCACTGGAAGCCGTTGCCAAATAAAAGATAGGACAGAAAAAAGGAGAAGGGAGGGAACAGTACTGTACCAAACTTTCACCGTATTTTAAGCTTGATCTCATACCGCGCTCGTTCCATAGGATTGCCACAATCCCCAGTGTCTGCGTGATACCACACCCTTTATCCCATATCGCCTCGCCCAGCCGCCTGGCACGCCAGCGATCAAACTTCTTTCTTAACCTCCCACTCACACACCGTGAGTAGACCGGGTCATAGGATAAAACGAAACGAGCGATATAAATTTTATATGTTTAATAAACCAAGTGGGTCGGTATGGATTAATAGCATATACAGAAATATACAATATTAATATGATTAAGCATAAACATACAAGCAAAAGAGCAATGATACAATACACCAATATAAAAGGGAAATAAAAGATTAGAAATGATACCTGAGCACACAGCTCTGTCCTAGCTGTCTCTCTTCCATGCTCAACACAATAGACTCTCAGAAAACTCCCTACCCCCGTGTGAGACCCTCTCCAACCACACCCTTCACCTCCCCCAGCCAGGGATGAAAACCAGTGAGACAGTGTCCAGAGGTGTAACCTCACTTAGCATCACATTCCAACAAGTGGGGGAAGGTCTGGCATGAGCAAGTAAAAACACACTTCCAAGAAAGATACATAAATTGAGGGTCTCATCATCACAGTAGGTGTAGGCCTTAGTGATATGAATGAACTCTGCACATGTTGAACTCTTATTTTTAGGAGGTTTGGTGCATATAACTTTTTGCTTGGTTTCCAGTTTTAGCAACTAATATACATTTGCATTTTTTTTTTTTTTTTACAAAACACACACTTTAAACCAAAATTACAAGGTGCCTGTATACAGTACATAAATATGCAGGAATGGGGGTTAGTATAAGTTTTTAATGTTGCAACTTAGGTTTTATTTGTCCACCTCAAAACTGTGAAAATTGTCCTGGCAGCCAGAGGAGAAAAAAAAAAAAATCTGAAAATTCCTGGCAGTAAAAGGGTTAAACTGGGGCAGATGGACGGCACATTAAACTGTGGGGATAGCTGGAGGGGGACATTATATTGAAAGGGGGCACTAGGGAGGCATTATACTGTGTTAGGGCCTCTAAGGGGGCATTATAATTTGTGCAAGTCGATATTCCTAAGTGGTGGTTATTGGGGGGGGGTTGCCCCTTTTATGAAACCTTTGCAATGGGCCCACCATTGTGTTAAAACAGCCCTGCCAAAGAGCATACTGAGGAGGCACAATAATAGGGTATTATACTGTTTGGGAGCATTAATGTTCCATTAGTGTCCCCCAAAATATAATGCTGTGTTTTTTATGTCAGTTTTGTAGCTTCAAAACGTCAAGAAAAAAGTTGAATTGGAAAAAAAATAAATTCTTATCTGAACAATTCTTTTGGATTTGTTTGTATTGACTGTATGGAATGTTATGAAACAAGGGCGCTGTTGTAGCCCAAATAACTGACCTCCAAGGTCCTAAAAAAATAAAAGATGGGATGTTGAGAACAGCCCTCCAGGATTCTTGGAGATGTCCAAAAATTCACTATTACTTGTGGAGTAAGAGTGGATTGAAGACACTGGTTAAGCTTAGCAATGAAATAATTGGTAGATGTTTTATTGCAGTCCTCATTTAAAGCAACAGGTTATCAATGCATCTTTTGTAGAAAATAAAGTGGGGGCTGAAGTTGGCATACCAGAGCACAAATCTAGTGCTCACAGTACAGCCCCTTGTCTGACGGTAGATGGTATTGTTTAGTGAGAATATATTGTGCTTGAGAATAAATTGGATATGTTGTTATCTGGTATGTAGAAAGTGGTGGAATGCTCTCAAGCCCTGTTGATTATGAAGCATTGAGTTGGATTAGTTGAATAGTCAATTGTGTAGAGTCCTTAAGGTAAGATGATAGTTGTAGTATCATTTTTAGTAAATGAAGGTCTATAAAATGTAATAAATTGCCTGTTAATGATCCAATACCCAAAATAATGGGACAGACTGGGGGAATCGCACTTATGAACTTTAGGTGGATGATAAAAAGAATGAGAAATGAATATTTTACAGCATCATCCAAAAATCTTTTATAATTGATAATGTATACAGATATAGGGTTTTGATAGATGTATTCCATAGAATGCACTGTCTGCCAAAAGGCAGGTTGCTTCAGTGACGTTGTCTGAACAAGCCCAAATTACAATCCGCACCTGCCTTCAGTGGGACATATAACAATGTCAATGTTGTTTGTAGGCTTCTTCAAGCTTTACGTTCGGAAGGTATGAGGTTTGATCGTGATACATCTGGATGTTTTAATTTGTGAAATTCAATATTCACTAAGGGGAATGTGATCTCAATGACTGGAACCCTATGAAGTGTAGGGTTGAAGTGAGATGTTGGATATACGTCCATTGGAATACGCTTTAAAGGGGGGTGTTTTGTCGCAAACAAACAGGCCTGATATGCATATCTCTAGAATAGAGAAATGTCTAATCTAATCTAAAGTGAGTTGTCTGATAAAAGAGTTGAGGTACAAGAAATAAAGCTAAGAATAAGGGCAATGGGAAAAAAAAAAACAGGACCGTACTACTTTGTTTTAGCCAACCGCCTTTTAGGAGACAAAGCATTTTATAAAATACTCCTACCAAACTCTCTGCATACATTCTTGACTATAAGAGTTTTTTTTTTTTGGACGATGCCATAAAATAGAATTCGTACTTACCGGTAATTCGGTTTCTGGTAAGCCCTCCATGACAGCACCACAAGAGATTGTATCTCCTCCCACTATTAGGGACAGGAAAAGCACAAAAGAGGTTAAATAGCCCCTCCCCTTCCTCCCTCTTCAGTGTATTCCAGATGACCATTATTAGTATACCCTAAACCAAATATAGTCTAGTCTAGTTAGTGGGAGGGAAATCAGGGTGCTGTCATGGAGAACTTACCAGAAACCGAATTACCGGTAAGTACTAGTTCTATTTTCTCAAATGCCCTCTATGAGAGCACCACAGGAGGAATGCCAGATAACTACTCCGAGGGGGGGGGGAAACTATCGCATGCAGGACCTTCCTTCCAAAGGAGTGGTCCGACGTGCGAGGAATGTCCAATCTATAATGTTTGGTAAATGCATGGACCAAAGACCAAGTAGTGGCTCTACAAATCTGGTGTAAGGAGGCATCCGCCCTTTCAGCCCAAGAAATGGACATGGCTCTGGTAGAATGAGCTTTAAGGTGTTTCAGGGGA
Source organism: Leptodactylus fallax (assembly GCA_947044405.1). Taxonomy (NCBI): domain Eukaryota; kingdom Metazoa; phylum Chordata; class Amphibia; order Anura; family Leptodactylidae; genus Leptodactylus; species Leptodactylus fallax. The sequence continues at coordinate 1,035,852 of CAMRHE010000217.1, read as the reverse complement.
AATGAACCCTGACACAAATAGGACTTACAAATTGCATTTTTAATCCAGCTAGCAAGGGATTTCCTTGACAGTTTCTTCCCCTTGCTAGGGCCACAAAACTGAATAAAGATTCTCATCCTTTCTCCAGTCTGAAGAGGCTTTCAGATAAGAAAGGATAATTCTACGGACATCTAGCCTATGAAACTATTCTTCCCTCCTATTAGATGGATGTTGACAAAAAGGAAGGAAGAATGATCTCCTGAGACATATGAAAATCGGAAACTTTTTGGAAAAAAAAAGTAGGGTCAGGCCGAAAAACTATTCTGTCCTCTAAAATTTTAAGGAAAGGTTCTCTGATAGAGAGAGCCTGAATTTCATTAACTCTTCTAGCAGATGTTATGGCAACCAGCAAAGCCGCTTTCCAGGACAGTTCTTTTCTATTAGCCTCAGCAATTTGCTCAAAGGGATGCAGCGTTAGGCCCTTAAGGACTATATTGAGATCCCACTGTTGAAGTAAAACCTGCAGCCCCAGTAAAAAATCTCTTAAGCCAGCGATGGTTAGCTAAGTCAGAATCAAAATAACTGCTAAGTGCTGATACTTGTACCTTCAAAGTACTAGGTTTTAGACCCTTATCCAGACCTGCTTGCAAGAAATCTAAAGATTTTTGCTATATTCGGAAGGTTAATATCAGGAACACAACTGCCACACCAGGAAAAGGAATTTCTTTCACACCTTACTATAGATAGCATGGGTAACTTTTTTCCTCCTCCCCTGGAAGGTTTGAATACCCGACTCAGACAGTCCTCTTGATTTCAAAATGGAGATTTCATAAGCCAGGGTGCTAACCGGAGTTTCTGAGGATCTGAATGAAATATTGGACCTTGATGTAGAAGGTCTGGAACTAATGGGAGTTCCAATGGATCTGCTATTTTGAGAGTTTAGGAGACAAAACCACGCTCTCTTGGGCCATATTGGGGCTATTAGAATGACCTTCAGATTCTCTTTGATGATCTTTTGCAGAACCCTTGGAAGTACAGGAAGTGGAGGAAAGGCATATGCCAGAGTGAAATCTCAGCTGTGGGAAAGAAGAATATCTACCCCTAGACGAGGTTCTCTTGGGATAAGTGAAAAGAACTGAGGAACCTTCGCATTTTAACGATCAGCAAAGTCGTCCACCTCTAGAGTTCCCCAGATCTGGCAAACCTTCTGGAAAATTTCTGTCTTTAGACTCCAATCTCCTGGATTTAGATGTTTCCTGCTCAGAAAGTCAGCTTAACAGTTTGAAGAACCTTTTAGATGGAGAGCAGAGATGGATTTTAGGTGTCTCTCTGCCCAGGCGAATATCTGGGCTGAGAGCGCCTGAAGTTTCCGCCATTGAGTACCACCCTGGTGGCGCCGGAATACCACTGCTGTCATGTTGTCTGACAATATCCTGACGTGAGAGTCTTTTATCAATGGTCTGTTAGGGCTTCCCAAACTACCTTTAGCTCCAGGAAGTCGAGGAATGGCTGTGGAGAGCCACAGGCTATGCCCCCTGAAATGATCTCTGAAAAAGGGTTGATCCCCAACCCAATCTGCTTGTATCTATAGTAATCTGAATTACTGGAGAGGGATTCCAAGGAATTCCCTGCTGTAAATTTGAGCTCTTCCTCCACCATTGCAAGGAGACTTTTACACTGTGAGACACATGGATCATCTTGTCTAATGACAGCTGACTGTTGTCCCAATTTGATAGTATCAAGGACTGAAAAGTTCTTGAATGAGCTTGAACCCACGGAACCTCCTGGATACAAGAGGTCATTGACAACAGTAAAGACATTGCCTCCCTTATAGAAACCTTTGTCTTCCTTTGAAAGGCAGCAACTTTGGACTTTAGAGCCACTATCTTGTCTGGAAGGAGAAAGGACATCTGCAGATGGGAATTGAGCAGGATACCCTAAAAAACCTTCGATATATTGGATTTCTCCCAATTTATTACCCATCCTATTTTTTGTGAAGTCTGACACACTATCTGAACCTGATATTGGAGAAGAGAAAAAGACTGAGCTACCACTAAGAGGTCGTCTATATAAGGGACCACTATCAGATTTTGTTTCCTTAGAAAAGCTGCTACTTCCACCATCACCTTCGTAAATAGCCTTGGGGCTGATGATATTCCAAAGGGGAGAGCCCGAAACTGAAAATGGAGTGTTTCCCACCCCATGATGGACTGCAAACCTTAAAAATTTTTGGTAGAGAGGATGAATAGGGATGTGATAGTACGCATCCTGAAGGTCGATGGTGGCCATAAAATGATCCTGCTCTACCAGGGGAATTGTGGATTTTACTGATTCCATCTTGAAACGATGTTAAACTATGTAAACTGGTTAGTGGCTTCAAGTTTATTATTATTCTGTACGCCCCAATTTTTTTTTTTTTTTTTTTTTACCATAAACAAGTGGGAATAATGACCTTCCCCTCTCTCTCCAAGGGGGGGGGGGGGGAACAGGACAAATTACTTCCATGTCCAGAAGTTTCTGGACACCTTCCATCAAAGCCAGGTGAAGCGTAGGAAATGGTATGGATGTAAACACTACTCTCTTGGGGGCATAGGTTGAAAATTCTATTTTGAAGCCGTTTGCTATAGAATTTAGGATGTACAGGTTGGATGTTATTTCCTTCCATGGTACAGCATACCTGGACAACCTACCCCCTATCCTCCTGGCGTCATTGTTTGTCCCGGGATTGTTTATTGGGGTTAAAGATGATATTTTTCCCCCTGCCTCCCTTAGGGTAACTCCATCTTCCTGTTTTACCCTTGGATTTATATTCCTAATTGTATCCTTGAAAGGGACGAAATGGCTGTTTTCTTTTGGAAGGTTTTGGCTCTGGAAGCGACTTTTTATCCGTTGCCTTTTCGAGCAACATATCTAATTCCGGAGCAAAAACACTCTCCCTGGAAGGAAATAGCACACAGCTTCTGTTTAGATATTGGGTCACCGGCCCACATTTTCAGCCATAATGTTCGGCGAGTTGTATTAGAGAGCACCCCAGATCTGGAGGTAATCCTTACTGACTCTGAAGAAGCTTCTGCAAGAAAGCCTGTGGCCTTCTGTAGCAACGGAATGGAGGATAAGATATCTTCCCTTCAGGTGCCTTCTCTAAGATGGATCTCAAGTTGGTCTAGCCATCTATACATAGAACTTGCCACACAAGTTGACCCAATATTAACTTGTAATAGGGCTGAAGAGCACTCCCAGGATTTCTTAAGGAGGTTGTCAGCTTTCCTATTTAGCGGGTCTTTAACCTGCGAATAGTCTTCAAAAGAAAGCGTTGTCTTTTTCCCCACTTTAGCCACCTGTATATCAATTTTTGGCACTTCTGCCCAACCTTTGATTTTAGATTCATCAAAGGGAAATCTGTCCTTAATTTCTTGAGACAGAAACAGCCTTTTCTCCGGATGTAGCCATTCATCCTGAATTAGACACTCTAAATTCTCATGAATGGGAAAAACAAATTTTTTCTTTGGCCTAAGCCCTGCAAACATTTCATCCTGAATAGTTTGCTTCTCCTGAACATCCTCTATATTCATGGTGCTTCTAACGGCAGAAAGAAGCTCCTGGGTAAATGCAGATGAGAAGTTATATCTTCTATCCTCAATATCTGATGGCCCAGGTAATTCCCCTTCCTCCAGGAAATCTTCAGACACAGATGGGACGTAAACGTTACTATTATCCGAATCTGGATCTGTAATTAATCTCCTCTTTTTGGCCGCAGGTTGTGGCTCAGCAGAGGAAATGGCATGGGAAAAAGCAGCTAGGGAGAATTGGATCTCATGCCGAACCATTCCTTTAATTTACTCCATTAAAGACGGCTGTTCCTCTTTAATTATCTTTTCAGTGCAAGACTGACAAAGATTTTTTGGACGTGGAAGAAAGCTTTCTCTCACAGATGGCACATTTTTTAAAAACAGCCACTTTCTTAGATTTAGAAGACATCTTTAGCTTCTTTTTCCTACATAAATACATGACAATAAAGGGACATGAGAACTACTATGAGAAATACTATGTAAAATCCCATTACCAGATTACTCATTGGGACTGGGGGTATGTCAGGCTCATACACCACTCTAGAGGACTCATCTCCAGGAATTATAACAGACAGACACAGATGGTCCTACCTTGAGGAGAAAGCCTCTTGGTCTGGGAAGCTTTTTAAATCAGCCACTGACGACCTGCGTACTGCATTCCATGAATAGGAATGCTTCTGGTCCACCTGCACCTGGTCAGGATGCTAACCTTATCAAATTTCCCTCCTTTAGCGTCTTTCTCCAAAACCGGAAGTGACGTCACCACGGCCGGAAGCGGCATCGGCGTGTATCCCAGCCTGGAATGCTGGCTTTTAGAACAGGCAGGGGACTCTACAGGCCAGGGAGTCTGCGAAGAAGGACCGAGGCCCGCGTTACATATCTACACGGTCCCAGGATAGTGCAGGAGGAGATGGACCCACCAAGAAGACTCCACGGAAAGATGGCGTAGAACTGCAGGGACAGCCGCACTGGACCCCACTCTCCCGGGTAAGTATGATCCAAACCTCTTGTCTGCCCACTAAAAGGGACAGTAAAAAACACTGACGAGGGAGGAAGGGGAGGGGCTATTTAACCTCTTGTGTGCTTTTCCTGTCCCTAATAGTGGGAGGAGATACAACCTCCTGTGGTGCTATCATGGAGGGCATTTGAGAAAATATCAAATTAGTTACTCACAAGAAAACAGTTTCCTGTAAAATACAATTTTATTACTACTTTCAACTCTGGATATAAGCAGATAATATTGGAATATACTTTATGACCCTCACTTGAATAAATCTATCCCTGGATGTACTATCATCCCATTTTGGAGATCTACCACCCTCTTTAATATCAAAGTAGCATTCAAAACACAAAAAAAACCAAAACACAGTAAATATGAACAATTAATTTTTCTAACAGGGGGATCTTTAAATGCAGCCATGCAAGATTTATCTATTGTAAGAAAATCAAAGAGCATTGTCCTTTTATTCAACAGTTACAATACCAACATTTACCATTAAAGTGTAACTCTCATTTTATTTTATTTTTTGCTAGTGTGTCTAGGGGGTGTGCGTTGAATATTTTTGTAATATACTTTATTAACCTATCAAACTCCCCTTTAATAGAAAACAGGCTGTAAAGTTCCCATAGCAATGCCAGGGAGACTATGTACAGTGGGGAAAATGGTAATTACTTACCGGTAATTGGATTTAACAGAACCCACGACAGCACCCGGAGAGAGGATCTGCCCCCAGGGACAGGAAACCTATGGTATAAAAAGGTGGAGCCTCTCCAACACCTCAGTTGATTTATAGAAGCGAGAGAGAGACTCCAGTTAACTTGTAACTCATGACCCTAAGGTCAAAGCATTTTTTTTTTTTTTCTTGCTACACCCAGTGCCAAACAAAAGTCCATCACCAAGAAAAAAGGGAGGGATAAAGGACGGTGCTGTTGTGGGTTCTGGAAAATCCAATTACCGGTAAGTAATTACCATTTTTCCCATCACCCACGACAGCACCCAGAGAGAATAAAATAGGAAAAAACTAGGGAGGGACCACCGCTTGTAAAACTTTCCTTCCAAAAGAAAGATCAGCAGAAGCTGCAATGTCCAGCCTATAATGGCGAAAAAAGGTAGAAGGTGAAGACCAGGTTGCCGCTTTGCAGATAGATTTTATGGAAGCATCAGCTCTCTCGGCTCAGGAGATGGCAATCGCCCTAGTACCGTGATGGCGAACCTATGGCACGCGTGCCAGAGAGGTCACGCAGAGCCCTTTCAGTTGGCACGCGCGCCATCGCCTTGATCGCTCACTAACGGGGAATCCGGTATAGGAATCCCGGTTAGTGAGTGATCGCTTCTTTCAGCTGTATGTGCATATGTACATACAGCTGATAGCTGTCAGTGTAGGCCGCGGTCCGCGGAACCGCGGCCTACACTGACTGCAGAGTGTGACCTCTGCCCCGACGCAGGCGCGATGACGTCATTCATCAGCGTCTGCGAACAGAAGAATGAGGAGGACGCTCTTCGTGGGACTGGGTAAGTAACAAACTTGTGTGGGGTCTACTGTGGAGCATCTAATACTGTATGGGGGACACTGAAGCATCTAATACTGTGTGGGGGACACTGAAGCATCTAATACTGTATGGGGGGCACAGATGCTTCAGTGTCCCCCATACAGTAGTATATGCTTCGGTGTCCCCCACACAGTATTAGACGCTTCAGTGTCCTCCATACAGTATTAGATGCTTCAGTGTCCCCCACACAGTATTAGACATTTCAGTGTCCCCCATACAGTATAAGATGCTTCAGTGTCCCCCATATAGTGGTATATGCTTCACAGTGGCCCCCACACAGTTTTAGATGCTTCAGTGTCCCCCACACAGTATTAGATGCTTCAGTGTCCCCCACACAGTATTAGATGCTTCAGTGTCCCCCACACAGTAGTAGATGCTTCAGTGTCCCCCATACAGTATTAGATGCTTCACAGTATCCCCCACACAGTATTAGATGCTTCAGTGTCCCCCACACAGTATTAGATGCTTCAGTGTCCCCCATACAGTATTAGATGCTTCACAGTGTCCCCCACACAGTATTAGATGCTTCAGTGTCCCCCACACAGTATTAGATGCTTCAGTGTCCCCCATACAGTATTAGATGCTTCAGTGTACCCCACACAGTATTAGATGCTTAATTGTCCCTCATACAGTATTAGATGCTTCAGTATCCCCCATACGGTATTAGATGCTTCAGTGCCCCCCACACGGTATTAGATGCTTCAGTGTCCCTCACACAGTATTAGATGCTTCAGTGTCCCCCACACAGTATTAGATGCTTCAGTGTCCCCCACACAGTATTAGACGCTTCAGTGTCCCCCATATAGTATAAGATGCTTCAGTGTCCCCCATATAGTGGTATATGCTTCACAGTGGCCCCCACACAGTATTAGATGCTTCAGTGTCCCCCATACAGTATTAGATGCTTCAGTGTCCCCCACACACAGTATAAGACGCTTCAGTGTCCCCCATACAGTATTAGATGCTTCAGTGTCCCCCACACAGTATTAGATGCTTCAGTGTCCCCCACACGGTATTAGATGCTTCAGTGTCCCCCATACGGTATTAGTTGCTTCAGTGTGCCCCACACGGTATAAGATGCTTCATTGTCCCCCATACAGTATTAGATGCTTCAGTGTCCCCCATACAGTATTAGACGCTTCAGTGTCCCCCCCCCCCACACAGTATTAGACGTTCAGTGTCCCTCATACAGTATTAGATGCTTCAGTGTTCCCCACACGGTATTAGATTCTTCAGTGTCCCCCACACAGTATTAGATGCTTCAGTGTCCCCCACACAGTATTAGATGCTTCAGTGTCCCCCACACAGCATTAGATGCTTCAGTGTCCCCCCACACAGTATTAGATGCTTCAGTGTCCCTCATACAGTATTAGATGCTTCAGTGTCCCTCATACAGTATTAGATGCCTCAGTGTCCCCCACACAGTATTAGACGCTTCAGTGTCCCCCACACAGTATAAGATGCTTCAGTGTCCCCCATATAGTGGTATATGCTTCACAGTGGCCCCCACACAGTATTAGATGCTTCAGTGTCCCCCATACAGTATTAGATGCTTCAGTGTCCCCCACACACAGTATAAGACGCTTCAGTGTCCCCCATACAGTATTAGATGCTTCAGTGTCCCCCACCCAGTATTAGATGCTTCAGTGTCCCCCATATGGTATTAGTTGCTTCAGTGTGCCCCACACGGTATAAGATGCTTCATTGTCCCCCATACAGTATTAGATGCTTCAGTGTCCCCCATACAGTATTAGACGCTTCAGTGTCCCCCCCCCACACAGTATTAGATGCTTCAGTGTCCCTCATACAGTATTAGATGCTTCAGTGTCTCCCACACAGTATTAGATGCTTCAGTGTCCCCCACACAGTATTAAACGCTTCAGTGTCCCCCATACAGTATAAGATGCTTCAGTGTCCCCCATATAGTGGTATATGCTTCACAGTGGCCCCCACACAGTATTAGATGCTTCAGTGTCCCCCATACAGTATTAGATGCTTCAGTGTCCCTCACACAGTATTAGATGCTTCAGTGTCCCCCACACAGTATTAGATGCTTCAGTGTCCCCCATACAGTATTAGATGCTTCAGTGTCCCTCATACAGTATTAGATGCTTCAGTGTCCCCCATACAGTATTAGATGCTTCAGTGTCCCTCATACAGTATTAGATGTTTCAGTGTCCCCCACACAGTATTAGACGCTTCAGTGTCCCCCATACAGTATAAGATGCTTCAGTGTCCCCCATATAGTGGTATATGCTTCACAGTGGCCCCCACACAGTATTAGATGCTTCAGTGTCCCCCATACAGTATTAGATGCTTCAGTGTCCCCCATACAGTATTAGATGCTTCAGTGTCCCCCATACGGTATTAGTTGCTTCAGTGTGCCCCACACGGTATAAGATGCTTCATTGTCCCCCATACAGTATTAGATGCTTCAGTGTCCCCCATACAGTATTAGACGCTTCAGTGTCCCCCCCCACACAGTATTAGACGCTTCAGTGTCCCCCATACAGTATTAGATGCTTCATTGTCCCTCATACAGTATTAGATGCTTCAGTGTCCCCAATACAGTATTAGATGCTTCACAGTGGCCCCCACACAGTTTTAGATGCTTCAGTGTACCCCATACAGTATTAGATGCTTCAGTGTACCCCACACAGTGTTAGATGCTTCAGTGTACCCCATATAGTGGTATATGCTTCACAGTGGCCCCCACACAGTTTTAGATGCTTCAGTGTCCCCCATACGGTATTAGATGCTTCAGTGTCCCCCATACGGTATTAGATGCTTCAGTCTCCCCCATACGGTATTAGATGCTTCAGTGTCCCCCACACAGTATTAGATGCTTCAAATACTGTATGGGGGACATTGAAACATCTAATACTGTGTGGGGGCCCACTGTGGAGCATATACTACTGTGTGGGGGGGCCAAAGTGGAGCATATAATACTGTGTGGGGGCCACTGTGAAGCATATAATACTGAGTGGGGACAATTCTGGAGCATATAGTATTGTCTGGGGGCCACTGTGGAGCGCATTGTACTGTCTGGGGGCCACTTCGGAGCACATTGTACTGTACGGGGGCCCTTCACTATTTATATCACACAGTATCTGTTTTATAGCAGACATGTGATATTACAGGCTGTAATAACATTGCACGGTCAATATAAAACAGATCCTGGTTAATTAAAGGTTAAATTGCCGTGTTGGCACTTTGCGATAATTTAGTGGGTTTTGGGTTGCAGTTTGGGCACTCGGTCTCTAAAAGGTTCGCCATCACTGCCCTAGTAGAATGTGCCTTGAGCCCCACTGGGGGGTGGGGGAAGGCCCAAAGAACTGTAGGCCAGGGAGATTGCTAGTCTCACCCAATTAGCCAGACTACACTTAGAGGCCGCCTTCCCTTTGTTGTGACCTGAAAAGAGAACAAAAAGGGAAGTAGATTTCCTCAAGGAGAAAGTAGAGGACAAATACTGGATTAGGCAATGTCTTACATCCAAACAGTGGTATTCCTGCTCTTTAGGATTACTTTGGTTAGCACAGAGGGAGGGGAAAACTATCTCCTGAGATCTATAAAATTTAGAGGCTACTTTAGGCAAAAAAGCTGGGTCTGGTTTAATTATTACCCTGTCCTCTGTAATAACAGTAAAGGGTGGATTAACTGATAGAGCCTGTAATTCTCCTATGCGACGTGCCGAGGTAAGGGCCACTAAAAGAATCACTTTCAGGGATAAATTTTTAATAGGGATAGAGTCCAATAGTTCAAAGGGAGATTTAGTTAAGGCAAACAGAACTAGGTTCAAGTCCCAGGGAGGAACTCTGGACATAACTACTTCTAGAGGCCACCTTGATGAACCTAATCACCCAGGGATCGTCAGCCAATTTAACGTTTAGCAGAGCACTGAGGGCTGAAACCTGGACTCTTAAAGTGCTGGTAGAAAGCCCCTTTTCTAGCCCCTTCTGAAGGAACTCTAGAATCTGTTTTCTAGGTATATCCCTAAGCTCCCCCAGAGAACCCCCTAGAAATTCAAAAAACCGGAACCAAGTCCTAGTGTATATTTTAGTAGTGACCGGTTTTCTGCTGTTTAGAAGAGTGTAAATGAAATTCTGAGAAAAACCTTTTGAGGCTAGTAATCTCCGCTCAAATTCCAGGCCATCAAATGTAAGTGGCTGGACTCCGGGTGGAGAATAGGTCCCTGACATAGAAGGTCCTGGCTGACTGGGAGAATCCAAGGGTCTGAAACGGACAGGATCCTTAGCCAGGTAAACCAGGCTCTCCTCTGCCAAAAGGGGGCAATTAGAATAACCCTCGCTCGATCCTCCCCGATCTTCCTCAGAACTGCTGGAATGAGAAAGAAGGAAGGAAAAGCGTAAGCTAGATTGAAATCCCACTTGTGGGATAGAGCATCCACCCCAAATGGGGATTCCTCTGGGTTTAGGGAAAAAAAAATCTCTCCACCTTCTTGTTGCCAACCGACTCCCCAAACCCTGGTGATCTCTAAAAAGATGGATGGGTTCAATTCCCACTCAGATTCAGACTGTGACGGCTCAAGAAATCTGCCCTGATATGCAGAGCGGACAAGGAGAAAACCAGAGGCTCTGACAGATGTAGAATACGGGCCATTATTTTCATAAGGGGAAGGGACCTCGTACCCCCTTGCCTGTTTATATATGAAACTGCAATCATACATGATCCTTACATGGAGATTCCGAATACCCTGACCTACGACTTTCAAGGTCTCCAAAATCTCCATTAGTTTCCTCTGATTCGAGGATGCCTGAGAAAGACTCCTTGACCAGCAGCCCTGGAACACCTGATCCCCCATGTGGGCACCCCACCCCCAAGGGCTGGCATCCGTGGTAATAATTAGGGGGTCTGAGATCTTCCATGGAACTCCAATTTCTAGGTGACCCCTGACTAACCACCAACCCAGGGTTTCTCTTGTTGGCCGAGACACCCACATAAATTTGTCGAGAATTTTCTCTTCCTGACGCCAGGCTGCCAAGATTTCCCACTGCAGGTCTCGGGAGTGGCTCTGAGCACAAGGTACAGCTGGAATACAGGCCGTGACAGTCCTCAGGATGGACATAACCTTTCTTATAGTGACCCTGGGGGACTGGATCAGGGTTTTTCCTAGGGACAGAACCCTCTCTATTTTCTCTGGAGGGAGAAAACATCTCTGAGCCGTGGAATCTAAAATGATCCTTAGAAACTTTTTCTGTTGAGAGGGAACTAAACGTGACTTCTCTAGATTCACCATCCAACCTAATTCCTGCAGAATGTTCAGTACTCTGACACTTTCTAAACATTCTATTCTGGATCTTGCCACAATGAGAAAGTCGTCAAGATATGGAATAAACAGAACATCTTTCTCTCTTACATGTGCCCCCATTTCTGCCACTATTTTGGTAAAGACTCTTGGGGCCATGGAGATTCCAAAGGGAAAGGCCTGATATTGGTAATGCTGAACCACCCCTCCCATCTCTACTGCTACTCGCAAGAACCTCTCGTGACCTGGAAAAAATGGAACATGGTAATAAGCATCTTTCAGGTCTATCACCGCCATCCAGCAATTGGGAGTTAATCTCACTTCTGACTGTACTGTCTCCATCCAGAATTTCTTGTAAGACAAACTGATTTTACCTCCTTAGATTTATTATGGTTCTGTAGGAGCCATCGAGTTTCCTTACCAAGAACAGATGGGAATAAAAACACCTGCCTCTCTTCTTCCTGGAGAACTGGAATCAGCACCCCTTTCAAGATCAGGCTCTTTATTTCCAATTCCAGAGCCAATTGAGAGGTTATGAAAGTCTGAGTTCTGGTAATCTGAAAACTTGAAGGCGGAAGAGAAAAGAACTCCAACTTCAGGCCTACTCCCACTGTATCCAGGATCCAAGGGCTTGATTAAATTTTCCTCCAGGCAGGAAGGAATTTCCTCAGTCTTCCCCCTACCTGGGGCCTGGCGCCATTGCCTATTGGGTCCTGGATCTTTATTACGGGGTGAGTTGTTAAATAAGAACCCCTTGTGTTTCTTATTGGATTTTGACCAGCTATTATCTCTGGACTTGACAATTTTCTGCCCTCTGTATGCTCCAAAGGGACGAAAGGACCTCCGTGTCCGACCAGAGGAAGGCACAGGAAAACCTCTCTTATCTGCTGCCTTAGCTAAGATGTCATCCAAGGCTGGTCCAAATAGATATTCACCGTCACAGGGCAGATTGCACAGCCGGGTCTTAGATCCTACATCACCCGTCCAACTCTTCAGCCATATAGCCCTTCTGGCAGAGTTGGTCAGGGCAAGGGAGCGCGCTGACAATCTTACAGCGTCCGCTAAAGCATCTGCCAAAAAATCTGCAGCTTTTCTAATAGTCGGCAGGGCTGACAGAATCTGCTCTCTTGGAGCCTTATCCCTTAATTGATCTTCCAGCTCCCCTAGCCATATCATAAGGGATCTAGCAGTACAGGTAGCTGCTATATTGGGCTTGAGGGACGCTCCTACTGACTCCCAAGAACACCATAGGAAGCTTTCTGCTTTCTTGTCTAAGGGATCCTTCAGGGTACCCATGTCCTCAAAAGGCAGTGCTGACTTCCTGGAGGCTCTGGCTATGGCAACATCAATTTTTGGTTGATTATTCCAAGAAGAGCAAGCTCCCTCTTCAAACGGGTATTTACGCTTAACTCCTCTAGCGATAAAACCCTTGTCTGGCTTTTTCCATTCCCTCTTGATAAGCGATGTAATATTTTTATGGACTGGAAAGTGTCTCCTTTGATGAACCTCCAAACAATGTCCTGCATAGAACGGGAGGGTCTAGAGTCCTCAATCCCCATAGTCGCTCAAATGGCTTTGAGCAACTTGTCAGTTGCTCAACACAATATGCCCTCCCTCTACATCAGATATGGAGGAAGAAGAGACATCATTGGATAATTCTCCACTTTCACCCTGAACAGACTCCTCCTCAGAAGAGGAGTCATGACCCCGGGTAGAGGAACTGGACTTCTTTTTCTGACCACTGTTACCCTTAAGGGAACTTCTGACCTCCTCCTGTATCATAGATCTGATACCCTGTAAGAATGACGGGGACTCCTCAGCGATAATTCTATCAATGCATGATGGGCAGAGCTTTTTCTCATAAGAAGAAAGTCTAGTTCTACATAAGGCACATTCCTTATTCTTAGATGTTGCCAAGGTTTTCCTAGGTCTATCCGAGGAAAGCGGAGGTGGACCTTCATCTTGCCCTCCATCTTGGGGTCTTCCTCTTGCCGGCGGCTTCTGGGACTGTGACTGCATCTGTGGCTGTAGCTGCTGCTGCTCTTCCATACTGAAGAGACTCGGTGCAGGGAGGGCCAGGAACTGCTTAGCAGCTCCACCGTCCGTCACTCTGCATTATATGGCCATTCAGATGCAAGGCCACGCCCCTTCCACCGGAAGCCACACCCTCATTGCCACACCCACTTCCTTCCAGGCTGGCACCTCCATGTGTCTCCCTGCAGGCCCGGAACTCCTGCAGCCTAAAGCAGAGGAAACACACTCCTTCTGCCTGGATATCGGAAACCCCCGCGCCCGGAACACCAGCGGCGCATAGCTGGGGGGACGGCACTGACTCCAGACTGGGCCACAGCTAACAGCCACCCATGGAAGAAGAGAGGCAACCCTTACCAGGACCAACTCTTTCCTATGCCATCAGGTAAGCCTGCCTCAAGCAGGCACGTAGGTCTCCCTCCAGGGACAGGAAACAACTGAGGGGGGGGGGGGGGTAGGAGAGGCTCCACCTTTTTATACCGTAGGTTTCCTGTCCCTGGGGGCGGATCCTCTCTCTGGGTGCTGGGAAAAAAAAAAGTATTTAGCCAATTGTGCAAGTTCTCCTTCTTAAAAAGATGAGAGGCCTTTAATTGAAATCATAGGTAGACCTCAACTATGAGAGACAAAATTAGAAAACATATCTAGAAAAATCACATTGTCTGATTTTTTTTAAGAATTTATTTGCAAATTATGGTGGAAAGTAAGTATTTGGTCAACTACAAACAAGCAAGATTTCTGGCTCTCACAGACCTGTAACTTCTTCTTTAAGAGGCTCCTCTGTCCTCTACTTATTACCTGTAGTAATGGCACCTGTTTAAAATTGTTATCACTATAAGAGACACCTGTCCACAACCTCAGTCACACTCCAAACTCCACTATGGTGAAGACCAAAGAGCTGTAGAAGGACACCAGAAACAAAATTGTAGACCTGCACCAGGCTAGGAAGACTGAATCTGCAATAGACAAGCAGCTTGGTGTGAAGAAATCAACTGTGGGAGCAATAATTAGAAAATGGAAGACATACAAGACCACTGAATCTCCCTCGATCAGGGGCTCCACGCAAGATCTCAACCCGTGGGGTCAAAATGATCACAAGAACAGTGAGCAAAAATCCCGGAACCACACTGGGGGACCTAGTGAATGACCTGCAGAAAGCTGGGACTAACGTAACAAAGGCTATCGTCAGTAACAAAGGCTACCGTCAGTAACTCACTATGCCGCCAGGGACTCATATCCTGCAGTGCCAGACCCCCTGCTTAAGCCAGTACATATCCGGGCTCGTCTGAAGTTTGCTAGAGACCATTTGGATGTTCCAGAAGAGTATTGGGAGAATGTCATATGGTCAGATGAAACCAAAGTAGAACTGTTTGGCAGAAACACAACTCGTCGTGTTAGGAGGAGAGTGAATGCTGAGTTGCATGCAAAGAACACCATACCTACTGTGAAGCATGGGGGTGGCAACATCACGCTTTGGGGCTGTTTCTCTGCAAAGGGACCAGGACGACTGATCCGTGTACATGAAAGAATGAATGGGGCCATTTATCATGATATTTTGTGTGCAAACCTCCTTCCATCAGCAAGGGCATTGAAGATGAAACGTGACTGAGTCTTTCAGCATGACAACGATCCCAAGCACACCGCCAGGGCAACGAAGGAGTGGCTTCGTAAGAAGCATTTCAAGGTCCTGGAGTGGCTTAGCCAGTCTCCAGATCTCAACCCCATAGAAAACCTTTGGAGGGAGTTGAAAGACCGTGTTGCCCAGCAACAGCCCCAAAACATCACTGCACTAGAGGAGATCTGCATGGAGAAATGGGCCAACATACCAGCAACAGTGTGTGCCAACCTTGTGAAGACTTACAGAAAACATTTGACCTCTGTCATTGCCAACAAAGGATATATAACAAAGTATTGAGATGAACTTTTGTTATTGACCAAATACTTATTTTCCACCATAATTTGCAAATAAATTCTTTAAAAATCAGACTATGATTTTCTGGATTTGTTTTCTCATTTTGTCTCTCTCAGTTGAGGTCTACCTATGATGTCAATTACAGGCCTCTCATCTTTTTAAGTGGGAGAACTTGCACAATTGGTGGCTGACTACATACTTTTTTCCCCCTCTGTACACCCTAGTAAAATGGTTCTGGTAAAAAAAAAAAAAAAAGCTGAGATTATCAAGTTTCATATGCTGCCAAGTAATAGAATTAGAGATATCGCTAGTTTAAAAACTCATTCAGGAATGTGATTATATTATAAACGAAGCTAGATATAAATAAAGTATATGTAACACCCCCTCTGAGGGAATCCGCTGGGGGGCTTTAAGAATTTCAGAAATGGTTGCAGTTGCAACCTCTTCGCTAGCTTGGTCGCGCAGTGCCTCCACCCGAATCTTCACCAGGCTTGTGAACATGGCGTTGGCTAGACTCCTCCACCAGGGGTCGATTCGGGAGAACCCCTATAGCCTACCTGTAGTTTCCCTTTTATGAATGGCGGTAATAAGTCAAAACAAACCACACCTAGAAGGGTTAACTTTTTCTTAAAATGTGTATTACTTAATGGAACTGAGGATGCAATGCATATAATACCGCAATGAACAGTGTACAAAAACATGCAGTATTGATGGTGTAAACAGTATTAATGGCCTGACAATATTACCATGCTAGACAACCAGGCCCTATGAGGAATGACTTTCAGCTTGGCACACAGTAAGCAGTCAGTAAATGGCCTTGTTCCAGGTTTAGCACTTGTATGTTTAGACTCTATAGGGACAATGTTAAACTATAGGAGACTAGGTATGTAAAAATAATTTGTTCAATTCAAAGTTTAAAGGCTTCCGCTTACACACAGGCACCCATTCACACTATGACTTCTGCTAACTCTCAGAATGGCAGTACAAGATAAACAATTAACACTTTTCACAGGCACCCATCACTGTCCAGGAGGGATTTTTAGAAAAAAAAACCTAAATGAGTTCAGGATAGAGGGGAAAAAAATGTCCTCTTAGTATAAGGTCTTCAGTGATAACTGTATTAACCAGTTGCAATGTCCTCAATGTGATGTGTTAAGTAAAAACTGTGGTAGCAAAGCTTTGCTCTGGAAGTTATCCACACAGATAGAACAATGTCCAGCAGTAACTTCTCCTCTTCTATTAGCTCTGGTCAGAGCAGGTCAGTCTTTTCACCCAAGGGGAGATCTCTGTGGCTTAATAAGCAAATGTCTCAAACACAAAATGGAGGAGGCTGTATAACTGTGAGTACCTTAGGTAAAATGGCGACTGCTTTCTCACTGTACCTCAGATGAAACTGTTGGAGCCTTACTTGCTCTTGTTCCTCTCTCTCCCTGCTTCAAGAGAAATGGAGGGGTCTTTACTCTTTCCCTTCAGATGTGATGAAACAGTCTCTCATAATCTGCTCCAAGATCAGATAAAGGATTGTTCCTTCTTTATGCCCCACTCCTCCTCACAGCTCTGCCATTGCAGTTTCCCCTCTCTTCCTCCCCTGCCAGGCTCCACCCCCTTCCTTCATCCCCCTCAGAGCTGATGGTAAGGTGATTCAGCCCCCTGCTAGTTTATTTAAAGTGAACACTTTGCACATACAGTTCTTTCCCTCTATAGACTGTTTATGGCCAGATTTCACTCACAGGTGGATTGCTGTAATAGTTTCTGTACACAAGATTGCAATCTTCAACCTCCCTGGTAAACCTGCTATAGTCTGGCAGGTTAACAGTGGGGGTTACATATATTAGAAAAATGGTCACCAAAACACCCCCTGACAACAACGGTGAAAAAAAAAAAATATGTGAGTTACACTAACTCAATTCTTGATTGCAACTATCAAGTTATTTATTTACTTGAATTCCCTTGTAAACTCAATGTGTAAGTCAGACGACTCAAGCATTGTACAACCATATGAACAACCACCATTCCAACATAAAAGTATTTTTGAAACAGTGTTTCTCAAATACTGTTCCCTTAAAAGTTGTGATTTCAAATGCATCATCATCATGCCAACTGAGCAGGTTCCCCATCGATCCCCAAACACTACTTGAGATTACGCAGTGAAGAAGCCTTACAGATTTATAAATTTATGACACTCTAAATGTACTTAACGACACTATGGAATCTTTTTCTTATTCCCTGATCTGCTGGTCCCCTCCTTAGACAATGCCTTCAGGCATAGCTTTACTTGTCCTCACGCTTTCCTACTGCAGTGACCACTTTCCACCTTTGTGTCAGAGATCAACTCAGGTGCATGCGTACTTTCTCCTCGTGTCTTCTCTTTGGTGCACCTGCGCCAAACTCCCTTTTTCTCTTGTCTTCTTTTATAAAATTATACATACAAAGTTATAGTCTTGCTAGCTACATTCAGGATCTATTCCTTGGTACACTGCCATTCTTTTAATTCTTTTGGTAAGGCAAACTATTATTTTCTTATTTTAAAATTAACTTTATCCATCCTAATATTATTCATACAATAGATCTCCATACTGGAGTATGTTTACACTGTTTGACATGCTTTGTATTTTCCGGTTATTGAACACATCAATATTTTGGGTAATGTGTGTGTGCGCGCGTGAGCGCATGTGATTACTTCACAGATATCTATGGCCTGAAAAAGGTCTGTTAGGCGTTAAAACGCGTTGCCCTATATCTTAAAATTTAAGTCTACTACTAATGGAACAGTGCAGGTTGAGTACCTCGCCTAGCAGCACCCTATCATTCCAGTTGCTTTCTCTGTTTTTCATGTAAGCTTCCTTTTATACAGGCAATTGCTGCTCAGTTAAAAGGACATTCACAGTAATATAATTGTTCACCCCCATATACTTTACTATTACCGGCAAGACATTCCCTGACCATATGGGCGTATATAACGATGGCAATTTTTAGGCTGGCATAGGGATGACTGCTGCCCTGTTTAAATGGGCAATGATAGTGAATGAATGTTTGCACTCCAAGATGCAGAAAGCAACCATCTATAATTTCTTAGATCTTAAGAAATACTGTCAATAATTAATATAATGTTAACAATTACCTGTTTGATACTTTTCTTTAGCTTTTGCTCTTTCGTCTGCATCAAAGTACCACACAGTTATTGCGTACCTATATGAAGAAGAAAAAAAAAAAAAAAAAAAAAAACACACCTTTTTAAAACTGAACTTTTCATTAAAGCAAAACAAGGTTCGTAAATTCAAATGAGATTATTTAGAACACAGCACAATGCTAGAAATTCCCTATAAAAGCATAACAGTTTTTAGGTAGAAAAAAAGACTATACAGATTTGTCACTCTCTGACTAACCTTTACCCTTTTATGCAATCAGGCAACTGTATGACAGGACTGCAAGAGCTTTACTACTTTCCAATGTACAGTTAAGTCTGAGTGTGAAATATCACAAAATCAAGAGCCGTGATCACTGAACTCAAACTGCAACTGTCAGAGACCATTACCAGATAGGGCTTGCCAGCACAGGACCCATCAGAATTAGCCACTCAATACTGTATTCAGAGTCTGGTTTCAAGTTTAAATGGTCCAGAAAAATCATTGTATATTGAAAATATTGTATCCTGAAGCCATTGTAACATGAGAGAGCACTGTTCAGAGCTATATGACATTCTGATGTTGACCACCCAACCATGATGGCGTAACTGTGCATACTGCACAATAAATGTGTTACATTCGTCATTCAGATCAGGTAATCAAGCCATACACCACCATATGCCAAACAATGGCATATATGGTATAGAATAAGATGCGTCTGGTCTATCTGACTTAAACTGCCTTAAAATTATGCCTCTGTTTCATGGAAAGCTGCTAGCAGTATCCCTGTTATTTGCAAACCAGGAAGTTGAGTGCAGTCCATCTAACAGGAACATTGGGAGGATTGGTTTACACCAGCATTTCAGTTTTTTTTTTTTGTTATTTTTTTAAACTGACCATCCCTGTAGGCAGGTGGAATAGTAATGAAAGGAGTGGCCATCTCAAGCCAAGATGTAGAGCTGGGTGACGAGAATAAAATTTAGAATAGATATGTTACTTCAGCAAATATATTTTTTGCTCAGCCTTTGTTAAATTTCTTTTCTAGGCTGCATTTTATGGAATGGTGGGTGGGTTGGTAGTGGGGCCATCCATTTTTTCTGATGTTCACGGGCACTGCAAATGCAACAAGGCACCTGAAAACTATTCCGGCAAATATTCTGACCTCAAAACAGTAAAAGTTGCGCTCTTTGCCTTCCAAGCCCTTCCATGTGCCCAATACAGCAGTTTATGATCACATATGGGGTACTTCCATATTAAGAGGAAGTTGTATAACAAACTGTGGAGTGCTCTTTCTCCATGTGAGAAAGAAAAATTTGATGCCAAGGCAAAGTTTTACTAGTAAAAACGTAATTTTTTTATTCTCACAGCCGTTAATGTTCTCACAATGTTAATAAATTCTAGGAAACACCTGTGGGAGCAAAATACCCTCTATATATCTTGCTAAATTCCTTAAGGTGTGCAGTTTCTAAACTGTTTGAGGTACTGCAAATGTGGTAAGACATTTGAAAGTGTTTAGAGAAAAGACTCAAAAAGCAGACAAAAGTGTACATTCACATGTTTGGCATTTCCGTAGTTTGGAGAAACTGTGCAACAAATTGTGAACACACATTTTCTCCTTTTATCCTGTGTGAATGTGTAAATTTTTAGGGTTTCAGCAGATTTTAAAAAATAAAATAAATAATTAAGTTTCAGCTCCAGTTTGTTTCAGTTCTTGTGAAAGGATTAAAAACCTGCCTATATGAAGTTTAGACAAAGCAAAGAGCAGAGAAATAATGCTCTGCATCTACATCCATCAAGGATATGCATCTCCAGCAAAGATGTAAACTAATAATAAACGTTTTAAAACATAACTTTTACTAATATATCCATAAAAAGTATCATATCACTAGTTAATATAACTACACCTCCCTTTGGTTGGGATTACCTTTAAATAAATGTGAATCCAGTTCTGTAGTGTTGAATAAATAACATATGTGAAATACATGCAATGATAAGATATACAATATTACAGGAAAAGCGCAGATGACGTAATTCACGTCAACGCGATTGCCCTGTAGCGCCCTAATGTCCTTCCACTTTAATAAAGAAAGTAAGGGCAAAACTCCATATTGATTAATACCAGTGCCACATTAATTGGTGCCCAGGAGTACCCTATTCAGCCATTCAATAGATATATAAAATGCCTATCCTATTAACATAAATCTCCTAACAACCTATGCAATTAGAGCTAATGACCAATAACTACCCGATACAGATATAGATTACACAACATAACAAATATCAGAAAATTATAGTAGCTCTTGATGATTCAAGTGCCCGTTAATGGGCAAAATCCAAATAGTCCCATTTCTGAAAAATCATAAGGGACCCTAGACATTATTGGCTAGCCTCTTGACACCCAGAAAATTGGAAAAGAAAAAAAAATGTCAAAACCAAAACAAGACATCCTTGCTGTTACTATTGTCCTAAGGACATCCCCAAGATATTTATATGAAACAATTGAAGCCCAGTGTTTCATTAAGGCCATTGGGGGCCAAGGAGTCCAACCGGAAAAATCCATTATGATTCCCGTTGAAGAGTTAGGCATTCCCACTCACCTGCTCTTCTGGGTTTATCCACAACATCAATTCCCATGAACCCGATGCAGCCAACATCATTTTGATGCACCAAGTTCACATGTTTAGCCAGAGGGGTATCTCGCTCGTTTCTTATATCCCCCAAGTGTTCTCCAATCCTTCTTATAAATTCACGGTTTTACCTATAATACTCCATTTGGCAATTAAACACTGCTCTGTATAGCACCGCCTTCGTACGGCATGAAATAAAATTGTCTGATGTTAAATTTTACTTTAGTTTTTAAGCCAAAGGAGGAATCTGTGATGAGAAAAGGACAGGCAACACAACATTCAATGCTACATTTGAAACAGCCCTGTGGCGGTTTCAGTCATGTTCTTTGTGACTGGCTGTGAACCAGTCTATCTTGTAAAGATCTCCCCTTTCTAAATGTAATTTGTGGATGATCCCCCAAAAACGCCCTTAGGTCCGGGTCAGAGATCAAAATACCCCAATGGCGATTAAGAATCTTTTTGGCACTCTCTGCTCCATAATCAAATGTCTCAATGAGTCCTTTAGTGTTATCCGTTTCTGTTGATTTTTCTTTTCTTACAAGTAAGGACTCACGATTCTTTTTGCATGTTTCAAGAATCTCATTCTTAGATCACAGGCTTGTTCATTAAAGTCTTTTTTTTCCGACAACAATTCCTTTTTACCCCGAAATACTGTCCCTTTGGGATGCCCCTTCTTAAGGGAAAAGGATGATGACTCTCCCAGCAGAGAAGGGAGTTTGTTGCCGTGGGCTTTCCAAAGATTTTTGTACTCCGGCATCCCTTGTCATCCTTTGAGATGAGGACATCCAGAAAGGGTAAACTGCCACCACCTCTCTCATACATGAAGGAGAGGTTGATGTTATTATCATTCAGACCTTCTACAAAATTCTTAAATGATTGCCTATCATCTCTCCAAAGTACCAGGACATCATCAATATACCTAGTCCACAATTCCATTCTGGATGTCCACATCTCATTGGCTCCACTAAAAACCAGGGTTTCCTCCCACCAGCCCAGGAGAAAGTTGGCATATGTCGGCACACATGGATTACATATGGGCGTGCCACTGAGCTGGTGGAAGTGCCTCCCATCAAAAAGGAAAAAATTATTGGTAAGTGAGAATTTCAATAATTCCACTAAAAACCTGTTATGCGCCTGGAACTGTACTCCTCGGGACCAGATCCACTGCCCTAAGACTCACTTCATGTGGGATCTAGGAGTAAAGTTCCTCCACATCAATTGAACATAAAAGAACTCCATCCTCCATCGAGACCACCTCTAATTTACGCAATAGATATTATGTGTCTTGTATAAATGATGGCAAAGTCATTACAAAAGGTCTAAGGATCTGGTCAAGGTACACCCCGACATTCTGACAAAGGCTGTTAACACCAGACACTATAGGCCTTCCCTTAAGTGGGAAAAGTTCCTTGTGTACTTTAGGGAGGCTATGAAATGTAGCCTCTACTGGAAAAGCTGGAAACAAAAAATCTAATTCTTTTTCTGAGGTGAGATTCTCATCTTTGGCTCGTGTCAGAATCTGTTTTAGACTCTCTTTGAAAATAGGGGTAGGGTTCTGATCCAAAACCCTGTAAAAAGAATTTTGCCCTAACAGATTCATGCACGTTGTCTTATACTGTTCCAGGTTCATAATCACCGTATTTCCTCACTTATCTGACGGCTTTATAATAAGTTCTTTTCTATTTTCCAAAGTCCTCAAAGCCTTCATTTCCATTTTAGACATATTAAAAGGGGGAAAATACATGTGATAATGTTTTCAGATCATTCGTAACCTGGTTTACAAAAGCATCAATGCATGCTGTTTCAGAGATGGGAGGAGTTTTTGTACTCTGCCTCTTTAAATTTGTAAATGGGCCCATACCCTCGCTAGCTGGATCAGTTTCACTCAATCCAGCTAGCAATTCCACATCTGCCAGCATGTTTGCTGATACACCCAAAGACTTGCTTAATTTCTCATTCTGTTTAAAAAAATAATTTTTCCATTTTAACTTTCGAGCCAAGAGATGGAGGTCTTTCACCCAGTTAAATAGGTTAAAGTTTGTTGCAGGGACAAATGATAGCCCTCTACTTAAGACCCCCATCTCTTCCACGGAAAAAATGTCAGTTGATAAATTAATGATCTGAGATTTGGTTGAATTAAGTCATCTGCGCTTGCCCGATATAAATGTACTTTATCTATCTATCTTTTGGTGACTGAGTGAGTCATCCGCGCATACCCGGTGAGGTCTGAGAGTCCCCACAGGTCCTTGAACGTCTCCCAAAGTTTTTTCTGTTCTGGGCATGGGCGATGACATGCTAATGATACGTTTGACGTCATCCGCACATGTCCAGTGGTTCCCTAAAGGTCCTATATCAATTAGCATAATCTCCTCATCATGGCAATATCGAATTGACTAAAACATGAGTGATCACGCTACGTATGATGTCACACGCATGTGCAATAGCGCCGGAACGTACACCATGGTAACCAACATGTGGTTATACAATATACAGTACAGACCAAAAGTTTGGACACACCTTCTCATTCCAAGAGTTTTCTGTATTTTCATGACTATAAAAATTGTAGATTCACACTGAAGGCATCAAAACTATGAATTAACACATGTGGAATTATGTAATTAACAAAAAAGTGTGAAACAACTGAAAATATGTCTTATATTCTAGGTTCTTCAAAGTAGCCACCTTTTGCTTTGATTACTGCTTTGTACACTCTTGGCATTCTCTTGATGAGCTTCAAGAGCTAGTCACCTGAAATGGTCTTCCAACAGTCTTGAAGGCGTTCCCAGAGATGCTTAGCACTTGTTGGCCCTTTTGCCTTCACTCTGCGGTCCAGCTCACCCCAAACCATCTCGATTGGGTTCAGGTCTGGTGACTGTGGAGGCCAGGTCATCTGGCGTAGCACCCCATCACTCTCCTTCTTGGTCAAATAGCCCTTTCACAGTCTGGAGGTGTGTTTGGGGTCATTGTCCTGTTGAAAAATAAATGATGGTCCAACTAAAAGCAAACTGGATGGAATAGCATGCCGCTGCAAGATGCTGTGGTAACCATGCTGGTTCAGTATTCCTTCAATTTTGAATAAATCCCCAACAGTGTCACCAGCAAAGCACCCCAACACCATCACACCTCCTCCTCCATACTTCACGGTGGGAACCAGGCATGTAGAGTCCATTCGTTCACCTTTTCTGCGTCGCACAAAGACATGGTGGTTGGAACCAAAGATCTCAAATTTGGACTCATCAGACCAAAGCACAGATTTCCACAGGTCTAATGTCCATTCCTTGTGTTCTTTAGCCCAAACAAGTCTCTTCTGCTTGTTGCCTGTCCTTAGCAGTGGTTTCCTAGCAGCTATTTTACCATGAAGACCTGCTGCACACAGTTGTTATAGAGATGTGTCTGCTGCTAGAACTCTGTGTGGCATTCACCTGGTCTCTAATCTGAGCTGCTGTTAACTTGCGATTTCTGAGGCTGGTGACCCGGATGAACCTATCCTCCGCAGCAGAGGTGACTCTTGGTCTTCCTTTCCTGGGGCAGTCCTCATGTGAGCCAGTTTCTTTGTAGCGCTTGATGGTTTTGGTCACTGTACTTGGGGACACTTTCAAAGTTTTCCCAATTTTTCGGACTGACTAAACTTCATTTCTTAAAGTAATGATGGCCACTCGTTTTTCTTTACTTAGCTGCTTTTTTCTTGCCATAATACAAATTCTAACACTCCATTCAGTAGGACTATCAGCTGTGTATCCACCTGACTTCTGAACACCACAACTGATGGTCCCAACCCCATTTATAAGGCAAGAAATCCCACTTATTAAACCTGACAGGGCACACCTGTGAAGTGAAAACCATTTCAGGTGACTACCTCTTGAAGCTCATCAAGAGAATGCCAAGAGTGTGCAATGCAGTAATCAAAGCAAAAGGTGGCTACTTTGAAGAACCTACAGTGCTGGCCAAAAGTATTTGCACCCCTGCAATTCTGTCAGATAATACTCAATTTCTTCCAGAAAATGATTGCAATCACAAATGCTTTGGTAACATCATCTTCATTTAATTTGTCGTCAATGGAAAACCACAAAAAGAATTGTCAAAAAGCCAAATTGGATATAATTCCACACCAAACATAAAAAAGGGGGTGGACAAAAGTATTGGCACCTTTTGAAAAATCATGTGATGCTTCTCTAATTTGTGTAATTAACAGCACCTGTTACTTACCTGTGGCACATAACAGGTGGTGGCAATAACTAAATCACATTTGCAGCCAGTTGAAATGGATTAAAGTTGACTCAACCTCTGTCCTGTGTCCTTGTGTGTACCACATTGAGCATGGAGAAAAGAAAGAAGACCAAAGAACTGTCTGAGGACTTGAGAAGCAAAATTGTGAGGAAGCATGAGCAATCTCAAGGCTACAAGTCCATCTCCAAAGACCTGAATGTTCCTGTGTCTACCGTGCGCAGTGTCAAGAAGTTTAAAGCCCATGGCACTGTGGCTAACCTCCCTAGATGTGGACGGAAAAGAAAAATTGACGAGAGATTTCAACGAAAGATTGTGCAGATGTTGGCTAAAGAACCTCGACTAACATCCAAACAAGTTCTAGCTGCCCTGCAGTCCGAGGGTACAACAGTGTCAACCCGTACTATCCGTCGGCGTCTGAATGAAAAGGGACTCTATGATAGGATACCCAGGAAGACCCCACTTCTGACCCAGAGACATAAAAAAGCCAGGCTGGAGTTTGCCAAAACTTACCTGAGAAAGCCAAAAATTTTTTGGAAGAATGTTCTCTGGTCAGATGAGACAAAAGTAGAGCTTTTTGGGAAAAGGCATCAACATAGAGTTTACAGGAAAAAAAGAGAGGCCTTCAAAGAAAAGAACACGGTCCCTACAGTCAAACATGGCGGAGGTTCCCTGATGTTTTGGGGTTGCTTTGCTGCCTCTGGCACTGGACTGCTTGACCGTGTGCATGGCATTATTAAGTCTGAAGACTACCAACAAATTTTGCAGCATAATGTAGGGCCCAGTGTGAGAAAGCTGGGTCTCCCTTAGAGGTCATGGGTCTTCCAGCAGGACAATGACCCAAAACACACTTCAAAAAGCACTAGAAAATGGTTTGAGAGAAAGCACTGGAGACTTCTAAAGTGGCCAGCAATGAGTCCAGACCTGAATCCCATAGAACACCTGTGGAGAGATCTCAAAATGGCAGTTTGGAGAAGGCACCCTTCAAATCTCAGGGACCTGGAGAAATTTGCCAAAGAAGAATGGTCTAAAATTCCAGCAGAGCATTGTAAGAAACTCATTGATGGTTACCGGAAGCGGTTGTTCGCAGTTATTTTGTCTAAAGGTTGTGCTACCAAGTATTAGGCTGAGGGTGCCAATACTTTTGTCCGCCCATTTTTGGAGTTTTGTGTAAAATGATCAATGATTTGACTTTTTTTTTCATTGCAAGCAAAATAAATGAAGATATTATTACCAAAGCATTTGTGATTGCAATCATTTTCTGGAAGAAATTGAGTATTATCTGACAGAATTGCAGGGCTGCCAATACTTTTGGCCAGCACTGTACTTGTCCAAACTTTGAATTGTAGTTACCTGATGGATCTGTGTCTTCATCCAACCTCAACTACTATGTGACTACAGTGGCTTGCAAAAGTATTCTCACCCCTTGAATTTTTTCACCTTTTTTTTTTTACCTTGGGCTGCTAAAGCTAAGAAAACCAAGGCTAAGAAATAAGCCAGAGCCGCCCTGTACTTCTCCCACGAATGCTCTTCTCAGAGCCACCACCTTCTCTCCAGCAGAACTGTATGACCACTATCCCCGAGGGGGGGGGAGGGGATATCAATGGGAGCCTATGACAATTGCTCCATTCCCGTATCCGGACTGACACATGAGCCGTCCAGTCACTAAGGGGCAAAATCCCAGCAGGTATCTCTAGGTGAACGATCGGGAGGTTGTGCCACTTCCTACAGGAGGGGGACACTGGTATTATCGGTGATTACGCCCATCTGTACAGCGCGCAGCACAGGCTGAGGGTGTTCCTCTGTAGGGACAAGTAGTCAGGCAGGGGGGCTCGCACGCCTATATTGCTCTAGGGCAGGGGTGGGCAACCTTTTCTGTTCGGCGTGCAGAATTAAATTTAAAAAAACCAAAAAAAAACCAAAGATGAGGTACTCTGAGTGCTGCGCAATAATTATAAGGCTGACAACACCTACACTAAAGTCATATAGCACAAACCGTAACATAGGGGTACAGTCACACTGTGCTCCCAACCACATGCGTTTACCGCTATTAGCCTGTATACACCTGTACTTTTCCATTAGAAGCAACATAAGTACTTGTGTAACCTGCAATTAGTGGTAAATGCATGCTACTGGGACCAGAGTGAGGTAACATCTGTAGAGCAGTGACACACTATGTACCTGGATGCTGTATCCAGTCCCTGGCCTCCGGTACTTTCACTTTTCTGTAAATAAAACGCAGATTAATTTCAGCCACTTTTAATTTCTGGCTGTGTGGTAACAGCAAAACCCCAGCCAGGAATTAATGAGTGTCACACTTACCCCAAAGTGACAGCACTGGTGCCTGGGAACTGGATTTGGTTATAGCCACACCTGAGTACACAGTGTGTCACCACCCGAAAAGAAACACCCTAAGGCTGAGGCCCCACGTTGCAGAAACGCAGTTTTTTTGTTGTTGCAGATTTTGCTACGGTTTTTTTCCAGCCAAAGCGAAGAATGTCTACAAAAAGAATAGGAGATATACAGTGCCTTGCGAAAGTATTCGGCCCCCTTGAACTTTTCAACCTTTTGCCACATTTCAGGCTTCAAACATAAGGATATAAAATTTACATTTTTTGGTGAAGAATCAACAACAAGTGGGACACAATCGTGAAGTGGAACGAAATTTATTGGATATTTTAAACTTTTGTAAAAAAAATAAACTGAAAACTAGAGCGTGCCAAATTATTCGGCCCCTTAAGTTAATACTTTGTAGCGCCACCTTTTGCTGCGATTACAGCTGCAAGTCGCTTGGGGTATATCTTTATCAGTTCTGCACATCGAGAGACTGAAATTCTTGCCCATTCTTCCTTGGAAAACAGCTCGAGCTCAGTGAGGTTGGAGAGCGTTTGTGAACAGCAGTTGGATTCAGGTCTGGACTTTGACTTGGCCATTCTAACACCTGGATACGTTTATTTGTGAACCATTCCATTGTAGATTTTGCTTTATGTTTGGGATCATTGTCTTGTTGGAAGATAAATCTCCGTCCCAGTCTCAGGTCTTTTGCAGACTCCAACAGGTTTTCTTCCAGAATGGTCCTGTATTTGGCTCCATCCATCTTCCCATCAATTTTAACCATCTTCCCTGTCCCTGCTGAAGAAAAGCAGGCCCAAACCATGATGCTGCCACCACCATGTTTGACAGTGAGGATGGTGTGTTCAGGGTGATTAGCTGTGTTTCTTTTACGCAAAACATATCGTTTTGCATTGTGGATCAAAAAGTTCGATTTTGGTTTCATCTGACCAGAGCACCTTCTTCCACATGTTTGGTGTGTCTCCCAGGTGGCTTGTGGCAAACTTTAAAGGAGACTTTTTATGGATATCTTTGAGAAATGGCTTTCTTCTTGCCACTCTTCCATAAAGGCCAGATTTGTGCAGTGTACGACTGATTGTTGTCCTATGGACAGACTCTCCCACCTCAGCTGTAGATCTCTGCAGTTCATCCAGAGTGATCATGGGCCTCTTGGCTGCATCTCTGATCAGTCTTCTCCTTGTTTGAGATGAAAGTTTAGAGGGACGGCCGGGTCTTGGTAGATTTGCAGTGGTCTGATACTCCTTCCATTTCAATATGACCGCTTGCACAGTGCTCCTTGGGATGTTTAAAGTTTGGGAAATCTTTTTGTATCCAAATCCGGCTTTAAACTTCTCCACAACAGTATCACGGACCTGCCTGGTGTGCTCCTTGGTCTTCATGATGCTCTCTGTGCTTTAAACAGAACCCTGAGACTATCACAGAGCATGTGCATTTATACGGAGATTTGATTACACACAGGTGGATTATATTTATCATCAAAAGTCATTTAGGACAACATTGGATCATTCAGAGATCCTCACTGAACTTCAGGAGGGAGTTTGCTGCACTGAAAGTAAAGGGGCCGAATAATAATACTGCACGCCCCATTTTTCAGTTTTTTATTTTTTACAAAAGTTTAAAATAACCAATAAATTTCGTTCCACTCCACAATTGTGTCCCACTTGTTGTTGATTCTTCACCAAAAAATTAAAATTTTATATCTTTATGTTTGAAGCCTGAAATGTGGCAAAAGGTTGTAAAGTTCAAGGGGGCCAAATACTTTCGCAAGGCACTGTATAGTAAGCTCTTATACTTCTATTTTCTGCTGAAGCCACTCCTGGCTTTGGCTCAAAAAACCGCAGCAAAATCTGCAACAAAAAAAGCTGCATTTCCACAACATGGGGCCTCAGCTTTAGGCCTCCTGCACACAAATGGCACGGATGTGGTTTCCACTAACCTATACATTAGAAATGAATCGACAGGGCCACAAATGCAGACAGATATAGGGAATGTATAGGACAGATATAGGATCTGCTCCATAATTTGCAGCTCTTCAGTTTGGCTCGGTAACACAGCCGTAAAAAGAATGGCTGTGTGTATGGGCCCACTGAAATGTATAGGTCCGTAGTACTTTTATCCACAGTTGTGGATAAAAAGTATAGTCTTGTACATTACAGTTTAGCAACTGCTATTAATGTGAGGCATATGGAGTTACTAATACTAAATTAACAACCCCAAATGCCTGACATTAATAGAAATAGTAACCCCAGCATGTACCTGTTTTTTTTCCTTTTACTTTCACTTTGCTGATGATGCTCTCCTCTCCTCCTCGGGGAGCCTTGGCAGGATGGCAGAGCAGGAGCTCTGCAGCATGCAGGGACCTTGCTGTACACAGAGCTCCGCCTCCTGGGCTTCCTCACCCCTCTCACTGGTGGACAGGGAGGGCAGTGAGAGAAGGGGAGAAGGGGGAGCGCCCTATACCTCAGCTCAAGCAGAGCACTGAAAGGACGCTCCCCCTTCATTTAATACCTGCAGGTCCTGCTGGTTGCCGTGCCAGCAGAATATGCCACGTGTGCCAGGGGTTGCCATCCCCCTGCTCTACAGTTTCTCTCTGTTTTTTTTTTTCAACTTTTTCGCATTTTGTCACCATAAAATCTTAATAAAATACATTTGAGTTTTGCGGTTGTAAGTGATAGACCAACACTTAAGTAGCACATAATTGTGAAGTGGAACAAAAATGGTTTACAATTTATTTATTTTTTTTTTTAAATCAAATAAAAATCAGAAAAAAGTGTGACATGCAAAAGTATTCAGCCCCTTATATCAATACTTTGTAGAGACACCTTTTGCTGAAATTACAGCTGCAAGTCTTTTGGGGTACATCTCTACCAGCTTTGGGCATCTAGAGACTGATATCTTAGACAATTCTTTGCAAAATGGCTCAAGCTCAGAGACTGGATGAAGAGAGTTTGTGAACAGCAATTTTCATGTCTTGCCACAGATGCTCAATTGGATATAGGTCTAGACTTTGGCTGGGCCATTCTTTGATCTAAAACATTCCACTGTAGCTCTGGCTGTATGTTTAGGGTCATTGTCTTGCTGAAAGGTGAATCTCCTTCCCAGTTTCAAGTCTTTTGCTTCCTCCAATAGGTTCTCTTCCAGGATTGCCCTGTATTTAGCTCCATCCATCTTTCCCATCAACTCTGACCAGCTTCACGGCCCCTGCTGAAGAAAAGCATCCTCATTGCATGAAGCTGCCACCATGTTTCACAGAGGGAATGGTGTGTTCAGGGTGATGAGCAGTGTTTTCCGCCACACATAGCGCTTTGCATTTAGGCCAAAAAGTTCAACTTTGGTCTCATCTGACCAGAGCACCTTCTTCCACATGTTTGTTGTGTGCCCTATATGGCTTGTGGCAAACTGCAAATGGCACTGTCTTTCTTTCAACAATGGTTTTCTTCTTGCCACACTTAAAGACCAAATGCTTGGCTGCTTCTGTTCGTTTAGGTGGACGGCCATGTCTTGGTAGGTTTGCAGTTGTAGAATACTTTTTCCATTTTTGAATGGTGGATTGCTCCTTGGGATGCTCAAAGCTTGGCATATGGTTTTTATAACTTAACCCTGCTTTAAAATTCTCCTCAACTTTATCTCTGACCGGTCTGGTGAGTTCCTTGTTCTTCATAATGCTGTTTGTTCACTAGTGTTCTCTAACAAACCACTGAGTCCATTACAGAACAGGTGAATTTATACAGAGATTAAATTACACACAGCTGGACTCTATTAAGTAATAAAGTGACTTCTGAAGGCAATTGATTGCACTGGATTTTATTTAGGGGTATTAGAGTACAGGAGGCTGAATATTTTTGCATGTCACACTTTTCAGAGGTTTACTTGATTAAAATTTTGAAAATCATGTATAATTTTTGTTGCTCTTCACAATTATGTGCTACTTTTGTGTTGGTCTATCACAACCACAAACTTAAGTGTGTTTTATTGAGATTTTAAGGTGACAAAATGTGACAAATTTCAAGGGGTATGATTACTTTTGCAAGCCACTTTATATACGGATTAAAAGTTGATCTTCTCAGCAGCAAGACTGTACTTTGAATTAAAAAAACACAAAAAAAAAAAAAAAAAAAAACAAAACACATTCACTAGAACAGTGAGGTTATATGTATGTACTCCAAAAACACGTCATTGAAAAAAAATAACAACTTTTGCCTATTTTAGAAAATACATTCTGTTGTTACAACTACACTACCGTTCAAAAGTTTGGGGTCACCCAGACAATTTTGTGTTTTCCATGAAAACTCACACTTTATCAAATGAGTTGCAAAATGAATAGAAAATATAGTCAAGACATTGACAAGGTTAGAAATAATGATTTTTATTTGAAATAATAATTTTCTCCTTCAAACTTTGCTTTCATCAAAGCATGCTCCATTTGCAACAATTACAGCATTGCAGACCTTTAGCATTTTAGCTATTAATTTGCTGAGGTAATCTGGAAAAATTTCACACCATGCTTCCAGAAGCCCCTCCCACAAGTTGGATTGGCTTGATGGGCACTTTTTGCGTAACATACGGACAAGCTACTCCCACAACAGCTCAATGGGGTTGAGATCTGGTGACTGCGCTGGCAACTCCATTACAGATAGAATACAGCAGCCTGCTTCTTCCCTAAATAGTTCTTGCATAATTTGGAGGTGTGCTTTGGGTCACTGTCCTGTTGTAGAATGAAATTGGCTCCAATCAAGCGCTGTCCACAGGGTATGGCATGGCGTTGCAAAATGGAGTGATCGCCTTCCTTATTCAAAATCCCTTTTACCTTGTACAAATCACCCACTTTACCAGCACCAAAGCAACTCCAGACCATCACATTACCTCCACTATGCTTGCCAGGCATCAGGCACTCTTCCAGCATGTTTTGAGTTGTTCTGCGTCTCACAAATGTTCTTCTATGTGAACCAAACACCTCAAACTTCGATTCGTCTGTCCATAAACACTTTTTTCCAATCTTCCTCTGTCCAATGTCTGTGTTCTTTTGCCCATATTAATCTTTTCCTTTTCTTAGCCAGTCTCAGGTATGGCTTTTTCTTGGCCACTCTGCCCTGAAGGCCAGCATCCCTGAGTCGCCTCTTCACTGTAGACATTGACACTGGCGTTTTGTGGGTACTACTTAATGAAGCTGCTAGTTGAGGACCTGTGAGGCGTCGATTTCTCAAACTGGAGACTCTAATGTACTTGTCTTGTTGCTCAGTTGTGCAGTGGGGCCACCCACTTCTTTCTACTCTGGTAGAGCCTGTTTAGGGGTACAGTATGTTAAGAAAGGAGCGTACCAATAGGAAAGGGGGAGGGGTTTGCTTATACGTAAAATCCTGCCTTAAGCCAGTTCTGCGTGAGGACATCTGGGAGGGAAATGAATATGTGGAGTCCTTATAGGTGGAAATTAAGGGAGGAACAAAGAAAAATAAAATACCGATAGGGGTTTGTTATAAATCTCCAACTATAATAGAAGAAGCTGAAAATGTACTAATAAAAACAAATAGACAAGGCCACAAAGCATAATAAAAAGTCATTATGGGGGATTTCAACTACCCAGATATCAACTGGGAGGCAGAAACCTGAAGGTCCAACAAAGGGAACAGGTTTTTGTCAGTAATAAAAGACAATTACCTATCGCAACTAGTGCAGGACCCAACAAGAGGCGAGGCACTTTTAGACCTAATTTTAACAAATTAACCTGAGACATTGTCAAAAGTGGAGGTGGGGGGTTATCTTGGTAATAGTGACCACAACATAATAAGCTTTCTTGTACACATTAAAAAAATATTCAGTAGAGGGGGAATAAAAACACAAACTTCAGGAAGGCCAATTTTAACCAGCTGAGAGAGGAGCTTAACAGCATAAATTGGGACACTGTCCTCAAAGTGACCGGCACACAAACAAAATGGGACATTTTCAAAAGCCTTCTAAATAGGACCACTAAAAACATATCCCTTATGGGAATAAGCGGGCCAAAAGTCATAGAAAACCAATATAGCTAACTAAAACGGTAAGAAATGCAATGAGGGATAAAAAGGAAGCATTTAAAGTGCTAAAAAAAGAAAGTAGTGCTAAAAAAAGAAAGTAGTGACACAGCATTAAAAAACTATAAAGAGAAAAATAAATTGCGTAAAAGAAATAAAGGAGGCGAAGAGAAAAATTGAAAAGGAAAGTAAAAATAATCCAAAATTATTCTTCAATTACATAAATAACAAGATAATAAAAACTGAATGTGGGCCCTCAAAAATAATCTGGGTGTAATGGTGGAGGAGAATGAGGAAAAAGCACAACTATTAAATGCCTTCTTCTCTACGGTGTTTACACAAGAAAATCCAATGGCCGGCAACATGATTAGGGGTAATGTTAACTCTCCATTAAATGTCACCTGTTTAACCCAGGAGGAAGTGCAATGCTGCCTTCAAAACACTAAAATAGATAAATCACCATGTCCAGATGGCATACACCCCCAAGTTCTGAGGGAATTATGCACGGTGATAGACAGACCCTTATATCTAATATTTAAGGATTCAGTAATGACTGGGTCTGTTCCACTTGATTGGCACATAGCAAATGTGGTGCCAATTTTCAAAAAGGGGTCTAAAAGTGAGCCTGGAAACTATAGGCCAGTAAGTTTGACTTCTGTAGTGGGTGAAGATATTTGAGAACTTTCTAAGAGATGCTATCTGGACTTTTCAAAGGCTTTTGATACTGTTCCACATAAATGGTTGATATGCAAAATGAGAATGTTGGGACTGGGGGAAAACATATGCATTTGGGTTCGCAACTAGCTCACTGATAGGAAACAGAGGGTGCTTATTAATGGTAAATATTCAGACTGGGTCAGTGTCACCAGTGGAGTGCCACAGGGGTCAGTATTGGGCCCTCTCCTGTTTAATATCTTTATTAAATGACCTGGTAGATGGTTTGCAAAGCAGGGTGTACATATTTGCAGATGATACTAAACTTTGCAAGGTAATCAAAAATGAGGAGGATAATAGAATATTACAAGAGGATCTAAGGAAGCTGGAAGCATGGGCCGAGTCTTGGCAAATGAAGTTTAATATTGACAAATGAAAGGTTATGCATTTTGGTGGATATGTATGATTATGTACTTAATACTAAATTACTGGGTAAGACTGCCAATGAAAAAGACTTGGGGATTTTGGTGGACAGTAAGCTTACCTTTAGTGACCAGTGCCAGGCAGCAGCTGCCAAGGCAAATAAAATTATGGGATGCATCAAAAGAGGTATAGATTCTCATGAGAAGAACATAGTTATGCCTCTATACAAATCACTGGTACGGCCACACTTAGACTATTGTGCACAATTCTGGGCCCCAGTATACAGTGCTGGCCAAAAGTATTCACTCCCTGAATAGCTAAGTTTAAGGTTGATGGTCGGGTGAAAGTCAGTGAAGTCATTATGGAATTGAAGTAGGGCCTCCTGGATCTGAGGACGAAATTTCTCAGATTGGGATACAAACCAAAAGTAACAGACAACCAATTAAACAAAGCGGCAGCCATTAACAGAGACAGTCTGCTCACATATAGAGAGACCCGGAAAGAAGCCCGAGTGCCCCTAGTTGTCACCTACAACCCACAGCTGGAGATCCTACGAAGGATTGCCAAGCAGCTCCAACCTGTGCTACATAGGGACAACAGACTCAAGGACATATTTCCAGTCCCCCCTCTCCTTTCCTTTCGACAACCACCAAACCTGAGGCGTATTATCGTCCGGAGTGCCCTGAAGGCCCCAACTGAAAATGGCACCTCACCTTGCCTACACAAAAGGTGCATGACCTGCAAGCACATCCACACCGCTGACAGTGTACCTATCCCACAGTCACAACAGGTGCACAGAATTAGGGGGACATTCTCCTGCAGGTCTTCCAATGTGGTGTACCTCATAATGTGTGTGCAATGTCCCACCACAGGCCTATATGTGGGGGAAACAGGGCAGAGACTCAGTCAACGAATGAACTCACATAGATCCAGCATTAATAACAACAGAACCGATCTACCAGTGGCCGCACATTTCTCCGGAGAAAACCACTCTATTGAAGATTTGCGGGTTGTGATTTTAATGGGACATTTTAAGACGCAGGAAATAAGGAAAGAATCAGAATACAAGTTTATGGAAAAATTTCAAACTCTGCAATTTGGACTTAATATTCATGCCAGCTTCATGTCACACTATGTATGACCTGTGAGGGTCACAAATCACCTCCTGATAGCAAACAGATAACAGATCCCTCTGTCACGCACCACAACTTTCCAGATTGTTTTTTGACCTGTTGTAAATAACTTCTCTACTTAGATTGCATTTTGTTTTGGCTTTTTTTAAGGACTCTAAAATGCTTTGAAGACCATGTGTATAAAAATCTGTGAATTTTCAGTTATTGTATCACACCATGTCTGATGAAGGGAGCTAGTACTCCTGAAAGCTTACTTATAAATATACTCAGTTAGCCTCTAAAAGGTATCGCCTGATTTCTTCACTCTTCCACTACTCTCAATGGCTAACACGGTACAACATTATACTTTCTCAAACAGAACAACATTACGGGTTATGGGCTATAGATTTTAACGGCACGTTGATCCAGGGTTTTATACGGATTGCCAGATTGGAGTCGGGAAGGGATTTTTTTCCCATGAAATGGGGCAATTGGCATAAGCCTCATGGGGTTTTTTTTTGCTTTCCTCTGGATCAACACTGTAGGGGACTGTAGGGTTATAGGTTGGACTTGATGGACTGATGTCTTCATCCAACCTAATCTACTATGTACCACACCCACTCTTCTATGCGAAACCACAAAATCATATTTAAAAGGGCTGTATTAAATTTATTTCATACATTAAGAGGGAATCCTCCTCACTTGAAACAGAGTTAGTGACATTCAGTGACAAATCTAGAATTCTGTGTCTCCAACTGGGCAGACAATGCTTGCACGTGTTGCAGGACCTCTCGCTATTAATCTCAGGACAGACTTCATATACAGGGGTGTGACTATAATATTATTATCAATATTATTAATGATAAATACATTTTATGTATATAGTGCCAACATATTCCGCTATAGGTACTTGGGGGGAAAAAGAACAGCTCTATATGCATATTTCCTGTTATATATGACTGACCCTTCCCAAATACTCCCCAGAGCTATGGCCTTAATTGATAGATTTGGCATCTACTCTGGCATGCGTACTAAAAAGTCGTTGTACATGCCTATTACTCAATGCCAGTATTCATAGACTGGCAAGACAAATCTGGCAGCAGGACGAATAGCGGCCTATACTGATGTTCCTGCTGAAACCCCATTGTGGAATTGGGAACAATTTGAAATTTTGTCTTTGTATTTAGGAGACATATACAACCAGGATACATTTAAGTAATTTGAGTTCCTGAGTAGGATGTACAATATCTCCCAATTTTCCAAGTTCCTTCAAATTAGACATGCTATGTCAAGTCAATTTCCAAAACCGACTTTGGTGTATCTCTAAACACCCTCTCATAAGTAAAAGTAGATCCCAAGGTCCAAGAGGTCTGATTTCAGGCTTCTATGCTCACCTCGTACAAGGTGTCTTATCTAGATGTGCCTGCCTTGGGGAAATGGCACACACTCATTCCCAATATTACTGATGAAAAAATATCTAAAAATCCAGGAATCAGCGCAATTTGTTTTCCCATCTGCTTATAAAGTTTATATACTGCATCAAAGCTATTTTGATCCTGTTCGTTTACGTAGGATGTGGCGCCTACAATTTAGATCTAAGATGTCCTGCTACCTATTCTGATTTATGGTATATGATATGAAAATGTCCTGTTAATACTTCTGAAAAGAGGTAGTGGGTCTCCTGTCTGAAATATTAGACACACCTGTTCCATTCACCCCTAAGATATGTCTGCATGGAATCCTAGACAAAGAGATATGGCTACACCATACAAGAGAGTCTTTTTATTTCAATTGTTATTTTTGGCAAGGGAGACCACCGCCTTGAGAAAGATGGCAGCCCGCCTGCCTTTTCTGTCAATGTAGCGGAAATTGGTCAACTCCGTTTTACCATATAACAAAATGGTGTATAAGGGTAGAGGTTGCCCTCAGAAATTTCAAAAGGTTGTAGTACACCATTAACCCTGTACAGCTCTTCGTTTATTACGTAAATGGGAAGGGCTGCCAGGAGCACCTACCTCCTCTATTACAATTTAGAACTCTGTATTGCACTTGTAAGATGTTGCATACAATATTGTACTGTTTGGGCTGTGATTGCTCTATGGTCTTATATTTTCTCCCTGCTCATACATACCCTCTACAGGTCATGCTAAGTGTCTTCTATATTCTATCTGCCTGGACTTCTTCTCAGGATGTCTGCTTATAGCACTGAAGACAGGGTCAACTTTGCAGCATTGTTTCTCCTGTTGCATGTTATTTTATGTACTGTACAGCATATAGTTTGAGTTCATGATGATACCTGCTAACCACTTGTGTACATTCTTTAATTTAACAAAAAAAAAAAAAAAAAATAATTGAAGTAATGCGTAAAGTATACTTCATAGGAAGTATTTGTTGATACCATACAAACACTGTGTAAACTGAGGTGTTTCTTTCAGTTTAAAAGATGCACTCCCACTCAAAGCAACTGGGCAAAATGTGCCTTGTACAAGCATGTCTCTCACAAAGAGGTAATCTACCCAAAAGTAGCCTCTAATAGCCTTTTCACAGGGTAGTGGGGAAACACTTTTACGTCATTTTCTGGAAAGTGGTAACCAATGCTAGTAAAAAAAATGGCACCAAGATTTATTGCTGGGGACAGCAATAAACATTCTGTGGGTGAAAGAACTAAATATATATATATTATATATATATATTTATTGTGAGTGTGTGAACCCAGAGGGCGCTATTGAGTGACCCAGGGCAAGGCCTGAAAAGGCCCTCAGCCACACCTTTGGGGTCTGGGGCTGGGGGAAACCTGCAGGAAGTCGTGGACCCAGCCAAAGACAGACAAGGCGGTCTGTTCCCAGAGGGCTGGGGTCCTGAGAGGACTTACTGAGCCAGGCTGCTTGTTGCCCCAGAGATCAGTCAGGGAGCAAGCCGTGAGTTAGGGCCTGTGTGTGGCCTAGGTCAATTGTTATTTTGTATATGTTTCCTAAGCTGAAAAAAACCATTTTGTTTTGAATTGGCACCGTCTGAACGCTGTCTCTCCGGCGCCCAGTACCACACCCACCGCTGTCGGGTCCAGGAGTTTATTTATACACACACACACACACACACACACACACACACACACACACTACATACACATACATACCTCTGTGGGGGGCCAATGGAGAGACCATTATATTGTGTGGGGGTCCACTGGGAACAGGATTATACTGTGTTTGGCAACTAAAAGTTTGTTTTGGCTCCTAAATTTTCCAGTTTGAAGCCTATGGCTCCTAGGTGTTTATTTTTAGTCTGGAGCACTGAGATAGTATATATCCATGATCACAATCACAAATGTTCTTGTATCTAGACCTTGAGGATTTTATGATTTCGGAAATAGAGGATATTTTATTGTTGACAATATAGCCATTTGTTTTTTTTGTTTTTTTTTACCTTTTACTGTCTAAGGCAGAGGCCCCACGTTGCAGAAACGCAGATTTTTGCTGCGTCTTTTGAGCCAAAGTCAGGAGTGGATTGAGTAGAAGGGAGAACTAAGTACTACTACAAAATGTGCAACACAAAAAAGGTACAATTTTTTTTTTTTTATAAACGTCCTCGTTTTCCACCAGTACAAATCATATTTAGACGTTTTTATTAATTATTTTCATTACTAAAATTTAAAGTTAGGCAGTCCTGAAAACACCAGGTCTTAAACTTTTAAATCTTTCTCAATCAGGTGAGCTTTTGCACATTCGCCCCTTGTCCTTAGGTCGGTTGAGTCACTACAAATTATATTAACATTTTATTTTTGAATTGCAGTTCTTTTTAAACACCAAAACAGAATCAGTCCTAAAAGGTGTTAAAGGCTCTTCCAAGTTATTACAATAAATACATACATGCCATTATATTCATAAAGTAACAAAACCATTCCATTGGATCACTTTATCAACCACCTCAAACAAACTCTTAGTAACAAGAAAACACTTTCTCCTGCAAATTCACACATTTGATAATTGACAATTCTGTCATGTAATGAATAAAGTTACCTTGTAGCAAATGCGGGCTGAACTTCATGAGGATTGCGTCGATCTGACCAAAAAAACAGCAGTCTGTCAAATTTAGGTTCAATATCAGCAAACTGAGATTTGCCTTCAGGAAAGATTCTAAGCACACCTCCATTTACCTATAATAGAAATAAACTTGTGTCATTATATAAACAACAATGTTTCACTTCCACTAAGGTGTATGAAAGAGCAGGTGGTTGTATATAACGTAGATGCAGAGGTTGGGTAAAGACTAGTCCGTAAAGTCCAGCCTCCATGAAGTAGATTACCACCATTCTAGGAGAAAAATTCCTTCCCAGTCCCAAATACTGACTAAATTCCAGGATCAAAATCCTACACCTAAAGTTTTTAACACCTGTGACGTTTTTACGTTAACGCCTTAAAGGGGGTATTCCCATGAACATAATCATATCTATATTTGTGGATAATGAAAAGTTAAACATTTTTGCAAATATAAGTAATTAAAAATTCTGCAGAGTTTTAAAGATTTTCTGTAACCATTTTAGTGGTGACTTTCTGTTGTCTTGATTGATTGCTAATGGATACGACCACAAATGCAGAAACTTTCTACGGTCTAGGACAGGGGTCGGCAACCCCCGACACGCGTGCCACTCCTGGG
Organism: Leptodactylus fallax; assembly: GCA_947044405.1. Classification (NCBI taxonomy): domain Eukaryota; kingdom Metazoa; phylum Chordata; class Amphibia; order Anura; family Leptodactylidae; genus Leptodactylus; species Leptodactylus fallax. Next base: position 995,373 of record CAMRHE010000217.1, on the reverse strand, counting down.
CTTATTTCCCTGGCACGGCAGCGGAGTCCTCACCCAGCGGTTTCGATCGGACCAAACACGGCCGAAACGAAACTGCTGTTATTATACTGTGGGGTCTCTTCAGACCCCAGAGTATTATAAGCGGAGCTCCCGGGGAGATGATCAAACATAAAAAACAATGTTAACTCACCTTCCCTGGATCCGCAGCCACCCTGTGCTCTTCGGGCGCTTCTGCCTGACGTAAGAGAGTGCTGACAGGGCCTCAGGGGTCACGTCCGACATCATTACGCATAATGATGCGGCATAACCCCTGAGACCCAATCAGCGGTCGCTGACGTCAGGGAGAAGCGCCCACACAGTGGCTGCGGAGCAGGAAAAAGTGAGTGAGGGTGAGTTCACATATGTCCGGCACAGCTATCTGTTTCCCTCCAGTGTGGTGCACACAAGCTGAAGGGAAACTGATGCCAGGACGGATCCCATAGTTTTCTATGGGATCAGTTCTGGCACAAGAGGCATCAGTTCTGGCGCCGTATCTGTGCCTCAGCCGGATGGAAAAAAGGTTACCTGCAGCGTTTTTCCATCCGGCTTCCTTAAAATTTCATTAGCGCCGGATGCCGCCGGGCGCTGCCTGAAGATGGATGCGGCATCACCCGGCGTCTGCACAGTCTATGTACAGTAGTAAAGCCGGTAATTGCTGGCTTCACTACTGTACCTGAGTGAATTGCTCAGGATTGGTTAAAGCTATAAAGAAAAACTTGGATTCATTTTAAAGATGAGAATCTCCTCTTTAAAATGATACCAAGATCACCATGATCGTCCTTAAACATCCTGAGAGATTCGCTGGTGAAAACGATGTTCGGCATTGAAATCCCAATGCAGATCTCAATTCCCGACATCGTTTTAACAGTGAATCGCTCTGAATGTGTAAGATCAATCATGGAGATCTTGGTATCGTTTTAAAGATGAGATTCTCATCTTTAAAATGAATCCAGTTGCATCTTTGTGGCCCTAACAGATCCTTAGAAATAGGGCTCTAAAAGTGTCACCCCCTCCTGCCTCAGGCAGCATCTTAGAACTAAGGAAGGAGTGGGAGGAGGAGCAGCAGAGACAATGTTAACTCATCATTGTCTGTGCATAAGCGGGGGGGGGGGGGTAGAAGAGACTTCTGTCCATGTTATCCCCTCTCCTATCAATCAGAGAGCATACTAGACTTTTGCTCTCTGATAGTCACATAGAGGGATAATGTAATACCCCTCTGAGCCTAATCACATAACCAGGAGGTTTATTGGCTCTGTGACCCAGACATTTACCATCGTCCAGGTCGCAGCACCAGAAGTGTCGCACCAAACACTTACACAACACATACACAAAGTCACCAATAAAGTTTACATTTTTTCACTGTCTCTGTCCTGTCCATACCTGATCTTCATAGAGTAAAATACGCCGCCCACCTCTCTAGTGATATCTGTTACACGCTAAAATAATAGTAATAGCAATTATCACTAGTGTTATCACCATAATACCGTGTGCAGGGGCCGCTATGTGACCTAATACCATGTGCAGGGGTCATCAGACTTACAATTATTGACCGGCACTCTGAGTACCTCAACTTTGATTTTTTTAATCGAAATCGGCACGCCAAACAAAAAAGGTTGCCTACCCCTGGTCTAGGACTTCTCAGGAACTCAGCCATGATTTTCTTATTGTGGACAGGTTATCAGACAGGGACACTACAAGTATGAGAAGATATCCCGGACACAATAAGGAAATCATGGCTGATTTTCTGACATTAGAAAGTTCCTGAATTCATGGTCGTATCCACTGGCAACCAATCAAGACAACAACTTGTGACTACAAGATATTTAGAGAAATTCTTTAAAACTGTGCAAAATGTTTAATTACTTATATTTGCAAAAATGTCAAACACTTAATTAATGGCTATGTTCGTGGGAATACCCCTTTAAGGGCACAGTCCAAAAGTGCGTTAAGGACCAGGCCTCATTTTTCAAAACTGACACGTGTCACTTTACATGGCAATAACTTTGAGACGCTTTAACTTACACAAGTGATTTTGAGATTGTACTTCATGTAAAAAAAAAAAAAAAAAAAAAAAAAAAAAAGGTGAAATGCTCTGCTTTTCAAACAGATAATATATTTTATTTCTGTGACATGACTATCTACCATATCTCTGCTTTATATTGGCATCATCTTTTAATTGTCATTTAATTTATTTTGGACGTTAGAAGGCTTACAAGTGTAACAACCATTTTCCAGATTTACAAGAAAATTTCCCAAACTACCATATTTTTTGGACTATAAAGATGCAGCGGACCATAAAACGCTCCTAGGTTTTACAGGATGAAAATAAGGAAAAAAAATTTTGAAGCAAAAAAATATGGTAAAATATTTAATATATGAGAGTTGTAGTTTTGCAACAGCTGCAAAGTCACATTGACAGGTGGCCCTGCAACTGTAGAGGGATGCATAACATAAGGCAGTGATGGTGAACCTTTTAGAGACCGAGTGCCCAAACTGCAACCCAAGACCAACTAAATTATCGCAAAGTGCCAACACAGCAATTTAACCAGGATCTGTTTTATATTGGCCGTGTAATGTTATTACAGCCTGTAATAATATCACGTCTGCTATAAAACAGATACTGTGTGATATAAATAGTGAAGGACCCCCACACGGTACAATGTGCTCTGAAGTGGCCCCCAGACAGAACAATGCGCTCCAACGTGGTCCCCAGACAGTATTATATGCTCCAGAATTGCCCCACACAGTATTATATGCTCCAGAGTGACCTCCACTCAGTATTATATGCTCCAGAGGGGCCCCACTCAGTATTATATGTTTCATAGTGGCCCCCGCACAGAATTATAAGCTCCACTTTGGGCCCCCCCCCCACATTATATGCTTCACAGTGTCCCCCACACTGTCTGCAGGCCAGATATAACTGCACGAGAAGTATGCTGCCTCCCAGGAGCAAAAGTTAAGGATGTGGCCAATAGGATTCCATGCCTCTTCAGCTCCAAGGATAACTACCCATTTTTGCTGATACATGTGGGTACAAACGACACAGGAAAAAATGATTTACCAACTATTCGTAAAGACTTTGAAAATCTAGGAAAGAAAGTGAAGGAACTGGATGCGCAGGTAGTATTTTCATCAATTCTCCCAGTTGATGGTTATGGTATCAGGAGATGGAATAAAATACTAGAGGTAAACAAGTGGCTTCGACAGTGGTGTAGAGAGCAAGGATTTGGATTTCTGGACCATGGAGTGAATTACCTCTATGGAGGACTCCTGGCTAGAGATGGTATACATCTCACAAAGACTGGGAAACACATATTTGCCAGAAGACTTGCCACACTTATCAGGAGGGCTTTAAACTAGAAGAGGAGGGGATGGGAAGTAAAAAGAAAGACAAGAACATGCAGCTAAAGGATATACTAAACAAGGTTACTAGATGTGGTAATGAGGACCTAAGACAGGATACTCAGAAGGAAATTAAGAAAAAGGAAGTATCAGAGCGCAATTTGAAATGTTTTTACACAAACGCACAAAGCATGGGAAACAAACAGGGAGAATTAGAACTGATAATACAGAAGGAAAAATATGATGTCATTGGTATTACAGAAACTTGGTGGAACGATAAGCATGATTGGAATATACAGATGGAAGGATACAACCTATTCAAAAAAAATAGAACTAATAAAAGAGGGGGAAGAGTTGCATTGTATGTTAAAAAAGAACACATTTCCACAGAAATCACAGTTTTACAAAATGATAATTTATTGGAAAATATTTGGGTAGCAATTCAGGGGAAAAACAATGATAAGGACATCATAATAGGGGTTTATTATAGACCACCAGGACAGACAGAAGACATGGATGAGATTTTTTTACAGCAAATGACCACGCTTTCGAAGAAATATGAAATTGTTATCATGGGAGACTTTAATTACCCAGATATTCATTGGGAAACTCACACAGCTACGAGTAAAAGCTCTATCAAATTTTTATCCTCTCTAGCAGACAACTTCATTGCCCAGCTAGTAGAAAAAAAACACGAGAGGAACATCCATTCTGGACCTAGTTTTAACTAACAAGGAGGACATGGTTAAGGAATTAAGGGTAGCAGGGACATTGGGATTCAGCGACCATGCTATACTCGAGTTTGGGGTTGTAAGAAGAAGAAGACCTGAGAAGACAAAGACTAGAAGGCTCGATTTTAGTAGGGCAGATTTTAGGGGCCTAAAGGTAAGTGTTAGTAGAATTCCATGGCGAAAAATTCTTAAGCACAAAAATGCACATGAGGGGTGGGAAATTTTCCATAGGGAAATCATTAATGCACAGGAACTAACAATACCTAGAAGCAAGAAAAATGGGAATCACCTAAAAACTCCAGGATGGATGACCAAAAAATTACATAACCTACTAAAAAATAAAAAGGAAACTTACAACAAGTGGAAGATGGGAACTATATCTAAGGGAGAGTATACAGCAGTTTGCAGACTCTGCAAGATAAGCATTAAAAAAGCCAAGGCTGAATACGAATTGAAGCTTGCAAAAGAAGTTAAGAGTAAGGTAAAAGGTTTTTGGGGATATGTTAAGAGCAAAAGAAAAGTGAAGGAAACCATTGGAGTCCTGAAGAACGATAAGGGTGAAAAAGTTAACATGGTGGATCAGCAGGCGGAGTTACTAAATTCATATTTTGTATCCGTCTTCTCCCAAGAAATGGATGGAAATATCAACATTAATGGTGATAGTGATGAGGGGAAAGAGGACTCCAAGCTGATTATAAGTGAAGGTTTGGTAAGAGAACATTTAGCTAAGATTAAGGAAACCAAGTCCCCAGGACCGGATGATTTACACCCTAGAGTTTTAAAAGAATTAGCAGAGGAAATAACAGAACCCCTTGCAATAATCTTTAATAAGTCATGGGAAACAGGAGTGGTCCCTCTAGATTGGAAAAGGGCAAATGTGGTCCCCATCTACAAAAAGGGGAATAGGGACGACCCAGGAAATTATAGGCCGGTAAGTCTGACCTCGATAGTAGGAAAAATCTTTGAACAAATCGTTAAAGAACATTTAATTAGGCACCTGGATGGGAAGGCTTTAATTAATCAGAGCCAGCACGGCTTTATGCCTAATAAATCTTGTCAGACTAACCTGATTTCCTTCTACAATAAAATCACTGAATGGTTGGACCAGGGGAATGCAGTGGACATAGTATATCTTGACTTTAGTAAGGCCTTTGATAAAGTATCACATAACATTCTTATTGAAAAAATGATCAAGTATGGCTTTGATAAAATATCAGTGAGGTGGGTTCACAACTGGCTTAATGATCGGGCACAACGAGTAATTCTAAATGGCTATACATCAAACTGGAAGAAAGTAAAAAGCGGGGTGCCGCAGGGCTCTGTCCTGGGCCCAGTACTTTTTAATATTTTTATAAATGATCTGGATGATGGGATTAATGGGGAACTAATAAAATTTGCAGATGATACAAAGATAGGAGGAATGGCCAACACTAGAGAGGAGAGAGAGTGCATCCAAAAGGACTTAGACACACTGGAACAATGGGCTAAGGTGAACAAAATGGTATTCAACAGGGACAAATGCAAAGTCCTACATCTGGGTAACAGAAATGCAAGAAGCATATATAGTATGGGAGGAATAGAACTAAGTGAGAGTACAGGGGAAAAGGATCTGGGCATAATAATAGATCGCAAATTCAACATGAGTCAACAGTGCGGTGCGGTGGCTAAAAAGGCTAATAAAATTCTAGGATGTATCAAGACGAGCAATGAAGCTAGATCAAGAGAGGTAATTATTCCGCTGTACTCTGCCCTGGTCAGACCCCACCTGGAATACTGTGTACAGTTCTGGGCGCCCCAGTTTAAGAAAGACATCGATTTATTGGAGCAGGTCCAGAGAAGAGCAACCAAAATGGTGGAAGGTCTACAAACCATGTCCTACGAGGAAAGGCTAAAAGAATTGGGACTGCTTAGTTTGCAGAAGAGAAGGCTAAGGGGAGAAGTATTAGATGCTTCAGTGTCCCCCACACAGTAGTATATGCTTCAGTATCCCCCATACAGTAGTACAGTAATACCTCGTACACTCGCGTTTCCGAATTTGCGAATTCACAGATTCGCGATATTTTTTTTGGCAACTAACATATATAGATTTTGCTCTTTTTTCTTAGATCTGTGAAATTTTATTAAAAAAAACACCTTCGCTATTGGGTAGTAGTGTCCTGTTCGTTACGTACCCGGTAATTAGTTTCATTTTACTGTGAGTGTATAAGAAAAATGAATGAATGTATTAATATACAGTACTGTACAGTATACTTTAGTATACTATACAGTACTGTAGGGTAAAGTTTATTGATATTTAGGGGTTAAACATTAGAAATCAGCATTGTAAGCGCTTCTAAGCGCTTGTACCAAACATTCGCGATTCCTCGCGATCCGCGACCCGCTCTGTAACCTAACCTCGCGAATGTACGAGGTATTACTGTATATTCTTCAGTATCCCCCATACAGTAGTATATTCTTCAGTGTCCCCCATACAGTATTAAATGCTTCAGTGTCCCCCATACAGTAGTATATTCTTCAGTGTCCCCCATATAGTATATGCTTCAGTGTCCCCCATATAGTATATGCTTCAGTGTCCCCCATACAGTATATGCTTCAGTGTCCCCCATACAGTAGTATATTCTTCAGTGTCCCCCATACAGTAGTATATGCTTCAGTGTCCCCCATACAGTAGTATATGCTCCACAGTAGGCCCCCACACAGTAGTTTATGTTACTTACCCAGTCCCACGAAGATCTGCAGTCCCACGAAGAGTGTCCTCCTTCTTCTGATCGCAGGCGCTGATGAATGACGTCATCGCGCCTGCGTCGGGGGAGAGGTCACACTCTGCAGTCAGTGTAAGCCGCGGTTCGGCGGACCGCGGCCTACAGTGACAGCTTTCATCTGTAAGCACATACAGCTGAAAGAAGCGATCCTGTACCGGATTCCCCGTTAGTGAGCGATCATGGCGACGGCACGCGTGCCAACTGAGAGGGCTCTGCGTGCCCTCTCTGGCACGTGTTCCATAGGTTCGCCATCACGGGCATAGGGCATCCTTTTTTGCGGGGCCAGGTGTACTTTTTAGTTATGCCATTTTGGGGAAGGTCTTTTGCTTAGATCACTCTTTATTCAAATCAGAGGCGAAACAGTGAAAAAAAAACCGTCGGTTTGGCACTTTTCATTTTCTCTCCTGCTACAACGTTCACCGTACAGAAAAAATATTTTTATAAGTTTGTAGACCGAGCATTTTCGGACACAGGGATACCTAAATGTGTAGGTGTTACACAGTCATATTCTACTATTTTATGTATTCTAGAGAAAGAGGGTGGTTTAGAACTTTAATTTTTTTTTTATTTTTTTATACTTTTTTTAATAAAAAAAAAAAAAACAACACTAACTATTTTATTAGCCCCTCAAGGAGGGTTGAATGTGCAATCATTTGATTGCAAGTCCCACAGACTGCAATACAACTGTATTGCAGTCTATGGGAAATTCTGTACATTACCATTGAGGCTGGTCATAGACCAACCGCAATAGTAATATTACTATGACAGGCTTGGGAGTCTTCATTAGGAAACCCCCAAAATGTGACCCAAATTTAGAAACTACACTCCTCAAGGAATTTATCAAGGGGTATTATCATTTTGAACCGAACAGTGCTTCCCGAAAATTAATCCACAAAGTGAAAAATTTAAATTTTTAAGAAATATGCCTTTTCGGTGCCCAATACGTTGCACCCAGTTTGTGTAATCAGAGACATACACTCTTAAAACTATTAATTGGGCTATTGCAGGTAGAAAGAAGTTGTATATGTGGGTTTAACTGCTGCTTGGGTAGGAGCAGTGTGCTTTTTAGCTTTGGGAGTACAGATTTAGAGGGATTTTCTGTACGCCATGATGTTTTTCAATAGGCCTGGAGGTGCCAGTAAATTGGAATTCCCCAAGTGACCCCATTTTATAGGGGCATTTTTAGAGTTTCTACAAATGTGACATTGCGTCCAAAAACCAACAATCTAAATCAGCAATCCAAAACACACAGCGCTCTTCTGTGTGCCCAAGCGGCAGTTTATGCCCACATATATGACACTGTTGCACCCAGGATAACGTACTTAATGTCATATGTGGGTATAAACTGCTGTTTGGAAACAGCCGGGCACAGAAGGGAAGGAGCACTATTTTGGTTTTTGGAGCACAGTTTGGTTTTTGGACGTCATGCCACTTTTGCAGAGCCCCTGAATTGGCAGTAAAGTAAAACCCGTAGACACATAACCCCACTTTGTAAAGTACAACCCTCAAGGGGTGTAGTTTCCAAAATGGAGTCACGTGTCAGGGGATTCCACTTTACTGGCATTTCAGGGTTCTGCAAAAGTGTAATGGCTTTCAAAAACCAAAATAGGGCTCCTTCCCTTCTGTGTCTGGCTGTGCCCAAACAGCAGTTTATACCCTATATGACATTAGGTATGTTATCCTGAGTACAACAGTGTCATACATATGGGCATAAACTGCAGTTTAGGCACACAGCAGGGCCCAGAAGATAAGGAGCGCTATGTGGCTTTTGAAGTGTATATTTAGAGGTTTGGTATCTGGACGCCATGTCATGTTTGCAGAGCCTCTAAAGTACCAGTAAAGTGGAATCCCCTAGGGAATGACCCCATTTTAAAAACTGCAACCCTCAAAGAATTTATCAAGGGGTTTAGGGAGCATTAGTATCCCCGACGTGAATACACAGTGGATGGTGAGCAGTGAATATGTAAACTGTGCGGAGTACATTGGCAACACCAAATGATTGGGGAAGGGGGGGGGTTAATTCTGGTGTCTCTTCCCTTGTAAGCTCTAAATTTGGGGTGTACCCTGATATATGCTTGCACAGCTTATACATTCCCTTCCTGCCACAACCAGTTTTGTTCTACTGATTTGGGGATTTTGGGTTTTTTTGATCTTCACATACAAGCTATGTGTTTTATATATGTGCTATATGTGTAGGGTTTTTTTTTCTTCCAAGATGGTGCCGCTGGAGGGGCAGCCTGTACTTTTTGTTGTGCTTTTACTGGGAACTATTGTGTCAGGAGATCCTGCTTGTGGTCAGGATTCTATTGTCTAGTCCAGGGACAAGCTGCTGCAGCTTAGGGACACAGCAGGGCTACATGCTACTAGACCAGACATCCCACAGGAACTAAGGAAGAAGAGGAAAGAGTGTAGAACTGGAGCCCTTCAGAGGACTAGGAGGAGATGCTATAGACCTGTTCTCCCCTCCATCATTATAGGCAATGTGAGATCTCTTGCAAATAAGATGGACGAACTGGCGGCGCTGACCAGGCATCATCAGGAGTTTCGGGAGGTCAGCACGATGCTGTTTACAGAGACTTGGCTTACCGAAGTTACTCTGGACACTCTTGTCTCCGTGGAAGGCTTTAAAATCCTTCGGGCGGACAGGACGAGGGAGAGCGGTAAGAGAAAAGGAGGACGGTTGGCGATATTTGTGAATGATAGATGGTGTAACAATAGGCACATTGTGATTAAGGAGCAAACTTGCTGTAAGGACATTGAACTATTAGCTGTGAACATGAGACCTTTCTATTTACCGAGAGAACTATTGCATGTCATCGTGATAGCAGCATGTGTCTCCCCCACCCCCCTGCGAAAGCTGAGGCTGCCTGTGAGGTCCTACAAGCCATTGTGAGCCAGTCGCTACACTCCCAGGCCCTCCTTGTGTCTGGAGACTTCAACCATGTCTCTCCAACATACACATTGCCCAGTTTCACACAGTATGTAACCTGCCACAGAAGAGACAATAAAACATTGGACTTGTTCTTTGCCAATGCGAGTGAGGCATATGACTCATCAGCCCTAACGCCCCTGGAAAGATCGGATCACAACCTGGTGCATCTTCGACCTGTGTACAAGCCACTTGTACGTAGAGAACCAGCTGTCACCCGTATAGTGAGGATATGGTCCGAGGAGAGTGATTAAGCTCTGAGGGATTGTTTTGACACAACTGCATGGAAAGAGATGCAGGATTCCTATGGGGAGGACATGGAAGGTCTTACACACTGCATAACAGACTACATTAATTTTTGTGTTGACACCACGGTACTCACAAAAGTGGTGAGGTGCTTCTCTGACAACAAACCATTGATTAATTCTGATATAAAAGCTCTTCTCAAAGAAAAGAAGATATTTAAATCAGGAGACAAGGAAAGCCTGAGGGATGTACAAAAAGAGCTGGAGGCGTCAAATCCGAGAGGAAAAAGCCAATTATAAGAGAAAAATGGAGGAGCAAATGAAAAAAGACAAGACAAGACATTAGTGCTGTCTGGAAAGGTCTTAAGTCAATATCTGGGCACAGACAGCCTGTCTGCCAGATAGAAGGAGATGCTAAGTGGCTTATCGAACTAAATCTATTCTTCAATAGATTTGATCACACACCAGCTACACCCACCCCAGCATGTCATTCAATCCTCTCTCCCACACTGACCTCACCAGACCAGTAAATCTAGCAGTCATCTGGCTAGAGTCTGATCTTCACATGTGCCCAGGTGAGAAAGCAACTGAGAAAAATCAAGGCAGGGAAAGCTGCAGGGCCAGATGTCATCAGGGCAAGGCTAAGTAAAACTTGCGGGGACCAGCTGTGTGGTATTACATATATGTTCAATATTAGCCTGAAGCTGGGAAGGGTACCACAACTGTGGAAATCATCTTGTGTGGTACCAGTTCCAAAAACACCTCATCCGATGGACCTTAACGGCTACAGACCTGTAGCATTGACATCCCACTTGATGAAGGTCTTAGAGAGATAGGTTCTCACACATCTCCGCCCTCTAGTGAGCTCAGCTATGGACCCTCTCCAGTTTGCTTATGGGCCGGGAATTGGGGTGGATGATGCCATCATCCACCTTCTGCACAGAGCTCTCTCTCACCTGGAGAAACCAGGGAACACTGTGAGAATAATGTTCTTTGATTTCTCAAGTGCTTTTAACACCATACAGCCAGGGCTACTGAGAGACAAGCTGGGCCTTTCTGGAGTGCACCACCACTTGTCCGACTGGATCCTAGACTACCTCACAAACCAACCTCAGTATGTGAGAGCCCAGGACTGTGGGTCAGACACAGTTATCTATAATACTGGGGCACCTCAGGGTACAGTTCTTGCCCGGTCCTCTTCACACTGTACACTGCAAATTTTAAGTGCAACACATCTAGCTGCTATTTACAGAAGTATTCTGACAGCTCTGCAATTGTAGGCCTCATCACAGACCAAGATGACAGGGAGAACAGAGAATTGAACCAGGATTTTGTGGATTGGGGCCAGCGGAACCACCTGGTACCTGACTGATTGCTAGATTTACTGGTCTGGTGAGAACAAACAGCAGGATGTGAGGTCAGTGTGGTAGAGAGGATTGAATGACATGCTGGGGTGCGTGGAGCTGGTGTGTGATCAAACCTATTGAAGAATAGATTTAGTTTGTTGGGAAGACCAAGGAGATGGTGGTGGACTTCCGCAAGCGCAGATACCCTACAAAACCAGTGGACATCCAGGGGACGGGCATTGAGGTTGTCAACACCTATAAGTACCATGGTGTGCACCTCAATAATAAGCTGGACTGGGCAGATCACTTGGCTGCACTGTACAGGAAGGGCCACAGCAGGCTCTACCTGCTTAGGAGTCTAGGGGGCACCACTTAGGGCCTTTTTCAACTCTGTAGTGGCATCAGCCATCTTCTTCGGAGTGGCCTGCTGGGGGAGTAGCATATCAACCAAGGATAGGAATAGACTCGACAAGCTGATTAAAAGGGCCAGCTCTGTCCTGGGGAGCCCCTGGACCCAGTGCAGGTGGTGGGTGACAGAAGGATACTGTCCGTGGTGAGCTCCATGTGGGAGAATAACTCCCAACCAATGCATGAGACCGTGATAGCACTGGGCAGCACTGTCAGTGACCGACTGCTTCACCCTAAGTGTGAGAAGGAGCGCTATCAGAAGTCTTTCCTTCCCGCTGCGGTTAGGCTGTACAACCAACACCGACCCTAAGCGGAGATCACTGCATACAGAGAACAGAAAGATCTTTAAGTTGTGGTATACCTTCTACTACTTTTTTTACCTGTACCTTTTTATCTGTACCTACTGTCACTGTAATGCCTCTACCTTGGAGCTTTTGTATATATTGTATATGTATTACATCTTAAGAGTTAAACAAAAACAAAAACAGGTTAACACTTAGGGCACAGCCTAAAAACACTTTAAGGCTAAGGCCCCATGTAGTGAAATGCAGCAAAAAAAAAAAGAAAAAAAGAGAAAAAAACGCTGCAAAGACGAAACTGTTTTTTTCATTGTGATTTTGAGTTTTCCTCTATGGACTTTCTGTCCCTATTATACCTATATGAAAAATACCAGCGTTTCTGCAGGTATAATTGACATGTTGTGATTTTTAGAAATGCAAAAGTTTTTGAAGACTCAGCTTTTAAGCTGTGAATTTTTTTTTTCTGCAGTGCAAGGATGGGATTAGTGGGAATCCCATCCACTTTGCAGGTACTGTAAAACACAGCGTTTTCGCAACGTAGGGCTTCAGCCTAAGGCTAAATGCAAAAATGCAGAATGGCTACCAAAAGGAGTGGGAAAAATATAGGAAGTACCTATACTTCCACCTTCTGCTCAGGCTTCTCTTGGATTTGTCTCAAAAAAACAAAAAACAAAAAAAAAAAACACACACAGCAAAATCTGCAAACAACAACAACAAAAAAAATGCATTTCTGCAACGTGGGGCCCCTGCCTAAAAGGAAACTTCCCCGTGTTTCAAAACTGACCTATGTCACTTTTTGTGGTAACAACTTTGTGACACTTTAACCCCTTTCCGCTCTGTGCTGTACTATTAGCAAGCTGTGCCGGCAGCACTAATTCAAGAGATTATACCCCTCTGCAATAGGCAAAACCAGCACAAGCTCAGACTTTGACGGGGCACATCTTTTGCTCCTTCCATATCTATCTCCCCATATCCTGTAAAAGAGCTGCGCTGAAACCATTTCTGGCCCTCCTTCAGGAGCGCAGAATCCCATATCGCTGAGGCTTCCCATTCTCGCTTCAGGTCAGACTCAAAGATAGACTGCTGGTTTTCTCCCCTCTGTATGATCTCCTTTCCTTCCTATAATCAGCTGGGAAGAGCTTCTGGGCGACCCTGAACTATCCAAAAACCGCGGACGACCACCATATATTTGCATTGTTTTTTTAGTTTTACACTTTATTGCCTCTTCCTACTTAATTACTGCCTTTTACCTTACTCTCCTGCTCACTATTTCTTACTCTTTTGCATATATAGACTCAGACAGTAGCTGCTACACATTACTCTTTATATTCCTCCCACTCACCTGTGACCTCAGTGCCTACCACGTCCCCACATGGTGGCCATTATTTAAGGCTTACCCTGAAACTTGTGCTTACCTTCTATAGCTCCCATTGAGGGCAGCGTTAATGCCGCCTTCTCGTTATCTCCCCCTTTCCTTACGCCTCTACCTCCGCTCTCAACTGTGCCCTACCTACCCTCTATAACTCTCCCTTTTTCCATTATATGAACTTATCGCTTTGCTTCCCCACCTCCCTCCTCATCTCTCCTAATGGCGGACATCTCTGAGTCATCCTTCAATGTCAAAAGCCTAAACACTCCTGAAAAGTGCTCACAAATCTATATAAGGAACTATATAAGCTCATAGTTCATAGATAAGGCACACCGAACCTTAAGGATTTGCAGAGTTTGTGTTGAAGAATGAGCCAAAATCACACCTGAGCAATGCACAAGACTAGTTTCTCCATTCAGGAGGTGTCTTGAAGCTGTTGTCACCAACAAAGGTTCTTGTACGAAGTATTAACTAAATATAAGTAAGGGAGTTCAATACTTTTTCCTTGTGTCATTTCTCATTATTACACATAATTTATGTGTAACATCTATGGTTTGATTTCTTTGTCTGTGTGGATAGGATGGATTTTTACTGACATCTGGTGAGAATTTCATGTCAATAGCACCTTTAGAAATATATTTACTTAGAAAATGGTGACGTGTTCAATATTTATTTCACCCGGTGTGTGAGTGTGTGATATACATTTCTTTGTTTCTGTTTTAAAATTATATATCATAATTATACAGAAGTAGGGTCAAAGCATCACAAGAAGATGGTAGACCAGGAGCGACAGAACAGGACACGGGCTGCTGAAGAAATATCATGGCCATCTTGGAGGCAGTGCAGGAGTTGGGCATGATGAGGTACTGAGGAAACCTCTCCGATGCCATGGTCAAATAATGACCGCTAGTGTTACCATGAGTGCTATCCCTGTGACGTAACGTTACGTCTAGTCACAAAAAATAAGCACCTGCTCCTGATGTAATATAACATCTTGGGTGGGAAGTGGTTATTTGCTTTGGATGCCCTGCTCTGCACCAACTCAGTTGTGTCTCTCCTGTAAATAGGTGCCCAAAATTGTGCATAATATTCTCTATGTAGTTTGACTAGTGATTTGTAACTAGGCAAATCTAAGTCCTTCTATTATATCAGCAAGTACTCATAGGTAAAATAAAAAACATTTAAATCAAAGATGCTTTAAAAGAAGGCAATGCCACCAAGCCAAAATCAGAAAGCAATGAAAAATTTTGCATAGCAGTGTGAATTCATAGACCCCTTCAGGGTCAAAAAGAGGGTGGGGGAGGGGAAGAGTGTCAACAATGCCTATAATGATATACAGTTGAAACCAGAAGTTTACATACACTATATAAAAAGAAACATGCATGCTTTTCTCACTATCTGACATGAGCTTCCCAGCTCCTTTTCCCATAATGCCTTGTGATATGAAATCAGAATAAGTCTGGTTTCACATCTGCATTTGCATTACGTTCGGGATTCCGTTCCCCTCTTCGCATGAAAAATGTGGAGAGAAAAGTGCTGCAAGCATGACTTCTCTCCGCATTTTCCCACCCTTTTCGGGCGGAGACCGAGCAAAAACCAAACGGACCTCATTATAGTCTATGGGGTAACCAACTGCTTTTTTATGCGGATTAGGTTTCCGTTCGGGTGGTTCCCAAGTACGAAACGTGCATATCAACCCAAGAACAAAAGCAAAAGACCTTGTGAAGATGCTGGCTGAAGCTGGTAAGAGTGTGTCATTGTGCACAGTGAAATGAGTAACTGTATCGACATGGGCTGAAAGGCCGCTCTACCAGGAAGAAACCATTACTCCAAAAGAAACATAAAAAAGCCAGATTAATGTTTGCAAATGCACACAGGAACAAAGACCTTAATTTTTGGAGACATGTCCTGTGGTCTGGTGAAACTAAAATTGTACTGTTTGGTCATAATGACCATCGTCACGTTTGGAGGAAAAAGGGAGACGCTTGCAAGCCAAAGAACACCATCCCAAATGTGAAACACGGGCATGGCAGCATCATATTGTGGGGTTGTTTTGCAGCAGGAGAGACTGGTGCACTTCACAAAATAGATGGCATCATGAGGAAAGAACATTATGTGGCAATACTGAAGCAACATCTCAAGATGTCAGCCAGGAAGTTAAAGCTTGGGCGCAAATGGGTCTTCCAAATGGACAGTGACCTGAAGCATATTGCCAAACTGGTTACAAAGTGTGGAGGGGTAGGGTTACTTCTTTCACTGCAGTGCACTTTTCAGGCCATCCCACCGGTACCCTCACTCACATTTCCCTCATTTGAAGTACATGCTATCAGACTTTTCCACCCACTCTCCTTACGTGTAGCTGTGATCTACCTTCCATCCGACTCACCCTACCAATTTCTGGATCACTTCGCTTCTTGGCTTCCCCTCTCTTTATCCAGTGAAATTCCTACCCTCATCATGGGTGACTTTAACATCCCCACTGACACCCCTATCTCCCCAACTGCCTCACAGTTTCTCTCAATAACCACTTCTTTTGGTCTATCACAACTTTCCTCTTCTGCCACACATGTAGATGGCAACACCATTGATCTTGTCTTCCATCGACAACTCAGTTTCTAAATTTACTTACTCTTCTCTGCCCCTCTCTGATCATAACCTTCTGTCCCTCACCATCAGTGTTTTCTCTCCTTCACAGGACATACCTACTCATCATACATATAGGAATTTACGTGCTATTAACACCCAGCACCTCTCAGATACTCTACAGTCCTCTCTGTCCCCCATCTCTTCACTCTCCTGCCCCAATCTGGCCACCACTCACTATAATGAAACCCTTAAAGAGTGCATTGGATGAGGCGGCTCCCCCCTCCACTCGAAAAGTTAGACGCACGAGGCAGCAACCCTGGCACACACCACAGAAACGCTTTCTTTAGCTGTACTGTGTGCTGAACGTCTGTGGAGAAAATCACGTTCATTTGCAGACTTCCTCCACTTTAAATTTACGCTTAAAACCTATAATTCTGCCCTTCACCTAGCCAAACAAGCCTCTTCTCTCTCCTGTAACCCTAAAAGGCTATTTGAAACTTTTCACTCCTTACGCACTCCCAAGGTGCAGATGCCATTCACAGACCTTAGCGCAGATGACCTGGCCACTTATTTCCAAGATAAAATTGATAAGATCCGTCAGGAAATAACTGCCCAATCCCCAGGTGGCACTGACCCCCTCACCAGCCACACTTCAGACTGTTCATTCTCATCTTTTGAACCTGTTAAAGAGGAATAAGTATATCAGCTACTTTCTTCTTCTCGCCCTACAACCCTGTAGTAGTGACCCTTTCCCCTCACACTTTCTCCAGTCTCTGTTGCCTGCCGTCACGACTTACCTTACTAAAATATTTAACCTCTCTCTCTCTCTCTCTCTTCTGGAATTTTTCCATCCTCTTTCAAGCATGCTGTGATAACCCCATTACTGAAGAAATCCTCCCATGACCCGTCCTGTGCTCCTAACTATCGACCTGTCTCTAACTTCCCTTTTATCTCCAAAATCTTGGAACGCTTAGTCTATTCTCGTTTAATCCGCTATCTTTCCGCTAACTCTTCTTGACCCCTTACAATCTGGCTTCCACACTCTGTTGAAACGGCCTTCACAAAAGTCTCCAATGATCTCTGGACGGCTAAATCCAAAAGTGACTTGACTTCTCGCTTCTCATTCTTCTGGATCTCTCGGCAGCATTTGACACAGTTGACCATGAACTCCTCCTCACTATGCTCCGTTCTGTCAGTCTCACCGACACTGCTCTCTCCTGGTTCTCCTCTTATCTCTCTGACCGCACTTTCTGTGTATCATTTGCAGGCTCTGTTTCTTCCCCTCTTCCCCTTGACGTTGGGGTTCCTCAGGGCTCGGTCTTAGGTCCCCTGCTCTTCTCCTTCTACACAGCCCACATTGGACAAACCATCACTAGATCTGGCTTCCGGTACGATCTTTATGCTGATGACACCCAATTATATACGTCACCCTGTGACATCACCCCTGACTGCCTCTCTGCTGTCTCAAATATCATGTCTTCGCTCTGAAACTGAATCTCTCAAAGACTGAACTACTGCTGTTTCCACCATCTAATAGATCTGTCCCTGAGATCTCCATTGCAGTCTCTGGCCTTACCATAACTCCTAGGCAGTATGTCCGCTGCCTCGGGGTTATGTTTGACTCAGACCTTTCCTTCACCCCCCATATCCAATCACTCGCACGCTCATGTCATCTCCACCTCAAAAACATCTCCAGAATCCGCCCCTTCCTTACCACAGATACACTACTTGACTACTGTAACTCCTTACTAATTGGTCCCTTCCCCTTACTAAACTCTCCCCTCTACAATCTATTCTGAATGCGGCAGCCAGGCTCATCTATCAGTCTAGACGCTACAGCGATGCCTCCGGTCTGTGCCGCTCACTACATTGGCTGCCTATTCAACACAGAATACAATATAAACTTTTCACCCTCATCCACAAGGCTCTCCATAATGCAGCACCTCCCTACATTTCCTCCCTCATCTCTATCGCCTAACCCGTACTCTCCTTTCACTCAATGACCTAAGACTAACATCCTCTATTATCAGAACCTCCCAAGCTCGTATACAAGACTTATCCCGATTTGCACCACTTCTCTGGAATGCTCTATCCCGGACTATTAGATTAACCCCCAATTTCCACAGCTTCAAGCGTAAACTAAAGACAATAACACGTAATTGTGAAGTGGAATGAAAATGATACATGGTTTTCAAAATTTTAATCAAATAATCTGAAAAGTGTGACACGCAAAAGTATTCATCTTCCCTAAATCAATACTTTAGAGCAAGGGTCTCAAACTCAATTTACCTGGGGGCCGCTGGAGATAGAGTCTGGGCCGCATCAGGTTTTCCACACCGGTAATATACTACATATTGGCCCCTGCACACGGTATTATGCTCCCTACTGGCCCCTGCACACGGAATTATGCTCCATAGTGGCCCCTACACTGGTATTGTGCCCCATAGTTGCCCACCCAAGAACTATTATTATACTATTATTATATATATTATATATTATATTATATTATTATACTATTATTATACTCTTTATATTATACTCTTATACTTTTATACTTATACTATTATACTTTCGGCCCTGTCTAATTAAGTCACGTGATGAGACCGGCGACGCGACCTGATGACGTCACCAGAGCGCCCAAGCCTGCTCGGAGTGACAGCGGATCGCAGGAGAGGTGAGTAGCATTGGTTTTTATGTTCCTTCACCTCCCCTGGGTCTCCGATTATTATACTCCAGGGTCTAAAAAGACCCCGGAGTATAATAATAGTAGTATTTGAGGCCCGCGGCCTCACTTACTGAAGCCCGCGGCTGCTCACAGTGGCATCCACTTCCTCTTCTGCGTCCCATAGCAGAAGGGGAAGCGGGGACGGCCACGAGCAGACGCGGGGTAGGGAAATAAATAGGCCGTGACCTGCTGGGGATACTCCTGCAGGTTACGGCCTATTTATATAAATAAAAAAAACTTATCCTCACCTACCTGCGATGCCTTGATGCAGCCGCCGCCTCCTCCTCTTGTCCAAGACGTCATTATATCGCTGCCTGCGCTGTGATGCGGACGTAAACCAGCCCAGGACAGGCCCCGCTCAGCGTTGTTTTTTTTTTAAAGCGGCCTGTCCTGGGCTGGTTTACATTAGATAGTACAAAATGCCACCCCCAGACAGTGTGCCCCTGGTGCCATTCGTATCAAACTCGGGCCGCACTAACATTAAACATTGATATTGAGGTGGGGGCCGCAAACTATTGTCCCGCGGGCCGCAGTTGGCCCGCGGGCCGCGAGTTTGAGACCCCTGCTTTAGAGAGTCCCCTTTTGCTGCAATTACAGCTGCAAGTCTTTTGGGGTATGTCTCTGCCAGCTTTGCGCATCCAGAGACTGAGATTTTTGCCCAATCCTCTTTGCAAAATAGCTCAAGCTCAGCCAGATTAAATGGAGAACGCATGTGAACCGCAATTTTCATGTCTTGCCACAGATGCTCGATGGGATTTAGCTCTGGACTTTGGCTGGGCCATTCGAACACATGAATATTCTTTGATCTAAACCATTCCCTGTTTAGGGTCACTGTCTTGTTGGAAGGTGAGTCTCCTTCCCAGTCTCAAGTCTTTTGCATACACACACACACACACACACACACACTACCATTCAAAAGTTTGGGGTCACCTAGACAATTTTGTGTTTTCCATGAAAACTCACTTTTATTTATCAAATGAGTTGCACGATGAATAAAAAATATAGTCAAGACATTGACAAGGTTAGAAATAATGATTTTTATTTGAAATAATAATTTTCTCCTTCAAACTTTTCTTTCGTCA
Organism: Leptodactylus fallax; assembly: GCA_947044405.1. Classification (NCBI taxonomy): domain Eukaryota; kingdom Metazoa; phylum Chordata; class Amphibia; order Anura; family Leptodactylidae; genus Leptodactylus; species Leptodactylus fallax. The sequence goes on along the minus strand of CAMRHE010000217.1, from coordinate 975,531 downwards.
AAGAATGCGCCATTTGCAGCAATTACGGTATTGCATACCTTTGGCATTCTAGCTATTAATTTGCTGAGGTAATCTGGAGAAATTTTACCCCATGCTTCCAGAAGCCCCTCCCACACGTTGGATTGCCTTGATGGGCACTTTTTGCGTACCATACAGTCAAGCTGCTCCCACAACAGCTCAATGGGGTTGAAATCTGGTGACTGCGCTGGCCACTCCATTACAGATAGAAAACCAGCTGCCTGCTTCTTCCCTAAATAGTTCTTGCATAATTTGGAGGTGTGCTTTGGGTCATTGTCCTGTTGTAGGATGAAATTGGCTCCAATCAAGCGCTGTCCACAGGGTATGGCATGGCGTTGCAAAATGGAGTGATAGCCTTCCTTATTCAAAATCCCTTTTACCTTGTACAAATCTCCCACTTTACCAGCACCAAAGCAACCCCAGACAATCACATTACCTCCACCATACTTGACAGATGGCGTCAGGCACTCTTCCAGCATCTTTTCAGTTGTTCTGCATCTCACTAATGTTCTTGTGTGTGATCCAAACACCTCAAACTTCGATTCGTCTGTCCATAACACTTTTTTCCAATCTTCCTCTGTCCAATGTCTGTGTTCTTTTTCCCATATTAATCTTTTCCTTTTATTAGGCAGTCTCAGATATGACTTTCTTGGCCACTCTGCCCTGAAGGCCAGCATCCCTGAGTCGCCTCTCCACTGTAGACATTGACACTGGCATTTTGCGGGTACTATTTAATGAAGCTGCCAGTTGAGGACCTGTGAGGTGTGGATTTCTCAAACTACAGACTATAATGTACTTGTCTTGTTGCTCAGTTGTGCAGTGAGGCCTCCCACTTCTCTTTCTAATCTGGTTAGAGCCTGTTTGTGCTGTCCTCTGAAGGGAGTAGTACACACCGTTGTAGGAAATTTTCAGTTTCTTGGCAATTTCTCACATGGAATAGTCTTCATTTCTAAGAACAAGAATAGACTGTCGAGTTTCAAATGAAAGTTCTCTTTTTCTGGCCATTTTGAGAGTTTAATTGAAGCAACAAATGTAATGCTCCAGATTCTCAACTAGCTAAAAGGAAGGTCAGTTTTATAGCTTCTCTAACCAGCAAAACTGTTTTCAGCTGTGCTAACATACTTGCACAAGGGGTTTCAAGGGTTTTCTAAACATCCATTAGCCTTCTTACACAGTTAGCAAACACAATGTACCATTAGAACACTGGAGTGATGGTTACTGGAAATGGGCCTCTAGACACCTATGTAGATATTGCATTAAAAACCAGATGTTTTCAGTGCAGCAAACTCACTCCACAAGTTCAGTGAGGATCTCTGAATGATCCAATGTTGTCCTAAATGACTGATGATGATAAATATAATCCACCTGTGTGTAATCAAGTCTCCGTATAAATGCACCTGTTCTGTGATAGTCTCAGGGTTCTGTTTAAAGCGCAGAGATCATCATGAAGACCAAGGAACACACCAGGCAGGTCCGTGATACTGTTGTGGAGAAGTTTAAAGCCGGATTTGGATACAAAAAGATGTCCCAAACTTTAACCCCTTAACGACATTGGACATACTATTACGTCCTGTGCGCTTGGTACTTCGCGCAACAGGGCGTAATAATACGCTCCATATCCCCCGGTCATAACTGAGTTCCGATCGGAGGTTTTAACCCCATGACCGCGGCATCCAAGGGGTTCCGCCATGTTGGCGCTCCCCTCGGCACCCCCCGCGGCGAGATCGGGGGGTGCCGCTATCTATAATCTGCAGCCCGGGGTCTGCCCAGTGACCCGAGGCTGCCTGGAGACCCCACTACCTGGTTGATCCTGCCGAGACCTGCGGAAGTGAGCGCTATGCGTCTGCATAGCCTCACTTCCTGTATAGACTGCAAGACACTTGTATGCTCGTGTCTTGCAGTGTACAGTGCTGAGCCAGCAATCAAAGCATTGCTGGCTCAGGTGTCCTAATGTGACACGTGAAAAAATAAAAAAGTGAAAAAAAAATAAAGTGTTTGAAAAAAATTAATAAAAGAATGAAGCCCCAAAAATTCCCTTTTCCTATATAAAATGAATTATATAAAAAAAAAAACCTAAAAATTAATAAAAACAATGCATATTTGGTATCGCCGCACCCGTAACAACCTGTACAATAAAACTGAAATCATATTTAACATACACGGTGAACGTCTGGAAAAAAAAAATGGAAAAAACTCGCCAAAAGTAATGATTTTTCGCCATCTCACCTTACAAAATATGCCATAAAAAGTGATCAAAAAGTCATATGTACCCCAAAACAGTACCAATAAAAAGCACATGTAGTCCCGCAAAAAATAAGCCCTCAACCAACACTGTAAACTTCAAAATAAAAATGTTACAATTAATTTATGTGCCCAAATGGGTTTTTGTTCTGCAAAATTAGTATCGCATAAAAAAAAACAAAAAAAAAAAACAAAAACAAACACACAGTATAAATTAGGTATCTCCGTAATCGTACCGACCCGTAGAATAAAGGTAACATATTACTTATGCTTTATGCTGCATGGTGAAAAATTTAAAAGGTAAAACGCAGTGCCAGAATTTATGTTTTTTTTTTAATCCAACAAAAAAGAGTTAATAAAATTTATTCAATAAATTATAGGCGTCCAAAGATGATGTCATTACAAAATACATCTCACCCCGCAAACATCAAGCCCTCATATGGCTACATCACCCGAAAAATAAAGAAAATATAGCTCGTACAATGTGAAGACAAAAACCCCAAAAATCGCCAAATCATTAGAACATAACTGGCGGCGTCAGGAAGGGAATGTATAAGCTGTGCGAGTGTATATCAGGGGAAAAACCAGATTTAGAGTTTATGAGGGAAAATAAACCAGAATTGACCCCCAGAGTGACCTGTCCAATAATAGGAACTACTGGGGAAATAGTAGGGAATTTGGTGTTCCCAATGTACTCCGCACAGCTTACATATTCACTTTTCCCCATCCGCTGTGTATTCACATCTGGGATACTAATGCTTACTACACCCTTGATAAATTCTTTGATGTGTGCAGTTTTCAAAATGGGGTCACTCCTTTGGGGAATCCACTGTTATGGTACCTTACAGGCTCTGCAAACATGACATGGCGTCCAGATACCAAACATCTGAATCTGTACTCCAAAAGCCACATAGCGCTCCTTCTCTTCTGCGCCCTGCTGTGTGCCCAAACTGCAGTTTATACCCACACATATGACACTGGTGTACCCAGGGTAACGTACGTAATGTCATATGTGGGTATAAACTGCTGTTTGGGCACAGCCGGGTACAGAAGGAAAGGAGCGCTATTTGGTTTTTGGAGCACAGGCTTGGACGGTTTGGTTTTTGGACGCCATTGCACTTTTGCAGAGCTGAAATGCCAGTAAAGTGGAATCCCCTGACATGTGACCCCATTTTGGAAACTAAACCCCTGAAGGAATTTATCCTGGGGTACAGTTAGCATTTTTAACCCCCAAGTGTTGCTATAATTTGTTATCCATAAATGAATACGCAGCTGATGGTGAAAGGTGAAAATGACAGTTTTTCCAGGAATACATAATTTCAGTGCGTAATATATGTTGTGCCCGGCTTGTATCAGAGATGAACGCTCCAAAAGCTGTTGTGCCCGGGATCCCCGCTCAACAGTTTTTGGAGTGTGTGTCTCTGCAGACATAAGCTGGGCACAACATATCGGGCACTGATATGGCGTATCTGTGGAAAAATGTTATTTTTAACTTTTCATTATCATCTGCGCATTCATTTCTGGAAATTAAAATAACGCAACACTTACGGGTTAATAATGTTCGCTACACCACTTGATAAATCCCTTGAAGGGTGTAGTTTCCAAAATGGGGTCACATGTCTGCGGATTCCACTTTACTGGCAATTCTTGGGCTCTGCAAAAGTGACATGGTGTCCAAAAACCAAACTGTGCTCTAAAAACCAAAATAGCGCTCCTTCCCTTCTGTGCCCAAACAGCAGTCTATACCCACATATGGCATTGTTAAGTACGTTATCCTGGGTACACCAGTGTCATACATGTGGGCATAAACTGCCATTTGGGTACACAGCACTATGTACTTTTGGAGCGCAGATTTAGATTGTTGGTTTTTGGACGCCATGTCACATTTGCAGAGACCCTAAAATTGCCCCTACAAAATGGGGGTCACTTCTTGGGGAATTCCAGTTTACTGGCACCTCCAGGGCTCTGCAAAAATAGCATGGCGACCAGAAAGTCTGTCTAAATCTGTACTCCAAAAACTAAAAAAAAAGCCCTGCTGTATTCCCAAGCAGTAGTTTACACCCACATATATAATTTTTTTTTCCCCTGGGATAGCCCACTTAATAGTTTTAGGAGTGCATGTCTCTGATGCCACAAAGAGGCCGCAACATATTCTGAAATTGGATATTTCTTCAAAAACTTCAATTTTTACTTTGTACATTAATTTTTGGGAAGCATTTTTATGCTCAAAATGATAATACCCCTTGATACATTCCTTGAGGGGTATAGTTTCTAAAATGGGGTCCCTTTTGAGGGGTTTTCATTGTATTGGTACTTTAGGGGCTCTGCAAATGCAACATAGCACCTGAAAACTATTCCAGCCACATCTGCCCTCCTAAAGCTAAATCGCGCTCTTTCCATTCTGAGCCCCCCCCCATGTACCCATACAGCAGATTACAACCACATACGGGGCATTTCTGTGTTCAGAAGAAATTGTGTAACAAACTTTGGGGTGCTTTTTCTTCTTTAACCACTTGCAAAAATTAAAAATATGTCGCTAAATGGACGGTTTATTGGAAAAAAAAGTTATTTTTCATTTTTACGTCCCAATGATAATAAAATCTGTGAAACAGCTGTGAGGTCAAAATGCTGTATGAGGGGTGTAATTTCCAAAATGGGGTAACTTTTGGGAGTTTCCATTGTATTGGTACTTTAGGGGTACTGCAAATGCGACATGGCACCCGAAAACTATTTCAGCAAAATCTGCCCTCCAAAAGCTAAATCGCGCTCTTTCCATTCTGAGCTCCACCATATACCCAAACAGCAGATTACAATCACATATGGGGCATTTCTGTGTTCAGGAGAAATTGTGTAACAAATTTTTGGGAGCTTTTTCTCCTTTGTCCTCTTGTGAAAATAAAAAATTTGGGGCTAAATTGACAGTTTATTGGAAAAAAAGTAATTTTTCATTTTCATGTCCCAATGTTAATAAAATCTGTGAAACAGCTGTGGGGTCAAAATGCTCACTGTACCCCTTGACATGTTCTGTGACGGGTGTGGTTTCCAAAATGGGGTCACTTTTAGGGGGGTTTCCACTGTTTTGGAACTTTAGGGGCTCTGCAAATGCGACCTGGCACCTGAAAACTATTCCAGCAAAATCTGCCCTACAAAAGCAAAATAGCGCTCTTTCCATTCCAAGCCCCACCATGTATCCATTCAGCAGTTTACGACCACATATGGGGTATTGCTGTGTTCAGAAGAAATTGTTTAACAAACTATGGGGTCCTTTTTCTCCTTTAACCCCTTGTGAAAATGAAAACTTTGGGGATAAAGTGACGTTTTAGTAATTTTTCATTTATACATCCAAGTGTTAGTATAATCTGTGAAACGGCTGTGGGGGTCAAAATGCTCACTATACACCTTGATGAATTCTGTGAGGGGTGTAGTTTCCAAAATGGGGTCACTTTTAGGGCGTTTCCATTGTTTTGGTACTCTAGTGGCTTTGCAAATGAGACATGACACCTGAAAACTATTCCAGCAAAATCTGCTTTTCAAACGTCCAGTGTCGCTCCTTCCCTTCTGTGCACTGCCGAATGCCCAAACATCAGTTTACACCCACATGTGGGGTATTTCTGTGCTCTGGAGAAATTGTGTAATAAACTGGGAGATGCATTTTCTCCTTTAACCCTTTGTGAAAGTGTTAAATGTAGGGCTAAATGAAGGGATTAGTGGAAAAAAAATGAAATGTCTAAATTTCACCTCGATATCTTTTTAATTCTTGTGAAATGCTTAAAGGGTTAACAAACTTCCCAAATGCTGTTTTGAATTATTTCAGGGGTGCAGTTTTGAAAATGGGGTGACTTATGGGGGGTTTCTAATATATAGGCCTTTATAATCCCCTTCAGAACTGAAGTGGTCCCTAAAAAAATTAGTTTGGGAAATTTTCTTGTAAATCTGGAAAATCGCTGTTACACTTGTAAGCCTTCTAACATCCAAAATAAATTAAAGGACGATTAAAAGATGACGTCAATATAAAGCAGAGATAAGGCAGATAATATTTATTAATGTATTTGGGTGGTATGACTGTCTGAAAAGCAGAGAATTTCACATTTTGAAAATTGCGTTTTTTTTTCCAAATTTCCATCAAATATCCTATTTTTTTTTATAAATAAATACAAAAATATTGATTAGTGTTAACAACAATCAGTCGTACACTGTACAAATCTGGCCTTTATGGAAGAGTGGCAAGAAGAAAACCATTTCTCAAAGATATCCATAAAAAGTCTCGTTTAAAGTTTGCCACAAGCCACCTGGGAGACACACCAAACATGTGGAAGAAGGTGCTCTGGTCAGATGAAACCAAAATCGAACTTTTTGGCCACAATGCAAAACGATATGTTTGGCGTAAAAGCAACACAGCTCATCACGAAATTTATTGGATATTTTAAACTTTGGTAAAAAATAAAAAACTGAAAAGTGGGGTGTGCCAAATTATTCGGCCCCCTTAAGTTAATACTTTGTAGCGCCACCTTTTTTGACACCATCCTCACTGTCAAACATGGTGGTGGCAGCATCATAGTTCGGGCCTGCTTTTCTTCAGCAGGGACAGGGAAGATGAGTAAAATTGATGGGAAGATGGATGGAGCCATATACAGGACTGAAAAATATTCTGGAAGAAAACCTGTTGGAGTCTGCAAAAGACCTGAGACTGGGACGGAGATTTATCTTCCAACAAGACAATGATCCCAAACATAAAGCAAAATCTACAATGGAATGGTTCACAAATAAAAGTATCCAAGTGTTAGAATGGCCAAGTCAAAGTCCAGACCTGAATCCAATCGAGAATCTGTGGAAAGATCTGAAAACTGCTGTTCACAAACGCTCTCCCATCCCATCTCACTGAGCTCGAGCTGTTTTCCAAGGAAGAATAGGCAAGAATTTCAGTCTCTCGATGTGCAAAACTGATAGAGACATACCCTAAGCGACTTGCAGCTGTAATCGCAGCAAAAGGTGGCGCTACACAGTATTAACTTAAGGGGGCCGAATAATTTGGCTCGCCCCACTTTTCAGTTTTTTATTTTTTACAAAAGTTTAAAATATCCAATAAATTTCGTTCCACTTCACGATTGTGTCCCACTTGTTGATTCGTCACCAAAAAATTTAAATTTTATATCCTTATGTTTGAAGCCTGAAATGTGGCAAAAGGTTGAAAAGTTCAAGGGGGCTGAATACTTTTGCAATGCACTGTATATATATAAAAATATAAATGGATGCAATTTTTTTTTCCAAAGTTTACAATTTTCAAAATGTGAAATGCTCTGCTAATCAGACAGTCATACCACCCAAATACATAAATAAATATTATCTACCACATCTACCAGTCAAATAATTCAAAACAGCATTTGGGGAGTTTGTTAACCCTTTAAGCATTTTATGGAGGGGAAATTTAGACATTTTTTTTTTCATTAATACATTCATTTAGCCCTAAAATTAACACATTCACAAAGGATTAAATGAGAAAATGCATCTCACAGTTTGTCATGCAATTTCTCCCTACCACAGAAATACCCCACGTGGGTGTAAACTGATTTTTGGGCCAACAGCAGTGCGCAGAAGGGAAGGAGCGACACTGGGTGCTTGTAAAGCAGATTTTGGTGGAATGCTGTTCTTGACAGGTGCCATGTCTCATTTGTAGTCCCCTAGAGTACCAATACAATGGAAACCCCCAAAAGTGACTCCATTTTGAGCATTTTGACCCCACATCCGTTTCATAGATTTTATTAACATTGGGATGTCTAAATGAAAAATTACTAAAACATCACTTTATCCCCATAGTTTTCATTTTCTCAAGGGGGTCAAGGAGAAAAAGCACCCCACAGTTTGTTAAACAAATGCTCCTGAACACGTCAATACCCCATTTGTGGTCGTAATCTGCTGTATGGTTACATGGGGATTCAGAATGGAAAGAGCAATATTTGGCTTTTGGAGGGCAGATTTTGCTGGAATAGTTTACAGATGCCATTTCACATTTGCAGAGCCCCTAAAGTACCAATACAATGGAAACTCCCAAAAAGTGACCCAATTTTGGAAACTACAGCCCTCAAGGAATTTATCTAGGGGCACGGTGAGCATTTTGATCTCACAGCTGTTTCACATAATTTATTAACATTGGGACGTTAAAAATAAATAAATAAAAAATTCCAATAAACCGTCCGTTTAACCAAAATTTTTCATTTTTACAAAGGGTTAAAGAAGAAAAAAAAAAAAAAAAACATACTACAGTTTGTTGTTACACAATTTCAACTATCATCATTATCATCATCGTCTGTGTATTCATTTCTGGAAATTAAATTATAGCAACACTTGGGGGTTAAAAATGCTCACTGAACCCCTGGATAAATTCTTTCATGGGTGTAGTTTCCAAAATGGTGTCACCTGTCAGGAGATTTCACTTTACTGGCATTTCAGGAGCTCTGCAAGTGTGTCATGACGTATAAAACTGTCTAAATCTGGGCGGCAAAAATCAAAATAGCACTCCATCCCGTTTGTGCCCGGCTGCACTCAAACAGCAGTTTATACCCACATATGATAAGTACGTTATCCTGGGTACACCAGTATCATACATGTGGGCATAAACTTTAGTTTGGGCGCAGAAGGGAAGGAGCGCTATGTGGGTTTTGGAGCTCAGATATAGAGGTTTGGCATCTGTGCACCACATCCTGTTTGCAGAGCCTTTAAACCCTTAACGCAAAATGACATACTGGTACGTCATGGGAATGTTTACCAAATGGCAAAATGATGTGCTAGTACGTCATTTTCATGTCACCCACTCAGAAGCTAAGCGGGTGACATCAAGAGCAGGCGTCAGAAGTAACGATTTTTCACTATCTCACCTTACAAAATATGCTATAAAAAGTCATCAAAAAGTCACACGTGCCCCAAAACAGTACCAATAAAAAAAATCACAGATTGTCCCACAAAAAATAATCCCTAAACCATCTCTGTAAACTGCAAAATAAAAAAATGTTACGCATCTCAGGAGATGGCGATGCAAAAATAATTGATTTCTTACCCCCAAATGGGTTTGTGTTCTGCAAAATTAGTAACGCATAAAAACACAATATAAATTAGGAAGCAGGCAGCTGGTATTCTAATCTGTAATAGAGTGGCCAGCGCAGATCTCAACCCCACTGAGCTGTTGTGGGAGCAGCTTGACCGTATGGTACGCAAAAAGTGCCCATCAAACCAATCCAACATGTGGGAGGGGCTTCTGAAAGCATGGGGTAAAATTTCTCCAGATTACCTCAGCAAATTAACAGCTAGAATGCCAAAGGTCTGCAATGCTGCAATTGCTGCAAATGGAGGATTCTTTGACGAAAGCAAAAGTATGAAGGAGAAAATTATTATTTCAAATAAAACTCATTCTTTCTAACCTGGTCAATGTCTTGACTATATTTTCTATTCATTTTGCAACCCATTTGATAAATAAAAGTGTGCGTTTTCATGGAAAAGACACAATTGTCTGGGTGACCCCAAACTTTTCAACGATAGTGTATATAGCTTGTACAATGTGAAGACAAAAACCCCAAAAATCGCCAAATCATTACAACACAACTGGCTGCGGTAGGAAAGGAATGTATAAGCTGTGTGAGTATATTAGGGTACACCCCAGATAATAGGGAATTTGGTGTTGCCAATGCACTCCGCACAGCTTACACATTTTCACTCTCCATCTGCTGTGCATTCACAACTGGGATGCGAATGCTCTCTACACCCCTTGATAAATTCTTTGAGGTGTGTAGTTTTCACAATGGGGTCACTCCTTAGGGGATTTCACATTTCTGGTACCTTAGAGGCACAGCAATTGTGATGACATGGCGTCCAGATACCAAACATCTAAATCTGCACTCCAAAAGCCATATAGTGCTCCTTTACATCTGCGCCCTTATGTGTGCCCAAACTGCAGTTTATGCCCATATGTATGACACTGGTATACTCAGGATAATGTACTTAATGTCATATGTAGATATAAACTGATATTTGGGCACACAACCAGGCATAGCAGGGATGGAGCGTTATTTGGTTTTTGGACGCCATGACGGACTTGCAGAGGCCTGAAATGTCAGTAAAGTGGAATCCCCTGACATGTGACCTCATTTTGGAATCTACACCCCTGAAGGAATTTATCCAGCGTAGTGTGAGCATTTTTAACGCAGCTTATGGTGAAAATGACAATTTTTCCAGGAATACATCATTTCCGTGCATAATATGTTTTGCCCGGCTTGTATCAGATACAAACGCTCCAAAAGCTGTTGTGCCCGGGATACCCGCTTAACAGTTTTTGGAGTGTGTGTCTCTGCTGACACAACCTGAGTGCAACATTTCGGGAACTAAAATGGCGTATCTCTGGAAAAATTGCAATTTTCACTTATCAGCTGCGCATTCATTTCTGGAAATTAAATTAATGCATTACTCAAGGGTTAAAAATTCTCGCTACACCACTTAATATATCCCTTGAGTGGGGGGTCACATATCAGATTCCACTTTATTGACAATTCAGTGGCTCTGCAAAAGTGGCATAACGTCCAAAAACCAAACTGTACTCCGAAAGCCAAATTAGCACTCCTTCCCGCTGTGCCCAAACAGCAGTTTATACCCACATATGACATTAAAGTGAATCACTAAAAAAAACAAAAAAAAAAAGCTAATGGCACGTTGGAATGGCCTTTAAAAAGGCCATTCTTCTCCTACCTTTCATTGCCGTCTTCTCCCAGCCGTTTCTGTAAAAACCCGTTTCTTCAATTATGGAAATTATCCTCATGGAGCACCCGGGGCGTTCCTCCTTAGCAGCGAGCCCCGACTGCGTCATCGCTTGTCACTGCCCATTAGTCTGTTGTGGTGACTCCCATCTTGGTCTTTTCTGTATGTTCTTTCTTCTACTTCCTCTGACGCAGTGCTGGACCACTGCCATTTTCCAGTGGTCTTTCACAAGAGGCCCAGTACAGACCACTGGAAAATGGCAGCCCATCATGTGCAGTAGCTGCCATCCAGCGCTGTGTCAGAGGAAGTAGAAGAAAGAACATACAGAACACCAAGATGGGAGTCACCACAACAGACTAATGGGCGGTGACAAGCGATGACGCGGTCGGTGCTCACTACTAAGGAGGAACGTCCCGGGTGCTCCGTGAGGATCATTTCTATATAGTGGGTACGGGAAATATTCAGACCCCTTTAAATTTTTCACTCTTTGTTTCATTGCAGCCATTGGCTAAAAGCAAAAAAGTTCATTTTATTTCTCATTAATGTACACTCAGCACCCCATCTTGACAGAAAAACCCCCCAGAAATGTAGATATTTTTGCAAATTTATTAAAAAAAGAAAAACTGAAATATCACATGGTCATAAGTATTCAGACCCTTTGCTCAGTATTGAGTAGAAGCACCCTTTTGAGCTAGTACAGCCATGAGTCTTCTTGGGAATGATGCAAAAAGTTTTTCACATCTGGATTTGGGGATCCTCTGCCATGCTTCCTTGCAGATCCTCTCCAGTGCCATCAGGTCGGATGGTGAACGTTGGTGGACAGCCATTTTCAGGTCTCTCCAGAGATGCTCAAATGTGTTGAGGCCAGATCTGTGCCTTGCCACAATTTTGTCTGAGCTCCTTGGGCAGTTCCTTTGACCTCATGATTCTCATTTGCTCTGACATGCACTGTGAGGTCTTATATAGACAGGTGTGTGCCTTTCCTAATCAAGTCCAATCAGATTAAACACAGCTGGACTACAATGAAGGAGTAGAACCATCTCAAGGAGGATCAGAAGGAAGTGGATAGCATGTGAGTTAAATATGTGTGTCATAGCAAAGGGTCTGAATATTTATGACCATGTAATATTTCAGTTTTTCTTTAATAAATTAGCAAAAATATCTACATTTCTGAGGTTTTTTCTGTCAAGATGGGGTGCTGAGTGTACATTAATGAGAAATAAACTTTTTTGCTTTTAGCAAATGGCTGCAATGAAACAAAGAGTGAAAAATTTGAAAGGGGTCTGAATACCTTCCGTACCCACTGTAATTGAAGAAACGGATTTTTACAGAAACGGCTGGGAGAAGATGACAATGAAAGGTAGGAGAAGAATGGCCATTCCAACGTGCCATTAGCTTAAAAGTTGTTTTTTTAACAATAGATTCCCTTTAATGTCATATGTTGGTATAAACTGCTGTCTGGCCACACAGCAGGATACACTTGTTGAGCCCTATGTGCTTTTGGACCGCTAATTTAGATGGATTGAATGTTGGAGTTTGGATACCATGTAACGTTTGCAGAGACCCTAAAATTGTACTACAAAATGGGGTCACTTCTTGGGGAATTCCAATTTACTGGCACCTCCAGTGCTCAGCAAAAACATGGCGTCCAGAAAGTCCCTTTAAATCTATACCCCAAAAGCTAAAAAGCGCAGTGCTCCTTCCCTTCTTAGCCCTGCTGTGTGCCCAAGCAACAGTTTGCATCCACACATACAACTTCTTTGTAACCAGCATAACCCACTTAATTTTAGGAAAGGGTCTCTGATGACACAAAGTGGGCACAACATATTGGGCACTGAAATTGTATATTTCTTTAAAAATTTAAATTTTCACTTTATACATTCATTTTTCAGAAGTTCTATTGGGCTCAAAATGATAATACCCCTTGAGAAATTCCTCGTAGTTTCTAAAATGGGGTTACTTTTAAGGGGTTTCCACGCTACTGGTACTTTTTGCCCTGCAAATGGGACATGGCACCAGAAAACTATTCCAGAAAAATCTGCCCTCCAAAAAGCACTCTGAGCTCCACATGTACCCATACAGCAGTTTACAACCACATATGGGGTATTCCCGTGTTCAGGAGAAATTGTGTAACTACCTGTGGCGTGTTTTTTCTCCTTTAACCCCTTGTGAAAATGAAAACTTTAGGGATAAATTGACATTTTAGTAATTGTTCATTTACACATCCCAATGTTAACCCCCTTGATAAATTCTGTCAGGGATGTAGTTTCCAAAATGGGGTCACTTTTGGAGGGTTTTCATTGTATTGGTACTCTAGGGGCTCTACAAATGAGACCTGGTACCTGAAAACTATTCCATCAAAATCTGTTTTTCAGACACCCAAACATCAGTTTACATCCACATGTGGGGTATTTCTGTGCTCAGGATAAATTGCATAAACTGAGATGCATTTTCTCCTTTAACCCCTTGTAAATATATTAAAGGGCTAAATGAATGTATTATTGAAAAAAACTTAAGCATTTCACGGGAGTTAAAATAATATGGAGATGAAATTTTTCAAATTGCCGTCAATTTTTTTTATATATAAATATAAACACAAAACATTGATCAAAGTTTACCACTAACATGAAGCACACCGTGTCATGAAAAAGAATCTCAAAATCACATGAGTAAGTTAAAGCGTCTCAAAGTTATTGCCATATAAAGTGACATGTCCATTGTGAAAAATGAGGCCTGATCATTAAGGGGTTAAAGGTATCAGAAAAGTGTAATCCCCCCAAGGAGTGACCCCACTGTGAAAACTGCATCCCTCAAAGAATTTATCAAGGGGTGTAGTGAGGATTAGTATCACAGATGTGAATGCACAGCAGATGGTGAAAGTGAATACGTAAGCTGTGCGGAGTACATTAGGAACACCAATTTCCCCTCCTGTTTCCCTAGTAATTCCTATGATTTGGGGGGGGGGGGTGTCACTTCCGCTAATATATACTCACACAGCTTATACATTCCCTTCCTGCCACGGCCAGTTATGTAGTAATGATTTGGCAATTTTTGGGGATTTTGTCTTCACATTGTACAAGCTATATTTCTTTTTATTTTCCTGGTGATGTAGTAATATGAGGGCTGTTTTTTGCAGTATGAAATTAATTTTGTAATAACGCCTTTTTTGGGCGCCTATAACTTATTGATTAATTTTATTAACTTTTTTTGGTTGATTAAAAAAGAAAAAAAAAAAAAATTCTGCTATTGCATTTTACCTTTAAAATTTTTCACCATGCAGTGTACAGCATAAAGTAACATGTTAGTTACCTTTATTCTGCGGGTCGATACAATTATGGCGGATGCCGGGTGCTTAAATATGGCGGCCGCTTGGGACCCAAGCAGCCGCCATAGCTGCCAGGTTTCTGCTGTATTATACAGTAGACATCTGGCGCTAATGCCCGCGATAAGTGCCCACAATGATCGCCGGCATTACCCTTTCTGGCGCCTCGGTCAAAGCTGACCGAGGCGCCATTTTACCGGAAGTGCGGGGGCGCCGCCATTTTGCCGGGGATCACCAGCACCCGGAGCAAGCTCCGGGTTCGGCATCCCATTGCTATGACAGCTTGTGAAGGCTCCCAGGCCTGTCTTTCATTAACTTCTATTGTGGGCTAGTCTATGTAGCCTGCATTAGAAGAGCCATTTTTTTTTGCAATGCATTGCAATACATTAGCATTGCAATGCATTGCATTGCATTAGTGATTAGACCCGCTGGGGTTCAAGAGCCCCTAGGGGGTCTAATAAATGCAAAATAAAAAATAAAAAACAAAGTACAAAAAAAATAAAGAATATTAAAAGTTCAAATCACCCCCCTTTCCCTAGAACACATATAAAAGTAGTTTTACTTGAAGTAAAAGTGCAGTGAAAAAAAACATTTATAAAAGTCTGTGGTGCTGTTTATCTTGTATGTTCTGGGCACTTTACAGATATTGTCATCACACACAGTCCCAAGTAGGCCTCGCAATCTAAATTTCCTATCCTTTGAAGTGTGGGAGGAAATCTGAGTACCCATAGGAAACCTACGCAAACACAAGGGCTGATAACTAGGCAACTATTGGGCTAGTTATCAGAAACAAAATATTCATAGGCATACTGACTCCCAATAATTGGCCTGTGTAACGGTAAGAACACGTGTTCGGGTGTTTTATTTAGTTCATGAAGCCAAAACCAGACATGGATTCAAATAATACAAGGGATGATTGTTCTTCATAGATTTTCACCATTTATGAGCCACACCTCGTTTGGATTTTAAAAGCTGCATACAAAAACCCAAATGTGTGTTTTTACTCTTATTGTGCTACTGATCCGCCATCAAACAAGAATACATTTGTCAGCAGATCATACCTTTTATAAAGATTAAAAGATGTAATATTATAAGTAGATCATCCTGTAAGCAGGAATGTGCTGCCAACAATTAATTCAGTTGAAAAGGGGAGAAACAATTGAAAATTGATAATTCCTCCCCCATATAATTTGCATCAATCAGAATAAACAGGCAGATGCGAACTAGTTTTAGAAATATTAGATTTACAAAGACGGTCTAAAAGTAGAAGCTATCTGTAGCAATCATAGCTTCCTTTTGTATTCTGCTCCTGAAAAATAACTGCGCTTTAATTTGTTGCTATGGGCAAAAAAGGGTTTTAAGTTTAGAACATTTTAATAAATCTGCCCCCCTTGAAACACACCATTAGCAATGAATGCAGAAATACAGGTAATTTCAAACTGTTCACGCTTTTTTTTTTTTAAATACTTAACCATAGGAATATTTTTTTCCATTTTCAAAGCTTTGGTTATGTCCACATAGCTTCACAAAAACTTCCACAAAACTGAAGAGAAAAATACAAATTTTAAATCCTCTTTTCCATCACTGAACCATTTTTTTATTGCTCCAAAACAACCCAAATGCCGTAAAAGGGGTTATCCAGATTCAGCAAATAAATGTTATTGTTCACATGACGATGTTATACAAATTTACCAATTCGCTTTCTGTATTAATCCCTTACCACCATTTTTGGACTCCCTGTCGTGCAAACCCCATAACTTTTTTTATTTTTCCAGTCACAGAGCCAATTGAGGGCTTAATGTTTGCGGGAGAAATTGTTCTTTATAATGGTACCATTTATTATTCTGTACAATGTACTGGAAAGCTGGAAGAAAAAAAAAAAAAAAAAATCAGAATTGGGTGGAATTGGAGAAAAAATGCATTTGTGCGATTTTTTTTTTTACAGGCTTCATTTTTATGGCATTCACTGTGCAGCCAAAATGACAGATCACATCTATTCTGTGTTTCAGTACGATTCCGGGGATACTAAATCTATTTAGTTTTATTTATATATCTTAACCCCTTAAAAAAAGGGACACCTGTAATTTTTTTTATTTTTCTGTGTACGGGGACGCACAGGGCGTCAATTTTGGTAAGCCAGGTGTACTTTTTAGTTATACCATTTTGGGGAATGTCTATTGCTTTAATCACTTTTTTTTTTAAAGACGAAACTGAAAAAACGGCGGTTTCAGACTTTTGATTTTTTTTTTTCCCTGCTATGGTGTTCACCATACAGGAAAAACACTTATACAAGTTTGTAGACCAGGCATACCTAATGTGTGAGTTTCACAGTATTTACCTTTCATATGTATTGTAGGGAAAGGGGGCAATTTGGCATCCGTGGCTGCTGAGCGGCCGCCATATTTAAATACCCACCATCCACTGTAACAGTCAGGAAGGGATTAAACCTTAGAATTTTCTAGATCTCAGATTAGATATTGGGCCTTGCAAAAGAGGTTGTAAAAGAGCTTCCCTCCCAGTCCTATAAAAAGGCTCTGCGAGACTACTTTTGCATAATGTACTGCTTGGTGAGAGATCCTTCACTATGAAACATACCTCTGATACACTCGCAGACATTTTGACTGACATTGAGAAGGGGCACATAATTGGACAGAGAAGCAGAATGGCCATTTTGACAAAATGACTGCCATCTTGATCATTCTGACCTAGCTGGTGTTGAGAGCAATTAATACATGAAGGCACACATACTGAACAGTAGGGCTGTGCAATTAATCCAAAAATAACCGAAACGTTAATCCGGATAACCAACGTAATTTTGTGTACGCTGGTAATTTATTTCCAGTAGTTATATTATTTTTTGGATCAAACAATTCTAAACCAGAAGTATTACACTATGAGATCTGTTCAGACCCCAGAGCATAATTAGAAGAGGCCAATGGGAAATGTTACTTGCCTATCCTGGTTCCGGTCTTTATCTCCTTCCTGGCTCCTGGTCCCAAGCACAGGCCTCAGCAGTCTTTGACATCATCCACAAGGCCTGACGAGAACCCGGAACGGCACCAGAGTCTGAGGAGGGTTTTTTTTTTTTTTTTTTAAATTAAATGTTTGCTCGCCAGTTCGGATATGTCCAATCTAAACAAAACTGCCAGGTGAACCTCACAAGGTTCGCCCAACATATACTCCCACTTGAAAATGAGCGTGGCTTAAATCGTTATTAAATCGGAATTTAGATAAAATGACTAATTAATGAAATATCACTCCTATGAAACTCAACTATACAAATCCTTCAAGCCCAGTGTTAACCCCATCTACAGTAAAAAACTACAAGAATGGATATATGCCAGCTGGCAAATGAAAAATGAAATAAATGAGGGTGCTATCCCAACAAAAGACTTAAAGAAATCACAGAATTGTTGGGAAGGGGAAAATAAACATTAAATTTTTAAGAGGATAAAATTGGCTGGGGAAGGAGAAAAAAAAAAAAAAAAAAAAAAACACAACACACACAACACAAAACAAAAACACACCACACACACCATACTCACCAGTCCCCAGATGCTCTGGTGCCTCACAGCATGGTCCGGTCCTGCTGCTCCGCTGTCTTCTTTTGCTGTAAGTCCTCTCTGGCTGTGATGTCTCAGTGGCCTAAGGAAAGGGCACAGGACATCACAGGTAGTGACATCCCATGTCCTTAGCTGAGGCCCATGATTGGCCTCAGTCACGTGTGGCAGGGACTTCCACCAGAAGAAAACAGCTGCAGGACAGGACTGCATTGGGAGTCACCAGAGACAGATGGTTTTAAATTTTTTTCACCTGCCTCGGCCTCAAATAAAAAAAAAAAATAAATAAAAAAAAAAATAATATATATATATATATATATATATATATATATATATATATACATCCTGGAAACTACTTAGACTTTTCATAATAAATGTATTAAAAAGCTATAGGTCCATGTAGCAGCCACTAAAAGGGGACAACTAAAAATAAATAGTATATACAGTTCCTGATAGTGGAATGGAACTGCAGTGCTGTTACAGCCAAATCGAGCCAGCATGCTGTGGTAAAGCCACTTCAGGGCTGTGAATTTAATAAATCAGTAGTGTGGCTCATGCCTCAACATCCAGCATCTTTAATATAAACTGTGGATCAGTGATCTAATGGTCAGTGAGCCTACATCTACTCTTACTGGTACAGGCATATGTTCCCTAATTGATATAGATTCCCAGATACTAGGAAAGTAGTAGAAAACTTGGCATTCCCAATATACTCTCAATTTATCTAGAGGAACAGTGAACATTTTTAACTCCCAAGTGTTGCATTAATTTATTTTTCACACATGAATGTGCAACTGATGGTGAAAGGTGAAATGGCAAAATGTTATGCATTTTGGATTGGTGGTAGAGTAGACATGTGCAATTTACACGCGTGGACAAAATTGTTGAGACCCCTTGTTTAATGAAAGAAAAACCCACAATGGTCACAGTAATAACTTGAATCTGACAAAACTGGAATTTACCAAACTATATGTCGACAAGCCACAAAGCTTCTGGGAGAATGTCCTATGGACAGAGGAGACAAACATCAAAATTTTTGGCAAGGCACAGCAGCTCTATGTTCACAGACGGAAAAATGAAGCATATCTTGAAAAGAACACTGTCCATACTGTGGAACATGAGGAGCCTCTGTTATGTTCTGGCGCTGCTTTGCTGCATCTGGCACAGGCTGTCTTGAATCTGTGCAGGGTACAATGAAATCTCAAGACTATCAAGGGATTCTAGAGAGAAATGTGCTGCCCATTGTCAGAAAGCTTGGTCTCAGTCGCAGGTCACGGGTCTTGCAACAGGATAATGACCCAAAACACACAGCTAAAAACACCCAAGAATGGCTAAGAGGAAAACATTGGGACTATTCTGAAGTGGCCTTCTATGATCCCTGACCTAAATCCTATTGAGCATCTTTGGAAGGAGCTGAAACATGCCGTATAGAAAAGGCACCCTTCAAACCAGAGACAACTGGAGCAGTTTGCTCATGAGGAGTGGGCCAAAATACCTGTTGAGAGGTGCAGAAGTCTCATTGACAGTTACAGGAATCGTTTGATTGCAGTGATTGCATCAAAAGGTTGTGCAACAAAATATTAAGTTAAGGGTACCATCATTTCTGTCCAGGCCTGTTTCATGAGTTTTCTTTTTTTAAAAATTCGGTTGAGGCATGGTTGAAAAGCAACGTCTGACTTTCATTTGTTCATTTTCATAGAATTTTTAAATTATTACTACTTTTGTCAGATTCAAGTTATTTCTGTGACCATTGTGGGTTTTTCTTTCATTAAACAAGGGGTACCAACAATTTTGTCCACGTGTGTATATGTCTAGCTGTTTAAGAGGAATATTATTGATTATTATATCACCGGTCATGCAATATCAATTGTAATTTATTGTACCAGCATTATTAACTTGTGGAATGTTGTTTTCTTTCCCTTTATTTCAGGTGATATTTGCAGTTAGATTGTGGGAGCAGAATAATAGGGCTAGTATTGCATAGCACATACCTTACACACTACACACTTTTATGTCTGTAGTAGAGAGACTGTTTCACTCTCCGTACAGATTTATTTTTTAATTGTTTTTAATCTTGTACCCAATAAAGATTTATATAGGGTTTTGATATACTCTGGGTTGAGAGTCTTATTAAATGCCATGATTCTTTTTCCTGTTTACGGATACTATATAATTATCATGGTCAAGATGCACCCAGTTATATAAGTGGTGCCCACTGCTCATTTTATTTTTCAATTCCCAATATACTCCACACATCTTACATATTCATTTTTCACCATCCACTGTGCATTTACATCTGGGATACTAATGCTCACTACACCCCTTGATAAATTCTCTTTCAGGGGTGTAGTTTTCAAAATGGTGTCAATCCCTAGAGAATTCCGCTTTACTGCCACCTTAGTGGCTGTGCAAACACGACATGGCTTCCAAATACCAAACACCTAAATCTGCACTTCAAGGGCCACATAGCGCACTCTCACATTGGTACCCTGCTGTGTGCCCAAACTGAAGTTTTTGCCAACATGTAGAGCACTGTTGTACCCAGGAAAAGGTACTTAATGTCATATGTGGGTATAGTAGTATGATGTTGTACCGTGTTAGCCATTGAAAGTAGTGGAAGAGTGAAGAAATCAGGCGATATCTTTTAGAGGCTAACTGAGTATATTTATAAGTAAGCTTTCAGGAGTACTCGCTCCCTTCATCAGACATGGTGTGATACAAGAACTGAAAATTAACAGATTTTTATACACATGGTTTTCAAAGCATTTTAGAGTCCTTAAAAAAAATTGCAATCTAAGTAGAGAAGTTATTTACAACAGGTCAAAAAAACAGTCTGGAAACTTGTGGTGCGTGACGGAGGGATCAGTAATTCTTGCTGTTATCTGTTTGCTATCAGGAGGTGATTTGTGACCCTCACAGGTCACACATAGTGTGATTTGAAGCTGGCATGAATATTGAGTTCAGTTCATGGTTCAAACATAGTGTGACATGAAGCTGGCATGAATATTAAGTCCAAATTGCAGAGTTTGAAATTTTTGCATAAATTTGTACTCCATTTCTTTCCTTTTCTCCTGTGTCTTAAAATGTCCCATTAAAACCACAACCCGCAAATCTTCAATAGAGTGGTTTTCTCCTAGGAAATGTGCGGCCACTGGGAGAT
Source organism: Leptodactylus fallax (assembly GCA_947044405.1). NCBI lineage: Eukaryota > Metazoa > Chordata > Amphibia > Anura > Leptodactylidae > Leptodactylus > Leptodactylus fallax. The sequence goes on along the minus strand of CAMRHE010000217.1, from coordinate 954,491 downwards.
CGGTTCTGCTGTTATTAATGGTGGATCTGTGTGAGTTCATTCGTTGACTGAGTCTCTGCCCTGTTTCCCCCACATAGAGGCCTGTGGTGGGACATTGCACACACATTATGAGGTACACCACATTGGAAGACCTGCAGGAAAATGTCCCCCTAATTCTGTGCACCTGTTGTGACTGTGGGATAGGTACACTGTCAGTGGTGTGGATGTGCTTGCAGGTCATGCACCTTTTATGTAGGCAAGGTGAGGTGCCATTTTCAGTTGGGGCCTTCAGGGCACTCCGGACGATAATGCGCCTCAGGTTTGGTGGTTGTCGAAAGGAGAGGAGAGGGGGGACTGGAAATATACGTGGGTATAAACTGCTGATTGGACACACAGTCGGGCACAGAAGGGAAGGAGCGATATTTGGAGCACATATTTAGTCGGTTTGGTTTTCGGATGCCATGCCACTTTTCCAAAACTCCTGAAATGCCAGGAAAGCGGAATCAACTGACACGTTTTGGAAACTGCACCCCTCAAGCAATTTATCTAGAGCAGGGGTAGGCAACCTTTTTTGTTCGGCGTGCCGATGTTAATTAAAAAAATCAAAGATGAGGTACTCGGAGTGCCGGTCAATAATTGTAAGTCTGACGACCCCTAAACTAAAGTCCTATACCACAAAACATAACACAGAAGTGCTGCCACCAGATGTCCAGGAGCACCGTATGGCAGGATCCTCAGGACACACTATGTATCTGGATGCAGATATAGTCTTAGGCCACTGTAACTTTTACTTCAATGTAAAACTGCGTTCACATGGTGCATTTTTGCACAAAAAAAATTCCTGTGTTTTCTGTGCAAAAACACATCCTTAATGCAGAAAGCATACAGTTATACAGAATAACGGTATTATGTCCCATAGGGGCCCCTGCACACGGTATTATGTCCCATAGCTCTCTTCAGACCCCAGAGTATATTAAGTGCAGGGCCAAGAGAGGTGACAAACACAAAAAAAGCTATGATGTGATAACTTTTCCTGCGCTCCGCAGCCGCTGTGTTCTCTTCGGCGCTTCTGCCTGTAGTCAGCGACCGATGATTGGGTCTCTGAGGTCACGTCGCCCCCACAGACGTGACCCCTGAGGCCCTGTCAGCTGTCAGAAGCGCCGGCAGATCGCACAGCAGAGTGCAGGAAACAAGGTGAGTATCATTGTTTTTTATGTTTCATCACTTCTCCTAAGTCTCTGCTTATTATACTCAGGGGTCTGAAGAGACCCCACAGTATAATAGCAGTTTCGTTTCAGCCGTGTTTGGTCCAATCGAAACTGCTGGGTGAGGAATCCGCTGCCGTTCCAGGGAAATAAGCCTCGCATGCCGGTCTTGGCATGCCGAACCCTGATCTAGAGGAACAGTGAACATTTTTAACTCCCAAGTGTTGCATTAATTTATTTTCCACACATGAATGTGCAACTGATGGTGAAAGGTGAAAATGGCAATTTTTCCAGGAATACATCTTTTCAGTGTGTCATTTCAGCTTGCATCAAAGATGAACGCTCCAAAAGCTGTTGTGCCCAGGATATCTGCTTAACAGTTTTTGGAGTGTGTGTCTCTGCAAGCTGGGCTGGGCGCAACATTATTGGGCACTAAAATGGCACATCTCTGGAAAAATTACAATTTTTCAAATTTCAATATCAGTTGCGCATACATTTCTGGAAATTAAATTAATTCAACACTTAAGGATTAAAAATCCTCGCTATGCCGCTTGATAACTCCCTCGAGGGGTGTAGTTTCCAAAATGAGGTCATTTGTCTGCGGATTCCACTTTAACTGGCTATTCAGGTGCTCTGCAAAAATGGCATGACGTCCAAAAACCAAACTGTGCTCCAAAAACCAAAATAGTGCTCCTTCCGTTCTGTAACCGGCTGTGTGTGTCCAAACAGTACTTTATACCTAAACATGGCATTAAGTACGTTATCCTCGGTACAACAGTGTCATACATGTGGGCATAGACTGCTGCTGGTGTAATTTCCCTCATAAGCTCTAAATCTGGGGTATATGCTCGCACAGTTTATGCATTTGGTTTTTGGACATCGTCACATTTGCAGAGACCTATAATTGGTGCTCTGCAAATGTGACATGGCACCTGAAAACTATTCCAGCAAAATCTAAATGAGTATGACAGTAGCGTGTATAAAGCCAGAAGGGAAGGTACCACTGGTTAGAAATAGGTTGAAAAGGTGATTAGAGCAGGAATAAAGAACGGTGAAGTTGGAAATGAGGCAAGATTGGATTGGGTCGAGCAGTGGGTGAGGTGGGATTTTGAAATTAAGGTAGGGAGATTTTCATTGGTGACAGGTCCTGAGCTCTCTCCATACACCCCTTCACACACAATCACGTACATGTACGTGATTAGGGTTAAGGGGTTAATGTGTTTTTTTGGTTTTTTTTTTGGTCAATCTATTTAAAAATAAATAAAAATAAAAGCCATACTCCCAGATATTCCACAAATATTAGAATAGCTCTACCTGCTGCTAATACTCTTTACTTTATATATACAGTACAGACCAAAAGTTTGGACACACCTTCTCATTCCAAGAGTTTTCTGTATATTCATGACTATAAAAATTGCAGATTCCCACTGAAGGCATCAAAACTATGAACACATGTGGAATTATATACTTAACAAAAAAGTGTGAAACAACTGAAAATATGCCTTATATTCTAGGTTCTTCAAAGTAGCCACCTTTTGCTTTGATTACTGCTTTGCACACTCTTGGCATTCTCTTGATGAGCTTCAAGAGGTAGTCACCTGAAATGGTCTTCCAACAGTCTTGAAGGTGTTCCCAGAGATGCTTAGCACTTGTTGGCCCTTTTGCCTTCACTCTGAGGTCCAGCTCACCCCAAACCATCTCGATTGGGTTCAGGTCTGGTGACTGTGGAGGCCAGGTCATCTGGTGTAGCACCCCATCACTCTCCTTCTTGGTCAAATAGCCCTTACACAGTCTGGAGGTGTGTTTGGGGTCATTGTCCTGTTGAAAAATAAATGATTTTCCAACTAAACGCAAACCGGATGGAAAAGCATGCCGCTGCAAGATGCTGTGGTAACCATGCTGGTTCAGTATTCCTTCAATTTTGAATAAATCCCCAACAGTGTCACCAGCAAAGCACCCCCACACCATCACACCTCCTCCTCCATGCTTCACGGTGGGAACCAGGCATGTAGAGTCCATTCGTTCACCTTTTCTGCATCGCACAAAGACACGGTGGTTGGAACCAAAGATCTCAAATTTGGACTCATCAGACCAAAGCACAGATTTCAATAATAATAATAATAATAATAATAATAATAATAATAATAATAGTCCTTTAATAGTCCCACAATGGGGAAATTCAGTGTGTTACAGCAGCAAAGATAAGCAGATACAAATACAAATGCAACATGTACAGGAATGTTCCAAGGTAAGAGGCATTACTTTGATAGCCGACAGACAGATAGGAAGTAACGGGGGGGGGGGGGGATTTAACAGGCAGAGAGATATTTCAGTTCTCTGTGTGTAATGATCTCCGCTTAGGTCGGTGTTGGTGGTACAGCCTAACCGCGGTGGGGAGGAAAGACTTCCGATAGCGCTCCTTCTCACACCTAGGGTGGAGCAGTCGGTCACTGACAGTACTGCTCAGCGCGATCACAGTCTCATGCATGGGATGGGACTTCTTCTTCTGCATGGAGCTCACCATGGACAGTATCCTTCTGTCACCCACCACCTGCACTGGGTCCAGTGGGCTCCCCAGGACAGAGCTGGCCTTTCTAATCAGCTTGTCAAGTTTATTTCTGTCCCTGGTTGATATACTGCTCCCCCAGCAGGCCACTCCAAAGAAGATGACTGATGCCACTACCGAGTTGAAGAAAGTTCTAAGAAGTGCCCCCCGGATTCCAAAGGCTCTCAGTTTCCTAAGCAGGTAGAACCTGCTGTGGCCCTTCCTATACAGGGCCTCCATATGATCTGCCCAGTCCAGCTTATTATTAAGGAGCAAACCCCGGTACTTATAGGTGTTCACAATCTCGATGCCCGTCCCCAGGATGTCCACTGGTTTAGGAGGGCTTCTGCCTTTGCAGAAGTCCACCACCATCTCCTTGGTCTTCCCCGCGTTAATCTTCAGGTGGTTCCGGTGGCACCAGTCCACAAAATCCTGGTTCAGTTCTCTGTACTCCCTGTCATCATCATCTGTGATGAGACCCACAGGTCTAATGTCCATTCCTTGTGTTCTTTAGCCCAAACAAGTCTCTTCTGCTTGTTGCCTGTCCTTAGCAGTGGTTTCCTAGCAGATATTTTACCATGAAGGCCTGCTGCACACAGTCTCCGCTTAACAGTTGTTGTAGAGATGTGTCTGCTGCTAGAACTCTGTGTGGCATTGACCTGGTCTCTAATCTGAGCTGCTGTTAACCTGCGATTTCTGAGGCTGGTGACTCGGATGAACTTCTCCTCCGCAGCAGAGGTGACTCTTGGTCTTCCTTTCCTGGGGCGGTCCTCATGTGAGCCAGTTTCTTTGTAGCGCTTGATGGTTTTGGCCACTGCACTTGGGGACACTTTCAAAGTTTTCCCAATTTTTCAGACTGACTGACCTTCATTTCTTAAAGTAATGATGGCCACTCGTTTTTCTTTACTTAGCTGCTTTTTTCTTGCCATAATACAAATTCTAACACGCCATTCAGCAGGACTATCAGCTGTGTATCCACCTGACTTCTGAACAACACAACTGATGGTCCCAACCCCATTTATAAGGCAAGAAATCCCACTTATTAAACCTGACAGGGCACACCTGTGAAGTGAAAACCATTTCAGGTGACTACCTCTTGAAGCTCATCAAGAGAATTCCAAGAGTGTGCAAAGCAGTAATCAAAGCAAAAGGTGGCTACTTTGAAGAACCTAGAATATATAAGACATATTTTCAGTTGTTTCACACTTTTTTGTTAAGTATATAATTCCACATGTGTTAATTCATAGTTTTGATGCCTTCAGTGTGAATCTACAATTTTTATAGTCATGAAAATACAGAAAACTCTTGGAATGAGAAGGTGTGTCCAAACTTTTGGTCTGTACTGTGTATATATTTATATATATATATATATATATATATATATATATATATATGTTAGTAAAACATAGGAGATAGGTGGAAGAGAGACACAGCAGGATCAGACTATAGCTAAGGCCCCACGTGGCGAGCCATAGCCAAAAAGCGCTGTGGAAAAGACGGCCGCAGAAACGCATCGTCGATTCCACAGCGTTTTTTCACAGATAGTGCGCAGAAGAAAGCTCTTTCTGTCCCTATTATACCTAGGCAGAAAATGGTAGCGTTTCCATAGGTATAATTGAAATGCTGTGGAATTTTTTCTGCAATATGTAAATTGGGTTAGCCAGAATCCCATCTACTTTGCAGGTACTCTACAAACACTCTACATTCTGAACTTTTATAAGGTGTGGCAGGTCTAATGGTAGGTCTAAGACTCTGCTTGGGTCAGACTTTTAGGCCTATGTTGCGGAAACGCAGCTTTCTTTGTTGCAGATTTTGTTGTGGTTTTTTTGAGCCAAAGCCAGGATTGGCTTGAACAAAAGGTAGAACAGTATTAGTATTTCCTATATATTCCATTCGTTTTGTAGCCATTCTTGGCTTTGGAAAAAAAAAAAAAAAAAAAAATTATACTGCGTTTCCGTAACGTGGCGCTTTAGCTTTAGCCACAGGCATGAACTTTTCCTTTTCAGAAATTTGTTACAGAAATAGCTGTATACAAACCTGTATCAGGGTGACCTTGATTGTGAATGCAGGGAGAAGAAGTATAAGTACTTCCCATATATTTCCCATTCCATTCGTGTTTCCGCAGTGTGAGGCCTGGCTGAGGAACTTGCACCACCTTCACCAATTCCAACTCTTTATATTCTTCAATAGTTTATTTATTTTGCTTAATTATATAGCGCCATCATATTCCGCAGCGCTTTACAGACATTGACAGTCACTGTCCCATATAGGGCTCACAATCTACATTCCCTATCAGTATGTCTTTGGAGTGTGGGAGGAAACCCACGCAAACACGGGGAGAACATACAAACTCCTTGCAGATGTTGTCCTTGGCAGGATTCGAACGCAGGACTCCAGCGCTGCAAGGCTGCAGTGCTAACCACTGATCCACCGTGCTGCTGCTTCATGGATTTTTGTGCCATTTGAATTTTTTGTCTAGACCCCACGATTCCCAAGAAATCAGTGCAGTTAGTTTCAGCACAAAAATATGCTAAATATGCTCGCTACTGTCAATTCCAGCCCAGGTGGTGAAAGGTCCTCTTCAATAAATGGCTATAGAAGAAGTATAATATGGATGAATTCTAGCCTTCAGGTTTTAAGTCTTAAGTCAGGAAAAAAAAAAAAAAACAACATTCTACAGCCAGATTTGAAAAATCAGACGGGCTAATAGTGAATAGTATCTCCATTTTTTTTTTTTTTGTTTATTACAACCAAAAATAGTGGAATCACTTTTATTCTAATCTTTTTATTTTCTGATGTGTTAGTGAATTATTAATTTTAGTGGCTAGAGAAAATTGGACAATTTAGTACTTTTTTTTTCCTGACATCCACCGGAATAGTAGTAGGAGAGGCCACCACAGCTGCCAGCTATCTGAGGCAAACCCACCCCCCCCTCCCAAAATTCAAAAAACGGTGCGGTGGGATAAATAAATGTATGATAACCAAAATGTTTAAAAGCTTTTCTACAATGACTACAATATACTGAAGTGACTGATATACATAGAGAGATTGGAGATAGAATGTAATCAGGCAAATACACAAAAAAAATTTATTTTAGGAAGTGGAGAAGCTTTATCCTACATTACTATACAGCAGGGGTAAGCAACCTTTTTTGTTTGGCGTGCCGATTTTAATATAAAAAAAAAAAAAAAAAAAAAAAAAAAAAAACAAAGATGAGGTACTCGGAGTGCCAATCAATAATTGTAAGTCTGACGACCCCTAAACTAAAGTCCTATACCACAAATCATAACACAGAAGTGCTGCCACCAGATGCTTTAGGACACATGCGCTTACTGCTATTTCCTGGGACACTACTGTACTTTCTGATTAGAAGCAATGAAAGTCCATGTGCAGCCCCCAATTAGTGGCAAATGTATGTGTCCAGGAGCACCGTATGGCGGCATCCTTATGGTGGTAACACATTATGTATCTGGATGCAGATATAGTCTTAGGTCACTGGAACTTTTACTTCAATGTAAAACTGCGTTCACATGGTGCATTTTTGCACAAATAAAAAATGCCTGTGTTTTCTGTGCAAAAACACATCCTTAATGCAGAAAACACACAGTTATACAGAATAATGTCCCATAGTGACCCCTGCACAAGGTATTATATCCCATAACAGCCTCTGCACACAATATTATGTCACATAGTGGCCCCAGCACACGGTATTATGTCACATAGTGACACCAGCACACAGTATTACGTCACATAGTGACACCAGCACACGGTATTATGTCACATAGTGACACCAGTACACGGTATTAGGTCCCATAGCGGTCCCCGCACACGGTATCATGTTCCATAGCTCTCTTCAAACCCCCGAGTATAATAAGTGCAGGACCAAGAGAGGTGACAAACATAAAAAAACAATGTACTCACCATTCCACACTCCGCAGCCGCTCTGTTCTCCTCGGCGCCTCTGCCTGTAATCAGCGACCGCTGATTGGGGTCATGTCGCGTCATTATGCGTAATGACGCCGGACGTGACCCCTGAGACCCTGTCAGCTGTCAGAAGTGCCAGCAAATCGCACAGCCGCCGCGTAGTGCAGGGAGCAAGGTGAGTATCCTTGTTTTTTGTGTTTCATCACTTCTCCTAAGTCTCCGCTTATTATACTCGGGGGTCTGAAGAGACCCCACAGTATAATAATAGCAGTTTCGTTTCGGCCATGTTTGGGCCGATCGAAGCTTCTGGGTGAGGACTCGGGCTGCCGTGCCACGGAAATAAGCCTCGCGTGCCACTCTTGTGCATTTGCTATAGAAAAGTCATATATTCTTTGAGAACCAAGATGATAAGATATGCACTCTTCTTATAACATCAGACAGGGATGCTCGAAAATACTTGATCACCCAATTTGAAAATATTACTTCAGCACTTCAATTTCTTGACTAATTTGTATATAAATCTTTATTTAGACACATTTAAAAAAAAATCATCCACACAGCATCAGAAATATAGGTTAGTAGATTAGTAATTGAAACCGAACGTTTCGGTCCAACCATAGACCTTCGTCTGCGGGATTTTCTACAATAAGACAGTATGTAAATAAAAGTAAATAAAAATATATAAAAATATAAACAAAAAGGCAACATCATGGTTCAAGTCAATTTCAATACAAAATGGTGGACATATAAAGTATTTAAGGAGCAAGACAATCAAAAAGATCACATATATAGAAAGAATTTTTTTGAATATAGGAGTCAGTAAAGATATTAGTATCTATACACTACAGTTCAAAAGTTTTTTTTTTTTTTCAATGAAGATAACATTAAATGAATCTGTAATACACTCTATACATTGTTAATGTGGTAAATGACTATTCTAGCTGCAAACGTCTGGTTTTTAATACAATATCTACATAGGTGTACAGAGGCCCATTTCCAGCAACCATCACTCCAGTGTTCTAATGGTACATTGTGTTTGCTAACTGTGTAAGGCGGCTAATGGATGTTTAGAAAACCCTTGAAACCCCTTGTGCAAGTATGTTAGCACAGCTGAAAACAGTTTTGCTGGTTAGAGAAGCTATAAAACTGACCTTCCTTTGAGCTAGTTGAGAATCTGGAGCATTACATTTGTTACTTCGATTAGACTCTAAAAATGGCCAGAAAAAGAGAACTTTCATGTGAAACTCGACAGTCTATTCTTGTTCTTAGAAATGAAGACTATTCCATGTGAGAAATTGCCGAAAAACTGAAGATTTCCTACAACGGTGTGTACTACTCCCTTCAGAGGACAGCACAAACAGGCTCTAACCAGACTAGAAAGAGAAGTGGGAGGCCCCGCTGCACAACTGAGCAACAAGACAAGTACATTATAGTCTCTAGTTTGAGAAATCGACGCCTCACAGGTCCTCAACTGACTGCTTCATTAAATAGTACCCGCAAAACGCCAGTGTCAATGTCTACAGTGAAGAGGCGACTCAGGGATGCTGGCCTTCAGGGCAGAGTGGCCAAGAAAAAGCCATATCTGAGACTGCCTAATAAAAGGAAAAGTTTAATATGGGCTGTGAGGGTTAAAATATAATTTGTATTATATCCTATACACTGTACATACAGAGAGTGAAATAGTCTGTAGATAGCCTGCATAGTTTAGAGATAGGAAGCACAGACACTAAGTCTGGAACGGCACTCAAGAGGAGTTTTGCTGTTCTCAGGAAAGATAAGGGAATGTTATGAGAAACTGTGTAAATCTGCCTAGTAGCGGAACCGGAAGGACCAAATATGTACATTAGTCACATGACTATTGTGTAACCAGCTTGCCTTTAAAACCTGTATGAACTATGCAATAAATGAAATCATTCTTACTAGATACCTGGGTGTCTGTACATTTGTTTCCCGAGCTCGTTACCTGTTCTTTACTTAATTAGGATTACGGTGACATCCATCCCGGGGGGGGACTTAACCCCTGACAGAAATTGGCGCCCAATGTGGGGCGACGAGATCGTCTGATGTGCAGCCGATAGAGTGCAGACCCACTCACCGATCGACTTGAGGACGGGACCAGAAGACCTCAGATAGATGAAAAACAGTACTGTAGGTAAGCCGCACATTTCTCCGGAGAAAACCACTCTATTGAAGATTTGCGGGTTGTGGTTTTAATGGGACATTTTAAGACACAGGAGAAAAGGAAAGAAATGGAGTACAAATTTATGCAAAAATTTCAAACTCTGCAATTTGGACTTAATATTCATGCCAGCTTCATGTCACACTATGTTTGAACCATGAACTGAACTCAATATTCATGCCAGCTTCAAATCACACTATGTATGACCTGTGAGGGTCACAAATCACCTCCTGATAGCAAACAGATAACAGCAAGAATTACTGATCCCTCCGTCACGCACCACAAGTTTCCAGACTGTTTTTTTGACCTGTTGTAAATAACTTCTCTACTTAGATTGCAATTTTTTTAAGGACTCTAAAATGCTTTGAAAACCATGTGTATAAAAATCTGTTAATTTTCAGTTCTTGTATCACACCATGTCTGATGAAGGGAGCGAGTACTCCTGAAAGCTTACTTATAAATATACTCAGTTAGCCTCTAAAAGGTATCGCCTGATTTCTTCACTCTTCCACTACTTTCAATGGCTAACACGGTACAACATTATACTACTATCAACTTGAAAGATACCACAATGTACCGCAAAAGAATGGAACTGAAAAACCGGCTTAAGAAACTTGCACAACTCAACAGTGACATCTTCTTCTTAACAAAATGCAAAAAGGAGAGGCTCATCCCAAAAGGCTTCAATTTACGTAACCCAACCCGGAACACCTACAACAGCCGATATGCAGAACAACTATGTATTCGGACATCTGAAAGGCTGCGGAACAATATGATAAAAATTTCCTATAACAAAAAAAGAACACAGGAGGAGATACAGGCCCTGAAATCATCATTGGCTAATGACACAGAGGAAATGAAGGCCAAACTCCACACATACTACTGGAAACTTCAGGATATGCTTATTAACAACAAAAAGAAAAAGCTCCACAGACTGAGACAAAAAGGCCTCATTACTACAACCGCAAGTACTAGCCCAGCTCAGCAAAGCTGTGTTGTGAATCTTCCCTCTTATGAGCCAATCAAACACGAAATGTCAGTTCTCTCCAAAGGTCTCTCCTTCTGCCCCTCGGCACACACTGACCATATCCAACTCTGCAATGATATGGAGGAGTTTTTCAGAAAAATGAGATTAAGGGAATATTTTTATGACAAAGACCCTCCATACAGCAGCGACTCTGAGATGGAACAGCCCATAAGGAATCCTACCAAAAAATCTACCTGGACCCCACGCCATGGAGCTAATGCAGCACTGGATAAATATATTGACTGTTTCAGAAGCAAAGTAAAATCAGAAATCCTGGAGAAACAAAAGAAACAGATGCATAACCTAACCCTGCAGGAACAGAAGGCTATTACATCACTGAAAGAAAATCAGGATATAATAATAAAACCAGCTAACAAAGGGGGCGCAATAGTCATAATGAACACCTCAGACTATATCCAGGAAGCAAACAGGCAACTGTCAAATCCCATCCATTACTCCAAACTTGGAAGTGATCCCACAGAGGCCTATATGAAAGAACTAAAGAGTATGATCAAGGAGTTTCCAGTCCAGATCCAGAATCAGGTAAAAGGACTTATCCCACAAGATCCCAGGCCGGGCTGCTTCTATATGCTCCCAAAGATACACAAAGATGGCAACCCTGGGAGGCCTATCATTTCTGGCATTGGGACACTGACAGAAAACATCTCAGGTTGGGTGGAAAATCTCCTAAAACCCCTTGTCAGGGATACTCCAAGCTATATCCAGGACACCACTGACCTTCTTAACAAACTGAATGCCCTGGGCCCTCTACCTGAGGGTACCATTTTGGCCACCATGGATGTGGAATCCCTGTATACCAACATTCCCCACAAGGATGGAGTTGCAGCATGTCGGGTACACCTGGCAAAACAAAACCTCCCAACAGAACCAGTAACGCAGCTCATACAATTCATCCTTAGCCACAACCATTTTACCTTTGGAGAGGATCTATATCTACAGCAAATGGGAACTTCAATGGGGACCAGATGTGCACCCCAATATGCAAATCTCTTTATGGCAGAAATGGAAGGAACATATTTATCAACATGCACCACCAAACCTATGATTTAACTTCGTTATATCGATGATATCCTTGTCATCTGGACTGCAGGTGAGGAGGCCTTACTTCAATTCCATAATGACTTCAATGACTTTCACCCGACCATCAACCTTAAACTTAGCTATTCAGGGAGTGAAATTCACTTTCTGGATACCACAATATACATTAAAGACCACCGGCTACTCACATCAATATACCACAAACCCACAGACAGAACGGCCTACCTGAGAAACGACAGCTTCCACCCCAAGCACACAAGACAATCTATAATCTACAGCCAGGCTATACGATACAATCGTATTTGCTCCGACAAAACAGACCTGGACAAGCACCTCCTGGATCTGAGGATGAAATTTCTCAGATTGGGATACAAACCAAAAGTGACAGACAACCAATTAAACAAAGCAGCAGCCATTAACAGAGACAGGCTGCTCACATATAGAGAGACCCAGAAAGAAGCCCGAGTGCCCCTAGTTGTCACCTACAACCCACAGCTGGAGATCCTACGAAGGATTGCCAAGGAGCTCCAACCTGTACTACATAGGGACAACAGACTCAAGGACATATTTCCAGTCCCCCCTCTCCTCTCCTTTCGACAACCACCAAACCTGAGGCGCATTATCGTCCGGAGTGCCCTGAAGGCCCCAACTGAAAATGGCACCTCACCTTGCCTACACAAAAGGTGCATGACCTGCAAGCACATCCACACCGCTGACAGTGTACCTATCCCACAGTCACAACAGGTGCACAGAATTAGGGGGACATTTTCCTGCAGGTCTTCCAATGTGGTGTACCTCATAATGTGTGTGCAATGTCCCACCACAGGCCTCTATGTGGGGGAAACAGGGCAGAGACTCAGTCAACGAATGAACTCACACAGATCCACCATTAATAACAGCAGAACCGATCTCCCAGTGGCCGCACATTTCCTAGGAGAAAACCACTCTATTGAAGATTTGCGGGTTGTGGTTTTAATGGGACATTTTAAGACACAGGAGAAAAGGAAAGAAATGGAGTACAAATTTATGCAAAAATTTCAAACTCTGCAATTTGGACTTAATATTCATGCCAGCTTCATGTCACACTATGTTTGAACCATGAACTGAACTCAATATTCATGCCAGCTTCAAATCACACTATGTATGACCTGTGAGGGTCACAAATCACCTCCTGATAGCAAACAGATAACAGCAAGAATTACTGATCCCTCTGTCACGCACCACAAGTTTCCAGACTGTTTTTTTGACCTGTTGTAAATAACTTCTCTACTTAGATTGCAATTTTTTTTAAGGACTCTAAAATGCTTTGAAAACCATGTGTATAAAAATCTGTTAATTTTCAGTTCTTGTATCACACCATGTCTGATGAAGGGAGCGAGTACTCCTGAAAGCTTACTTTATAAATATACTCAGTTAGCCTCTAAAAGGTATCGCCTGATTTCTTCACTCTTCCACTATATGACATCTCGACGCCAATTAAATAGTACTGAAGAACCTGAAAAAGGGTCATGTCACCTGTACATGATGTAGAAGTTGTTTTCTTTGCTTTCTGTCTTACCCTCCTGCTGATTTTTGTATCTTACCTGTGTTATAAGATTATAAGATATATAAGGCTGTAAGGAACGGGGAAGAGAGTTTTCTGTTTTAAACCCCTAGAGTTGCGGACAAGGTTCGGAACTAAGAAGCACTGAGTGATTGAAAAGTCCTTGTTTTGGAACACTAGCCTCCAGCCGTGCCTGGACGGTCAAGGTCGAATGGGACCTGAGTAGTAGCAAGAAGGACTTAGTAGAATCCACGCAAAGTGCGTGCAATAATTCAGGAGTGTTTTGGTAAGGGGACACAGACAGAAAGTTGAGTCTGTGGAAGCCAATTATGCATTGCCCTGAGCACTACTCCAGAACGTGCACAAATAGTTCAAAGAAAACAGAAGTGTCTGTTTGGGAGTTCTCACTAAGTAGTCATAAGTGACCCTCTATTGTCTCAAGGTAGCCCTAGAGGAGTGAGAGACTCACGGCTGATTAGCGACCAGCCAAGATGGGGAAGGGACCCTCTAAGATATGGTACACCCCATTTGAACTAATAGAAATAGGGATAGGGAAAGAAGTAGCCGCACAGGTAAAAACAAAAAAACAATCCTAAAAAGAGCAGGAGTACACAAGTCTGGGTTGATAGACAGTAAATTTTGGGATCAGTGGAGATTAGACCATGCAGGATTAATTCAAGACAATAAATTGCAAAGAGGCATATATGCCCTGATTGAAGGAAGCAATAGAATAGAAATAAGGGGAAGATAGGACTCGCTTCAGCCCCCCCCCCCCCCCGCCTTATAATCCGGAGGGATGGACCTGTCCTACATGTGATACACATTGTACTTTACTTTTCCATTTAACCTTAGGCTAACACTTTTATCAGAATATTTTCCCTTTGGGCATAAATAGTCATCATACCCAGGCTGCGGACCCCGGAGGCCCAGAGCCAAGTTTCACTTTGTGATAATTGACATTTAGTATTATTGGGTAACACAGTATCATGTTTAGCTTGTGATTTTCTGCGTGTCCATCACATCAGATACAGCGTCCTTGGAGTTACTTGGCAGTCAATTAATGTTTTGGTTATTCCCTGCAGAACATCTGCAGAGCGCTACAACAGAATACAGGAATACAATTCAAGCAAAAAGCAGTTAATACTGCCACCAAAATTACATATTACTATTTTTGTACAATTTTCAAATATTTTCCAATCCCCACCTTTTGTCATTACCACAGGTGTTCAAAACCCCCGAGTTGTACTTCAGGTTACCTTAAGGGCAAACTGCCAGACTTTAGAATTTTCTTCACTGGATTCCAACCAAAAGTTGAACCCCTGTGGAACATCACAATATCCTAGTTTTCTTCTTTTTTAAGGGGACATTTCCTGAAAGCGGATTTAATTTTACAAAAAGCATAAAAGTTGAATCCTGGCATTGATATAAACAGAATGAATACTACAAATACAGGTTGACTATATATATATATATATATATATATATATATATATATATATATACATAATCCCAATAAACATCATACCGATGGTGTACAGTTTTTCTCTTTGCACTATATCAGATTCTCTGAGTGTTTTGTTTGCATTTACATTTAGGGGAAAACAGTACACTTGGACAGTACTACCATAAGGGGCGCAAAACAGTCCTAACCAATTTACGAGATGTCTTACACTAATCATGAGTACTTGGTATCCACCACATGATGATGTTGTTTTGTTACAATATGTTGATGACCTTCTTTGTGCTCCAGACAAATCAACTTGTGAAGCAGCGACCATCAGCCTGTTGTGTTTCCTCTGCCAGAACGGCTGCAAGGCCAGCAAGGATAAGTTGCAATTTTGCAAACAAAAAGTGTTATTTCTGGGACACTGTCTTGGCCAGGGCACCAAGCACCTGTCAGATGAGAGGACCAAGGTGGTGAGAGACCTGCAGGTGCCGACCTCTCATGCTCAGCTACGCAACTTTTTGGGATTGGTATCCTACTGTAGGCCATGGATCAGATCTGCATCTCTGACCATGCAACCTCTGTATGATTGCCTTTCCTCAAAACCATTCAGCCTTACATCTGAGGCCTTGGATGCGTTTTACCAGCTGAAGTTGCAGATAGTCAGTGCTCCGGCCTTAGGTCTACCTGACTATCAGAAACCTTTTCAGCTCTACGTGACTGAGATGATGGGACACGCAACTGCAGTTCTCACACAACAACATGGGGATAAGAAACGCCCTGTGGCCTATTACAGCTCACGGTTAGATGCTGTAGCCAGGGGGATACCCTCCTGTGTGCGGGTTGTCCTCTCAGTACAAGCGTTGCTTGATAAGAGCTCAGACATTGTCCTAGATCATTTATTGGTTGTGTATACACCTCATGACATCCATGCAATCCTCACACAAGAAGACAGACGTCACCTTTCTTTGGCACGGCAGAGCAAAATGGAATTTGCCCTGCAGTCCTCCTCAAAAATCTCATTTCAACGCTGTTTAACTTTGAATCCTGCAACTCTTCTTCCTGTAGGAGTTCATGATTCAAAGGGGGAGTGGAGGATGAGATATTCTTAAACTCCCTCTCAGAAGAAGAACTGTTTGACAGCCAGCATGAACATGATTGTGTGGCTCTTATGTCACAGGAAACAGTGGGATTTGACCATGTCACGGATGTGCCATTACAAAATCCTGATTATGAGATGTTTGTGTACGGCTCAAGGTATCTGACAGATGAAGGCAAATTTGTTACAGGGTATGCTGTAGTCACTGAACATGACATCATAGTCCAAGAAGCCCTTCCACCACACATGTCAGCCCAAGAAGCTGAGCTCAAAGCCCTTATGGAGGCTTGTAAGATAGCCAAAGGTAGAACAGCCAACATATACACTGACTCCAGGTATGCTTTTGGCATTGCACATGATTATGGTCCGATATGGAGGTCAAGGAACTTCCTAACGGCCCAGGGCAAGCCAATTAAGAATGGAGATGTGGTAAGTCGACTGATGGAGGCCATACTGCTCCCAAAGCAGTTGGCAATTGTAAAAGTCAGAGCTCACGCAAAAGGAAGGGACCCTGAAAACCGTGGAAATGAGAGAGCTGACATAGCAGCCAAGGCAGCAGCACTACTGGCAAGAAGGGGTCCCAACCAGGTGAGCAAAATGGACATTGACCTAGCAGACCCTAAAGGGCTGTACTCAAAGGTTACCAGTGTGGAAACAGAAAGATGGAAGAAAGCAGGTGCTACAGAAGATGATGGTGTGTGGAAAATGGGGGATCGATTATGTCTGCCCGCAGCAGTCTACCCCCAGATGGCCGGCTTGGCCCACGGTAAGGTGCATGCCTCTCGAAATGCCATGGAGTCATTAGTGGGTAAACTGTGATTCGCCCCAGGTTTTGGAAGGGCTGCTAGCAATCACGTAAAAGCATGTCACATATGTGTTCTACACAACCCAGGACAAGTAGTTAAAACCCCAGCGAAATGCACACCAAAATCCCTGTACCCATTTCAGAGGATACAAATAGATTACATACAGTTGCCCAAGTCTGGAGGATACGAGTATGTATTGGTCTGTGTGGATTTGTTTTCAGGATGGCCTGAGGCCTACCCTGTAGGCAAAGCAACTGCACAAGTAACTGCCAAGAAACTGATGTCTGAGCTTGTGTGTAGGTTTGGAGTGCCCGAGGTGATTGAGTCAGACAGAGGTACACATTTCACAGGTGCAATAATGAAGGAAGTCATGTCAGCCTTGGGGGTGGAGCAAGCTTTCCATACACCCTATCACCCGCAAAGTTCTGGAAAGGTTGAAAGACTAAATGGTACTCTTAAGCTAAAAATTCAAAGGCGATAGCAGAAACAGGAAAGCCTTGGCCTGAGTGTCTATCTCTAGCTCTTTACTCAGTAAGAACCACCCCTAACAGGAAGACAGGATTATCACCATTCGAAATATTGTTTAGAAGCGCACCTAAAACAGGATTGTACTTCCCTCAGACTTTACAGCTTAACTATGACAGTATTGCTAGCTATGTACAAAATCTATGCCAAAAATTAAAAGTAACACACAATCAAGTGTTTTCTTCTATTCCAGACCCTTCCGATCTTACAGGTGCCCATAATCTGCAGCCTGGAGATTGGGTAGTTATAAAGAGACATCAAAGGAAAACCCTTGAACCTAGGTTTGATGGTCCATTTCAAGTTCTATTGACAACTGCCACTTTAGTGAAACTTGAAGGGAAACCCGCCTGGATACACGCTTCACATTGCAAGAAAGTTGAAGCGCCTCCAGAATGAGGATTCTTTGGCTCTTCCTTTTAAGCACAGTAACTGTTGAACTTTTTGCTTTTACTTGGACTCCAGGCGTGCAGTTGAAGGAGCTCTCATTTTGGCTATGGGGATGGAAGCAAGATGTTAAAAACAGGACCCAAGACTCCTTCGTGTGTAAATATGAGTACTAATGCAGGGAAAATGAGAATAACATTCAATTTAACCATGACACATTTACCTGATTTTAGAAACTGTATCAGGAGAAAAAGAGAATGGTATGATACTCTTTCAGGAGGGGCGGGTACAGGTGTGGGAATATTAAATGGGATACAAATAGAGGATATGTTAAATCAGTGGAAAAGGACGGGAGATGCAATATCTGGCTCCATAAAAATTGACAGCAGACTGGTTACCCACCCTAGTGCATCTACAAAAAAGGACAGTTAACACTTACAGACAATTTAGATGTAATATTTAATGCTAGTATATTGACACAGATGAATACGATGACAAAAGTGAATACATTCATAAATTTCACTGCCTGTTCCTTAAAAGGCATAGTAGCTCAGATGGAAGTAAATACAGCCGTTACTAAATTAATGACAGGTAATATTCAAATTTGGAAGGAAATGTTCCCCATTTTGAAAACCAAAGGGTGGTGGTTCCAGCCACAGGTAAAAGATATTTGGTGTCAACCAAGTAAGTGGTGTACAGGAATTGTCGACGCATATAGAATACAAAAAGCCATGAAAGTATGTAAGTTTGTAGTTATGCCAATATTAGTTCATGGTGCACAGACTGAGTTCTGGACTCCTAGAATAAAAGGGACCCATATAGACAATAAAAATAAAACACATGATTTGACTCTATGTGATCTGACAGAACAAGGAAGTGTGTGTGGACAGGGAACCCAGGTATATGAGCCCTGTCTGTTAGAACATGAGGATAATATATGTGACTTAATTAGAACACCTACAGCGGTAGGGAATATGTTTGTGGAAATGGGTCCACAATATGTTTGTATAGTAACAAATAATTCAGAAACCATGAGACCGCTGGGATATAATGCCCCATTTTTAGGATGCTTGAAAAATGTGTCTAAACTAGTATGGAACAACAAAACATATATGTTTAACCCAGAAGTGATATTATACATATCTAAAGAAGTACATGAGCAGGTGTACAATATCAAGGATTATGAAACTGATTTAAATCCTTTAAAAAGGTTATTGGACATGTCAGGGTTAGTGAAAAATCATATCAATAAGTTTAATCATACCTTACAAGATAGTCAGATAAGAGCAGTAATCACAAGAGGTAATCTTAAAAATATAGCTTCACAGATACAAGATTTGACTGCTCACCATTGGTACGATATATTCAAAGGATATTCACCAACGATGGTAAAAATTACTAATTAGTTATTTAACCCCTGATAGTAATAATGATATTATTTGCGTTGTTGTCATTATTCAATCTATATGTATTCTGTTCCATGAGAAGGAAATGGAACACAGTAAATCAATATGTAAGATAGGATGTTATTTTTAACCTCTTCAATGGAGAATCCATCAAAGATGGCACACAGTGTGAAGGTATTCATTGAATTTGATTAAAAATAAAGTCCTAAAATGGGGGAATTGTGAGGGTTAAAATATAATTTGTATTATATCCTATACACTGTATATACAGAGAGTGAAATAGTCTGCAGATAGCTTGCATAGTTTAGAGATAGGAAGCACAGACACTAAGTCTGGGACGGCACTCAAGAGGAGTTTTGCTGTTCTCAGGAAAGATAAGGGAATGTTATGAGAAACTGTGTAAATCTGCCTAGTAGCGGAACCGGAAGGACCAAATATGTACATTAGTCACATGACTATTGTGTAACCAGCTTGCCTTTAAAACCTGTATGAACTATGCAATAAATGAAATCATTCTTACTAGATACCTGGGTGTCTGTACGTTTGTTTCCCGAGCTCGTTACCTGTTCTTTACTTAATTAGGATTACGGTGACATCTATCCCGGGGGGGACTTAACCCCTGACAGGGCAAAAGAACACAGACATTGGACAGAGGAAGATTGGAAAAAAGGGTTATGGACAGACGAATCGAAGTTTGAGGTGTTTGGATCATACAGAAGAACATTTGTGAGACGCAGAACAACTGAAAAGATGCTGGAAGAGTGCCTGATGCCATCTATCAAGCATGGTGGAGGTAATGTGATGGTCTGGGGTTGCTTTGGTACTGGCAAAGTGGGAGATTTGTACAAGGTAAAAGGGATTTTGAATAAGGAAGGCTATCACTCCATTTTGCAACGCCATGTCATACCCTGTGGACAGTGCTTGATTGGAGCCAATTTCATCCTACAACAGGACAATGACCCAAAGCACACCTCCAAATTATGCAAGAACTACTATTTAGGGAAGAAGCAGGCAGCTGGTATCTGTAATGGAGTGGCCAGCGCAGTCACCAGATCTCAACCCCATTGAGCTGTTGTGGGAGCAGCTTGACCGTATGGTACGCAAAAAGTGCCCATCAAGCCAATCCAACTTGAGGGAGGGGCTTCTGGAAGCATGGGGTGAAATTTCTCCAGATTACCTCAGCAAATTAACAGCTAGAATGCCAAAGGTCTGCAATGCTGTAATTGCAGCAAATGGAGCATTCTTTGATGAAAGCAAAGTTTGAAGGAGAAAATTATTATTTCAAATAAAAATCATTATTTCTAACCTTGTCAATGTCTTGACTATATTTTCTATTCATTTTGCAACTCATTTGATAAATAAAAGTGTGCGTTTTCATGGAAAACGCAAAATTATCTGGGTGACCCCAAACGTTTGAACGGTAGTGTATATATAAAACTCAAAATCTGTAGTAGCGCATGTTACATCTCGCTAACGTCCCCCAGTCATGAGATTGGGGCCCCCGAAGTTAGGCCCTATACATATAATGGGGAAATGTGAAGGTGAAAGTCACAGTGCTGAGGGGAAAACAACAGTTGTGACTGACAGGGACGGATTATAGCGACGGAGCCAAAGAGAACGTTGCTAAAGGAGCCGCACCACCACACACACACACCACAAACATCACACAGACAACACACATACACCAACCCACAAGCACAACACCACACAAATACCGCATGCACACCCCCCCCACACACACACACACGAACGCAAGGACCAGACACGCACGCAAACACACTGAGATGGATGCACCTTATGCACACAGACGAACAGAACACATGTGTACTCACACACACCTACCGCACGCATGGACACTTGCACTGTGCACGCACAAACACATGGATCACATGTGCACACACACGCATACATATACACGGACCACACACGTGCATGCACACATGCATACATACACATGGATCACACGCGTGTGCGCGCACACACAGACAAAACACGTCTGGTATCCTTAAAGGCTGCTTGCACACTACAGTATTTTTCACGGGCCTCCGGGCCATGGATTTGGCAGTTCCATAGACTTCTTTGTGCACAAAGCTGTGAATTTTGCAGGCTCCATAGAATGTTTATGGAGCTGTAGAATCCACGGCCTGGAGACCCGTGAAAAATACTGTAGTGTGCAAGCAGCCTTACTGAGCAGCAATATTGGTCAGGCGAAAACTGCCTCATAGTAAGATTGTCATTATTGCTTACTATACAGGGAGCTTTCATCACTGAAGCTGCTGAGGTAAAGTGAAAGCTGAGCTCTGATTGGTTGCTATGGGCAACTACACAAGTCTGCCTGTGAGGCGGTTTTCATTACTGAGATGTGAGCTCCTTCAGGTCATAGTAATACTGTGTGAGGGCTGCTCTGTATTTAATATTCATCCTACTACATCTCTTATCAGTGTCAGGTAAAGACTAAAGGGACAAGTTCATTGGACAAGTTCATCCAAAAGCTAAGAACGCAAAATTGTGTCAAAGAGCTGAGACAAGTGAACAACGTGACTCGCGGCTTGAAAAAAAAAACGGATGAGACAGGCTAACTATAAGGCAGCTGAGACATCAGAGAAACGGGAATGTCGTCTTCACAAGAATCGGATAAGGCATGCTGAAGGAATATGGAAACATCTGAACAAAAGGATGAACGTTCTGAAAATGACCGCATACGACATATGCAACGTGTGCCAAGATGTAGGCAGGCTGATTTGTGTTTGGAAGCATTTCACTACAACCCAATTCAAGACTATAGGTCACATCAGAAAGTCATAATTGGCAAAATGGACATAATATGCATAAACATTGTCAAGCAAAGAAGTTTAACTTGGAATCGCCTGGTATGTGCTGCTCAAATGGCAAAGTCAGTTTGCCACCTTTAGATCTACCTCCTGAACCACTTCTTTCATACATGTGAGGAACAACTCCCGAGTCAAAGCATTTTCTGCAAAATATTAGGATATACAATTCATCTTTCCTTTGGTACGACCGCTGGACTCCAGCAAGCAGGATTTATGCCAACTTTTAAAGTCTAGGGCCAAATATATCACAAAATCGGTTCAATGCTTCCTGTAGCAAATGAAGATCCAAAGTTTTTACAAATTTATTTTTTGGGAGACGAACAAATGCAAGCTGATAGACGTTGTGAAGCTATACTTGAGACAAAGAGATTGTGCTGATGGAAAAATCTTTGCAAATTCAACACAATCAGTTAGTAAACCTTTTCAAAACAGCCTTAGAAAGAATGCCACGTGATGAATATCAAGTTGTAATAAGAGCAGACAAGACACCGTTTGGTGAGCATGAAAGGCCATTTAATTCTCCCACTGTTAACGAAGTAGCTATTGTACAGGTTAGACAGGGCTTTCAAAGCCAAGATATAATTATTCAGCGACGAAGCGACAATCTTCAACGTATTGCAGAAACACATAGATCATATGATGCTCTGCAATATCCGATAATATTCTGGAATGGTCAAGATAGCTATCACTTTAATCTAACACATACTGATCCAGGACTACTAGGCCAACCAATAAAAAAAATATCAGCTATGGACTTGTATGCCTACCAAATAATGATCAGACATGGGTCTTCTAACCACATTTTACAATGTAGGCAACTTTTTCATCAATTTATAGTTGATATGTATGCCAAGGTGGAAAGTGAGCGTCTTTTGTACATACGATTGAATCAACAAAAACTAAGAGTGGATGAATACATTCATTTAAGGGATGCTGCTGCTAATGATGGCAACGTGGCTGACATTGGGCGTATGTTTATTTTACCGGCTACATTTACTGAAAGTCCCAGACATATGCATGAGTATGCTCAGGACGACATGCCATATGTTCGGATATATGGTCGTCCTGATTTGTTTATTACAGTTACATGTAATCCAACTTGGCCAGACATAAAGGAAGAGCTTATGAATGGTCAGGGCACCTCTGATCGACATGATTTAATAGCAAGGGTTTTTAAACAAAAACTGAACAAGCTCATGGACATAATTACAAAGTGTTACATTTTTGGTCAAAGTCAGTGTTGGATGTATTCAATTGAGTGGCAAAAAAGAGGTTTTCCACATGCTCATTTACTGATGTGGCTAAAGGATAAGATACGCCCTGATCCCTGAAACCCCCTGACAGGCATTCTTCCATGAGGGGTCAGAGGGTTTTATGGACAGGCTGGCAGCATGGCAGATGCATAAGCAAAGTGAAGGAGACAAGCAACATGTGCAAAAGATGTAAATGCTTTATCAACAGCATCATGCAGGGAAAACCACATGCAGTTTTGAACAATGTATGCTTTTTTTGTGGGGTTTAAACAAGCATGTGTGGGTTTCAAAAATGCATGTATTTTTTTAAAAACGCATTTGGGTTTTGGATAAACACACTTAGTTTTAAGCAATAATGCACCATGTGAACACAGCCTTAGTAAAAAGTGTTCTAGCATGGGGCTAGATTGTGCTTTACGTAGCGTAAACGCTGTAGTTTGTAAACGGCGTTTTACAGTCCCTGCAATCCCTAGAGAATATCATCCACACATAGAAAAATACGCGCAGTGGAAATGCTGCAATTTTCAAAACTGTAGCATGTCAATTATACCTGTATCATGTTGGAACGTCCAAGTACGTCCCATGCGCAGCTTCCTGGCTGAGGAGTGCAAATTTGCCGATAACGTGCTGCATTCATGTTTCCTTCAACTTTGACCAAGTTTCCTGTGTTCCTGTGCCTTTGAAGCTCACACATCCCCACATCATCAGTGATCCACCTCCGTGCTTTACAGTAGGAATGGTGTTCCTTTCATCATAGGCCTTGTTGACACCTCTCCAAATGTAACGTTTATCGTTGTGGCCAAAAAAGTGCGATTTTTGTCTCATCACTCCAAATTACCTTGTTCCAGAAGTTTTGAGGCTGGTCTCTGTGCTGTTTGGTGTATTGAAGGCGAGATTCTTTGTGGCATTTGCGCAGTAATGGCTTTGTTCTGGCAACTCGACCATGCAGCCCATTTTTCTTCAAGTGCCTCCTTATTGTGCATCTTGAAACAGCCACACCGATAGTTTTCAAAGAGTCCTGATGTTATGTGTGGGTTTTTCTTTGCATCCCGAACAATTTTCCGGGCAGTTGTGGCCGAAATTTTGGTTGGTCTACCTGACCGTGGCTTGGTTTCTTGGCATGTTATCCGGCCAAAATCAACAGGGTATCTAAACTTTTGAACAGGGTCATTTTGATGTTTTTGGTTGTCATTATGATTTAAAAAGAGAAAACACAGAAGTTTGACAATAAATGGCTTCAACCTATCACTAACCATGAGTGGAGAAAGTTTGTGTGTTATTCATATTCGCTGAAAAAAGGCCAAAAAAAAAAAAAAAATCTGCCAGGGTATGTAAACTTTTTAGCACAACTGCATTATATATATATATATATATATATATATATATATATATATATATACACACATACATACATACATACATATACACACACACACACACACACCTTGAACATCATAACTAAACAGAAATCCAACTTCATAATCACTTTCAATTCTAGTCATAAAAAAAAATACGTTCCATTATAACCCGACACTGGAAGATCCTCCTAAGCGATTGCCACCTACTAAAACATCTTCCAGAAAAGCTTCCGCAGGTCCACCGCACTGGAAAATTTACTAGCTCCCAGTCAACTCCACACAAAAGGAAACAAATCTGACATCACTTTAGCAGCCATAAAAGGAGCCTTTAAATGTGGGCACCCAAGGTTTGCTTGTTGCCTCAACATCCTACATAAGTAAATGTCCATTACCTCCACGGTTACCAAGGAGGAATTTCCTAGCAATTCTTTCCTTAATTATAATTCTAACTATGTCATCTATGTGCTAGAATGCACATGTAAACTGTAGTACGTCGGCCGCACGATCCAACCTCTACATAAGCGCAAGAACAACCACCGTTCTAACGTAAATAAAAGATTTGAGAAACACAACCTATCCTTGCATTGCTCTATCAAACAAACAAGATTTCAAGCATATATCCATTATTCCCATTGAACAAATCCCCACAACTGCCCCGAATCGTTATTTACAGTTAAGACAGCGCGAGTCATTCTGGATCTATAAACGCAAAACACTAACACCCAACAGCCTTAATGATACAG
Source organism: Leptodactylus fallax (assembly GCA_947044405.1). Lineage (NCBI taxonomy): Eukaryota > Metazoa > Chordata > Amphibia > Anura > Leptodactylidae > Leptodactylus > Leptodactylus fallax. The sequence continues at coordinate 929,181 of CAMRHE010000217.1, read as the reverse complement.
TTGAATCCAATTTCTAGTTATGCATTTCCCTTTCAATTAATACTTCATACTTTCATCACGTTTTCTCACCCATCACCATTTACGCTAACCCCCAGCACAGGTTCAGCAATCTCCTCCCTACACACCAGCATCTCCCGCCCTCTACCTATGGGACTGCACAGGCGCTGGCATTCTCCACACTGCCTGCACAATCTACTCTCTATATAAGCACCTATTACTAGCACACCCCCTATGTGTGCTCTCCCCCTCTGACCTACATAGGTATGCTGTTGTCTAACTACTACAATAATCACTATTGCTGACACACTAGTACTGGCACACTCTACTTTTCATTACCTAAATGTTAATCTGAAGAAGTTTTACCGATATACAGGTGCATCTCAATAAATTAGAATATTTTTGAAACGTTCATTCATTTCAGTAATTCAATTCATAATCAGCAGTCTTCCATGATTGCGTGTCCTACTGAACCACACTGAGGGACGATTTAAAGGCTTAGGAAACCTTGGCAGGTGACACACTGAATTTACAATACTGAACTTTTTTTTTTACAGTATTCAAGTTTTCTTACATTTGGGTTTTCATTAGCTGTAATCCATAATCAACATTTACAGAAATAAAACACTTGAAATAGAACACACTGTGTGTAAAGAATCTAGAAAATATAGGTCACTTTTTTTAATTACTAAAAGAAATAAACGTTTCAAAAGATATTCTAATTTAATGAGATGCACCTGTAGATTTATTTCTTCTTTACCTAGCTATTTCAATAGCAAAAAGGTTAACAATGAATTATGTATAGATCTGATAATTGGTTATCCGTCCGCTTAATACGCAGTAATTATCATCATCATGCACTGGTTTCATTATGTTGATTTACGTCACCTATATGCCTTTGATTCATCTTTTTATATGCCTATTCATATGCATTTCTGTATTTACTTACCACTACCTCTTGGATCTATTTATACTGTTTTATAGAAATCTAAATACAGTCACACTTATGTTTTTATAGGGGCGCTTTCTACTCGTGGTATGTGAGGTTTCTTTTTTACTTCTACACTTAGGGACATTGCCTTGGTCTGTTTATTTTTATAGGTGGTGACTGTATGCCTATCGTTCTATTTATCATTATACCTTTTTGGTGCTTTCTGGGAATACCTTTCTGTTTCTGCATAAAAATTTTTTTTTGCACTGAAACAGTTTTTGTCTATTCTTTTATAATAGATTTGTGGCTTTCAGTATCCATTTTATTTCAATACATGTGACCTAATGGAAGGTGGTTATGTCCATATGTATTTATATATTTAATATATACCTCCATTACCACGTGTATTACGCTTTATTGTGGATGTATTTTGTAATTTACCCCTATTATGTACTTGTTTTGTAACTTTTTGTATTTAATAAATTATATCTTTTATAGTATATTTTGTGTAGAATTTTTTTGTTATTTCTGGTTAAGCGATTCTACATTTTCTGTATATATGATTGCTTTGATATGAGCCCTTTTCTTTTTGTGTGTTTTCTAGCTATTTCAATAGCAAAAAGGTTAACAATGAATTATGTATAGATCTGATAATTGGTTATCCGTCCGCTTAATACGCAGTAATTATCATCATCATCATCATGCACTGGTTTCATTATACTGATTTACCTCAGCTATATGCCTTTGATTCATCTTTTTATGCCTATTCATATGCATTTCTGTATTTACTTACCATAACCTCTTAGAGATATTTAGACTGTTTAATAGAAATTAATCTAAATACAGTTACACTTATGTTTTTATATACAGTACAGACCAAAAGTTTAGACACACCTTCTCATTCCAAGAGTTTTCTGTATTTTCATGACTATAAAAATTGTAGATTCACACTGAAGGCATCAAAACTATGAATTAACACATGTGGAATTATATACTTAACAAAAAAGTGTGAAACAACTGAAAATATGTCTTATATTCTAGGTTCTTCAAAGTAGCCACCTTTTGCTTTGATTACTGCTTTGCACTCTCTTGGCATTCTCTTGATGAGCTTCAAGAGGTAGTCACCTGAAATGGTTTTCACTTCACAGGTGTGCCCTGTCAGGTTTAATAAATGGGATTTCTTGCCTTATAAATGGGGTTGGGACCATCAGTTGTGTTGTTCAGAAGTCAGGTGGATACACAGCTGATAGTCCTACTGAATGGAGTGTTAGAACTTGTATTATGGCAAGAAAAAGCAGCTAAGTAAAGAAAAACGAGTGGCCATCATTACTTTAAGAAATGAAGGTCAGTCAGTCCGAAAAATTGGGAAAACTTTGAAAGTGTCCCCAAGTGCAGTGGCCAAAACCATCAAGCGCTACAAAGAAACTGGCTCACATGAGGACCGCCCCAGGAAAGGAAGACCAAGAGTCACCTCTGCTGCCGAGGATAAGTTCATCCGAGTCACCAGCCTCAAAAATCGCAGGTTAACAGCAGCTCAGATTAGAGACCAGGTCAATGCCACACAGAGTTCTAGCAGCAGACACATCTCTACAACAACTGTTAAGAGGAGACTGTGTGCAGCAGGCCTTCATGGTAAAATAGCTGCTAGGAAACCACTGCTAAGGACAGGCAACAAGCAGAAGAGACTTGTTTGGGCTAAAGAACACAAGGAATGGACATTAGACCTGTGGAAATCTGTGCTTTGGTCTGATGAGTCCAAATTTGAGATATTTGGTTCCAACCACCGTGTCTTTGTGCGACTCAGAAAAGGTGAACGAATGGACTCTACATGCCTGGTTCCCACCGTGAAGCATGGAGGAGGAGGTGTGATGGTGTGGGGGTGTTTTGCTGGTGACACTGTTGGGGATTTATTCAAAATTGAAGGAATACTGAACCAGCACGGTAACCACAGCATCTTGCAGCAGCATGCTATTCCATCCGGTTTGCGTTTAGTTGGACCATCATTTATTTTTCAACAGGACAATGACCCCAAACATACCTCCAGACTGTGTGAGGGCCATTTGACCAAGAAGGAGAGTGATGGGGTGCTATGCCAGATGACCTGGCCTCCACAGTCACCAGACCTGAACCCAATCGAGATGGTTTGGGGTGAGCTGGACCGCAGAGTGAAGGCAAAAGGGCCAACAAGTGCTAAGCATCTCTGGGAACTTCTTCAAGACTGTCGGAAGGCCATTTCAGGTGACTACCTCTTGAAGCTCATCAAGAGAATGCCAAGAGTGTGCAAAGCAGTAATCAAAGCAAAAGGTGGCTACTTTGAAGAACCTAGAATATAAGACATATTTTCAGTTGTTTCACACTTTTTTGTTAAGTATATAATTCCACATGTGTTAATTCATAGTTTTGATGCCTTCAGGGTGAATCTACAATTTTTATAGTCATGAAAATACAGAAAACTCTTGGAATAAGAAGGTGTGTCCAAACTTTTGGTCTGTACTGTACATGAACCTTGTCAGCAACATTTTTATAGTTCTTCTTATGAGTACTACTTTTATGTGTGTGAATATAATTTTTTTGCTGTTTGTTTTTATCTGCTAGTTGGCCTGACGAAGACGTCTGTCCGACGAAACACATTGCCTCTTCAACACTAATTGGAGTCTATACATTCAATAAAATCTTATTTACTTACTTTTCCACGTGTTTGATTCCATTCATCTGACGGACCAAGCAGTGCTCGTCCACACCCCGAATTTTTCTCGCTATTTCTCTCTACACACATACACATGCATTATTCTTATATACACATACATATAGGTAAATACGTATAGAGAGAAATACAGGCGGATCTCCATATATACACACACACTATATAACAGCACATTTATGCTGTATATAGATATATGCATGAATATGTAACTATATAATGTGTGTACTGGGCGAGAATGGAAAACTACTAGGAGGTGCAGTGGGCAGATGCTGGGAGGGGCTACCTAGAAAAGCAACACTCCCACAAGCAGGAAGTAGAAACCAGGAAGTATTGCATGAGCCTGAAAATACGAGTAATAGTAATGGTCCAAACACACAAAAAGGTACTCAGTTATGTTTACTAATTCCTATAACAAGCATTTTCTGCCTTTAGTCTCATTCCCTTAGTCCAGGAAAACTCCTTTAGGCAAAGGCCCCACGTATCGGGCCCCAACAAAAAAGCAATGCATTGCTGTCACTTTTTCCCGCATCACTTTTCACAGAAAGTCTGCAGAGGTTTCCTCTGCGGACTTTCTGCTTCCATTATACCTATAGGGAAACCACCAGCAGTGTTTACGCGACATGGGTCCCCCCGGCCTTAAAAGTTTTCCATGTTATTACCCATCTTTTAAAAAACTCCTTGAGGGCTTTATGTTGACATCAGTCCAAACAGTGATTCCTAGATTATGGAAGTGCACTGAGTGTCCAAGAGATTTAATATCTTATACATATGGAAAGCCTAGTAGCTGAATTAAAATCAAACTCCACTACATACCAATAGATCTGGCAAATGAATTTAATGCTTCATTCTACTCCCAAAACTCTCTCCCCCCCACCATATACACTACCCTTCAAAAGTTTAGGTTCACTTAGAAATTTCCTTATTTTTGAAAGAAAAGCACTGTTTTTTTCAATGAAGATAACATTAAATGAATCAGAAAAACACTCTATACATTGTTAATGTGGTAAATAACTATTCTAGCTGCAAAGTCTGGTTATTAATGCAATATCTACATAGGTGTATAGAGGCCCATTTCCAGCAACCATCACTCCAGTGTTCTAATGGTACATTGTGTTTGCTAACTGTGTAAGAAGGCTAATGGATGTTTAGAAAACCCTTGTGCAAGTCTTGACAGTCTATTCTTGTTCTTAGAAATGAAGGCTATTCCATGCGAGAAATTGCCAAGAAACTGAAGATTTCCTACAACGGTGTGTACTACTCCCTTCAGAGGACAGCACAAACAGGCTCTACCCAGAGTAGAAAGAAGTGGGAAGCCCCACTGCACAACTGAGTAACAAGATAAGTACATTATAGTCTCTAGTTTGAGAAATCAACGCCTCACAGGTCCTCAACTGGGAGCTTCATTAAATAGTACCCGCAAAACGCCAGTGTCAACATCTACAGTGAAGAGGCGACTCAGGGATGCTGGCCTTCAGGGCAGAGTGGCCAAGAAAAAGCCATATCTGAGACTGGCTAAGAAAAGGAAAAGATTAATATGGGCAAAAGAACACAGACATTGGACAGAGGAAGATTGGAAAAAAGGGTTATGGACAGACGAATCGAAGTTTGAGGTGTTTGGATCACACAGAAGAACATTTGTGAGATGCAGAACAACTGAAAAGATGCTGGAAGAGAGCCTGATGCCATCTGTCAAGCATGGTGGAGGTAATGTGATGGTCTGGGGTTGCTTTGGTGCTGGTAAAGTAGGAGATTTGTACAAGGTAAAAGGGATTTTGAATAAGGAAGGCTATCACTCCATTTTGCAACGCCATGCCATACCCTGTGGACAGCGCTTGATTGGAGTCAATTTCATCCTACAACAGGACAATGACCCAAAGCACACCTCCAAATTATGCAAGAACTATTTAGGGAAGAAGCAGGCAGCTGGTTTTCTATCTGTAATGGAGTGGCCAGCGCAGGCACCAGATATCAACCCCATTGAGCTGTTGTGGGAGCAGCTTGACCGTATGGTACGCAAAAAGTGCCCATCAAGCCGGTCCAACTTGTGGGAGTAGGCTTCTGGAAGCATGGTGTGAAATTTCTCCAGATTACCTCAGCAAATTAACAGCTAGAATGCTAAAGATCTGCAATGCTGTAATTGCTGCAAATGGAGCATTCTTTGACGAAAGCAAAGTTTGAAGGAGAAAATTATTATTTCAAATAAAAATCATTATTTCTAACCTTGTCAATGTCTTGACTATATTTTCTATTCATTTTGCAACTCATTTGATAAATAAAAGTGTGAGTTTTCATGGAAAACACAAAATTGTCTGGGTGACCCCAAACTTTTGAACAGTAGAGTACTTTTTCAACACAACTCATGCTCCCCTCCCCCCTAGGTTATGCTCTGCTGCAGAGCGGCTGCCATAGCTGCCATACCAGGTCTCCACGGAGACCTGGAGTTAATGCCCACGATCAGTTTCTACCCTGATCACGGGCATTGTTCAGCGTCAACCCCCTCCCCCCCTCCTTCCCACCAAAGTAGAAGAACCCGTAGTTAATGCCCATGATCAGTGTGGACTCTGACCGCGGGCACTGCTAAGTGTGACCTCCCCCCACCCCCTCCCGCAGTCCCCAGGGCCGGTCCCAACCACCTATAACTATTATACTACAGCTACAGTCCCTATAGCCCCTCCCCCCCCAAATCCACCCCCCCCCCCCAAAGCAGCAGAGCAACTATCCCCGGTGCCGGTCCCCACGAGCCCCCGTACTTTTCACGTTGCAGGTCGGCTCCCACGTGGCAAGATCACGGGAGCCGACCTGTTCCTTTGACAGCCGGGAACCTTATGAAGGTTCCCAGGCCTGTCATAGGAATATTACTATTGAGGTCCAGCCTCAATAGTAATGTAGATAATCTCCCATAGACTGCAATACGTTATATTGCAGTCTATGGGATGATTGCAGGTTCAAGCCCCCTAGGAGGTGTTAATAGTAAAAAGTTAAAAAATATTAAACAAAACAATAAAAGTTCAAGCCCCCCCCCACTTTCACTAGAATACATATAAAACTTAAATATTACTGTGAAACACATACACATTAGGAATCCCTGTGTGTGAAAACGCCCGCTCTACAAACGTATAAAAATATTTTACCTCTATGATGAATGCCGTAGCGGAAAAAAAAAAAAAAACTAAAGTGCCAAACTGCTGTTTTTTCGCTGTTTCACCTCTGATAAAAGTTGAAATAAAAAGCGATCAAATGTGTGATTGTTGTTCATGGAAAAAATTAAGACCTACCCCGAAAATAATCCCTAGCCCTTTTTTTCGGAGCAAAAAATAATATAAGACCCTGCCTTATTTTCGGAGAAAAACGGTAATAGCATTGTCATCAGTTCACTGAACCATAGAGATTGTTTGTGATTTCCTGTTGGATCAGGATATGTTAGTTATTCTTTTATTTTTTTTTTCTCCTTTTTTTTTGTACAAAACTTAACCATTTCAGTACCAGGACCAGACATTTTCGGGTTTTTTGTATGTGTGGTTTTGAGGGCTGTAATATTTTTATCATTTGCGTTATTCAACTAATTTCTGTGTCTTTTTTCAGTGACACATAGGACTTTATTTTTATGTTTTTATTTTTGAATGCGTTTTAATTTTTTATATCCGGGAAAATATAAAACAAAAGAAGAGGGAAAATGGGTCCGTTTTTCAGTTTTGTTTTTTTTTCTTATTTAGTAACACAAAGTGCTTCTAAAAAACTTTATAAAATAGTTTTTAATCTCCATTATGGTAAATTTTATTTTGTATGATGTAATCAGGGGTGGGGCTATAACCTTTAATAAGGGTGTGTTATTGGCGTATTTTATTTACATTGTTTTGTTTTTTTTTGTTTTTTTGGTGGGGGGAGGCTGATTTCCCCTGTAACTGGGGCTGGTACATTTAGCCCCAGTTGCAGGAGGAATACAGCCTCCTGCACGTTACTATAGAGCTGATCTGGGTCGTGCAGACGCTGATCCCGGCGGATCACATTACCGCCGGGTCAGAGGAGAGCCGCAAGATGGCGGCTCCCATAGCTCTGTATGCAGTGCTCATTGAGCACTGTATACAGCGCGATCATGAAGGCAAGGAAGGTAATAAACCCGCCTTCTCTCTGGGAGCTCCAGCTGAAATTAGAGCCGGCTCCCCATTTCAGCAGCTGCACGATTTTGTGCAGCTGCTGCAGTTATGATTCTGGACACTAATCCAAAGAATATGCTGAGCCTTCCTGTTTTCTGTAGGAGATTTATTTACAGAAGATGCTCCCTCACTTATCAGCACATTGATAAGTGCGCTATTATGTATATGTAGATCAGAGACAGAATCCACCAGTCACAAAAGGTGATAAGCTGTGAAGCTTATCTACTACTTCCACCCCCCCACCCCCTCTGTGAAATCACCTCTGCACATGTCACAGAGCATGCCTAGAAAACTCACCCATGGAAGTCAAAAGGGTCTGGCAAGAGTTGGAATTGCAAGATTTTTAAAATATTCTTAAAAATACAGATAACATGGAAAATTATAAACAGCAACAATTCTTACAAAAATATGTTTAAATCACATTTTTATGTTAAACAGTAGGTCAATTCCTGGTGACAATTTCCCTTTAATATAGGTTCTAACAAATAAAATGGCCTAAATTGTACAGTCAAATAGTCATTTTCACTGTGATATGGTATAACTCATCATTAAAAAAAAAGCTTCTTAAATTAAAGTTAAAATACCTTGGCATCCCAGTTCTTATTCAAATAATATATGCAAGTAACACATCTTCCATCCGCATTTGGGTTGTCCACATGTCGTACATAGCCTGTTCCTTTACCAGGGTAACAAGCGACCATTGCCTGTTAACAATAAAAACCATTTTAGATGTACAACATAACATAAAACAAGAATCACTTCAACTAGAGAGTTAAAATAGGAAAAATTATCAATCAATTCTGGGTATTTAAGCATTTTGTTTACATTTAAACAATTCTAATAATAAAATTCTAATAAAAGGAAATACTGAAACTTTAATTTTGTAACAATAAAAGATGTACAATTTTATGTGAATGGTTATGGAGCAGTTAACCCCTTCCCAGTATTTAAGTAGAGCAGCACGGCGGCTCAGTGGTTAGCACTGCAGCCTGGGTTCAAATCCTGCCAAGGACATCATCTGCAAGGAGTTTGTATGTTCTCCCTGTGTTTGCGTGTGTTTTCTCCCACACTCCAAAGGACATACTGATAGGGAATGTAGATTGTGAGCCCTATATGGGACAATGACTGTCAATGTCTGTAAAGCGCTGTGGAATATGATGGCGCTATACAAGTACTAATAAATAAATAAATTTAAATATGGTGGCCGCAATAGCCACCGGGTCTCTGTTGGCGCTAACGCCATCCATCAGTGCCTGCACTGATCATGGACATTGAGGCACCATTTTCCCGGCGCCACCATTTTGGCAAGGATAGCCAGCACCTGGAATAACATACTACTGAAAGCTCCCAGGTTTGTCTGCCATTCACTGGTATGGCAGGTTGCTTTATGCAGCCTGTCATACAAATGCTGCTATTTTGCAACACATTGCATTGCATTAGCATTGTAATGCATTGCATTAGTGATCAGACCCAACGGGCTTCAAGACCCCTAGGGGGTCTAAAAGTATATATACAGTACAGATCAAAAGTTTGGACACACCTTCTCATTCCAAGAGTTTTCTGTATTTTCATGACTATAAAAATTGTAGATTCACACTGAGGGCATCAAAACTATGAATTAACACATGTGGAATTATATACTTAACAAAAAAGTGTGAAAGAACTGAAAATATGTCTTATATTCTAGGTTCTTCAAAGTAGCCACCTTTTGCTTTGATTACTGCTTTGCACGCTCTTGGCATTCTCTTGATGAGCTTCAAGAGGTAGTCACCTGAAATGGTCTTCCAACAGTCTTGAAGGAGTTCCCAGAGATGCTTAGCACTTGTTGGCCCTTTTGCCTTCACTCTGCGGTCCAGCTCACCCCAAACCATCTCGATTGGGTTCAGGTCTGGTGACTGTGGAGGCCAGGTCATCTGGAGTAGCACCCCATCACTCTCCTTCTTGGTCAAATAGCCCTTACACAGTCTGGAGGTGTGTTTGGGGTCGTTGTCCTGTTGAAAAATAAATGATGGTCCAACTAAACGCAAATCGGATGGAATAGCATGCCGCTGCAAGATGCTGTGGTAACCATGCTGGTTCAGTATTCCTTCAATTTTGAATAAATCCCCAACAGTGTCACCAGCAAAGCACCCCCACACCATCACACCTCCTCCTCCATGCTTCACGGTGGGAACCAGGCATGTAGATTCCATTCGTTCACCTTTTCTGCGTCGCACAAAGACACGGTGGTTGGAACCAAAGATCTCAAATTTGGACTCATCAGACCAAAGCACAGATTTCCACAGGTCTAATGTCCATTCCTTGTGTTCTTTAGCCCAAACAAGTCTCTTCTGCTTGTTGCCTGTCCTTAGCAGTGGTTTCCTAGCAGCTATTTTACCATGAAGGCCTGCTGCACACAGTCTCCTCTTAACAGTTGTTATAGAGATGTGTCTGCTGCTAGAACTCTGTGTGGCATTGACCTGGTCTCTAATCTGAGCTGCTGTTAACCTGCGATTTCTGAGGCTGGTGACTCGGATGAACTTATCCTCCACAGCAGAGGTGACTCTTGGTCTTCCTTTCCTGGGGCGGTCCTCATGTGAGCCAGTTTCTTTGTAGCGCTTGATGGTTTTGGCCACTGCACTTGGGGACACGTTCAAAGTTTTCCCAATTTTTCGGACTGACTGACCTTCATTTCTTAAAGTAATGATGGCCACTTGTTTTTCTTTACTTAGCTGCTTTTTTCTTGCCATAATACAAATTCTAACACTCTATTCAGTAGGACTATCAGCTGTGTATCCACCTGACTTCTGAACAACACAACTGATGGTCCCAACCCCATTTATAAGGCAAGAAATCCCACTTATTAAACCTGACAGGGCACACCTGTGAAGTGAAAACCATTTCAGGTGACTACCTCTTGAAGCTCATCAAAAGAATGCCAAGAGTGTGCAAAGCAGTAATCAAAGCAAAAGGTGGCTACTTTGAAGAACCTAGAATATAAGACATGTTTTCAGTTGTTTCACACTTTTTTGTTAAGTATATAATGCCACATGTGTTAATTCATAGTTTTGATGCCTTCAGTGTGAATCTACAATTTTTGTAGTCATGAAAATACAGAAAACTCTTGGAATGAGAAGGTGTGTCCAAACCTTTGGTCTGTACTGTATATAAAAGTAGGAAATTACACACATACACATAAGGCATCCCTGTGTGCGAAAATGTCCAGTCTACGACCAGTCGCCATTTTTTTGCGGTTTTATTAAAATAAAAAGTGATCAAAGCAGACAGACATTCCACAAAATGGTATAACTAAGAAGTACAGGCTCGCTAGAATCCCATCCACTTTGAGGCACTGTAAAATGGCACTTTTTTCCCGTGGAAAAACCGCGTGCAGTCAAACCGCAGCGTTTATGCCACGTGGGGCCACGGCCTTAGGCTAAGGCCCCACATTGAGGAAACAGCTTTTTTTGTTTCAGATTTTGCTGCTTTTTTTTGAGCCAGATTAAGCAGAAGGTAAAAGCGTTTCCTAGATATTTCTTATTCCATTTGTAGCTATTCTTGCTTTGGGTCAAATAACCCCAGCAAAATTTGCAACAAAAAAGGCTGTATTTCTGCAATGTGGGACCTCAGTCTTAAAGAGGACCTTCCAATAAGTCCAGCTCTTTACACCAATTAATAGGTGCTGCTGCACTGATTCTGGCACAGTTGGAATTTTTTTTTCTCTTGTCATCGCTGTTCCAGAGTAATCAATGCTATTAGTTTTGGTGCCCGAAATGCTATTTGGACTCTGTACTGTCATAAGGGCGGTGTCAGGCAGGAGCAGGCAAGTGGTATGATTCTGAAATCTGACACTGGTTACCTCCCCATCTCCCATCTGACACGGCCCTTCTGAAATGACAGTTTAAATAGAACATAAGGCATGAAAACTACCAGCGCTTGTTACTTAGGAATAGTGGGGGCTAGAGAAAAAAAAATTCCAACTCTTATCAGTCCCCCCCCCAGCAACAAATATTATTTATTATTTTTTTTTTTTCTTTTTTTTTTTCTCCCTTACCCCCTTTTTTTTGGCGCATTTTTTTTTAAATTTTTTTTGGAGGCCCCCCCCCCTTTCAGCACCCCCAAAAAACCCACCAAAACGCCCCCCCCCCCCCAAAAAAAAACCGCGCACCCGTAGGGCCACCACCCACCCACCTTTATTTTTTTAGAAGTAATTACAAAAAGAAAATTAATTGGAAGGGGGGGGAAAAAAAAAATTATTTTTATTTTTTTTTATTTTTTTTTTTTTTTGTGCCTATATTGGTTTTCCCCTTTTTTGCAGCGAGAGGGGGCCCCCTCTCCTCTTTTAACCTATTTTTTTTTTTTTTTTCCCCCCCCACCCGCCCCCCCAATCTTTTGCCTGGAAGTAGCCGGGGTTCAAAAGGGGGTGTTCTGACTCAATAGCTTGGCTGCAAGTGTGAGGTTGTGAGAGTGTCCTGTAGTCTCTATGCTAACCAGCAATTTACACCAAGATATCTATCAGATAGTGTTCAACTCAACTGAGGAGGCGTAGATAAGATTCCAGATGCTTTAATCCAAGTAAATCTTGTAGAACCTCATACAGCAGTAGGTGAAAAATGATGAAATACCAGGAGCTGAGCAGACATGTTGCTTACAAAGAAGTGAAACTAAACAGAGAGAGAGAGGAGGAGCTACAGCATCACAGCTAAGGATACAGAGAGAGAAAAGGGACAAACTACAAAGACAAACAGTATCACAGATACATGTCAGTGAATTAAACCAAGTCCTGGGACATGACACTCCCCGCCTGAAATCTTTAGATTTCAATGAAAACAAACATTAAATGTCCTGAGATGTCCATAAAGTCCTCTTCAAACCTGAAAAACAAAAAAGAAACATGCACAACAAACAATAATCAACAGTTAGTCCAAATAAACCAATCTTCAGGTCGGGAAGCCGCAATTTGCCAACACCTCCACCGACCCACACTGTAATCCACAAGAACACGGTTTTAGTTCATGGAAGGAAGCTCCCCGCCATGAGCTGTGAATGGTGTCCTTATCTTCTTTTATGTGATGTCTCCTCTTGGAAGAAGAAGCACCAGTTCATTAATTGGGCGGAAGAAAACTCGCACTGAGCCTCCCTTGGTTACCTTGACCTCCACTTTCCGAGTCTTCCCATCATCACTAGGGACAACTTTAGTGATGAGACCCATAGGCCATTCATTCCGATGGACTTCTTTATCCCTTAGAAGGACGAGGTCACCCACCTGGAGATTAGGTTTTGAGGTCTGCCATTTGTGACGGCTCTGTAGCATGTGGAGGTACTCTGTTTTCCAGCGATGCCAGAACACATTGGACAGGTGTTGAACTTGTTTCCATTGGCGTCTGTAAATGTCACTGTGATCTAAGGTACGTGGAGAGGTAGCAGCAGTACCAATTTTCTGAGTAAGAAGCGTTGCTGGGGTTAAGATAATTGGAGATTCAGGGTCTGAAGATACTGGGACAAGTGGCCTTGCATTGATTATTGCAGACACTTCAGCAAGAAAGGTTATTAACGTCTCATGGGTAAGCAGTGTCGACTTGTGGTCCATCAACATAGAGTCAAGGATTCTGCGTGTGATCCCAATCATACGTTCCCAGGAACCTCCCATATGGGATGAATGTGGAGGGTTAAACGTCCAAGTGCACCCATTGTTGGATAAGAAGTTGTCTAACTGCAGTTCTTTGCAGGCTCCAACGAAGTTAGTGCCACAGTCAGACCTCAGTTGTTTCTCAGCAGGCAGTGGAGTGTCCCAGTCCATGTTCTCAGTGGTAAGCTGTCTTAGTAGTAGCTTGCCTTGAATGGTGATGGGAGCAATGAAACCAAGAGGATCATAAATGCTGTTCACAACAGATAAAACTCCTCGTTTGGTGAAAGGTTTGTCACAAGAAGACACTTGGAATGTGAATGTGTCTTGTTCAGTGTTCCATAGCAATCCTAGGCTGCGTTGCATAGGAGGAGTATCAGAACTGAGATCAAGATCCTTCAAGTTGATTGCATGATCATCAGAGGGAAATGCCTTCATTACCTCCATACTGTTGGAGATGATCTTGTGAAGTCTGAGGTTAGCTACAGACAGCATTTCCTGTGTTCTAGAGAGGAGATCGATCACTTCTTCACTTGCAGGTAAGGATTTAAGACCATCATCAACATAGAAGTTCCTCTCAACAAACTGACGAGCATCAGAGCCATACTCTCTCACCTTCTTGGGCGGTCCTTCTCAGTCCATAGATCGCTACTGCAGGAGATGGGCTATTGCCAAAGACATGTACCTTCATCCGGTAATCTATGACTTCATTGTTGACATCATTGTCCTTATGCCATAGGAACCTGAGATAGTTTCTGTCATCATCCTTAACAATGAAGCAATGAAACATCTGTTGGATGTCGGCCATCACTGCAACTGGTTCCTGTCTGAAACGGATTAAGACTCCTATGAGGCTGTTGTTTAGGTTAGGACCAGTGAGGAGCAGGTTGTTGAGAGAGACGCCTTCATACTGAGCACTAGAATCGAACACGACCCTGATTTGGTCAGGTTTGCGAGGGTGATACACGCCAAATGATGGAAGGTACCAGCATTCTTCTCCTTCCTTTAGTGGAGGTGCAGGTTCTGCATGATCTCTCTCAAATACCTTCTGCATGAAACCTACAAAGTGTTTCTCCATCTCTGGTTGCCTCTTGAGGGTACGTTTTAAAGAGGAAAATCTAGAAACTGCTTGCTTCAGATTGTTTGGTAGTTTTGATCTCGGGGAGCGGAAAGGTAAGGGTGCTACCCAGCTGTTGGAATCATCTTGAATGAATTCCTTGTCCATAAGTTTGAGAAATTCTTTATCAGCTATAGCCGGTGCCAGCTTGTTGTCATCACTTGTTGTATTGAACACTGTTAATCCAAGGATGTCGTCCCCAGGCAGGAAAGTATTCACGTTGTCTCGGTGATTATGCAGCCACTTACTGTTGCTTATCTTCTCTTTCACTTGGTAGTGATGTGGACATGGCTGAAAACAAGTGCTGCGACCGTTTGGTAACATATGCGTCTTAAATGAAGAAATATTGGTGGGCCTTTTCATCCTACCTATGCAGACGTTGCCAATGATAACCCATCCTAGATCGAGGCGCTGGGCAAATGGTGCATCATGTGGTCCATTAATTTGCTGGCGTATTTTGTGCAGTCTGAGAATGTCTCTACCTAGCAGAAGTAGAATGTCTGCATTTTTGTCAAGGGATGGTATTTCACTGGCTATAGCCCTTAGATGAGGGTGCTGGAAAGCCGCCTCTGGTGTGGGTATCTCTTCTCTGTTTGATGGTATCTGGTTGCACTCAACAAGTGTGGGCAAAGGTATCTCCAAATTGCCCTTGAGAGAAGCTATTACAAGACCACTGGCCCTTCTTCCTGAAACCTCTGATATGCCACTACAAGTACCCAAGGTATATGGATAAGTATCACCCTTTAAGTTAAACAGATCAAAGAGTTCTGACCTTGCAAGTGAGTGGTTGCTCTGGTCGTCCAAGATGGCGTACACCCTCAGAGCCCTTTCTGGTTGGCCCTTGGGGTATATATTGACTAGGCATATCCTTGCACAGGACTTGTCACAAAGGTCTTCTCCGCAGACTTCTGTACATGAGGAAGATACTGTGGTAGTATTTGCTGCTTGATCTGTGTTCTCCCCGCCATGCTTAGTTGGGGAAGGGGAACCTCTAGGTGGTGTGGCACTAGGCTGGGATGGATGAAGAGCTTGTACATGGTTCTCACTGCCACACTCTATACACTTAATAGCAATTTTACAGTCTCTAGCAACATGTTCAGTAGAGGCACAACATTTGAAACATATCCCTAGTTTCTTTAGAAGCTCTTTACGTTCCTGGATTGGTTTACTCCTGAAGCCAATACACTTCTTGAGGGGATGAGGCTTCTTGTGAATAGGACACAGACGGTTAGGATTTTCTACCTTTTCGTCTTGGTTGCTGTTGCAACTGCTTTCTTCTGGTGCTGATGTAGGTGTAGGAAGAATATCAGTCTTTTTCACCGAAACTGGGCCTCTGCGGTTTCTGTAGTTAGAATGTGAGCTGTCATACTTAATAGGAGGTGAACCAGGAACACTGGGCTCCCCATAGGAAAAGCTTGGGTCATTCTTGGATTCTGCAATGTTCTTGATAAACTCACAGAAGTAGGAAAATGGAGGAAAGGAGACTCTATTCTCAGTTTTGTATCTTGACCCAACTGTGGTCCACCTTTCTTGAATATTATATGGCAACTTGGTGACTATCGGGTTTACCCCACGAGCAGTGTCCAGGTAACTGAGGCCCGGTAGGAGAGTGTCCGCCTTAGCCAGTAGGAGCTCCATGAGTAGGTCACTAAGTTCTTGAAATTTCTGATGATCCTTACCAGATATCTTTGGAAACCCTTGCAACCGTTTGAACAGAGCATTCTCTATTGCTTCAGGACTGCCATAGGTTTTCTCCAGTCTTTCCCAAGCAGCGGTAAGGCCTGCTATGGGGTTGTAAATGTGGACGGATCTGAGTCTTTTAGCACGTTCTGTGGACTGTGGGCCAAGCCACCGGATAAGCAAATCTAATTCTTCAGCTGCAGTAATGCCAAGGTCACTGATTGCAGTTTTGAAGGCACATTTCCAGCCTCTGTAGTTCTCAGGTTGGTCATCGAACCTTGTGAGTCCAGTCTTAGTAAGCTCACGGCGAACCATGTACCTTGCAAACTCTGACATGTCTGTTCTCTCTGACTTTAAATATTGAGTTGCTGGCTGAGTAGCGGTGATTACGTTGTTAGTGGGGTTCTGGTTAACAGAGGTAGGTAGTGTAGGGGCTGCGTAGGCATTCAGCCTAGGAGCTAGCTTAAAGTCCATAGGTTTAGCCACATATGGATGTGAGACTGGACGGTTGTTTGCAGTCTGGTAGTATGGTGTCACATTGGTGTTTACCTGAGTATCAGTATATTGCATTTGCTGAGGTGCAAGGCTTTGGGAATCCATGAAGGAAGAAGAAACTGGATGCTGGACAGGCAGGGCATTGTACTGACCTTGAATGCGGTGTGCTGCAGAAGATACTGTGCCCTGTTGCTCTGGAGAAATGTTGTCCCTGACAGGAACATTTGTGGCAAATAGAGATTCACTGCTTTGGCTTAGTACATAGTCTCTTGTGCGCTTGAGGGGATCCTCTGCTTCCACATCACACAAACTGGTGCTGTCGCTTTCACTTCCACTGATGGCTTGTTCTAAAATGCTTAACCTTGCCATGGCTGCAGCGTGCTCATTCTGTTTCTCTAGAGCTTCTAGTTCTGCCCTTTTTTGAGCTGCATTAGCTTCCATTGCTGCTGCATTAGCTTCCATTGCTGCTTTCTGTTGTGCAAAGGCTGCCTGTATCTTAGTAGCTTCCGCCTCTGCACGTGCTTTTATAAGTTGCTCACTGAGTGTGGAAGATTTTGAGGAACGTGACTTAGATGTACGCTTTGAACGCTTGGTAGACTCAGAAACGTGGGATGCCATTTCCTGCAGTTGCGCAATTCTTGCCTCTGTCCTTAACTTAGTTTCATGTACTAAGCTGTCTCGTTCTGAATTGAGATGCTGGAAGCTTTGCAATTCAACTAAAGAATCGTCTGTATGAAGTTTCCTCAATATGCTTTCATACTCCTCAGCTTTCATTTTATAATGTCCATGCATAGAACAAAGCTGTCGCAGAGCTCCCTCTAGTGGTGATATATGGTATGCAGGCAAGCACATGGCAGATATCTTAGTCTGTATTTCCTGCCACCATTTTGAGAGTTCACAGGAAAGTTCATGCTTTAAACCTTCTAGATTGTCTCTAACCTTCCACGTAGGTTTAATCAAGCGTCTAGCCTTCTCACTGGGCTGCAGACTGAGATCCATGCTACCTTGTGCTTCAGGGTGCCCTTCAGCCATGATGCAACACAAACAGGATAAATATAACTTTGCTGGAGTAAGATGGCTGCTTGATAGAATCTTCTATGCTGAGGGAGTCTGAGCTGCAGATGCAACTTACACAATGCTGATTCCTTCTGGCTTCAGATAACTTGCTGTGACTGACTGTATGTCAGAAGTTGGTGAACTGTCTTACAGCCGTATCTGGCAGTCTTTATGCATCATTTTTCACTGTTCTGACTCAATAGCTTGGCTGCAAGTGTGAGGTTGTGAGAGTGTCCTGTAGTCTCTATGCTAACCAGCAATTTACACCAAGATATCTATCAGATAGTGTTCAACTCAACTGAGGAGGCGTAGATAAGATTCCAGATGCTTTAATCCAAGTAAATCTTGTAGAACCTCATACAGCAGTAGGTGAAAAATGATGAAATACCAGGAGCTGAGCTTATGTTGCTTACAAAGAAGTGAAACTAAACTGAGGAACAGAGAGGAGGAGCTACAGCATCACAGCTAAGGATACAGAGAGAGAGAAGGGACAAACTACAAAGACAAACAGTATCACAGATTTTTTTTAATATATTATAAATAAAAAAAAAGAAAAAAAAGAGAAGAAGAATTTATTAAAAAAACAAAAACACACAATATTCTAAAACATAATTTTTTTTTATTAATTATTAATTATTTTTTTAAATTTTCCCTCCATTTTTTTTTAGAAAATTTAATATTTAAATTGGGGTTTTTAATTTTATATTATATTAAAAAGAGTTTTTTTTTTAAAAATGGGGGTAAATGTTAAGGGTTTTCCTTTTTTACAATTTTAAGGGGGGCTAAAAAAAGGTTGTTGTTCAAAAATTTTTATATTTTGTTCTAAAAACAAAAAATCCCTCTTTTCTTTTTTTTCCGGGTGTGGGGAAAAAAAGGATTTTTTACACAAATTAAATTTTAAAGGTTTATTTCTTTTTTTTTAATTTTTTTTTTTCTATAAATTCCCATTAGGAGACTTGTCAAAATCCCTGAGATTCTGTGGTCAAGTTTGACCTCAGCACCTGAAGAGTTAACACCAGCTATCAGAGCTCAGCGTTAGCTGTAAGTTATAGCTAACACCCACTACAGAGGACCACCAAAAGTACAGTGTTTTGCCTTTAGACCGTATCGGTTGTGTCTTACAAATCTCAAAAGGGCTGGACATCCAGGTGTGCCAGGTGACTGCAACAACCAATCGCAGGACTCAGCGGTCAATTCTTCACAGACAGCACATTACAGCAGTCAAATCGTTTTCGAAGAGGTCACTACTGAAGCTTGTAATTGGCTGCAGTGCTCACCTTGTAATATATCTATATATATCTATATATATATATGTATATATATATATAGATATATATCTATATATATATCTATATATACACACACACACACACACACACACACACACACACTACCGTTCAAAAGTTTGGGGCCACCCAGAAAATTTTGTGATTTCCATGAAAACTCACACTTTTATTTATCAAATGAGTTGCAAAATGAATAGAAAATATAGTCAAGACATTGACAAGGTTAGAAATAATGATTTTTATTTGAAATAATAATTTTCTCCTTCAAACTTTGCTTTCGTCAAAGAATGTTCCATTTGCAGAAATTCCAGTATTGCAGACCTTTGGCATTCTAGCTGTTAATTTGCTGAGGTAATCTGGAGAAATTTCCCCCCATGCTTCCAGAAGCCGCTCCCACAAGTTGGATTGGCTTGATGGGCACACTTTGCGTACCAGACGGTCAAGCTGCTCCCACAACACCTCAATGGGGTTGAGATCTGGTGACTGCGCTGGCCACTCCAGTACAGATAGAATACCAGCTGCCTGCTTCTTCCCTCAATAGTTCTTGTATAATTTGGAGGTGTGCTTTGGGTCATTGTCCTGTTGTAGGATGAAATTGGCTCCAATCAAGCGCTGTCCACAGGGTATGGCATGGCGTTGCAAAATGGAGTGATAGCCTTCCTTATTCAAAATCCCTTTTACCTTGTACAAATCTCCCACTTTACCAGCACCAAAGCAACCCCAGACCATCACATTACCTCCACCATACTTGACAGATGGCGTCAGGTACTCTTCCAGCATCTTTTCAATTGTTCTGCGTCTCACAAACGTTCTTCTGTATGATCCAAACACCTCAAACTTCGATTCGTCTGTCCATAACACTTTTTTCCAATCTTCCTCTGTCCAATGTCTGTGTTCTTTTGCCCATATTAATCTTTTCCTTTTATTAGCTAGTCTCAGATATGGCTTTTTCTTGGCCATTCTGCCCTGAAGGCCAGCATCCCTGAGTCGCCTCTTCATTGTAGAAGCTGACACTGGCGTTTTGCGGGTACTATTTAATGAAGCTGCCAGTTGAGGACCTGTGAGGCGTCGATTTCTCAAACTACAGACTATAATGTACTTGTCTTGTTGCTCAGTGAGTAGTACACACCGTTGTAGTAAATCTTCAATTTCTTGGCAGTTTTTCGCATGGAATAGCCTTCATTTCTAAGAACAAGAATAGACTGTCGAGTTTCAAATGAAAGTTCTCTTTTTCTGG
Source organism: Leptodactylus fallax (assembly GCA_947044405.1). Classification (NCBI taxonomy): domain Eukaryota; kingdom Metazoa; phylum Chordata; class Amphibia; order Anura; family Leptodactylidae; genus Leptodactylus; species Leptodactylus fallax. The sequence continues at coordinate 908,919 of CAMRHE010000217.1, read as the reverse complement.
CCATTTTTAGAGTCTAATCGAACCAACAAATGTAATGCTCCAAATTCTCAACTAGCTCAAAGGAAGGTCAGTTTTATAGCTTCTCTAACCAGCAAAACTGTTTTCAGCTGTGCTAACATACTTGCACAAGGGTTTTCAAGGGTTTTCTAAACATCCATTAGTCTTCTTACACAGTTAGCAAACACAATGTACCATCAGAACACTGGAGTGATGGTTGCTGGCAATGGGCCTCTATACACCTATGTAGTTATTGCATTAAAAACCAGACGTTTGCAGCTAGAATAGTCATTTACCACATTAACAATGTATAGAGTGTATTTCTGATTCATGTAATGTTATCTTCATTGAAAAAAAAAAACTGTGCTTTTCTTTCAAAAATAAGGAAATTTCTAAGTGACCCTAAACTTTTGAACGGTAGTGTGTATATATATAATATATATATATATATATATATATATATATATATGCCCCCCACTGGAAGCAGAGACCAAGGGAGAGGAGAATAAAGCTTTTAGGTCACCTTCAGCAGCCCTATTAAAAATAAATTGACAACTCCTTTAAGAGGACACTATTTATGCAGAGAACTATTGCTATAACTATCCCCTAATAGCAAATATTGATGTGGTGGAGGAGAGTTCCTAATGCTATACCCCTCCCATATCCTCTGAGGGTTGCAACAAGGTAAAAACTGCTGTTTGGGTATATAGGAAGCAAGGAGTGCATTTTGGCTTTTGAAATGACCAATACCCAATTTCTTATGCAATACTAATTTTGCAAAATAAAAACCACTTTGGGAAAAAAAGTGGGTTTACATCGCTATCTTCTGAGAGGCATGACAAGAGATGGTTGAGAGCTTATTTTTTGTATGACGTGCTGTGCTTTCTATTGATACTTTTTTGGGTACATATAACTTTTTGATCACATTTAAATCCTTATAATGTGAAGAGAAATGGTGAATAATCACTTCTGGGCTTTTTTTTTTTTTTATTATATATATTGAACGACTTTCACTGTGACATTCCCTATGAATTATTGTGGACGCAGCAACACCAAATATGTATGTATATTTATCTTTTGTGTCCAGCTAGGGGACTTGAACCAGTTGTCATCTGATTGCTGGTTCAAAGCCTATTTAAACAAAACTGCCTGGGGCCAGGATCGTTACAGGAGAGGCCTTAGGCAGACCTGACATGGCATCAGCAGCACAGGAGGGAAAGGGGCGATTGGGGGGGGGGGGGTTAGCACTATAGAAAACCTGTTAAATGCCACAGTCAACAGCATCTCTGGGTTAACACCAGCAATCCGAACTTAGCTGACACCCACTCAGCTCCGGAGCCATGACTGCGATGATGTAATAGTACATTATTGTGCAGGAAGTTACACCACTCCATGACATACTAATACAGGGTATCAGGGAGGGACACATCATGCATGAGAAGATAACCTGGCCACAATAGGAAAATTGCTGGGTTTCAGCAATCAGGTGACAGTGGCAGACCATAGAAAGTTCCTGCATTCATTATTGTATCCAATGGCAAGCGATCACAACAACAGACTGTCACCACTAAGATGGTTTGAGAGTAAATCTTTAAAACTCTGCAAAATTATTATTTACATTTGCAAAAATGTTTGGGACACTAAACCACCCACAGATCCTTACAGAGAAGAGGTACCTAAAATAAACCTGTTGTAAAAAGTGCCAGCATTAAAAAAAAAAAAAAAAAAAAAAAAAAAAATCCACACACACCCCAAAGCACACCTTTATACTTACCTAGAGATGAGTCTGTTTCTCATCAGACTCATCTCTAGTGCCCTTGCAGTGGTTCAGTGAAGATGGGGGATGTATACCTCAGCTTCACTGAGCAAGTGCCTGAGGTCTGGCGAATGCGTAGAGAAGTACTTTCCCCGGTTTCACAAATCCAGGGAGTACAGTACAAATGTACCAAGTATAAAAGGTTTTTTTGGGGGTTTTTTTTTTTACGCGGCCACTGAAAGCTTTACAAAGTGCTTTTTGGGACATTAAACCCTCGGTCCATAAGAATGTGTGGCTAGTTTATTGTTTCAAGTCGCCCTGACAAGTTCCCTTTAAGACCAACATCAACATCTGCGAGTCTGTCACAAATTGTGTGCCATTTGTACAATGACAGACTCCATGCCAAAAACTGAAAGGACCCCCATTATAGTGCATCTGTCTTGTGAAAAATCAGGTGCTGACATTTTTGGTTATCTGTTCCAATCATGAAAAAGAAAAACAGAAATAATGGAAGCAATATGAACGCTGGCTCAAATAAAAGGTGCAATAAGTAGACTAAAGCTTTGAAGTCTCCCACCTTAGTTCTCCCGTTTATCTTGAAGTTGCCCAACTTGCTACCGCAATGACGTATCAGGTCGTCCATGCTGTTCATTAGATGTCCAATTGCTTTACATCCTCCCTCCTTGCCCTCCACCCAAGTGATCTGGTCCCCACGGATGTCCTTGGAGGAGTCTCTCTTCTGGCTCACTAACTGTCCATCTGTAAAGCGTCCTGTACTGTGTAAAGCTTTCACCTCACCAACTATCCTCTCTCCAATCTCCTGGCCTAGGAAATCATCCAGCACACATATACCATGCTTGTTCATGCATGGGATGATATACTCCAGAGCCAGCTTCTGTAAAAGTGGTTTGTTGTGACCATTGGGCTTTTCTAGGCCATCTTCTGCTCGCCTGTTAGCAACATTTCCACATGCCTCACCAGACTTCTGCGTATAGTCTTCTTCATTAATTGCTCTCAGCGTGGCGCCTCCAACAACCACCTCCCGCTGCTTGGAATGTAGGCACAGTGGGGTAGCCCCTCTGGGCAGGTTGTTTTCGGAAGACCGGAGTTCTAGAGTCTCAGTCTGCTGCACAGATGCTTTGTTGTTATTGAACTTGGGCAGACTGAATTCCAAACTGCAATGATTTTGCGCAGGTGGAGAGGGCTTTGTTTGCTGAGCGCTTTTTCCTGCAGCCTTTGCCTCGGTGCTCGGGGCTGATCCCTTACACACCAGTTTGTGCTTTTTCCAGTCCTGCCGTTGATGCTCCTTACTACAGTAAAACGAGCTACGACAACGTCCACAGCGTAGCAAATCCTCCATTTTGCCGCACAGTTCACAGTATTGGCGATCACGTTCACGCTGGCTGCTACCTTCGCACCCTAGGCCACCTCCACCAGCCATGGCTAAGGCTTGCCGCTTGCGTCTGAGACTTTGCACGTTTCACGCCAGTCCGTTATAAGAGACTTATGAGCCACACAAATACGTCAGGAGAGCCGAGGGTCCATAAGCATGCCAAGCCAGACACACGTGTTTACCTGTCAAACATGCACACTCCAGTTACTAGTCATGCAACTCGACTGCTCCTTTACCGGACTTACAATGATCTCTTTGCCCGGGAGCAAATTCAGGACAAGCGCTGTATGTGCTGGTATCACAAAGCTATACACACAAGAAGTTGGCGCTCTGCCCAGAACCCCAGGAACTATAGTATAAATCGCACTGAGAGCACTTCTGTTGCTTCCTCTTCAGGAGCAGGACCTTTGTGAACGTCACAATCATGTGACCAGGCGAGCGAGCTCTGTACCGCGTGACTATGGTTTTTCAAACTGTTGTGAAGTAGCGGAAGAAATGTCATAGTGTTATTGTCCCTTTTCCCGCCCCTTATCTGAGCGCGGTTATCAGAGGGTTGAGTCTAAATCCTAGTGGGCTAAAGGACCTGGTCCTTCTATCCACAAGCATTTAGCCTGTTCTATATAAGAATGCTAAATCCTAGTGGGCTAAAGGACCTGGTCCTTCTATCCACTAGCATTTAGCCTGTTCTCTATAGAGAATGCTAAATCCTAGTGAGCTAAAGGACCAGGTCCCTCTGGCCACTAAAATTTAGCCTGTTTTATGTAAAAAAAAAATTAATCTCATTTGGCTAAAGGACATGTATATAGAAGTAAAAAAATTTTTTTTATTATTTTAAAAATATCAAAATGGTTTGTTTCCATTTATTTTTATTTTTTGATAGCGCCAACGTATTCCAAAGCGCTTTTCAGGTTTTTGGTCCTTTTTATTGATGACTTATCGGATCATTTTAAAGGGAGTCTATCATTAGAAAAACACATTTCTGATAAAAATCCGTTTCTTGCATTATTCAAATTATTCTGAATAATGCAAGAAACTGATTTTTATCAAACGGCGGGGAGAACAAAAGAATGCAAGGTAGGAGTAGAATAACTTTTTAAAGGCTATTGCAACATGCCATTAGTTCAAAATGTATTTTTCTAATGATAGACTACCTTTAAGATCTGTGGGGCTTTGATCAGCTGTTTGAAGCTGCAGTTGCGCTCTATGGGAACCGCTTCCATTTTACAGGCCCTATGACGTAAGTCACGTGACCTGATCGCAGCTTAGTCCCATTCAAATAAATGAGCTAGGCTGTGAAATCAAACAGAGCTCACGTGAACGCTGATCATCTGTGGACTCCTAGCAATCTGTTATTGCACACTACATATAGCTAGTTTTCAGCAGAAGGACCAGGTCCCTTTGCCCACTAGAATTTAGCCTGCTCTGTATGAGAATGCTAAATCCTAGTGGGCTAAAGGACCAGGTCCCTTTGCCCACTAGAGATAGCTAGTTTTCAGCAAAAGGACCAGGTCCCTTTGCCCACTAGAATTTAGCCTGCTCTATATGAGAATGCTAAATCCTAGTGGGCTAAAGGACCAGGTCCCTTTGCCCACTACAGATAGCTAGTTTTCAGCAAAATGACCAGGTCCTTTTGCCCACTAGAATTTAGCCTGCTCTGTATGAGAATGCTAAATCCTAGTGGGCTAAAGGACCAGGTCCCTTTGCACACTACAGATAGCTAGTTTTCAGCAGAAGGACCAGGTCCCTTTGCCCACTAGAATTTAGCCTGCTCTATATGAGAATGCTAAATCCTAGTGGGCTAAAGGACCAGGTCCCTTTACACACTACAGATAGCTAGTTTTCAGCAAAATGACCAGGTCCTTTTGCCCACTAGAATTTAGCCTGCTCTGTATGAGAATGCTAAATCCTAGTGGGCTAAAGGACCAGGTCCCTTTGCCCACTACAGATAGCTAGTTTTCAGCAGAAGGACCAGGTCCTTTTGCCCACTAGAATTTAGCCTGCTCTGTATGAGAATGCTAAATCCTAGTGGGCTAAAGGACCAGGTCCCTTTGCCCACTAGAGATAGCTAGTTTTCAGCAAAATGACTAGGTCCTTTTGCCCACTAGAATTTAGCCTGCTCTATATGAGAATGCTAAATCCTAGTGGGCTAAAGGACCAGGTCCCTTTACACACTACAGATAGCTAGTTTTCAGCAGAAGGACCAGGTCCCTTTGCCCACTAGAATTTAGCCTGCTTTATATGAGAATGCTAAATCCTAGTGGGCTAAAGGACCAGGTCCCTTTGCCCACTAGAGATAGCTAGTTTTCAGCTAAAGGACCAGGTCCCTTTGCCCACTAGAATTTAGCCTGCTTTATATGAGAATGATAAATCCTAGTGGGCTAAAGGACCAGGTCCCTTTGCCCACTAGAGATAGCTAGTTTTCAACAGAAGGACCTGGTCCTTTAGCCCACTAGGGCCCACTAGAATTTAGCCTGCTCTATATGAGAATGCTAAATCCTAGTGGGCTAAAGGACCAGGTCCCTTTGCCCACTACAGATAGCTAATTTTCAGCAGAAGGACCAGGTCCCTTTGCCCACTAGAATTTAGCCTGCTCTATATACAGTAAGGATGCTAAATCCTAGTGGGCTAAAGGACCAGGTCCCTTTGCCCACTAGAGATAGCTAGTTTTCAGCAGAAGGACCAGGTCCGTTTGCCCACTAGAATTTAGCCTGCTCTATATGAGAATGCTAAATCCTAGTGGGCTAAAGGACATGTAATGTATATAGAAGTGTAATGGGGTTTTGTTATTTTTTAATTTTTGAAGAACCTTACAACCCAAGCTAGCATTTTAAGAGGCCACAGAATGGATCCATTCGAAGTTGGTCAAAGTGTGGACTGATGCTCAGGTGGCAGCCAATAATAATAACAACAATATTAATAACAACAACTTTATTTATATAGCACCAACATATTCCATAGCACTTTACAAACCAGAGGACACATGGACAATATGAGACATTACAATATGACAAAGAAATAAACATATCACACAATAGGAGTGAGGGCCCTGCTCACAAGAGCTTACATTCTATGAGGAGATAGGGGAACATAAGAAGTCAGAGGGCTTGTTTGCTACAATGGTCCAGCCATCTTTTATTAGAAAAGGTTGGGTGACTGAAGCTGTATGAATCCATCAGCAGCCGGTATCTGTGAATGAACATATACTAAATACGAGGAGTGCAGAGTTATTAAGGTGTTATTCAGGGGCGTAAATATCGGGGTAGCAGCGGTAGCGGCACAGGGCCTGGAACATTAGGGGCCCCGGAGCCCTGTGACAGCCGCTACCGCGAACCCCACAAACCAGTAACGATCGCGGCGGTCGCAGGGGGTGCGACCGCGAATGGACCCGGCAGGGTACGGAGCCCGCGGCCAGCTGGAGATGGCCGGGCCCCCGGACCATTATGATAGCGGTCGGTGAAAGCCTGGTTCCCCGACCACTATACATACTGTTATTGGAAAGGAGTCCTGGCATATTGCAGGTCCCTTTCCAATAGATGGCAGCCCAGGGGAGGGGACTGAAAATAATAAATATATATTCTCACCTCTCCTGGGCACAGCCTTCTCCCCGGCGCTCTTCCGTCATGTGACTGAGGCCTGTGATTAGGCCCCAGCGGTCACATGGGGCGCGGCCGCGTAATGACCTCACAATCCTCGGCAGCGACGTCGGAAGAGGGCCTGAAGACGCTGAAGACGGCAGGATAGAGCGATGATGCCAAGGAAAGGTAAGGCAAGGTGAGTATGAATGTTTGTTATTTTTAATCACCTTCCCTGGGTCTCCGATTATTATACTCTGGGGTCTGAGGAGACCCCAAAGTATAGTGATAGCACCGAAGCGGAGGGGTGCAGTTGGGAGCTTATACTACTGTGTGGGGGCTACTGTAGAGCATATAATACTGGGTGGGGGCCACTGTAGAGCATATAATACTGTGTGGGGGCCACTGTAGAGCATATAATACTGGTTGGGGGCTACTGTAGAGCATATAATACTGGGTGGGGGCCACTGTGGGGGGAATATAATACTGGGTGGGGGCCACTGTGGGGAGCATATAATAATAGGTGGGGCCACTGTAGGAAGCATATAATACTGGGTAGGGGCCACTGTAGAGCATATAATACTAGGTGGGGCCACTGTAGAGCATATAATACTGGGTGGGGGCATATAATACTGGGTGGGGGCCACTGTGGGGAGCATATAATACTAGGTGGGGCCACTGTAGGGAGCATATAATACTGGGTGGGGCCCACTGTAGAGCATATAATACTGGGTGGGGGCCACTGTGGGGGGAATATAATATTGTGTGGGGGCCACTGTAGGGAGCATATAATACTGGGTGGGGCCCTCTATGGGGGGCATATAATACTGGGTGGGTACCACTGTGGGAAGCATATAATATAATACCGGGTCGGGACCACTGTGGGAAACATATAATATAATACTGGGTGGGGACCACTGTGTGGAGCATATTATACTGTGTGTTGGGGTTGCAATGTAGAGCATATAATGCTGTATGGGGGCCACTGTGGAGCATATAATGCTGTGTGGGGGCCACTGTGGAGCATATAATACTATCTGGGGCCACTGTTGAGCATATTTTACTGTTTGGGGACCCGTAACCGGTTCGGGGGGGGGGGCATGTCAAATGTTCGCCTTGGGGCCCAGCCATTCCTAGTTAGCCACTGGTGTTATTGTTCTCCACTTCCGCAGCCTACAGCCTAGCTGACCTGCATGCATGTCGTGTGTACCTCCTACAGACAGTAGGCTAAAACTGACTAGCACATTTTCTGTGGAGTGGTTATAGTCAAGAGGCGTAGCCAACATCTGTTGGTATTCCTAGTGTCAGCCTCTAGTGTCCAGGTCTATACCCATGTTGCAGTGTGCTCCAATAAGAGAAAAATACTCATTTTCCTTTGATTAAACGGGTGTTCCAGGATAACACTATTTTTTATATGAGGCCAGGGAAGTTGAAAAATATAAAAAATAAATAAACAAACATGCCTGTCTCTGGTGCTCAAGTGTTTTCTTCCAGCTGACATCCCCACGGAGACTTCTGCCAAAACAAGACATCAGAGCACCAGGGACAGTTGCGCAAGTTTCTTTTTTATTTCATTTTTTTTTTCACCTTCCCGAGCCTCATGTTAAAAATGTGATTATCCTGGACAACCCCTTTAACAAAGATATCTTTTTAAAGTTTAGAAACAGCCCTAAAAGGTTCTGTCATTCGTTTCCTACTGGTTTTCCTGCTGATACATTCCCTTTAATTAGTATTGGCAATTGTCTGTGTCCTTAAGAGGTTTATTAACCTTTTCAGGACCACCCACTGTATATAAACGTCGGCGCTTGCTAGGCTTTGTGCAGAGCCGACGTTTATAAACTGACCCTGCTAAATTGGGGATCGGGTCTCCCCAAGGGTCAGGAACTCCGTGAACACAGCAATAATAGCTGCTGGTGTTCACGGAGACATGATCAGGACCTGATAGGTTCAGGTCCCGATCATGTAGCTGCCATATCAGGGAAAGTTTGTTGCAGTAACAAACTTTGCCTGATATTAGCTGCCGCCCGTTCGCGGGCGGCATCGGGAGTGGGTGTTAGCTGTATCTGTATCGGAGGTTTTAACCCCTTGGATGCCGCGGTCAAACAAGACTTCGGCATCGAAGGGGTTCCGTGATGCCAAATGAACCCCCCCCCCCTCACCCCCCGAGGCGAGATCGGGGGGGTGCCCATATGTGTCTGCTGCAGCCCGGGATCTGGCCAGTGACCCCAGGCTGCTCGGTGCCCCCAGTACCTGGTTGATCTGCCCAGATGCAGGGAAGTCAGCAGCATATGCTGACTTATCTATAGACTGCAATACACGTGTATTGCAGTCTATAATACTGAACCAGCGATCCCTGGTTCAGGTGTCCTTATAGGACAAATAAAGAAATGTAAAAAAAAAAAAAAAAAAAGTGCAAAAGAAATGTAATAGTTTGTGAAATAAATAAATGAATAAAGCCCTAAAATTCCCTTTTCCTATATCAAATGAGTTATATAAAACAAAAACCTAAAAATTAATAAAAAACAATACAGATTTGGTATTGCCACGTCTGTAACAATCTGTACAATAAACCTGAAACATTATTTAACCTACATGGTGAACGTCGGAAAAAAAAAACGGAAAAAAATCCGCCGTAAGTAATGATTTTTCGCCATCTCACCCTACAAAATATGCTATAAAAAGTGATCGAAAAGTCACATATACCCCAAAACAGCACCAATAAAAAGCACAGGTTGTCCCGCAAAAAATAAGCCCTCAACTATCTCTGTCAACCGAAAAATAAAAATGTTACGCATCTCAGAAGATGGCGATGCAAAGATAATTAATTTCCTTCCCCAAATGGATTTTTGTTCTGCAAAACTAGTAACGCATAAAAAAACAATATAAATGAGGTATCGCTGTAATCGTACCGACCCAAAGAATAAAGGTCACAGGCTACTTATGTTGTACACTGTGTGGAAAAAAAATAATAGGTAAAACACAATGCTTGAATTGATGAGGATTTTTTTTAATCCACCAAGAAAGCGTTAATAAACGTTAATCAATAAGTCATAGGCACCCAAAAATGTTATTAAAAAAATACATCTCATACCACAAACAACAAGCCCTCATATGGCTACAGCACCAGAAAAAAAAAAATATATATATATATATCTTGTTCAATGTGAAGACAAAAACCCCAAAAATCGCCAAATCATTAGAACACAACTGGCTGCGGCAGGAAGGAAATGTATAAGCTGTGCGAGCGTATATCAGGGGACAAACCAGATTTAGACCTTACAAGGGAAAATAAACCAGAACTGACCCCCAGAGTGACCCTTCCGCCAATCATACAAGCTACTGGGGATATAGTAGTAGTAAATTTCGTGTTCCCCATGTACTCCGCACAGCTTACATATTCACTCTTCATCTGCTGTGCAGTCACGTCTGGGATACTAATGCTCACTCCACCCCTTGATAAGTTCTTTGAGGAGTGCAGTTTTTAAAATGGGGTCACTCCTTAGGGCACAGGTGTCAAACACAAGGCCCGCGGGCCGAATCCGGCCCGCTGCCTTCTGTTATCCGGCCCGGCACTTATCTGGCCCGCAGGGCCGCGGCATTTTTTATTGTCTATGTACATTATGTAATGTAAATCAGTCCAGGACAGGCCGCTTAAAAAAAAAAAAAAAAAAAAAGCTGCGCGATACCTGTCCTGGGCTGGTTTACAAGGCCTCTGCATGTCAGCGCAGGCGGCGATACAATGACGTCATCGCGCCTCCTACGCTGACACGCAGGCAAGAAGAGGAGGAGGCCGCGGCTGCATCAAGGCATCGGAGGTAGATGAAGATAAGTTTTTTATATATATATATATAAATAGGCCGTTTCCTGCTGGAGTATCCCCGGCATGTAACGGCCTATTTACTTACCGATCCCAGCTGCTGGTCGTGGCCGCCCCCGCTTCCCCTTCTGCTATGGGACGCAGAAGCGGCTGTGTGCAGGAGCGGGGATGGTAAGTGAGGCCGCGGCCGGTGAACCCCATCAAATACTACTATTATTATACTCCGGGGGCTTTTCAGACCCCGGAGTATAATAATCGGAGACCCTGGGGAGGTGATAAACATAAAAACCTGTGTTACTCACCTCTCCGGCGATCCGATGCTGCTCCCAGCCGGCTTCGGCCTTCTTTGGTGACGTCCCAGGCGCGTGAGCCAGGCTAACGTCATTATCTCGCGATGCCGGTCTGAGCGACATTGAAGAAGGCCGAACGCAGGGAGCGCACCGGGGCCCAGGTAAGTAACACTGGTTTTTATGTTTGTCACCACCTGGGTCTCCGATCATTATACTCTGGGGTCTGAAAAGACCCCAGAGTATAATAATAGTTCATGGGTGGGAGGGGGGTCACTATGGGGCATAATACCATGTGCAGGGGCCACTATGGACTATAATACCGTTTGCAGGGGCCACTATGGGGCATAATACCAATGCAGGGGCCACTAAGGAGCATAATACCGATTGCAGGGGCCACTATGGAGCATAATAACGTGTGCAGGGGCCACTATGGAGCATAATAATGTGTGCAGTGGCCACTATGGAGCATAATACCGTGTGCAGGGGCAACTATTGAGCATAATACCGTGTGCAGGGGCAACTATGGAGCATAATACCGTGTGCAGGGGCCGCTGTGGGGCATAATACCGTGTGCAGAGGCAACTATAGAGCATAATACTGTTTGCATGGGTAAACAGTATTTGTATAGTGCTTAATTTTTGATATATTCAGAAAAGGATGAGGATAGTATGTAACATGCCAATGTCTTAGGTTTTAACAATACATTATGTTCTTCCTGGTTGACCTCAAAGGGCTGATTGTAACAGTAGTAATGTACAAATGTAACTACTGCTTAATAGCTTGCTTATCTGTTAAGGAGAAGTTACTTTTATACATGTGTATAATAATCTTGGCCCTTCAAGGTACCCCGTGAGGCTGAAGTGGCCCCCGTAGAAAATGAGTTTGACACCCCTGCCTTAGGGGATTCCACTTTACTGGTACCTTAGAGGCTCTGCAAACATGACATGGCGTCCAGATACCAAACATCTAAATGTGCGCTCCAAAAGCCACATAGCGCTCCTTCATATCTGTGCCCTGCTGTGTGCCCAAACTGCAGATTATACCCACATGTATGACACTGGTGTACCCAGGGTAACGTACTTAATGTCATATGTGGGTATAAATGGCTGTTTGGGCACAGCCGGGCACAGAAGGGAAGGAGCGCTATTTTGGTTTTTGGAGCACAGACAGTTTGGTTTTTGGACACCATGACACTTTTTCAGAGCTCCTGAAATGCCAGTAAAGTGGAATCCCCTGATATGTCACCCCATTTTGGAAACTACACCCCTGAAGGAATTTATCCAGGGGTACAGTGAGAATTTTTAACCCCCAAGTGTTGCCTTAATTAATTTTCCAGAAATAAATACGCAGCTGATGGTGGAAGATGAAAATGACACTTTTTCCAGGAATACATCATTTCAGTGCGTAATATGTTGTGCCCGGCTTGTATCAGAGACAAATGCTCCAAAAGCTGTTGTGCCCAGGATACCCGCTTAACAGTTTTTGGAGGAAGTGTCTCTGGTGACACAAGTCGGGTACAACATATCGGCACTGAAATGGCGTATCTATGGAAAAATTGCAATTTTCACTTTTCATTATCAGCTGCACATTCATTTCTGGAAATGAAATTAATGCAACACTCAAAGTTTAAAAATGCTCGCTACACCACTTGATAAATCCCTTCCGGGGTGTAGTTTCCAAAGTGGGGTCACATTTCAGCGGGTTCTACTTTACTGCCAATTCAGGGGCTCTGCAAAAGTGGCATGACATCGAAAAACCAAACTGTGCTCCGAAAACCAAAATAGCGCTCCTTCCCTTCTGTGCCCAAACATCAATTTATACCCGCATATGACATTAAGTACGTTATCCTGGGTACACCAGTGTCATACATGTGGGCACAAACTGCCGCTTGGGCACACAGGAGGGTGCAGATAAGAAGGAGCACTATGTGCTTTTGGACCGCTGATTTAGTTTGTTGATTTTTGGACGCCATGTCACATTTATAGAGACTCTAAAATTGCCCCTACAAAATGGGGTCACTTCTTGGGGAATTCCAATTTACTGGCACCTCCAGGGCTCTGCAAAAACAACATGGCATCCAGAAAATCCCTCCAAATCTGTACACCAAAAGCCAAAAAGCGCACTGCTCCATCACTTCTGAGCCCTGCTGTGTAACCAAGCAACAGTTTACACCCACATATACAACTTCTTTCTACTTGGGATAGCCCAGTTAATAGTTTTAGGAGTGCGTGTCTCTGATGACACAAAGTGGGTGCAATGTATTGGGCACTGACATGGCATATTTCTTTAAAAATTAAAATTTTCACTTTGTACATTAATTTTCAGGAAGCACTCTTAGGGTCAAAATTATAATACCCCTTGATAAATTCCTTGAGGGGTGTAGTTTCTAAAATGGAGTCACTTTTTGGGGGTTTCCATTGTATTGGTACTTCAGGGGCTCTGGAAATGCAACATGGCATCTGAAAACTATTCCAGCAAAATCTGCCCTCCAAAACCAAATAGCGCTCTTTCAATTCCGAGCCCCACCATGTACCCATACAGCACATTATAACCACATATGGGGTATTCCCATGTTCAGGAGAAATTGTGTAACAAACCTTGGGGAGCTTTTTCTCCTTTACCCTCTTGTAAAAATACAAAAATTTGGACTAAATTGAAGGTTTATTGAAAAAAAACTAATTTTTCATTTTCATGTCCCGATGTTAATAAAATCTGTGAAAAAGCTGGAGAGTCAAACTGTTCATTATATCCCTTTATATGTTCTGTGAGGGGGGTGTAGTTTCCAAAATGGGGTCACTTTTGAAGGTTTCCATTGTATTGGTACTTTAGGGGCTCTGCTAATGCGACATGGCACCCGAAACCTAATCCAGCAAAATCTTCCCTCCAAAAACCAAATGGCGCTCTTTCCATTCCGAGCCCCACCATGTACCCATACAGCAGATTATGACCACATATGGGGTATTGCCATGTCCAGGAGAAATTGTGTAACAAACCTTGCGGAGCTTTTTCTCCTTTAGCCCCTTGTAAAAATAAAAATGTTTGGACTAAATTGACAGTTTATTAGAAAAAAAGTAATTTTTCATTTTCACGTCCCAATGTTCATAAAATCTGTGAAACAGCTGTAGGGTCAAACTGCTCATTATATCCCTTTATATGTTCTGTGAGTGGTATAGTTTCCAAAACGGGGTTACTTTTGAAGGTTTCCATTGTACTGGTACTTTAGGGGCTCTGCAAATGCGACATGGTACCTGAAAACTATTTTAGTGAAAAATCCATTTTATTTTTATATTTTAAGCACAAAAGAAAAAGAGCAAAACATTATACTGGAGAAATCTTTATAAAAATATATTATCCAGAGAAGGCCTCATATAAATATATATATATATATATATATATATATATATATATATATATATCACTGAATAAACCCTGCACTGGGATTGGTTGTTAATAGCAATAAAGACAGTTCTGCTAAACTAGAACATCATTTACTGTACAATGTATGTCCCGCTATCACCAGGGAAATGTGCAGCAGTAAGAGGCAAATAATAGTAGTTGGTGGGGTTCACCACCCACACACTTTTTCTATAGTATGGAGTCTCTTTAGACCCTCAGAAAATAATTAGCAAAGACAACGGGGATGTAAGTATAACACACAGGCCTCAGCTGTCCCTGATGTCACTCAGGAGACCAGAAGAGGTCCAAAGAGCATACCTCCCAACTTTAAAAAAACAGAAAGAGGGACACCCACTTCTACTTTGACTCTGCCCATTCACATCCATTTCTTTTGTACCCCCACACAGTATAATGCCCCTACGGTCACCTCCACATTATAATGTCATCCTCCTGGTGCTCCCACAATTTACTGTCCACCTCCATCTGCCTCAGTTTAATGTCAACCTCATCAGACCCCACAGTCTAATGTCCCCTTCATCTCTCCCCCCCCCCCACAGTTTAATGGCCCCTCATCTGGCCACCCAGTTTAAGGTCTTCCTGCTGGTAACAAACCAGCAAAAGCACTCAAAAATAAAAAAAAAAACACTGCTCTCTCAGAGGTCTAGTCTCTCGGCGTCTTGAGAGAGGCAGGCGCAATGCGTGTAAAGAAATCACATCGCACCTACAGCTCCCAGGTGGCAGAGTGATAAGGCAGGGGCTGTCCGCTGATGGCTCCTGCTTCAACGATGCATTCAACTCATCTGTGTCCAGAGAGGACGCAGATGAATTGAAGACGGGACATGCCTCCAGCCGACTGGGACAGTCTCGCTGAATCCGAGTTGTTGGGAGGTATGCCAAAGAGGACTTGATCCGTGCCAGAGCCCAAGTTAAAGTGATTAATTCTATTCTTATATTTACTCACTTCAGGTCTGAATAGCCCCAAGAGTATAAAAGTAGTGGCGAACCCTCAAATTTCGGGTGCAAGGGACGCTATGTGACATACTGTCACAGGGATCTTTGGCATGAATGGGGGGACCTCGGTTTCTGAACAGCCAAAGGTACCCTAAATCCACCTGAATGGTAAGTAATGAATGCAGCTTACCACTTGCTCCTTAAAAATAACTTAGCCTAGGGCCATTTTATTACAAGTGGTCGCAATGTGAGTCGTTTTATACAGGGTGGGCCATAAGTATGGATACACCCAGATAAAATGAAATTGGTTGCTGATATCACCTTACCGTTTGTGGCATATTAGTACATCGGAGGGGGGAAACATTTGAGGCCGGGTGACGCCCATGGCGGCCAGCTGCAAAGCCGCCATTTTGGATTCAACTTTACGTTTTTCAATGGGAAGGGGGTCATGTGACACCTCAAACACATGTAGAATTGCACAAGAAAAACAATGGTGTTTTTAACGTAGCTTTATTCATTATTGAGTTATTGACACATTTATGACATGGAGCAACAACAGTAACCCACTAAAGGATGTGCTCAAAGTGCTGCCCATTGTGTTGAATTGTCAACGCGATTCTCTTTTCACACTCTTGACACACCGAGAGCAAGGCTATGGTATACTCCGTGAAGATCCGGGATGTGGGGCACCTGAAACAACGGATACAGGAGGCCTGTGGTAGCATTTCTTCTGCGGTATTGCTTTCGGTGTGTTAGGAATGGGAGAAGAGAATGCTAAATCCTAGTGGGCTTTTTGCCGTCTACAGTATATGACGCCTTTTTATGGCACCACCCACTTTTATGGCACCCACACAATATCTGACCCCTTTTTATGGCCCCCACGCAATATCTGACCCCCTTTTTTCGCCCCACACAGTATATGAACCGTTTTTATGGCAGCCACCACAATGTGACCCCTTTTTATGGACTCCACACCATATCTGACCCTTTTTTTATGGCCCCCACACAGTATATGACCCCCTTTTTAAAGCCGTGAATGACCTTCCCCCCCCTTTTTGATTCTTTTCACACACACCTTCCCCACCAGCAACTAAAATTAGGAAGCCCCCGCCCTTCACCACAGAGTAGTGGCCAATAGGATCATGGACAGGTGAGGAAACACTGTCTTGGCCGCCCTTCAGTGTGCACCGTAGCCGACTTGTACGTAGCATCCCGGCATTCTTCAGCGTTGTGCCGTAACTGTAGTGTGTTGAGAGGTGAGTAAAAATTATCAGCAGCTGCTTATTACAATAAAACATGCAATAAGGCCATCATGGAAGGTGGGCCCCTGGGTAGAAGCCATGGACTTAAACTACAGCACCAGCACCTAGGGATCTTGTAGTGAGGTCTACACATCATATACTATACAGGACACATGAGGTAGAAGCTCTGGACACCATCAGTCTACAGCACCAGCACCTAGGGATCTAGTAGTGGAGTTTTCACACCATTGAGATCACTTTCTTCTACCCACATAAACCTAGAAAAAAAAAAGTATCAGAACCAGAAGAGCGTCCAGATTTCCACGTGACAGCAAAAGCACAGGCCCCATGAAAAACAAAACAGTGAACACAGCCCCTCATATTTTGTATAAATGTTAGCTTCAATGAAACTGCACCATTTGTCAAAGCTTGTACCCCCATTCCTCCCCATCTTCCTCACACACAGCCTGCACCCCCACATCCCCCTTTTTGATCACACAAAGTCTGCACTCCCCCAAGTCCTTCCTCTTGCTCAACCTGCATCCCCATGTCCCCCATCTTGATGAAGCGCAGCCTGCACCCCCAGCTTGCTCACGCGCAGCCTGCACCCCCATGTCCCCCCAGCTTGCTCACGCACAGCCTGCACCCCCAGCTTGCTCACGCACAGCCTGCACCCCCACATCCCCTCTCTTGCTCACACACAGCCTGCACCCCCAGCTTGCTCACACACAGTCTGCACCCCCAGCTTGCTCACACACAGCCTGCACCCCCAGCTTGCTCACACACAGCTTGCACCCCCATCTTGCTAACGCACAGCCTGCACCCCCATGTCCCCACAGCTTGCACCCCCATCTTGCTCACACACCGCCTGCACCCCCACATCCCCTCTCTTGATCACGCACAGCCTGCACCCCCATGTCCCCCCAGCTTGCTCACGCACAGCCTGCACCCCCAGCTTGCTCACGCACAGCCTGCACCCCCTTGTCCCCCATCTTGCTCACACACAGCCTGCACCCCCAGCTTGCTCACGCACAGCCTGCACCCCCATGTCCCCCATCTTGCTCACGCACAGCCGGCCCCCCGCTTCTCACGCACAGCCTGCACCCCCAGCTTGCTCACGCACAGCCTGCACCCCCATGTCCCCCATCTTGCTCACGCACAACCTGCACCCCCATCTTGCCAACGCACAGCCTGCACGCCCAGCTTGCTCACACACAGCCTGCACTCCCATGTCCCCCCATCTTGCTCACGCACAGCCTGCACCCCCATGTCCCCCCATCTTGCTCATGCACAGCTTGCACCCCCATCTTGCTCACGCACAGCCTGCACCCCCACGTCCCCCCAGCTTGCTCACGCACAGCCTGCACCCCCACGTCCCACCATCTTGCTCACGCACAGCCTGCACCCCCACGTCCCCTCTCTCGCTCACGCACAGCCTGCACCCCCACGTCCCCTCTCTCGCTCACGCACAGCCTGCACCCCCATGTCCCCTCTCTCGCTCACGCACAGCCTGCACCCCCATCTCGCTCACGCACAGCCTGCACCCCCATCTCGCTCACGCACAGCCTGCACCCCCATCTCGCTCACGCACAGCCTGCACCCCCATCTCGCTCACGCACAGCCTGCACCCCCATCTCGCTCACGCACAGCCTGCACCCCCATCTCGCTCACGCACAGCCTGCACCCCCATCTCGCTCACGCACAGCCTGCACCCCCATCTCGCTCACGCACAGCCTGCACCCCCATCTCGCTCACGCACAGCCTGCACCCCCATCTCGCTCACGCACAGCCTGCACCCCCATCTCGCTCACGCACAGCCTGCACCCCCATCTCGCTCACGCACAGCCTGCACCCCCATCTCGCTCACGCACCGCCTGCACCCCCATCTCGCTCACGCACCGCCTGCACCCCCATCTCGCTCACGCACCGCCTGCACCCCTTGTCCCCCCAGCTTGCTCACACACAGCCTGCACCCCCATGTCCCCCCAGCTGGCTCACACACAGCCTGCACCCCCATCTCGCTCACGCACCGCCTGCACCCCCATCTCGCTCACGCACAGCCTGCACCCCCATCTCGCTCACGCACAGCCTGCACCCCCATCTCGCTCACGCACAGCCTGCACCCCTTGTCCCCCCAGCTTGCTCACACACAGCCTGCACCCCCATGTCCCCCCAGCTGGCTCACACACAGCCTGCACCCCTATCTTGCTCACACAGCCTGCACCCCCACATCCCCTCTCTTGGTCACGCACAGCCTGCACCCCCATGTCCCCCCAGCTTGCTCATACACAGCCTGCACCCCTATCTTGCTCACACACAGCCTGCACCCCCATGTCCCCCTCTTGTCTACTCTTTACCTTCCGTCTCTGTTGCCAGCATCCTCCTCTTCCTGTGTAACACCGCGTTGTGCTGTACAATCCAGAATAGCTCCGCCCACAGAAGAGTCTGATCACGTGGTCATGACGTCAGCAGAGGTCCTTTAGCCCACTAGGATTTTGCAAATATTTGTAAATGGTTGAGACTAAATCCTAGTCCCTCTGACCACTAACTCCAGAAACGTGTCTTCAGTAGGCCTGATATATTATATATAACTGGTGGTCGAGGGCAGTTTTCACAAGGTTTGTTATGCAGTTTTCTAAAGCTATAATGAATAGTGTCATGGAAATAGAAGGGTTGCTACTTCAATAGTCTCATATACAAAAAATAAATACATATGAAGTAATTAAAATATAACGTTTATTATTATGTTTAAAAACATGGTAACCATTAGATAAATATTGTATCAAAACCACAAATAATAATAGTGTACCAAGACCATTAATATGGGAGTCCCCATTGTATATCCACGGGATTGGGATAATCAATATAAATCATACACAGTCCCTAGGGGATAAATGGAATGTTTCTGCCAACACTCTACTGGAGCCCTCATATATATAAAAAAGTTGATGGATATTCGGGGATAATGCACTTACTGTATAGAGCATGCACTCAACCCTTCTTTTTATGTCATCAGATCAGCTCCTGTTATTGAGCTAAAAATGATCTAGACGATCATATATTTTTATATGGGTGAGGAGTGCTACCTCAGTTAGGATCCACTTAATATCACATATCAGTCTGTCCAAATAGTTCCAGTTAAACAGACAAAAATGTATACCGGGCAGAAATGAACCTACTAATTGCCCTCTCAGCAAATGTAGCGCAATTACACCATAAAGTCCGTGCATATCTTCAGACCTCACATGTGGGCACAGTAAATCTAGATGCTGGAAGAAATATAGTAGATTCGAATGTTACAGTTTCAATAGATATGAAACTATTTCTCACTAATACAGCATCTGCTGCTAGCGTTGTACTCTCTGTTCATATAGTATATAGCTATTAGTATTATAAAGCCTTGGCCTGTAGTATGTAAAACAACAAAACATATGCACCGAGCAAACCATAGTGCGTTATCACTTTAAATAAAGCGTAAGGTAAGGTATATACAGTAGTTATAGCTCCTCACCTTGTTAGGTTGTATAAGTCACAACCCACTGTCATCAACATGAATAGCCGTAATCAAGCATCAGGATTGCAGAGGAACCGATCAAACACCTGGAAAAGGTGTAGGTAGGATATTGCTTGGAGGACCAATGGGAAGAGCCGCACAAATCCACAATTATGATGTAAATCTTTATTCCAAAATAAACAAATGGAATACGACGTGTTTTGGGGCAAACAATCCCCTTTATCAAGTGTATTAAAGCACAGGTGTGCTGAAAAGGTGTGCAGGAGGAGGACGGCAAGGACAGTACTTTTATACACTTGATAAAGGGGATTGTTTGCCCCAAAACACTTCGTATTCCATTTGTTTATTTTGGAATAAAGATTTACATCATAATTGTGGATTTGCGCAGCTCTTCCCATTGGTCCTCCAAGCAACTGCCCTGTAGTATGAGCTGCTAGCAATCTATTAGATCTCCTTCAGGGAGTGTCTCTTCCTTTGTCAAAGTGAAACCTCTCCCTGCGGCATCAGCTTCTAATATCTTTCCCTACAGGGCAAGCTATACAAGCAATAGATAATTTTCCTACGCGTTTCAACTTAATTAATAAGTCTCATCAGGGGATGATAGTTCTATAAGATATAGGTAGAAGGAGAGCAATTAGCTGACACTGGACTAGAGCAGTCACCGTATAACGATCTGCTCAGTCAAACCCTGCAGCCTGGCATTCAGTGTGGCCGTGAAAGGCCGCCGGCTCAAACATGTTTAAATGGTCTAATACGTCCCACCCCTTCCTAGAGTGACATATTGGAGAACCAGTAGAGAGGGGGCCAAGGAAACACGCCCCTCTGCTGGCTCTCCAATCAGCCATCATCACACAGAAAATGGGTTAAGGATCAGTAAAGAGACAAGCGTCCCTGGTAACCAGGGAAACCATGCTAGGCTCTTAATATCAATAGTATGAGGACATAAGGATATATCTGAAATAGGTGTCCACATCTTAAAAATAAAGTAAGCGAATAAGCTGTATTGATAACTGTGAGTATGTGAACCAGAGGGCGCTGTTGAGCAACCCAGGCCCAGGCCAGAAAAGGCTCTCAGCCACGCCTTTGTGGGGGGCGTGTATCTCCAGAAGGCTGGAGAAACCTGCTTGGAGCAGGAAATGGTGGACCCACCTGGACAGATAGACGGTCTGTGCCAGAAGTGCTCGGGTCTACAGGGGACTGTTGCTGGAGCTGAGCAATAGTCAGGACCAGCGAGGACAGAGAGAGAGAGGCTCTGTCCAAGAGGGCTGGATCCAGAGAGGACTTACAGAGACTAAGTCAAGCTCTTATTGCCCCCCAGAGGCTAGTTAGGGACTCAAGGAGTGAGTTAGGCCCTAACTGTGGCATAGCTTTTTTGTTGTTTTTGTTATGTTGCAGTTAAGCTGAATAAAGCCACGTTTATTTTACACTTGGACCGTCTGAAAGCTATCTTTCCGGCGCCCAGTACCACGAACCACCGCTGTCCGGACCAGGACAAGCCGCCATTTTGAGTGTAATTCCCCTAAGCTGTCACATATGGTGGAGAATAGCGCGCATAAAGAGATCCATGCAAGTCCTGGAAGACAAGTGTTTGGTGACTGCAGTACTGCAAAGTGTGCATTGTGTCCTACAGCTGGAAGAAATCTGTGATTTCAACTGAAGAAACCCAGGAGGGGTGAGTGAATTGCAACATAGCATGTGTGTAAAAACCTGGTGAAAGTAAAACTCTGGAAGAGGAATCCAGGGAATGGACTTTGTGTATACTGTGGCACAGAAGTCTGTGAAATGTTTGCTGATGGCAAGAAAGTAAGCAATGTGTATAGAAGATGTATATTGCAAACAAGTGTATGTGAAAGTCTATGGTGCCATGTTGGTGTTTTCTGTGGAAGACAAAAGAAAATGCTGGTTGTTGTAGTGCCACATAAGTTAACTGTCTGAATATATGTGAATGCAGAGAGACACAAAACCCGGAACGGATCATGTGGAGTGCAAGTAAAGATAATGGGTTGCATGACGGTGACTCAGTTTTTCTAAAGTACCTCTGTTCTATGAATAAATATGTCCCTACTGACGGTATGTCTCATATTGGAGTGCATGAAAGCGCCAAAGATGAAAATATTAGGGTGCAGCAGCTTCAAGATGAGATTAAACGGCAATTTGAGGTATTAGAACTGCAGTCAAAGAAAAATCTTGAATCTAACCTTAAGTTGAACCTGAAGTTAAAGAAAGATCTTGAATCTATGAGGAGTTCATATCCTAGTCATTGTGAAAATGTGGTACTGGGTTTGCCTGGAATGGACTGTGTCACTAAGAAGGAGTTTGCAGAAATGAAATGTGCTCTATCTAATGAAGTCATACAGAGTGTAGAGCAAAAGCAAGTGCTTGAGAAGCAATTGCAGGATTTAAAGGAGCGGCATGTTCAAGACTCCATTGCCAAAGAGAGTGTCATTGAAAAATTAAGAGATGACCTTGAAACTGCTAAACAAAGAGAAAGGGAATTCAAAGCTAGAATATGTAGCCTGGAGAGGGCGCTGTTAGGATCTTGTGAAGATAATGAGAAGTTGTCTGTTTTGGTGCAAAATAAAGACAAAGAATTGAATAATGTTACAGGGCTTTTTTCTCAAGCAGACAGCAAGTTTATCAAACTTTCCAAAGATTTTTCTACACTAGAATCTCAGCTTCAGGATACTCAGGAACCTTTGCAAGAAGAAACCCGGCAGAAGCTTGACCTTAGTACAAAACTAAAACAAATGGAAGATGAGAAAAATGGTTTCCTTGAGCAACTAGAGGAAGAGGAGATAGCAAAAAGAGATTTGACAAAGCAGATTTCAACACTACAGGCTCAGGCCACTGATATGAAGAAAAAAATGGAGGCTAGTATTGGGTCCTTGGACTCTGTTGAAGAACTAAAGGAAAAGTTGCAAAAGGAGCTAGAAGCTACAAATCAACGGTTTGAGGAGAAGGTTGCTGCTTATGACAAACTTGAGAAGACGAAAATTAGACTGCAGCAGGAACTAGAAGATGTAGGTGTAGACCTTGATCATCAACGTCGGATTGTGTCAAATTTGAAAAGGAAGCAGAAAAAGTTTGATCAGCGGCTTGGTGAAGAGAAGACTCTTTCTGCTAGATATGCAGAGGAACGTGACAGTGCTGAAGCAGAGGCCCTTGAATTGAAGGCCGAGTTAAAGAGGCTCAACAAGCAACTGTGCACTGAAATGGAGGATTTGGTTAGCTCCAAGGATGAAGTTGAGAAAAACCTGGAATCTGTGCAGATATTGTATGAGAACAAAGCTAATGCTTATGAGATGTTGGAAAAGGCCAAGAGAGAATTGGACCTCCAGATAGAAGACATGAGGATTCAGTTTGAGAGAAACCTGTCTAATTTATCTACTGAGATTGTAGATCTAAAAATGCTTGTTGCTAAACTAAAGGTGCAAGTGAACAAGCAGGAGGAAATCAAGAAACAGCTGGAGTTTCAGATGGATCAAATGAAGCGTGAGTCAGAAATAAAGTTGGAAGAGCACACTTTTCAGATTGAACAGTCAAAAACCGAAGTGGAATCTAAAAGAGAAGAATTGGATCAGTTGCAGCAGTCTTTATCCAATACTGAACAGTCGGCATCTGCCCTATCTTCAAAGCTGGCAGCACTAGAAGCTGAGAAGGACTCGCTGCAGAGCCTGTTAACCTCTAAAGAATCAGAGCTGTTATCCCTGAAAAATGGGATTCAAGAAATAGAGTCTTTATTCATCCAAGAGCAAGATAAGAGAGCCACTGAGATACAGGACTTGAATGAAAGACTTGACAAAAAGTCTGCAGATGAGCAGAAGTTCAGAAGATGTGGGAGCGTCAGTTAAATATAATTCAGGGAGCAGTGGGAGAAGCAGAAAATATCATCCAGGATGCTGACCTGACAATTGTTAGAAGAACATTGCAGAATATCCTAGAATCAGGAGGCATAGTGGATAAAGAGATGGCATCTACATCTGCTGCCTTAGAAGATGTCAGGAAGATTGAGGAAGATCTGCAAGTTGCAATGGTAAAAACTGAGATGGAGGCTGTGCAGAAAAATGTGGCAGTGAAGAAAGTTCTGGAACTGGAATCAGAGATTTGCGTGCTACAGAAGCAGGGCTGTGGAGTCGGAGTCGGAGTTGGAGTCGGTGCCTATTTTGGTGGAGTCGGAGTCAGTATAAAATGGACCGACTCCGACTCCCAAAATATATAATAAATTGGTACAGTTAGTAGTACAATGCAGTATGTGCTGAATATATTTTCATAAGAATTTGGGAAAATGATGAAATGTTGAAAATGATGAAATGTCCTGTAAAGGTCTGTTCTATTCCTCATATAATGATGGGACTGAGTTCTGAGTGAACCTATAAGGTTTAGCAGTGCCAGGGCTCTGGAGTCGGAGTCGGTGCCTATTTTGGTGGAGTCGGAGTTGGAGTCGGAGTCAGGGGAAATTGAGGAGTCGGAGTCGGGGCTTTGGCGTACCGACTCCACAGCCCTGTACAGAAGGCGTTAGAATTGGGGAAAGCTGCCAGCATAGAGGCAGAGAAAGCAGAGACATTAAGTCATACAGACATGAGTGACCTGTCCACGGATGTTGATACCAATGATCAGATTATGATGAAACCACGTGATTCGGTAAAACGTCAAGTAGAGGGTATAGTTCCCCCCGGAAGATGCTGCTAAAGGTGGACTTCCTGCAAAATGTGAGGAGGCCAAAGAAGGTCCAACAGAAGAAAAAACTGTGATTGGTCACACACTGCCTGTGACAGAGTGGGTCCAGCTTCAAACCAATGAGGTCCAAAGCCTAGAGGGCTGTGAGATGGTAAATAAGGTGAAGGGTCATCAAAAGTGTGGAACAAGAGTCCGTAAGAAGACTGACCACGCATATGTTGTCCCAACAGCTAAAGTGTCTGAAGCCATTGTGGATAAAGGTGTTGCTGTGCCTGTCTCTAGCCAAATGTCTGGTGGACAAATGGTGAATAATGACTCCATGTTGTCTGTGAAGAGGGAGTCAGGAAGTAATACAGTCAACCCAAAAAGAGGAGACGAGGCAGAAGTTGTTTTACCGCCTGATGCTAATAGCAACAAGAAGAGGCTGAGATACAATGTTACTATGTCCCTAACTAATGAAAGTAACCGTGGTAGAGGTTCTAATGCAGAGACTGAGCAGCCGTCATTTGCATGCAGAAGTAAGAGATGGTTACATGTCACCAATAATGGGACAGCTGTTAAAGACATGCCAGAAAATGTAGTTCAGCGTGATCTATTATGTGAGGGTGTACGGTATGGCCCTCGTGCAGAAGGAGAAGATATTGCAGTACAGAGATTGTGTATCTCAAACAAAGAGGAGAGCAAGCGGCCTATGTCTCCTAAACTTCTAAGCCTTGATGGTGATGACAAAGTTTGCTTTGAAATGAAGGTTATGGAAAAAGTACCCGTGAGACAGTTATACTCTAAAGACATTGATGTGCATGAAGTACATGTTAGTTGGTCTCTGAGCTCCTGTGGATTCATGATAGGTGAAGATGAAGATTCTTACGGCTATTTACTAAAGGGATCAAGGTCATGCAATGGGATGGCTGAAGAGTACAGCGAGAAATGTGATGAAAATGATGTGATCCCTTGTATGGCGAATTGTGAAGGTGATGAAGGAGAACTTGCCCTTGTACAGAATGGCCAGGATCTTGGCGTAGCATTTAAAGTGCTGAAAAAACGGAAAATTCGACTGAGCGGAATTTGGAAGAAGAGACCGCCAGATTTAGATTTTAACCCTTTAACGACCTTGGACGTACTATTACGTCCTGGGCGCTAGGTACTTCGCGCACCAGGACGTAATACTACGCCCGAGGCCGGCCGCCCACTCACTATCTGAGCGGGCGGTATCGGAACCGAGTGTTAGATGTATCTGACAGCTAACACCCTGCTCCATAACCCCCGGTCGGCCATAACTTCCGATCGGGGGTTTTAACCCCTTGGATGCCGCGGTCAAACATGACCGCGGCATCCAAGGGGTTCCGCCGTCTTGCCGCCCCCCCCCCGGCACCCCCCGCGGCGAGATCGGGGGGTGCCGATATCTCTAATCTGCAGCCCGGGGTCTGCCCAGTGACCCCAGGCTGCCTGGAGCCCCCAGTACCTGGTTGATCCTGCCTAGACCTCAGGAAGTCAGCGCTGTGTTTCCATAGCGCTGACTTCCTGTATAGGCTGGAAGACACGAGTATGCTCGTGTCTTGCAGTCTATAGTGCTGAGCCAGCAATCAAAGCATTGCTGGCTCAGGTGTCCTAATGGGACACAAGAAAAAGTAAAAAAAAAGTGAAAAAAAAAATAATAAAGTATGTGAAAAAAATTTATAAAAGAATAAAGCCCCAAAAATTCCCTTTTCCTATATAAAATGAATTATATAAAAAATAAACCTAAAAATTAATAAAAACAATACATATTTGGCATTGTTGCGTCCGTAACAACCTGTACAATAAAACTGAAACCATATTTAATGTACACGGTGAAAGTCGGGGGAAAAAAAACGGAAAAAACCCGCCAAAAGTAACGATTTTTCTCCATCTCACCTTACAAAATATGCCATAAAAAGTGATCAAAAAGTCATATGTACCCCAAAACAGTACCAATAAAAAGCACAGGTTGTACCGCAAAAAATAAGCCCTAAACCAACTCTCTAAACTGAAAAATAAAAATGCTACGCATCTTAGAAGATGGCGATGCAAAAAAAATTAATTTATGTCCCCAAATGGGTTTTTGTTCTGCAAAATTGGTATTGCATAAAAAAACATTATAAATGAGGTATCGCCGTAATCGTACCAACCCGCAGAATAAAGATAACATGTTACTTATGCTCTACGCTGCATGGTGAAAAATTTAAAAGATAAAACGCAGTGCCAGAATTGATGGGGTTGTTTTTTAATCCACCAAGAAAGAGTTAATAAAATTTATTTAATAAGTTGTAAGCACCTAAAAATGATGTCATTAAAAAATACATCTCACCCTGAAAACAACAAGCCCTCATATGGCTACATCACCAGAGAAATAAAGAAAATATAACTCGTACAATGTGAAGACAAAAACCCCAAAAATCGCCAAATCATTAGAGCATAACTGGCTGCGGCAGGAAGGGAATGTTTAAGCTGTGCGAGCGTATATCAGGGGACAAACTAGATTTAGAGCTTACGAGGGATAATAAACCAGAAGTGACCCCCAGAGTGACCCCCCAATAATAGGAACTACTGGGGAAATAGTAGGGAATTTAGTGTACCCAATGTACTACGCACAGATTACATAATCACTTTTCCCCATCCGCTGTGCAGTCACATCTGGGATACTAATGCTCGCTACACCCCTTGATAAATTCTTTGAGGGGTGCAGTTTTCAAAATGGGGTCATTCCCTAGGGGATTCCACTTTACTGGTACTTTAGAGGCTCTGCAAACATGACATGGCATCCAGATCCCAAACATCTGAATCTGCGCTCCAAAAGCCATATAGCGCTCCTTCCCTTCTGTGCCCTACTGTGTGCCCAAACCACAGTTTATACCCACATGTATGACACTGGTGTACCCAGGATAAGGTACTTAATGTGATATGTGGGTATAAACTCCTGTTTGGGCACAGCCGGGCACAGAAGGGAAGGAGCGCTATTTGCTTTTTTGGACGCCATTGCACTTTTGCAGAGCTGAAATGCCAGTACAGTGGAATCCCCTGACATGTCACCCCATTTTGGAAACTGCACCCCTGAAGGAATTTATCCAGGGGTACAGTGAGCATTTTTAACCCCCAAGTGTTGCTATAATTTATTATCCGTAAATGAATAGGCAGCTGATGATGAAAGGTGAAAATGACAATTATTCCAGGAATACGACATTTCTGTGCGTAATATGTTGTGCCCGGCTTGTATCAGAGATGAACGCTCCAAAAGCTGTTGTGCCCGGGATCCCCGATCACCAGTTTTTGGAGTGTGTATCTGTGCAGACATAAGCTGGGCACAACATATCGGGCACTGAAATGGCGTATCTATAGAAAAATTTCATTTTTAACTTTTCATTATCAGCTGCG
Organism: Leptodactylus fallax; assembly: GCA_947044405.1. Taxonomy (NCBI): domain Eukaryota; kingdom Metazoa; phylum Chordata; class Amphibia; order Anura; family Leptodactylidae; genus Leptodactylus; species Leptodactylus fallax. The sequence goes on along the minus strand of CAMRHE010000217.1, from coordinate 880,925 downwards.
CATTCATTTTTGGAAATTAAAAGAATGCAACACTTAAGGGTTAATAATGCTCGCTACACCACTTGATAAATCCCTTGATGGGTATAGTTTCCAAAATGGGGTGACATGTCTGCGGATTCCACTTTACTGACAATTCATGGTCTCTGCAAAAGTGGCATGGTGTCCAAAAAGCAAACTGTGCTCTAAAAACCAAAATAGCGCTCTTTCCCTTCTGTGCCCGGCTGTGCCCAAACAGCAGTTTATACCCACATATGGCATTGTTAAGTACGTTATCCTGGGTACACCAGTGTCATACGTGTGGGCATAAACTGTCATTTGGGCACACAGCAGGGCGCAAATGTGAAGGAGCGCTATGTGCTTTTGGAGCGCATATTTAGATTGTTGTTTTTTTGGACGCCATGTCACATTTGCAGAGACCCTAAAATTGCCCCTACAAAATGGGGGTCACTTCTTGGGGAATTCCAATTTACTGGCACCTCCAGGGCTCTGCAAAAATATCATGGCGACCAGAAAGTCCCTCTAAATCTGTACTCCAAAAGCTAAAAAAAACCACAGTGCTCCTTCCCTTCTGAGCCCTGCTGCGTGCCCAAGCAGCAGTTTATACCCACATATATAATTTTTTTGTCCCCGGGATATCCCACTTAATAGTTTTAGGAGTGCATGTCTCTGATGCCACAAAGTGGCCGCAACGTATTAGGCACTGAAATTGGATATTTCTTTAAAAACTTTAATTTTCACTTTGTACATTAATTTTTGGGAAGCATTTTTAGGCTCTAAATGATAATACCCCTTGATACATTCCTTGAGGGGTGTAGTTTCTAAAATGGGGTCACTTTTGAGAGGTTTCCATTATATTGGTACTTTAGGGGTTCTGCAAATGTGACATGGCATCCAAAAACTATTCCAGCAAAATCTGCCCTCCAAAAGCTAAATAGCGCTCTTTCCATTTTTAGCCCTGCCATTTACCCATGCAGCAGATTACAACCACATATGGGGCATTTCTGTGTTCAGGAGAAATTGTGTAACGAACTTTGGGGTGCTTTTTCTCCTTTGTCCTCTTGTGAAAATGAAAAATTTGGGGCTAAATTGACGGTTTATTGGAAAAAAAGTAATTTTTCATTTTAATGTCCCAATGTTAATAAAATCTGTGAAACAGCTGTGAGGTCAAAATGTTCACCATACCCCTAGATAAATTCTATAAGGGGTGTAGTTTCCAAAATGGGGTCACTTTTTGGGGGTTTGTATTATATTGGTACTTTAGGGGCTCTGCAAATGCGACATGGCATCCGAAAACTATTCCAGCAAAATCTGCCCTCCAAAAGCTAAATAGCTCTCTTTCCATTTTGAGCCCTGCCATGTACCCATGCAGCAGATTACAACCACATATGGGGCATTTCTGTGTTCAGGAGAAATTGTGTAACGAACTTTGGGGTGCTTTTTCTCCTTTGTCCTCTTGTGAAAATGAAAAATTTGGGGCTAAATTGACGGTTTATTGGAAAAAAAGTAATTTTTCATTTTAATGTCCCAATGTTAATAAAATCTGTGAAACAGCTGTGAGGTCAAAATGTTCACCATACCCCTAGATAAATTCTATAAGGGGTGTAGTTTCCAAAATGGGGTCACTTTTTGGGGGTTTGTATTATATTGGTACTTTAGGGGCTCTGCAAATGCGACATGGCATCCGAAAACTATTCCAGCAAAATCTGCCCTCCAAAAGCTAAATAGCTCTCTTTCCATTTTGAGCCCTGCCATGTACCCATGCAGCAGATTACAACCACATATGGGGCATTTCTGTGTTCAGGAGAAATTGTGTAACGAACTTTGGGGTGCTTTTTCTCCTTTGTCCTCTTGTGAAAATGAAAAATTTGGGGCTAAATTGACGGTTTATTGGAAAAAAAGTAATTTTTCATTTTAATGTCCCAATGTTAATAAAATCTGTGAAACCGCTGTAGGGTCAAAATGCTCATTATGTCCCTTGATATGTTCTGTGAGGGGTGTAGTTTCCAAAATGGGGTCACTTTTAGGGGGTTTCCACTGTATTGGTACTTTGGGGGCTCTGCAAATGCGACATGGTACCTGAAAACTATTCCAGCAAAATCTGCTCTCCAAAAGCTAAATAGCGCTCTTTCCATTCTGAGCCCTGCCATGTACCCATACAGCAGATCACGACCACATATGGGGTATTGCTGTGTTTAGGAGCAATTATTTTGCAAACTGTGGGGTGCTTTTTCTCCTTTAACCCATTGTGAAAATGAAAACTTTGGGGATAAAGTGACATTTTAGTAATGTTTCATTTATACATCCCAGTGTTAGCAAAATCTGTGAAACGACTGTAAGGTCAAAATGCTCACTATACCCCTATATGAATTCTGTGAGGGGTGTAGTTTGCAAAATGGGGTCACTTTTTGGGGTTTTCCTTTGTATTGGTACTCTAGGGGCTTTGCAAATGAGACATGGCACCTGAAAACTATTCCAGCAAAATCTGCTTTTCAGACGCCCAGTGTCGCTCCTTCCCTTCCGTGCGCTGCCATTCGCCCAAACATCAGTTTACACCCACTTGTGGGGTATTTCCGTGCTCGGGAGAAATTGCATAACAAACTGTGAGATGCATTTTCTCCTTTAACCCTTTGTGAATGTGTTAATTTTAGGGCTAAATTAAGGAATTAGTGGGAAAAAATAAAATGTCTAAATTTCACCTCCATATTGTTTTAATTCCAGTGAAATTCTTAAAGGGTTAACAAACTTCCCAAATGTTATTTAGAATTATTTGAGCGGTGCAGTTTTGAAAATGGGGTGATTTATGGGGGTTTCTAATATATAGGCCTTTATAATCCTCTTCAGAACTGAAGTGGTCCCTAAAAAATTAGTTTGGGAAATTTTCTTGTAAATCTGCAAAATCGCTGTTACACTTGTAAGCCTTCTAACATCCAAAATAAATTACAGGACGATTAAAAGATGATGCCGATATAAAGCAGAGATATGGTAGATAATATGTATTAATGTATTTGGGTGGTATGACTATCTATCTGAAAAGCAGAGCATTTCACATTTTGAAAATTGCGATTTTTTTCAAAATTTCCATCAAATTTCCTATTTTTCTATAAATAAATACAAAAATATTCATTAGTGTTTACCACTAACATGAAGTACAATGTGTCACGAAAAAACAATCTCAAAATCACTTGTGTAAGTTAAGACGTCTCAAAGTTATTGCCATATAAAGTGACACATGTCAGTTTTGAAAAACGAGGCCTGGTCCTTAACGCACTTTTGGGCTGGGTCCTTAAGGGGTTAAAGTGATGAGAAAACGGAGAACGCGACGGAGCAGTATTTGGAAGAAAAGACCGCCAGACTGGGACTTCTGGAGAGACACTGAACAGACATACTTGGTTGAAGAGGGACTTCGTCATAGGATGTCTCGTCCCATTGTAGCTCACCCCATGGGTAGTGAGCTGAGGGGGAGGGTATGTGAGTATGTGAACCAGAGGGCGCTGTTGAGCGACCCAGGCCAGAAAAGGCTCTCAGCCACGCCTTTGTGGGGGGCGTGTATCTCTAGAAGGCTGGAGAAACCTGCTTGGAGCAGGAAATGGTGGACCCACCTGGACAGATAGACGGTCTGTGCCAGAAGTGCTCGGGTCTACAGGGGACTGTTGCTGGAGCTGAGCAATAGTCAGGACCAGCGAGGACAGAGAGAGAGGCTCTGTCCAAGAGGGCTGGATCCAGAGAGGACTTACAGAGACTAAGTCAAGCTCTTATTGCCCCCCAGAGGCTAGTTAGAGGGACTCAAGGAGTGAGTTAGGCCCTAACTGTGGCATAGGTTTTTTGTTGTTTTTGTTATGTTGCAGTTAAGCTGAATAAAGCCACGTTTATTTTACACTTGGACCGTCTGAAAGCTATCTTTCCGGCGCCCAGTACCACGAACCACCGCTGTCCGGACCAGGAAAAGCCGCCATTTTGAGTGTAATTCCCCTAAGCTGTCACAATAACATAATATCATATCATGTGATGTAAATGTAAAAGGTCTTGCCACCAAGGTGAATCTGGGTCTATGTAGATTACATGACGCCACTAAATGACATCTAGATCTAAACTAATCACTAAAAAGCCGTCCCCGTGAGCAGCGTGGAATCTTAACATAAATATGAAATAAATCTATGTAGATCCCAAACCGCCGTATAACGCGAATAGCGCCTGATCAAGAAGTGCACCAAATCACTGATGATTATGATGTATTATGCAATATTTTGCCATTTATTGTCAAACTTCTGTGTTTTTTCTTTTTAAATCCTAATGACAACCAAAAACATCAAAATGACCCTGTTCAAAAGTTCACGTACCCCAGTTCTTAATACCGTGTATTGCCCCCTCTGATATCAGTGACAACTTGACGTCTTGTGGTAGTTGTGGATGAGGCTATTTTCTCAGATGGTAAAACTGCCCATTCTTCTTGACAAAAAGTCTCCAGTTCCTGTAAATTCCTGGGCTGTCTTGCATGTACTGCACGCTTGAGATCTCCCCAGAGTGGCTCAATGATATTGAGGTCAGGAGACAGATGGCCACTCCAGAACCTTCACTTTCTTCTGCTGTAGCCAATGACAGTTCGACTTGGCCTTGTGTTTTGGTGTCATCATGTTGGAACGTCCAAGTATGTCCCATGCGCAGCTTCCTGGCTGAGGAGTGCAAATTTGCCTCCAGTATTTGCTGATAACGTGCTGCATTCATCTTTCCTTCAGCTTTGACCAAGTTTCCTGTGCCTTTGAATCTCACACATCCCCACATCATCAGTGATCCACCTCAGTGCTTTACAGTAGAAATGGTGTTCCTTTCATCATAGGCCTTGTTGACACCTCTGCAAATGTAACGTTTATGGTTGTGGCCAAAAAGTTCAATTTTTGTCTCATCACTACAAATTACCTTGTTCCAAAAGTTTTGAGGCTTGTCTCTGTGCTGTTTGGCGTATTGAAGGCATTTGCGCAGTAATAGCTTTGTTCTGGCAACTCGACCATGCAGCCCATTTTTCTTCAAGTGCCTCCTTCTTATCTTGAAAGAGCCACACCGATAGTTTTCAGAGCGTGTTGTATTTCAGCTGATGTTATGTGTGGGTTTTTCTTTGCATCCCAAACAATTTTCCGGGCAGTAGTGGCCGAAATTTTGGTTGGTCTTCCTGACCATGGTTTGGTTTCTGGGCATGTTATCAGGCCAAAATCACCAGGGTATGTGAACTTTTGAACAGGGTCATTTTGATGTTTTTGGTTGTCATTATGATTTAAAAAGAGAAAACACAGAAGTCTGACAATAAATGGCTTCAACCACTAACAATGAGTGGAAAAAAAGTTTATCATTCATATTCTCTGAAAAAAGGCCAAAAAATCTGCCGAGGTATGTAAACTTTTTAGCACAACTGTAAGCATAGTGATTCAATATTACTACTCCCCATTAAACCTAGCGGTCCATACCCATTGATCTAGATCAGGGGTAGGCAACTTTTTTTGTTCGGCGTGCCGATTTCGATTAAAAAAATCAAAGTTGAGGTACTCGGAGTGCCGGTTAATAATTGTAAGTCTGACGACCCCTACACACGGTATTATGTCACATAGCGGCCCCTGCACACGGTATTATGGTGCTAATACTAGTGATAATTGCTATTACTATTATTTTAGCGTGTAACAGATATCACTAGAGAGGCGGGCGGCGTATTTTACTCTATAAAGATCAGGTATAGACAGGACAGAGACAGTGAAAAAATGTAAACTTTATTGGTGACTTTGTGCATGTGTTGTGTAAGTGTTTGATGCCACACTTCTGGCGCTGCGACCTGGACGATGGTAAATGTGTGGGTCACAGTGCCAATAACTTCCTGGTTATGTGATTAGGCTTAGAGGGGTGTTACATTATCCCTCTATGTGACTATCAGAGAGCAAAAGTACAGTATGCTCTCTGATAGGAGAGGGGATAAGGATGGAAGTCTCTGCAGCTCCTTCTCCCCCTCCTTCCTTAGCTCTAAGATGCTGCCTGACACAGGAGGGGGGGGACAATTTTAGAGCCCCATTTCTAAGGATCTATTAGGGCCACAAAGTTGCAACTGGATTCATTTTAAAGATGAGAATCTCATCTTTAAAAAGATACCAAGATCTCCATGATTTCAATGCAGAACATCGTTTTCACCAGCGAATCGCTCAGGATGTTTAAGGACGATCATGGTGATCTTGGTATCATTTTAAAGAGGAGAGTCTCATCTTTACAATGAATCCAAGTGTTTCTTTATAGCTTTAACTAATCCTGAGCAATTCGCTCAGGTACAGTAGTGAAGCCGGCAATTACCGGCTTCACTACTGTACATAGACTGTGCAGAAGCCGGGTGATGCCGCCTCTATGTGGGGGAAACAGGGCAGAGACTCAGTCAACGAATGAACTCACACAGATCCAATATTAATAACAGCAGAACCAATCTCCCAGTGGCCGCACATTTCTCCGGAGAAAACCACTCTATTGAAGATTTGCAGGTTGTGGTTTTAATGGGACATTTTAAGACGCAGGAGAAAAGGAAAGAATCAGAGTACAAATTTATGCAGAAATTTCAAACTCTGCAATTTGGACTTAATATTCATGCCAGCTTCATGTCACACTATGTATGAACCATGAACTGAACTCAATATTCATGCCAGCTTCAAATCACACTATGTATGAACTGTGAGGGACACAAATCACCTCCTGATAGCAAACAGATAACAGCAAGAATTACTGATCCCTCCGTCACGCACCAAAAGTTTCCAGACTCTTTTTTTGACCTGTTGTAAATAACTTCTCTACTTAGATTGCATTTTTTTAAGGACTCTAAAATGCTTTGAAAACCATGTGTATAAAAATCTGTGAATTTTCAGTTCTTGTATCACACCATGTCTGATGAAGGGAGCTAGCTAGTACTCCTGAAAGCTTACTTATAAATATACTCAGTTAGCCTCTAAAAGGTATCGCCTGATTTCTTCACTCTTCCACTACTTTCAATGGCTAACACGGTACAACATTATACTAGCATCCATCTTCAGGCAGCACCCGGCGCTTATGAAATTTTAAGGAAGCCTGATGGAATAACGCTGCAGGTAACATTTTTCCATCCGGCTGAGGCACAAATACGGCGCCGGAACTGATGCCTCTTGTGCCAGAACCGATCCCATCCGTCCTGGCATCAGTTTCCCTCCAGCTTGTGTGCACCACGCCGGAGGGAAACAGATAGCTGCGCCAGACATATGTGAACGCACCCTTACTCACTTTTTCCTGCGCTCCGCAGCCGCTGTGTGGGCGCTTCTCCCTGACGTCAGCGACCGCTGATTGGGTCTCAGGGGTTACGTCGCATTATTATGCGTAATGACATCGGACGTGACCCCTGAGGCCCTGTCAGCTGTCTCTTACGTCAGGCAGAAGCGCCCTAAGAGCACAGAGCCGCTGCGGATCCAGGGAAGGTGAGTTAACATTGTTTTTTATGTTTAATCATCTCCCCTGGGGCTCCGCTTATTATACTCGGGGGTCTGAAGAGACCCCACAGTATAATAATAGCAGTTTTGTTTCGGCCGTGTTTGGTCCGATCGAAGCTGCTGGGTGAGGACTCTGCTGCTTTGCCAGGGAAATAAGCCTCGCGTGCCACTCTTGGCACGCGTGCAGGGGTTGCCGACCCCTGGTCTAGATGGTGACAGAATACATGGCCTTAAAAATTCCCATAGCCCTATTTTATATCCAATACCATATCTCAATATGAATAACAGAGAGTAAATGACAAGATCTACTCACTAGCCTATATTGTCCAAAATAGCATAGACACATGACAATAAATTAACATAACAATGAGAGTAGGCATCCAGCTAGGACTTAAAGAGAGACTATCTGTTACGTCTCTGCCGTTCGGGTCTCGGCGCCACCCTCCGCTCGCACGCTGTGGTGAAGGAGGCATGTTCAGTTTAGTTCTTTGTGTAAGTTTCTTGCTGCTCAGTCTGAACATGGTCCTAGTCAGTGTAATGGATTTCCGGCCCCACCCGTGGTCTGAACATTTCTATCTGGACGGTATAGAGTTAATCTCTTCCTGGCCTGTGTGATTGACAGCCTGTGTACCTATCAGGTCTGGGGGCTGGTCCCAGACTTTCTATAAACAGGTTGTCAGCTCTCACACAGGGGCCGGTTATTGCTCTGACTTTGCCTGCTCTCTTTGTGCCCTTGATATTGACTGCACTTGTGTTTGCCAGCTCTCCTTACTATATTCCTTGACACCTTGATACTTTATTCTCTGACCCTTTGGCTTGCCTCTGACTATTCTCTTGGATTTTGACTTTGTACTGCTTTGCTCGTTTGTTACTGACCCCTTGGCTTGCTCACTCTGCTTCTGTGTTGTTTTTGTCTTGTCCTGTTCTATGTGTCACTTACCCAGTATAGGGCTTGTCTTCTGGTTGTCCTTTTACCGTTTAGGGTAACTGAGGCCATAGGAAGGGACAGTGGCTGGGGTAAGATTAGGGCTCACTTGTCTCTGTCCTTCCTCCCAGACCGCTGCAGTAGTGTCAGGGTTGCTACGGTTGGCAAGACCCTTACACTATCATTGGGGAAATGTGTTTTTAACTTTACTTTTCTTCTCCTCGCCGCCGTTTGTCCAAAAAACATTTTATTCTCATATATAAATTATGCTCAGGGAGCAACCGGGGGGGGGGGGGGAACGCTTTTCATAGCATTATAGCTATATAGCGACTCTCCTATACAGTTATATTGCAGTCTATGGGACTTGCAATCAAATGATTGCAGGTTCAAGCCTGGGGGGGGGGGGGCTAATAAAATAGTAAAGAAAATTTTAAAAAGTTTTAAAAAATATAAAAAAAAATAAAGATTTTAAAGAGAACCTTTCATGTCCTCAGGCACATTCGGTTTTACATACAGCTAGAAAGCCGACAGCGCGCTGAATTCAGCGCACTGCCGCCTTTCCCGGTATGTGCCCCGGGGCTGGAGATATCGGCGGTGTAAGTTTCACGGTTTACTGTCTGAAAGATGTTCCTGACAGTCTAGCTACGCTGTGAGGAACGCCCTCCCTGACAGTTCTCGTTCATAGACTTGTACTGGGGGGGGGGGGGGGGGCGTTCCTCACAGCTGAGCGTCATCGCCGACAGTAAGGAACGCCCTCTCTCTGTACTCGTCTATAGCTCTGTACTGTCAGAAGGGGCGTTCCTTACTGCCCGGCGATGATGTTCAGCTGTGAGGAACGCCCCCATATGACATTCTCCCAATACTCTTCTGGAACATCTGTATTGCCAAATGAAACCAGATTCTTTTGGATTCCGTGTAATAGAATAAAGTTATAGAGTAAAAACACTAGACTATCCCCAAATAGCTTAACATTTTATTAAGAAGAGTATAAGAAGATAGAAAAAGGTCTTACAACAAGGAAAAGTATAGCAAAAAGGTCTTACAACAAGGAAAAGTATAACAGATATTAGAAGGTATAATCAAACTTAGTCAAACTGTGACTTAATCAACACTTGTACTAAAGCAAGGTATATTCAACACTAGCGATAAAGCGAGGTATATTCCAATATCAAAAGTCAATCAAACTATGTTATATGCAACACTTACAATACAACCGGTATAGCAAGGTGATCAAATCAAATACTTACAACACTTGTACTAAAGCAAGGTATATTCAACACTAGCGATAAAGCGAGGTATATTCAACACTAGCAATAAAGCAAGGTAAAAAGTCAATATCAAAAGTCAATCAAACTATGATATATGCAACACTTACAATACAACCGGTATAGCAAGGTGATCAAATCAAATACTTACAACACTGCTAAGCTTAGTTCTGATAAGGGTATCTGTAGGAAGCATCACTCAGCCAATGTGCCAGCATGCAGCATCAACAGGCATCCCCAATGATCTGCTCTCCAGAAATTGCAACACTAATGCTGAGGGATCTTTCCTCATCATATACCCTTTGTGTATGTCATACAATGGGCGGTTACAGAAGTGATGCACATCTGTAAGGCCTCACTTATCTCCAAGATCATATTCATGTGAAAGGGGCCAGTTCTCACCTGAATATGTCTTGTAACATATACGCTTAAACAGAGTTGCTCCTTTAATCTAATTACTATAGACATACAAATATATCCTGTTGATCTGGTTAGCACGGATATGTCCCCAAACAGAGTATTTTGTTTAGGTTGTATGGGTAATGCAAATATCCCTTCAGACAGCGTCGTTAATCTAATCTGTATAGGTATGCAAATACCCCTTCAGACAGCATTGTTGATCTAATTAGCATGTACATATAGATATCACCTTAAACATCATCCTGTAATCTAATCTGTATAGGCATGTAAATCTAACCTTAAACAGAGTCTTTTGTCTAGGTAGTATGGGTATGCAAATACCCCTTCAAACAGTGGCGCTGGTCTGATTAGTATAGACATACAAAATCTCACAACATGTCAACTAAAAATAGAGTGTGTAGACATCACTCTATACTGGGTTCAAAATTAAGGTTACTTATGGCTTGTCTATTATAAACATCTTTTCACAAGCAGCCATCTTATCAAGGGCTGCTATTTTGCAATACAACATCCAAATGCTCTCTAGCAAACTTCAGACGGGCCCGGATATGTACTGGCTTAAGCAGGGGGACACATTTGGCACTGCAGGATCTGAGTCCCTGGCGGCGTAGTGTGTTACTGACGGTAGCCTTAGTTACGTTAGTCCCAGCTTTTTGCAGGTCATTCACTAGGTCCCCCTGTGTGGTTCTGGGATTTTTGCTCACCTTTCTTGTGATCATTTTGACCCCACGGGGTGAGATCTTGCGTGGAGCCCCTGATCGAGGGAGATTATCAGTGGTCTTGTATTTCTTCCATTTTCTAATTATTGCTCCCACAGTTGATTTCTTCACACCAAGCTGCTTGCCTATTGCAGATTCAGTCTTCCCAGCCTGGTGCAGGTCTACAATTTTGTTTCTGGTGTCCTTCCACAGCTCTTTGGTCTTCACCATAGTTGAGTTTGGAGTGTGACTGCTTGAGGTTGTGGATAAGTGCCTTTTATACTGATAATTTCAAACAGGTGCCATTACTACAGGTAATGAGTGGAGGACAGAGGAGCCTCTTAAAGAAGAAGTTACAGGTCTGTGAGAGCCAGAAATTTTGCTTGTTTGTAGGTGACCAAATACTTATATTCCACCATAATTTGCAAATAAATTCTAAAAAAATCAGACACTGTGATTTTCTAGATATGTTTTCTCATTTTGTCTACCTATTGAGGTCTACCTATGATGACAGTTGCAGGCCTCTCTCATCTTTTTAAGTGGGAGAACTTGCACAAAAAGTTTTTTTCCCCACTGTAAATCTGGTATCCCTGGGACATGTCATTTTGGCTCTAGAGTGAACGGCGTAAAAACGAAGCTCGTAAGAAAGTCGCACAAATGCACTTTTTCTTCACATTCACCCTATTCTGAATTTTTTTCCAGCTTCCCACTACATTGTACAGAATAATAAATGGTAGCATCATAAAGAACAATTTTCCCCGCAAACATTAAGCCCCCACACAAACAGTGGCCCCCACACAGTATTATATGCTTAACAGTGGCCCCTACACAGTATCATATGCTCCTCACTGGCCCCCACACAGTATTATAGGCCCACAATTTATATGACCACATTGGCCCCCATACAGCATTATATGACCACATTGGCCCCCACACAGTATCATATGCTCTACAGTGGCTATGAGAACAGAAAAATAAAAAAGTGATGGGGTTTGGAAGGTGGGGAGTCAAAAAGGAAAATTGAAAAATGTCACTGGCGGGAAGGGGTTAAAAGAACAGGTGTCAAAGTGGGTCTCCTGTAAAAAGCTATATCGGCCTTAAGGGTTCTTAACTCTGAAAGACCGTATTTTCTTTACAAATTAGAGTTAAAGGGGTTGTCCAGGATAAATCAACAATTTATAACTAAGTCCCCAATGCCCCCCCTCCAACTTTCTAATATATCTTTTTTTACTATCTTCTATAGTTTTTCAGTAATATATGTGACCTACATATATTACATTTTTTACCTTTCCGCTGATGTAACAGGTCATCGGTATAATCCTTATCGTGACCCGTTACATTAGTGTAAAGACCTCACCCCCCCCACCCCCCCCCATCCCCAGCCCCATTATACTTACCATTTCCTCTGGACCTGGGCCAACGCATCATCCAGGAAGGCTGCCTCCTCTTCTTTCTTTTTGTGCCAGCTCCCAACACACGCGCAATAGTGCCTGGGAAGTCGGCTCACAATACTTAACCAGTTTCACTTGCTTCCGGTCCAGAGCTGAGCCGTGACGTCACTTCCAGAAGTCATGTCAGGCCCGGCTCCAGGCAGCGTGAGTCAGCATCTCCTCCGCTCCAGGCAGACATCAAGAAGAGGAGGAGACATGTAGACAGGTAAGTATGATGTGGGCTTGGCAGGGATGGGCTGAGTTAGTTAGTTGAGAAGGGCTAGTAGTGGGTGGGCTAGCTAGGGAGACAGGGAGGGGGTGAGAGGGGGGAGGGAGCAAAGCATTATGGTAGTTGTAGGCTAGAAACACAGGAAGCTACACAATGTAAACAAATGCAGCAGATGCCAGGAGCTCCCAGAGAAACACAGAAATCACTCAAAACACTGCTAAAGGTATTTGGGTGCACTTATTAACCCATTAATAGCACTAACAGACCTTTTTTAAAAAATAATTTTTGCCCGGAAAACCCCTTTAAGACCCTTGACATTCAGTGATACCATCCCAGCCATAGTGAGTAGGGGTAAGGAAGAAAACAAAAAGGAATAGCTCACCATATTGCAGATTTCGGTAGGTAGGCCTGGGGCAGCAATGTGATCTTTTCAACAGATGGTAGATGTGTGACACAGCCATTGAGACAGGGACCATGGGAGTAACATAAGGGAGAGAGACAACAATACACAATATATGCAACATTAACGAGAAAAAAGAACTCAATTAGTAAAGGAGCACTACTCACAGAAAGGGCTAATGTCAAGATGTAATGAGAACAACAGGTAGTATATTAAAGTTGCGAGGTAATATATCAAACCACGGCTAAATGCCCTAAGTAGTGGTAGGTGAGGTTGTTGAGGACCATCCAGAGGGAGAGAGAACCAGCTAACTCTCCTCGAAGATGAACCCCCGTGGGCCCCTTCCATACATGGTATGAAAGTGAAAAGCATAAAAAAAAAAAAAATCAACCAAGCAACAATACGGGAAGACTAAAACGGATAAGATAACCTCAGAAAGGATAATAATAAAACATTTTATTTATATAGCTCCAACATATTCCAGAGCACTTTGCAAAATGTAGGGTTCAAGTACAGAAAAAAGATACATTACAGAGAAATAGTCAATTCACACAATGGGATTGAAAGCCCTGCTCGCAAGAGCTTACAATCTATGAGGTAGAGGAGGTGACACAAGCGGTAGCAGGGGCGGCATCAGAGGTAGCATTGCTTATACAGTGGTGCAGACATTTTTGTGTTAGAGGTTTCTTTCATTACACATAAATAAAGCTGTATGAGCTGTCAACAGTCGTGTCCTTTAATGTGCATATGGTGCCTGGACATATAAAGTTACAGTCCGATACATCCTGAATATAGTTCTGTCATCTACACCAGGTCCTGGATGGGTTACCACAGGACATCTTAATGTAAGGAGTGGGGAGATCTAGGAGGAGGTGTGGAATCAGTGGATGGGAGCTGACGTTTCTTTTGTGAGGTCTTCCACATGGGAGAAGGAGGCAGTGATGGAGCAGCAGTCTCCTAGTCTTAAAAAGGGGGCTAAAGAAAGTCCAGAAAGGCACAGAAGTTGGGTAGGTCCGCGAAGGATCTCAAGGTAGCAGAGTGTCCATTTTTCCTGGCAATAAGGACAAAGGGGAAGCCCGATTTGTACAGCAGTTCATGATCGCTAATGATAGCAAACAAGGGGCGCAGATGTCTCCTCTGTCACAGTGGAGAGATAAAGGTATAGCTGAACAAAGCCCTCGTCATAATCAAAGTCCCTCTTGGAACGGGCATGAGACATGATTGCCTCTTTAAGCTCATAGTCCTGGACACAACAGATCTCATCTCAGGGGGGTAGAGGTTACACTTTAGGGCGGAGAGCCCTATGTGCTCTATCCAGTTTGATGCTGTGGTGTGGGAGTTTACCCAATATCATATTAATGTTTGCTTCCAGGGTGATCTTCCTCACCAGTAACTTCAGGCAGATTTTTCCAAATCTTGGAGGTGGCGAGTAGTGTCCTTGAGCACCGAGGTATACAAGGAGACCATGTCCAACAAGTGAGAGATATAACGTCTAGTCTCATCAAGAGTCTTTTCATGCATGTCCTCTCTCTCGGCTAATTGGCAGAGGTTCAAAAGTACAGCCGTTATTTGCCTCTTGCAAGTCAGCTTGACCTCATTCACTAGACCTCAAACTTCATTTTAATAGAAAACAGTCTGTAAAGTTCCCATTACCAATGCTCTAAGCATTGCCAGGGAGACTATATACACATGTACTCAATGTAGTACATAGAGCTTAAGCATTTAACAAAGGTGGAATAGTCTCTTCAAATAGCTGTAACTCTGGTCTTATACCACCTAGAAAAAATGATTATGGTATTACAAGAAAGCTGAAGAATGAAGTACTAACTCAAACAGAGCATCACTAGTTAAAAACAGTTGGGAACGTGACTTTTATATGCAGCTGCTGCATATTAAATTCAATTTCCCGAATTTTGGCAGCTTAGCTTTCTTGTGATACTAGAACCATTTTTCTAGAAAGTTTAACTCCCTTCCCGACATCCGCCATAATAGTATGGTGCAGCCGGAAAGGACTTCCCGCAAACTGCTGTACTATTACGGCAGAAACATGATGCTCAAACAGAAACTGTGTGCGCACCATGCTTAGTGAGTGTCAGCTGTTATATTGGAGCTGAGCTCTGATTGCAGGTGTTAACCCCTGAGATGCATTTATGTATATTGGGAACCCAATCAACTGCGATGTGTTTGGAGGGTGCCGGTGTTCTGATTTGGCAGCCCGGGGTCTACTCAGTGACTCCGGGTCTGCCCTGCCGCTGTCCTACCACATACCTGGTTGATCCTGCCCATAATGGAAGCTGTGAGCCTATACGTCTACATAGGCTGACAGCCTCTTATACACTGTGGTGTATACCTATTGATCCAGTGATCCCGCAAGAAATCAAGCCCTCATATGGCTACATCCAGGGGCGTAAGAAGCAAAGACTGGGCCCCACAGCATACTTTTGACTTGGGTCCCCCCCACAGCATAGCACCCCCTTTCCTGTCCCCCACACAGTATAACTCCCCATTCACACACACTATAATGTCCCAAAGTGGCCCCTCCTCACAGTATAATGTCCCATAGTGGCACCTCCATAAAATATAATGTCATGTATAGCGGACCCTCCACACAGTATAATGTTCCATAGCAGCCCCTCCGCAAAGTATTATGACCCTTAGTGGCCCCTCCACACAGTATAATGTCCCATAGCAGCCCCTGCACACAGTACAATGTAACAATAGTGGCCCTTGCACACAGTATAATATTCCTTAGCAGCCTCCATACATTATAATGTCTCACAGTGGCCCCTCCACACAGTATTATGTTCCATTGTGGCTCCTCCAAACAGTATTATGTCCCATAGTGGCCGCACCACAGAGTATTATGTCCCATGGCCCCCATGTCTCTTGGCCCCAACGATGTTCATAGCAAATATTGCAAAAATTTCAAGTTCAGCAGGACCCAAAATTTTTGGGATACACCACCCACAAACTACTCAGACCCTAGAGTATAATGGTCAGAGGCCCAGGAGAGGTGACAAACATAAAAACCAGTGGTACTCTCCTGGGCTCCGCCATGGTCCTCTTCAATGACATCACAGATTACACAGGGTTACGCCAGCATCATTATGCACCAGGAGTTGAGTAACAGTGGTTTTTATGTTCGCTCACCTCCCCTGGACCTCCGATCATTATACTCTGGGGTCTGAAGACCCCAGTGTATAATGATAGCAGTATTTGTTGGGGTTCGCCCAACAAATACTCTTGCCACCGGTCCACGGTCTCACCGATCCCCTCTCCTGCTCACGGCCACCTCCGCTTTCCTTCTTCCCTTCAGGGGGCCCCAGCGACGTGATATGAGACACACGGGGCCCGCTGGAGGGCAGAAGGGGAAGTGGAGGCTGTAAGCAGGAATGGGGATCGGTAAGTAAATAGGACTCGTTACCTGCTGGGGTTATTCCAGGAGGTTACGCTCTATTTAAAAAAAAAAAGAGCAGCAGGGGCCCGCTGGACACCCTTAGGTTCCAGGCCCTTTGGCAGCTACTACTTACGCTACTGACTAAATCGCCAGAAAATAAAATATAGCTTGCACGCAAAAATCACCAAATCATCAGGACAAAACTGGCTGCGGCAAGAAATAAATGCATAAACTGTGAGCGTATATGAGGTTATACCCCAGATTTAGAACTTATGAGAGAAAATACACCAGCACTGACCCCCCCAGAATGCCCACCCGTCTCATAGGAGCTAGTGGGAAAATAGTGTGGGATTTAGTGTACCCAATGTACTCCGCACAGCTTACATATTCACTTCTGGGGAAACTAATGCTCACTACACCACTTGATAAATTCTTTGAGGGTGCGCCGTTTTCAAAATGGGGTCCCTTTCTTTTGGATTCCTCTTTACTGGCACCTCAGGGACTCTGCAAACAAGACATGGCATCTGAAAACCAAACCATCTAAATCTACGCTATGAAAGCCAAACAGCGATTCTTCTCTTCAGTGCCCTGTAGTGTGCCAATACAGCAGTTTATGCCCACATATGCCATTTTTGTACCTGGGATATACCCCTTAATAAATTCCTTGATGGGTCTAGTTTCAAAAATGGGGTCACTTTCTGCTTGATTTAACTGTTTTGGCACCACAGGGTTTGCAGAGCGCAAATGGTACATGGTACCTGAGAACTATTCCAACAAAATCTCTTCTTCAAAAGCCAATTAGTGCTCTTTCCATTTTAAGCACTGCCATGTGCCCATAAACCAGTGTACCAGCACATATGGGGTATTGTACTCAGGAGAAAAATGTTAATTGGTTATCTTCCTTTAACCCTTTGTAAAAATACAAAATAGGGTTTTACCTTAAATTTAGCTTTCTTTGAGTCGCAACACAGATGGGTCTGTAAACCCGACTGCAAGTGCTTTTAGGACCAGCCCACCTAGGTAGCAATGAAACATTAAATTAACATAATTGATGGTATAAGAACCCCCCTTTTCACCAATTTCTTGTGTTTTTACTAGACAAGTTTTTTAAGGGTTGGTTCACACTTGCGCCTGGAGTCCGTCCGCCGTGAATCCGACCTAAATATCAGAAAAAGGATAGGGAAAGGTTTGCAAGCGGTTTGTTTAAAAACCCATTCACTTTAACCCCCCCCCCCCCCCCCGCCGCAATGTGGATCACTGCAATTGGCTGCAATTGATTCAGGTCGGCCAACTTCAGCTTGCCTGTGAGCGTTATCAGAGCGTTACCGCTGCGACTTACCTGCGATTCTGTGCTCTTGATCATCTGTGTGTGATCATTTCCAACAGTCTCCTCTGCCTATTCTCCAGTCTCCTCCAGCGTCCTCCACCCTCTGCCACCTCTCTGTCCTCATTTGCCACCCTCCAAAATCCTCTGCCACCCCCTATTCTGCCACACTACAGCCCTCTGCCACCGTCCATCCATCTGTGCAGAGCCTCCCCCCACATTGCTGGTTGCCCCCCCTCTTTTTTTTTTTTTTTTTTACTTGTGACCACCATTGAGCACCGATTGTATCTGTCCTCAGATTTTTTTGACACAGGATTTTTTTTTTTTTGTAGTTAATTAGAATAAGTTGCTATATAGTTAGAAGTCTTATAGATATCTCTGCTATATATATAAAAATGATTTTCTATCTGTCTGTCTGTTCTTTATGTGCGACCAAACGACTGGACCGATCCTCACCAAATTTGGCACACATGTACATCAGGTGTCCGGGAATATTTTAGACGGGGTCTCAGCTCTCTTGGACGTACCGTTCCTGAGATACAGTATTTCCAAAAAAATGACCAACATTAGCTAATACAAGCCTGCAAGTCTTTCACTCATATTCCAACTGCCATACACACGGTCACACGCTGGGATGTTTTAGGAATTCCTGCTTTTGCAGGGGGTTGGACTCGATGGCCCTTGAGGTCCCTTCCAACTCAAACAAACAAACAAACATGTCCCTTATCAGCCAATAAGAGCTCGCAGGCGCTTACTCTTCTCAGGCACACAGGTTTCCATAGCAACCAAGCTATTTATGATTAGTATGTATTAGTCAATAGCATTTCGCAGGTCCTTTAATATCAGACATATCTCCAATATAAGTTCACATTTAATTTACCAGGTTTCCATAACAACACAGCCATAAATAGACTGTACCTATTCTGGACTCAGTGGAGTAACTAGCAATGGCTGGGCCCCAAGGCGAACACTTGACATGGGACCCCCCCGGCAACCACCCCCCCTGCACTAACTGCATTCCTGCACACACTATTATGCCCCATAGTGGCCCCTGCACACTATTAGGCCCCATAGTGGCCCTTGCACACAGTATTCTGCCCCATAGTGGCCCTTGCACACAGTATCATAGTGGCCCCTTCGTATAGTATTATGCGCACTCCCCGCTACCTCTTCAATGTTGGACCAGATGTCACGTGAGCCAGGCATGAATCGCGACGCATAATGACGTCGGACTGGCCCACCAAGGAGGCCCGAAGCCTGCTGAAAAGACCCCAGAGTATAATGATAGCTGTGTTTGTGGGGTTCACGGCCCACAGGCCTTACTTACTGATCCCCGATCCTGCTCACAGCTGCCTCTGCAGAAGGTGAAGCGCAGACGGCCGTGAGAAGTAACGGGGATTGGTAAGTAAATAGGGCCCGTTACCTGCTGGTGTTACACCAGCAGGTAACGGCCTATTAAAAAAAAACATCAGGGGCCTAATGTCCCGGGCCCTGTGGCAGCTGCTACCACCGGTATTTAGGCCACTGACTGGACTGCCATACTGGATTTCAGCATTCTTATAAATTGAAACGTTTTTAAACTACTCATGCCCCCTGCAGCAAAACACATGGCTGCTGTTCGAGCTAATGAAAACTCTCAGCTGACCCAAGCCTGTCTCTAATCTGACAAGGTATGTCACAGACAACAGCGAGCTGCTGAAACAACCCAGCAGACCTAAGCTCGTCTCCAATCTACCAAGGCATTGTCAGCCACATGCACACAGCTGCACTCCATGTTTCCATAACAACCCAGCCATTTTTCTTCACTGCTGTGGGTCAGCTTTAAAGGGGCAGGGCGCTGTGGATGACACTGTTACACTAGGTCACATACACACAGCTTTACTCCAGGTTTTCCATAACAACCGATCACAGGTCTTTCACTGATATCCAAACTGAGATACACATGATCACATGACGCTTATGGACCAATGGAAAATCGCAGGTTCTTCAGTCTTGACATACACACAGCTTTACACCAGGTTTCCATCGCAACCAAGCTATTTATGTCCTGTATGAGTCAATAGCAGTTCGCAGGTTCTTAAGTATTCAGTCATATGACATGCATCAGCCAATATAAGTTCACATTTCATTTACCAGGTTTCCATAGCAACACAGCCATAAATAGACTATACCTATAACCCATAACCACCCAGCCATTTTTCTTTAAAGGGGCAGGGCGCTGTGGATAACACTGTTACACAAGGTCACATACACACAGCTTTACACCAGATTTCCATAGCAACCAAGCTATTTATGACCTGTATGAGTCAATAGCAGTTCGCAGGTCCTTAAATATTCAGTCATATGACGAGTATTAGCCAATATAAGTTCACATTTCATTTACCAGGTTTCCATAGCAATACAGCCATAAATAGACTATACCTATACTGGACTGCCATACTGGATGTCAAGTGCAAAACTGGCCAATTCTTATGGGGTCACTACACAAACAAAAAATAAAATATACCTGTGCGAAGCCGGGTCCTTCCTCTAGTCACTGTATAATAAGAATTCTGCAAAATTATACAGTTCTTCAGAGAAAGCCTTGGAATCCTGCTTCCCCCGCCTACACAAAATGATAGAAAGATTTTACAATATGCATTTTTATAGAGGAAAGGGTGTCAATCACTCTGCTGCATCAAATAATAGAAAGCGTATATGTTTGAGCTCAGCATCTTGCCCTTTATGCTGACAAGTTACAGCTGCATAAAAAGGAGGAACTGAAAGACAAAGTGCACAAGAAAGTTGCATATCTTCATTATACATTGATTACAATTTATTTACAAAAACTGGACCTCCCCTTTAAAGAAAGTAAACCATATCTGTTGCAGTGTTTCCATATTTTATTAACCAATTAATCTTCACTTGTGATCCTTTGCTTTCATCTAAAGAGAAAAGAACCTACGCAATTGCTACAATAGAATATATCTCTTATATATATAAAAATGAGTTCCTGTCTGTCTGTCTGTCTGTTCTTTATGCGCGACCAAATGACTGGACCGATCCTCACCAAATTTGGCACACATGTACATCAGGTGTCCGGGAATATTATAGACTGGGTCTCAGCTCTCTTGGACGTACCGTTCCTGATGTACAGTATTACCAAAAAATGACCAGCATTAGTCTATACAAGCCTGCAAGTCTTTCACTCATATTCCAACTGCCATACACACGGTCACATGTCCCTTATCAGCCAATAAGAGCTTGCAGGTGCTTACTCTCCTCAGGCACACAGGTTTCCATAGCAACCAAGCTATGTATGACCTGTATTAGTCAATAGCAGTTCACAGGACCTTAAATATTCAGTCATATCACGTGTATCAGCCAATATAAGTTCACATTTAATTTACCAGGTTTCCATAACAACACAGCCATAAATAGACTGTACCTATACTGGACTCAGTGGCGTAACTAGCAATGGCAGGGCCCCAAGGTGAACATTTGACATGGAACCCCCCCGGCAAACCTCCCTCGCACAAACTGCATTTCTGCACACACTATTATGCCCCATAGTGGCCCCTGCATACACTATTAGGCCCCATAGTGGCCCTTGCACACAGTATTCTGCCCCATAGTGGCCCCTGCACACAGTATCATAGTGGCTCCTTCATATAGTATTATGCGCACTTCCTGCTACTTCTTCAATGTTGGACCAGATGTCACATGAGCCAGGCATGTATCGCAACGCATAATGATGTCAGACTGGCCCACCGACATCTGGGACGCCACCAAAGAGGCCTGAAGCCTGCTGAAAAGACCCCAGAGTATAATGATAGCAGTGCTTGTGGGGTTCACGGCCCACAGGCCTTACTTACCAATCCCCGCTCCTGCTCACAGCCGCCTCTGCAGAAGGTGAAGTGCAGGCGGCCGTGAGCAGGAGTGGGGATCGGTAAGTAAATAGGGCTCGTTACCTGCTGGTGTTAAAAAAAAAAAAAAAAAACATCAGAGGCCCGCCGGGTCCCCTAATGTCCTGGGCCCTGTGGCAGCTGCTACCACTGCTAAACCGGTATTTACGCCACTGACTGGACTGCCATACTGGATTTCAGCATTCTTATAAATTGAAACGTTTTTTAAACTAATCATGTCCCCTGCAGCAAAACGCATGGCTGCTGCTCAAGCTAATGAAAACTCTCAGCAGACCCAAGCCCGTCTCCAATCTGACAAGGTATGTTACAGACAACAGCGAGCTGCTGAAACTCCCCAGCAGACCCAAGCCCGTCTCCAATCTGACAAAGCATTGTCAGCCACATGCACACAGCTGCAGTCCAGGTTTCAATAACAACCCAGCCATTTTTCTTCACTGCTGTAGGTCAGCTTTAAAGGGGCAGGGTGCTGTGGATGTCACTGTTACACAAGGTCACATACACACAGCTTTACTCCAGGTTTTCCATAACAACCGATCGCAGGTTTTTCACTGATATCCAAACTGAGATGCACATGATCACATGACACTTATGGACCAATGGAAAATCGCAGGTTCAGTCTTGAAATACAAACAGCTTTACACCAGGTTTCCATAGCACCCAAGCTATTTATGTCCTGTATGAGTCAATAGCAGTTCGCAGGTCCTTAAATATTCAGTCATATGACGTGTATTAGCCAATGTAAATTCACATTTCATTTACCAGGTTTCCATAGCAACACAGCCGTAAATAGACTATACCTATACTGGACTGCCATACTGGATGTCAAGTGCAAAACTGGCCAATTCTTATGGGGTCACTACACAAACAAAAAATGAAATATACCCGTGCGAAGCCGGGTCCTTCCTCTAGTCTCTTATATACTGTATGTGAAAATGAGTTCCTGTCTGTCTGTCTGTCTGTCTGTTCTTTATGCACGACCAAACGACTGGACCGATCCTCACCAAATTTGGCACACATGTACATCAGGTGTCCGGGAATATTATAGACTGGGTCTCAGCTCTCTTGGACGTACCGTTCCTGAGATACAGTATTCCCAAAAAATGACCAGCATTAGTCTATACAAGCCTGCAAGTCTTTCACTCATATTCCAACTGCCATACACACGGTCACATGTCCCTTATCAGCCAATAAGAGCTTGCAGGTGCTTACTCTCCTCAGGCACACAGGTTTCCATAGCAACCAAGCTATGTATGACCTGTATTAGTCAATAGCAGTTCACAGGACCTTAAATATTCAGTCATATCACATGTATCAGCCAATATAAGTTCACATTTAATTTACCAGGTTTCCATAACAACACAGCCATAAATAGACTTTACCTATACTGGACTCAGTGGCGTAACTAGCAATGGCAGGGCCCCAAGGCGAACATTTGACATGGAACCCCGCCGGCAAACCTCCCACACACAAACTGCATTTCTGCACACACTATTATGCCCCATAGTGGCCCCTGCATACACTATTAGGCCCCATAGTGGCCCTTGCACACAGTATCATAGTGGCCCCTTCATATAGTATTATGCGCACTTCCCGCTACTTCTTCAATGTTGGACCAGATGTCACGTGAGCCAGGCATGTATCGCAATGTATAATGACGTCGGACTAGCCCACCAACATCTGAGACGCCACCAAGGAGGCCCGAAGCCTGCTGAAAGACCCCAGAGTATAATGATAGCAGTGTTTGTGGGGTTCACGGCCCACAGGCCTTACTTACCAATCCCCGCTCCTGCTCACAGCCGCCTCTGCAGAAGGTGAAGTGCAGGCGGCCGTGAGCAGGAGTGGGGATCGGTAAGTAAATAGGGCCCGTTACCTGCTGGTGTTAAAAAAAAAAAAACATCAGGGGCCCGCCGGGTCCCCTAATGTCCCAGGCCCTGTGGCAGCTGCTACCACTGCTAAACCAGTATTTACGCAGTATTTACGGAAGCCGGGTCCTTCCTCTAGTGTATATATATATATATATATATATATATATATATATAGAGACTTCTATCTATACAGGTGCATCTCAATAAATTATAATATCTTTGAAATGTTTATTTCAGTAATGAAATTAAAAAAGTGACCTATATTTTCTAGATTCTTTTACACAGAGTGTTCTATTTCAAGTGTTTTATTTCTGTAAATGTTGATTATGGATTACAGGTAATGAAAACCCAAATCTAAGAAAATTAGAATATTGTAAAAAAAAAGTTCAGTATTTTAATTTCAGTGTGTCACCTGCCAAGGTTTCCTAAGCCTTTAAATGGTACCTCAGTCTGGTTCAGTAGGACACACAATCATGGAAGACTGCTGATTATGAATTGAATTACTGAAATGAATGAACGTTTCAAAGATATTCAAACTTATTGAGATGCACCTGTATATATATATATATATATATATATATATAGTTTAATTTTAGGTCCTTTTTTATTTTGAGATCTTGACATTTATACACGTGTTGAAGCACAACATACACCCCACACTTTCAAAGTTTCAAGAAATAAAGTTTCAAGAAGTTATAAATTTGTATATTTAATTATAAACTATTAATTATAATTATTTAAGTTTATATACAGTGCCTTGCAAAAGTATTCATACCCCTTGAACTTTTTCATATTTTGTCACCTTCCAACCTCAAACTTAAATGTATTTTATTGAGATTTTAAGTGCTAGACCAACAGAAAATAGCACATAATTGTGAAGTGGAAGGAAAATGATACACGGTTTTCAAAATTGTAATCAAATAAAAATCTAAAAAGTGTGATGTGCAAAAGTATTCAGCCCACCAATATCAATACTTTGTAGAGCCAACTTTCGGTGCAATTACAGCTGCAAGTCTTTTCGGGCATGTCGCCACAGAACTCTGAACATCTAGATGATAATGTTTTATAAAGGTTGGGTGAGATGACCAAGAAGCAGCCGCACAGATCTGATTCAGAGGTAAGGCCCAGTTCTCAGCCCAAGAGATTGATACATATTTGAATGGGCTGTACGAAATTCGGGTGGTGCTAACCCCTGAGCAAAAAAAGAGACTTTGATTGCCTCCTTGATCCACCTAAAGGACCGTGTGCATAAGAGGTAAATCCGGAGACACCTCACAACATCTAGTGTGTGCAGTTTTTTCTCCTCTTCAGAGGAAGGGGAAGGAAAGAACACAGGTAAAGAAATTAATTGATTAATATTGGCACGGGAAGGCACCTTTGGGTTAAACCCAGGAAGAAACCTAAGTTGGACCCTATCCGTAAAAAAGGATATATAAGGTTCCTTGGAGGAAAAAACCTGGAGCTCACCCTTTTGGCTGAAGTGACGGCTAATAGAAGGGTGGTTTTAAAGGCAAGAAATTTAAGATCTACATCTTCCAAAGTTTCAAAAGGAGGACCACAAAGACCTGAAAGAACAGTCGAGAGATCCCACTGGGGAACCGGAGCTGAGACCACCGGTCTAAGTCTGGTAGCACCCTTAAGGAATCCAACAATAAGGGAATCTTGGGACAAACGTCTGCCTAAACAGGCGGATAAGGCTGAAACTTGTACCCTCAGGGTAACAGGAGAGAGGCCTATATCCAAGCTGCCTTGAAGAAAATCCAGAATTTCTGCCGTAGTAGGGTTTGAACTATCAGCTTCTCTTCTGGAGCACCACTGCTTGAAGATGTTACCTATCCTTTGGTAGCTTTTCTTGGTAGACTCTGCTCTCGCACAGGAAAGGGTCTTTAAGACGACTTCTGACAGTCCACTAAATCTCCGTAGGGACTGGTCAACCTCCAGGCTGTCAGGTTGAATCTCCTCAGATCCTGGTGCTTCTGAGTTCCTTGGAAAACCAGGTTCTGGGTGGGGGAAGCCTCCAATATGTCTCTCGACTCATGTACACGAGCTGGGCAAACCAAGTCCTTTTTGGCCAGAATGGTATGATGGCTATCATAGAGACTTGGTCCTGTCTGACTTTCATCTTGGTATCATGGAAAGTGGAGAGAAGATGTATGCCAGCCTGAACCTCCAAGGGATGGACAGGGCATCCACTGCCAAGGGATAGTCCTGATACAGGGCATTGAATCTGGTCGCCATGAGGTCTACTTCTGGGAGACCCCACTTCAGGGTAATCTGATGGAATACATCTGGATTGAGAGACCATTCTCCTGATACGACAAGACCCCGACTCAACTGATCCGCTTCTATGTTCAGGGAACCCTTGATGTGAACTGCGGATAAGTGTATCAGTTTTTTTTCTGCCCAGGTAAAAAACAGATCTGTCTCTCTGAGGAAAGACACTGATCTGGTGCCTCCATGTCTGTTCAGGTACATTATGGTTGTCATGCTGTCTGACCGAACCTTGACCGCTCTCCCTCCGAGGAGAGGAGAAAAAATGAAGTAGTGCCAGGTACACGGCTCTGAGCTCCTTCCAGTTAGTGGAGGTGACCATTGTTTTTGGAGACCAAAAATTAGACGGGATTGACAGGATAGAACTGTGGACGCGATACATAGACGACATCCTGGTTGTTTGGAGAGGTGATGCAGAGGGCTTTGTAACCTTTGTAAACCGTTTGACCGATAACCCAATTGGTTTACGGTTTACCTGTGAATATGATAAAAAAGCCTCCCCTTTCTGGATGTGAAAATCACTAAAAAAAGTACAGGTGATCTTGAAACAGCAGTCTACAGTCATGGCCAAAAGTTTTGAGAATGATACAAATATTAATTTTTACAAAGTCTACTGCTTCAGTTTTTCTAATGGCAATTTGCTTATACTCCAGAATGTTATAAAGAGTGATCAGCTTAACAGCAATTACTTGCAAAGTCAATATTTGCCTAGAAAATGAACTTTATCCCCCAAAACACATTTCAACATCATTGCAGCCCTGCCTTAAAAGGACCACCTAACATCGTTTCAGTGATTGCTCCATTAACACAGGTGTGGGTGTTGATGAGGACAGGGCTGGAGATCAATCTGTCATGTTTTTTAAGTAAGAATGACACCACTGGACACTTTAAAAGGAGGCTGGTGCTTGCCATCATTGTTTCTCTTCTGATAACCATGGTTATCTCTAAAGAAACACGTGCAGTCATCATTGCACTGCACAAAAATGGCCTAACTGGGAAGAGTATTGCAGCTAGAAAGATTGCACCTCAGTCAACAATCTATCTCATCATCAAGAACTTCAAGGAGAGAGGTTCCATTGGTGCCAAAAAGGCTCCAGGGCGCCCAAGAAAGACCAGCAAGCGGCAGGACCATCTCTTAAAAGTGTTTCAGCTGTGGGATTGGGCTACCAGCAGTGCAGAGCTTGCTGAGGAATGGCAGCAGGCAGGTGTGAGTGCATCTGCACGCACTGTGAGGCGGAGACTCTTGGAGCAAGGCCTGGTCTCAAGGAGGGCAGCAAAGAAGCCACTTCTCTCCAGAAAAAACATCAGGGACAGACTGATATTCTGCAAAAGGTACAGGGAGTGGACTGCTGAGGACTGGGGTAAAGTCATTTTCTCTGATGAATCCCCTATTCGATTGTTTGGAACATCTGGAAAACAGCTTATTCGGAGAAGAAGAGGTGAGCGCTACCACCAGTCTTGTCTCATGCCAACTGTAAAGCATCCTGAAATCATTCATGTGTGGGGTTGCTTCTCAGCCAAGGGAATCAGCTCTCTCACAGTCTTGACTAAAAAAAACACAGCCATGAATAAAGAATGGTACCAGAATGTCCTCCAAGAGCAACTTCTCCCAACCGTCCAAGAGCAGTTTGGCGCTCAACAATGCCTTTTCCAGCATGATGGAGCACCTTGCCATAAAGCAAAGGTGATAACTAAATGGCTCAGGGAACAAAACATAGAGATTTTGGGTCCATGGCCTGGAAACTCCCCAGATCTTAATCCCATTGAGAACTTGTGGTCAATCATCAAGCAACGGGTGGACAAACAAAAACCAACAAATTCAGACAAAATTAAAGCATTGATTCTACAAGAATGGACTGCTATCAGTCAGGATTTGGTCCAGAAGTTGATTGAGAGCATGCCAGGGAGAATTGCAGAGGTCCTGAAGAAGAAGGGTCAACACTGCAAATATTGACTTGCTGCATTAACTCATTCTAACTGTCAATATAAGCTTCTGTTACTCATAATATGAATGCAATTATATTTCTGTATGTGATAAAAACATCTGACAAACACACATAAAAACCAGAGGGCAGCAGATCATGTGAAAATATAATATTTGTGTCATTCTCAAAACTTTTGGCCATGACTGTATAGAAAACCGACTGCAACTAATTCCCTCCTGAGATGGGAAAGTAACCATCCGTTCCTACTCAGGAGGGGACTACTTAAGGGCCAATTTTTTAGGTTGAGGAGAAACTGCTCAAGTCGTGATGAATTTGTAAATCAAGCTAGGGATCTAAGAGCAAGGTTCCAAGAGAGGGGGTACCCTGATTACATTTTAAGAAGGGCTTATAGAGAGGCTCTTGAAAAAGATAGGGGGGACCTCTTGAAAGTAAAGGAATCTGCAGATCACGACAATGAGATTGTGAGACTCATTACCACCTTTGATAATGGATCTGTTGAGGCAAGAAGGATTCTGGAAAAACATTGGGGTGTCCTCTTACTTGATTCAGATCTTAGAGACATGGTAGGGTCTTCACCAGCGATTACTTATCGCAAGGATAGGCCCCTCAGGGATAGGCTTATGCATATCCATTATACGAGACCGAAGGCCCCGGGCACGTGGCTAAATAGATCTATAAAGGGATGCTTTAAATGTTCCGGCTGTGTGGCATACCCAATGATAATGACGGGGAAAACTTTTTCCTCCAATAATGGTAAGACATATAAAATCAATCATTTCATTAATTGTAAAACCAAGGGTATCATCTACAGGATGACCTGTAGATGTAACATGGAGTATGTTGGAAAGACCGGAGGGAACTGCGGATGAGAGTTGGTGACCAACTGAGGGACATTGTCTATAAAAGGGACACTCCAATAGCTAGGCACGTGAATGAACAACATGGGGAGATCGTGATTGGATACATTTTATGGGAATTGATTGTGTGTTACCATCAAAAAGAGGTGGAGACTGGGATAAGATGATACTCCAGCGGGAGACAAAATGGATTTTTGAGTTAGATACTTGTAGTCCGAAGGGACTTAATGAACAACTATATTTTGGCAGTTATTTATAACATGTGTTATGTAGGTAGAGTGGTGGGAATCGTGGCATTTACAGTATATATGTAGTATAGTGTGAGTCAATGTTAAGAAGAATATTTCTTCGCCTCCTGCCATTTTGTCTCTAGATTACATAGCATTATTCAACATCTTGTTCCAAGATACTGTTGCAAATTATCTTTAACATTCTTAATATCTATATTCCATCTTATTTTGTAGTAAAGTGTCTGCGTGAATTCCTCTGAATGCTGAATTTATACACTGGGTAGGATGAGCTTAATAAACGTCATTAGTTTATTTTTAAGCAGTAGGACATAATTGTAGATGTGTAAGCTGGGCCTTGAACTCATGACTCTAGCAGCATCCACAGGCTGTGGAGTCTTTATAGTAGCTGTCTATTTGCTCGGCAGGCTATCTCTGCTGCCCTTAGCATGGGCGGATTAATTTAACTTAGTTCTCTTGTATACCAGTGATTCAGGAAGTGAGTCATCAGAAGGGGGCGTGGCCAACCTCCATAAATAGGAGAGTGTTGGTGCCACTCTGGTTAGTCAGTCTCACCACTGTGAGACCGTCAAGAGCTCCCCGCACTCGGAGAAGGGCTCTGCTATGCTTGGTCGTTTCAACTGATCTTCTAACTGTAAGTTTTACCTTCAGTTTTGACACATGTTGGCCTTTTTGTTAGTAGGATGTTGTTTAGATTAACCTACATTGGATGTTTGGAATAGAACATGTGACTCCCATATATTTATAGACCACGATTGGGTGTTTATATTTATATATTAAAGGAGCACCACTCAATTGGTGAACCTTTTTGCAGAGTTTGCATAAAATTTAAAACATAAAAGTTAAAATCTGGTTTTTGGCTCCTAGAGTGAAATATTTGCCTTGTTTCTACCTTTTTTTTTATAGATCCCCTGAGGAGCATCCATGTTTTGGATGCGAAACGCGTCGGTAGGGAAGAAGATATTAACAGGGCAATTTTAGGGTCAGCATTGGGACCGCCCTTGTAAGGGTGGCAGTTAAGGGTGACAGGGTTGCACAGGGTCAATCTCCTGCACCCATCCTTGGTTCCCTTTGCATTTGGATACATTTTGGCCCTAAAGGTGGGGTATGACATCCTTCATCTGGAACAGCATTCCAGAAGAGCGTTCCAATTATTTTCAGATTTTTATACCATCAAATCATTGGGGTTAATTATATTTTAGATGATCATTAAATGTTAAGTTTTATTTGTCATATAATTGTGGATCTTTGCTTGCTTATATTATGAATTTTTGATCCATGAGAAATTAAGAACCCTTTTTCTAATTTGTGCTATTGTATATTTCATCCTCTGTTGTGCAGTAATTTCTGGAAAATAGTCATACCAGCGGGGTCCAAATGTTTGCTATACCCCATGATAAATTTTTAAGGGGTATAATTTCCAAACCAAGGTCATTTTTTGGTGGCTTCCACTGTTCTGGCACTTCATGGACTCAAGCACATGCAACATTGTGCCTGAAAACTATTAAAGCAAAATCTGTCTTCCAAATATTGTTTTGTCCCTTCTCAGTCCCACTGTGTGATCATACAGCAATTTACACCGACATGTGGGGTATTTCTTTGTTCAGGAGAAATTGCTTAACAAATAGCTGCTTTTTCTCCTTTAACCCCTTGTGAAGATGAAAAATTTGGGGCCAAAGTGACATTTTATTGTAGAAAAAAGTAATGTTTCATTTTCACATCCCAATGGTTAAAAATTCTGTTGAACACCGGTAGGGGTGTAGTTTCCAAAATGGGTTCACATTTTGGGGATTTCCACTGTTTTGGCACCTTGGGGGCTCTGAAAATGGGACATGGTGTTTGAAAACTATTCCAGAAAAATCTGGCCTCCAAAACCCAGTTAGCGCTCTTTCCGTTCTGAGCGCTGCCATGTGCCTGTACTTCAGTGTATTAGAACATATGGGGTATTGTCATGTTCAGGAGGAATTGTGTAACAAAATCAGGGCCGGCATCAGCACCCGGCTTACACGGGCAAGTGCTGGGCCCCAAGCTCCTGAGGGGGCCCACTCGGCAGTGGCATAACAGTACAGGGCCCGCGGCTAGCTGGAAACGGGGCCTAGGACCACCATGATAGCTGTCGGGGAAAGCCTGGTTCCCTGACCACTATACTAATAATAATATAATAATAATAGTCCTTTAATAGTCCCACAATGGGGAAATTCAGTGTGTTACAGCAGCAAAGATAAGCAGATACAAATACAAATACAACATGTACAGGAATATTCCAAGGTGAGAGGCATTACATTGATAGCAGACAGACAGATAGGGCGTAGCAGGGGGGGGGGGGGATTTAACAGGCAGAGAGATATTTTCAGTTCTCTGTGTGTAATGATCTCCGCTTAGGTCGGTGTTGGTTGTACAGCCTAACCGCGGTGGGGAGGAAAGACTTCCGATAGCGCTCCTTCTCACACCTAGGGTGGAGCAGTCGGTCACTGACAGTACTGCTCAGCGCGATCACAGTCTCATGCATGGGATGGGACTTCTTCTTCTGCATTCTTCTTATACATACTGCTAATCAAAAGGGGCTTGGCGATCACTGGACCCCTTTCCAGTAGATGCCAGCCCAGGGTAGGTGACTAAAAAAAAAAAAAAAAAAAATACTTATTCTCTTATACTCACCTGTCCTGGGCTCAGCATCCTCTCCAGGGCTCCTCCAGCAGGTGACTGAGGACCTGCACCCCAGACGTCACTGCTGGGGCCTGTTATTGGGCCCCAGCGGTCACATGGGGCACGCCGACGTAATGACGTCATCTTACCCCACATGACCACTGAGGCCCAATCACAGGACCCAGCAGTGACATCTGGAGCGCAGGACCTCAGTCGCAAGGAAGAAGACCGAGGAGGTTGCAGCCAGATACCCAGGAGAAATGAGGCAAGGTGAGTATCAGTGTTTGTTATTTTTAATCGCCTTCTTTGGGCCTCTGAATATTATACTCTGGGGTCTGAGGTGTCCCCATTATATAATAATAGAACCAGCTCTATGTGGGGGTTCTTGGGAGCATATAATACTGCGTGGGGGCCACTGTGGAGCATATATTACTGTGTGGTTGCCACTGTGGGCATATAATGCTATGTGGGGGCTACTGTGAAGCATATAATACTGTGTGGGGGACACTGTGGGCATATAATACTGTGCGAGGCCACTATGGAGCATATAATATTGTGTGGGAACCAATGAGGTCATATAATGCTGTGTGGAGGCCAATGTGGTCATATAATGCTGTGTGGGGGCCCCTGTGGAGCATATAATACTGTGTAGGGGCCACTGTGGAGCATATAATACTGTGTGGGGGCCACTGTGGGCATATCATACTGTGTGAGAGCCACTATGTAGCATATGATACTGTGTGGGGGCCAATGTGGTCATATAATGCTGTGTGGGGGCCCCTGTGGAGCATATAATACTGTGTAGGGGCCACTGTGGAGCATATAATACTGTGTGGGGGCCACTGTGGGCATATCATACTGTGTGAGAGCCACTATGTAGCATATGATACTGTGTGGGGGCCAATGTGGTCATATAATGCTGTGTGGGGGCCAATGTTGTCATATAATACTGAGTGGGGGCCACTGTGGAGCATATGATTGGTAGGATTCAGATGCTAGGTAAGGAATGTACGAGTCTATAAGAGAGCAGCAGCAGAAAAGGGCTGACAACTGCGAGCAGTAGAAAAATGCTACTTAAAGGCAAAACACTACTGCGAGCCAAGACCAGCCTCAGACGCCTTCACCAGAGCTCCTCGCAAGAAGAGGTGGTCTTTCGCTGAATCTGAGGACCGGAATTGTCACCAGAACAGAAAGTGTATTATAAATAAATGCACTGCAGCAGAAGCCTACACCCAGTCCACACACACTACTCAAAGGGACAGAGAAATCAGAATGGTCAACAATCATGGGTCAGCAGCTTAGGAGGGCAACACAGATCCAAATCACGAGGCGAAGACAAATCCGGGAAACAAAGCCAATAGTCAGAACCGATCAGGAATGCCAGAATAAAATCACAAGACAAAAGAGGAATCCAGGTACACAGTCACAGGTCAGGTATGGGAGAAATCAAATCACAGTCAAGCGCTTAGCAAGAGTTTAGGAAACTGATTAGGCAGCAATGCTGAGTGATAGGGAGTGGTTTAAAAAGGCTTGCTCAGGAAGCTTCCCTATGTTGTCACGGCACCCTTAAAGCAGCAACCACCAACCCTTTTTTATGTAGACCTGGCAACTTTAAAGCAGCAACAACAGATGTAACATCCCTGACAATGATAATTTTTGGGGTCACTGTGGGGCATATGATACTGTGTGGGGGCCACTGTGGGGCATATGATATTGTGTAGGGGCCACTGTGGGCATATAATACTGTGTGGGGGCCACTGTGGGCATATAATACTGTGTGAGAGCCACCGTGGAGCATATGATACTTTGTGGGGGCCAATGTGGAGCATATGATACTGTGTGGGGGCCAATGTCGTCATATAATGCTGTGTGGGGGCCAATGTGTTCATATAATGCTGTGTGGGGGCCAATGTGGTCATATAATGCTGTGTGGGGGCCACTGTGGACATATAATACTGTGTGGTGGCCACTGTTGAGCGTATGATAATGTGTGGGGGCCACTGTGGAGTATATAATACTGTGGGGGGGCCACTGTGGAGCATATGATACTGTGTGGGGGCCACTGTGGGGCATATGATACTGTGTGGGGGCCACTGTGGAGCATATGATACTGTGTGGGGGCCACTGTGGGGCATATGATACTGTGTGGGGGCCACTGTGGAGCATATAATACTCTGTAAGGGCCACTGTAAAGCATATAATACTGGGTAGGGGCCACTGTGGGCTTATAATACTGTGTGGGGGCCACTGTGGGCATATAATACTGTGTGAGAGCCACTGTGGAGCATATGATACTGTGTGGGGGCCAATGTGGTCATATAATGCTGTGTGGGGGCCAATGTGGAGCATATGATACTGTGTGGGGGCCAATGTCATCATATAATGCTGTGTGGGGGCCAATGTGGTCATATAATGCTGTGTGGGGGCCAATGTGGTCATATAATGCTGTGTGGGGGCCACTGTGGACATATAATACTGTGTGGTGGCCACTGTGGAGCGTATGATTGTGTGAGGGCCACTGTGGAGTATATAATACTGTGGGGGGGGGGCCACTGTGGAGCACATGATACTGTGTGGAGGCCACTGTGGGGCATATGATACTGTGTGGGGGCCACTGTGGAGCATATGATACTGTGTGGGCGTCACTGTATTGCATTTGATACTGTGTGGGGGCCTCTGTGGAGCATATGATACTGTGTGGGAGACACTGGAGCATATGAAACTGTGTGGGGGCCACTGTACAGTCATGGCCAAAAGTTTTGAGAATGATACAAATATTAATTTTTACAAAGTCTACTGCTTCAGTTTTTCTAATGGCAATTTGCATATACTCCAGAATGTTATAAAGAGTGATCAGCTTAACAGCAATTACTTGCAAAGTCAATATTTGCCTAGAAAATGAACTTTATCCCCCAAAACACATTTCAACATCATTGCAGCCCTGCCTTAAAAGGACCACCTAACATCGTTTCAGTGATTGTTCCATTAACACAGGTGTGGGTGTTGATGAGGACAGGGCTGGAGATCAATCTGTCATGATTAAGTAAGAATGACACCACTGGACACTTTAAAAGGAGGCTGGTGCTTGCCATCATTGTTTCTCTTCTGTTAACCATGGTTATCTCTAAAGAAACACGTGCAGTCATCATTGCACTGCACAAAAATGGCCTAACTGGGAAGAGTATTGCAGCTAGAAAGATTGCACCTCAGTCAACAATCTATCGCATCATCAAGAACTTCAAGGAGAGAGGTTCCATTGGTGCCAAAAAGGCTCCAGGGCTCCCAAGAAAGACCAGCAAGCAGCAGGACCGTCTCTTAAAAGTGTTTCAGCTGCGGGATCGGGCTACCAGCAGTGCAGAGCTTGCTGAGGAATGGCAGCAGGCAGGTGTGAGTGCATCTGCACGCACTGTGAGGCGGAGACTCTTGGAGCAAGGCCTGGTCTCAAGGAGGGCAGCAAAGAAGCCACTTCTCTCCAGAAAAAACATCAGGGACAGACTGATATTCTGCAAAAGGTACAGGGAGTGGACTGCTGAGGACTGGTGTAAAGTCATTTTCTCTGATGAATCCCCTTTTCGATTGTTTGGAACATCTGGAAAACAGCTTATTCGGAGAAGAAGAGGTGAGCGCTACCACCAGTCTTGTCTCATGCCAACTGTAAAGCATCCTGAAACCATTCATGTGTGGGGTTGCTTCTCAGCCAAGGGAATCGGCTCTCTCACAGTCTTGCCTAAAAACACAGCCATGAATAAAGAATGGTACCAGAATGTCCTCCAAGAGCAACTTCTCCCAACCGTCCAAGAGCAGTTTGGCGCTCAACAATGCCTTTTCCAGCATGATGGAGCACCTTGCCATAAAGCAAAGGTGATAACTAAATGGCTCAGGGAACAAAACATAGAGATTTTGGGTCCATGGCCTGGAAACTCCCCAGATCTTAATCCCATTGAGAACTTGTGGTCAATCATCAAGAGACGGGTGGACAAACAAAAACCAACAAATTCAGACAAAATTAAAGCATTGATTCTGCAAGAATGGACTGCTATCAGTCAGGATTTGGTCCAGAAGTTGATTGAGAGCATGCCAGGGAGAATTGCAGAGGTCCTGAAGAAGAAGGGTCAACACTGCAAATATTGACTTGCTGCATTAACTCATTCTAACTGTCAATATAAGCTTCTGTTACTCATAATATGAATGCAATTATATTTCTGTATGTGATAAAAACATCTGACAAACACACATAAAAACCAGAGGGCAGCAGATCATGTGAAAATATAATATTTGTGTCATTCTCAAAACTTTTGGCCATGACTGTAGAGTAGCACTATTAACAGTATCAGACTCTGTTCACACGGTGGAATCTGGCACTGATTTTGAAGTAGATTTCGCCCCTAAATCAGCAGCAGATTCCTCCCTCATTCTACTTCCTATTGAAACTAATTGAAGCAGGAAACTGGAAAGAAAGCGTCCTGCTGGATCTTGCTGCAGATTCTGCAGCTGATTTGGTGGCCGCAGCTTGAGACTTTCCACTGGTTAGTCTCATTCATTTGGGCCTAATCAGTGGTGGAAGCCGCAACAGAATGCTGATGCCCCGCACCGTGAACATAAAATAAAGAAGAATCCGGGGCAGATGTCTGCCTCAAATTCCTCTTCACTTTCCGATGTCTGAACAGGTAGGGAAAAAAGTATTTAGTCAACAACCAATTGTGCAAGTTCTCCCACTTAAAAAGATGAGAGGCCTGTAATTGACATCATAGGTAAACCTCAACTATGAGAGACAAAATGAGAAAACAAATCCAGAAAATCACATTGTCTGATTTTTAAAGAATTCATTTGCAAATTATGGTGAAAAATAATTTGTACTGGCTTAAGCAGGGGGACACTTCTGGCACTGCAGGATATGAGTCCCTGGCGGCGTAGTGTGTTACCGATGGTAGCCTTAGATACTTTAGTTCCAGCTTTCTGCAGGTCATTCAGTAGGTCTCTCACCGTTCTTGTGATCATTTTGACCCCACAGGATGAGATCTTGCGTGGAGCCCCTGATCGAGGGAGATTATCAG
Organism: Leptodactylus fallax; assembly: GCA_947044405.1. Classification (NCBI taxonomy): domain Eukaryota; kingdom Metazoa; phylum Chordata; class Amphibia; order Anura; family Leptodactylidae; genus Leptodactylus; species Leptodactylus fallax. Next base: position 844,573 of record CAMRHE010000217.1, on the reverse strand, counting down.
TGGTCTTGTATGTCTTCCATTTTCTAATTATTTCTCCTACAGTTGATTTGTTCACACTAAGCTGCTTGCCTATTGCAGATTCAGTCTTCCCAGCCTAGTGCAGGTCTACAATTTTGTTTCTGCTGTCCTTCCCACAGCTCTTTGGTCTTCACCATAGTGGAGTTTGGAGTGTGACTGTTTGAGGTTGTGGACAGGTGTCTTTTATACTGATAACAATTTCAAACAGGTGCCATTACTACAGGTAATGAGTGGAGGAGCCTCTTAAAGAAGAAGTTAAAGGTCTGTGAGAGCCAGAAATCTTGCTTGCTTGTAGGTGATGAAATACCTATTTTCCACCATAATTTGCAAATAAATTCTTTAAAAATCAGACAATGTGATTTTCTGGATTTGTTTTCTCATTTTGTCTCTCATAGTTGAGGTCTACCTATGATGTCACTTACAGGCCTCTCTCATCTTTTTAAGTGGGAGAACTTGCACAATTGGTGACTGACTAAATACTTTTTTTTCCCCACTGTATCTACTTGTATGGAATGGACAGTATTACACTCCACTCCAGTAGGTCTACCTCAGCAAAAAAAACACCCAATTTCGATTGTTTTTTTTTTTTTTGCTGCAGTGTGCATGAATTACTCCAAACCTGGATTGGCCCTGAACGAATTGTAGGGTGCAATTTCTCCTTTAACCCCTTGTGAAGATGAAAAATTTGGGGATAAAGTGACATTTTATTGTAAAAAAAGTCATTTTTCATTTTCACGCCTCAATCGTAAAAAAAATCTGTGAAACACCTGTAGGGTCAAAGTGCTCACTAAAGTCCTTGATAAATTCTTTAAGGGGTCTAGTTTCCAAAATGGGGTCATGGGGGGGGGGGAATCCACTGTTCTAGCACTTCAAGGGCTCTGAAACTGATTCCAGCAAAATCTTCTCTCCAAAATCCAAATAGCTCTCCTTTCGTTCTTTACCCTACTGTATGTCCATAGATTAGTTTACATCCTGATATGGGATAATTTCATGCTTTGGAGAAATTGCATAACAGATTATGAAATGCATTTTCTCCTATAATCCATTATGAATGTGTAAATTCTAGGGTTAAATGAATCTCGCAAAGACTGAACTACTGCTGTTTCTATAATCTAATAGATCTGTCCCTGATATCTCCTTTGCAGTCTCCGGCCTTACCATAACTCCTAAGCAGAAAGCCGTTGCCTGGCGTTATGTTTGACTCAGACCTTTTCTTCACTCCCCCCCCCCTCATATCCAATCACTTGCACGCTCATGTCATCTCCACCTCAAAAACATCTCCAGAATATGCACCTTCCTTACCACAGATTAAAGACACTTATTGTCGCCCTGATTCATTCTCGCCTTGACTACTGTAACTCCTTACTAATCGGTCTTCCCCTTACTAAACTTTACCCTCTATAATCTATTCTGAATGCAGCGGCCAGGTTTGTCTATCAGTCTAGACGCTACAGCCATGCCTCCGGTCTGTGTCAGTCACTACATTGGCTGCTTATTCAATACAGAATGCAATATAAACTTATCAGCTTCATCCACAAGTCTCTCCATACTGCTGCACCTCCCTACATTTTCTCCCTTATCTCTGTCTGTCGTCCAACCCGTGCTCTCTGTTCGCTCAATGACCTAAGACTATTATCAGAACCTCCCACTCCCGTATCCAAGACTTCTCCTGAGTTGCACCACTTTTCTAGAATGCTCTACCACGGACAATCTGATTAACTCCCAATTTCTACAGCTTCAAGCGCAAACTAAAGACATATCTTTTCAGAAAGGCCTATCACAATTCCTAATATAAACCCTTCCGCAGTTAGAATCCCTAAAACAAACCCTACTCTGTTCACGCTCCCGCATTATCCCACAGGATATGATGTCGTATTGGACTGTAACTTTATATGTCCAGGCACCATCTGCACATTAAGGGACACTGACTGGTGACAGCTCATACAACTTTTTTTTTTTTTTGTGTAATGAATATAACCTCTATCACAAAAAAGTCTGGACCACTGTATAAGCAATGCTACCTCCTATGCCACCCCTGCTACCTCTTGTGTCACCCCCTCTACCTCATAGATTGTAAGCTCTTGCAAGCAGGGCTCACAATCCCATAGTGTGAACTGACTATTTCTCTGTAACGTATCTTTTTTTTTTGTCTGTACTTGAACCCTACAAATTGTAAAGTGCTGTGGAATATGTTGGCTCTATATAAATAAAATGTATTATTATTACTAGAGTGCACCAAAGAAGAAAACATTATCAGGTGTGTTTATGAGAATGAAATATCTGATTGGAAATGGCAACTTAAGAAGTCAGAAAGAGAACTTCAATTAAAGAGCTTGACTTTATAAAAAGTTTACATCCTAGTCATTGTGAAAATGTGGTGGACTATCTCACTAAGGAGGAGTTTGATGAAGTTAAATGTTCACTAGCTAATAAAGTTCTACATAGTGTGGAGCAAAATCAAGTGCTGGAGAAGCAACTGCAGGATTTAAAGGAACAGCATTTACAAGATTCCAAAGCCAAAGAGTGTGTCACTGAAAAAAGAGATGAGCTTGAAAATACTGAATTACAGTGACTATCAAGTAATCAATTTAGGTGACAACTTAAATTGTTCTCCTAGTTGTTGGAGGGTTCTTTTAATTTATAGAATAGCTCTCACTGGCAGGTGGAGACATGAACAAATACACAGACACAAAAGTTGTGTAGATATCAAGTCTGAGAGCCAAAAGCCCCAGCTTTCTTTATTGAATATTAATAGAAGTGAGAGAGCACTTTCATGAATATGAGCAATCACAGGATGCTATACAGGTGTAAGGGTATTGGTTACCAATTAGTTCAAAGTACAAAGTGAAGTATCTGCAAACAGCAGAACCCATTTCAGGAATACAGATGAATACTATTTCCATTTGTTAAAGTTTGACCAGCTGGTGACTTCAAGAATCTTCTTGAAGAAATCTACTGGCTATTATGAGGAATAGTAACACATTATAGGGTTAACTATTTATTTATAATTATAATTTATAGTGTTAACCATTTACTTTCTGATCTCCCTCCTTTTTTGTTTCTATTCACATTCACTTAAAGTAGTGAGTCACCTCTGCTAGTCAGTGGGGTCTCCTACCAGTGATCTTCTTGAAGGTTTTCTGAGCTTCATGTGATGGCCCTCCTTTTGAATGCTGGCCACCAAGTTTTTGTTGCATGATGGTATGTGTAATACATTTTGATTTTCTTCTAGGATTTAGAGCTACTTGTACACACCTACTATTTCAACTATTCCAGAGGGTTCCTTACTACACACAATAACAATTTGGTAGCCATTACGGGTCTATTTATCCTGGTATCCCCTCTGCTGGAATTGATAACTGAAATCCTGTGCCAATCGTTCGAAAGATTGTTCAGAGGAACAAATTCAACAAATTCTTAAAAATTGGTTGATAGGGATCCCTCTAATTAGACTTGTCATATGTGCTGATGAAGAGTTGAGAAGCGAATTGGCCGACGTCTTCTTCCGAAATAAATCGGACTGTATACTGTGATCCAGATGCACCTGTAACTTAATGTCCAGAAAATCTATCTCAGATTGGCTTTATTGATACGAGATGTAGGTAGACTCTCGAAATAAAAAGAAATTATGAGTTAATGCAAATCTAAGAAGGACCATCAGGAACTTACCAAAATATGTTTGATATCATCAATTACCTCAAAGAAAATAGTATCATACTAACTTCTTGTATAATGATTACCCAAATGAAAAAACTCACCAGGAATAGGCAATTATAATACTGAAAATATATTAAATATTTATTAATTCTTTACAATATACAAAAAAGATTTTAAAAAAAGACAATACCAACAGCACAAACATATGACCCTTAGGGAAGACGTGGCATAAGTCTAAACAAACCCCACAGTCATAAAGAACACAAGGGAAAAGACAACATGATGGGAGAATAATACCACAATAAGAATAATCCAAGATAGAAACTCACACCATATTATACCAGTTATAACAAACCTAAGTATGTGTAAACATAATAGTAGCACAATGTATGCAGGGAGGTAGGTGCTAATATAATATGCAATTATTATAATATAGACCCATAGATAAGAACAATTTGAACTGGTCCAAACACATACAGTATATAGTATTTGAAAAACTAGCAGCATACACCTATAATGGAAAAATGACAGTATATAACGGTAGTGGAAAAGATGTCAGTATGCCACTAGCAAGAGAATAGTAGTATAATGTTGTACCGTGTTAGCCATTGAAAGTAGTGGAAGAGTGAAGAAATCAGGTGATACCTTTTAGATGCTAACTGATTATATTTATAAGTAAGCTTTCAGAAGTGCAAGCTTCCTTCATCAGACATGGTGTTATACAAGAACTGAAAATTCACAGATTTTTATACACATGGTCTTCAAAGGATTTTAGAGTCCTTAAATAAAAAAAAAAACAAAATGCAATCTAAGTAGAGAAGTTATTTACAACAGGTCAAAAAACAATCTGGAAAGTTGTGGTGCGTGACAGAGGGATCTGTTATCTGTGTGCTTTCAGGAGGTGATTTGTAACCCTCACAGTTCATACATAGTGTGACATGAAGCTGGCATGAATATTAAGTCCAAATTGCAGAGTTTGAAATTTTTGCATAAACTTGTACTCCCATTGTTTCCTTTCCTCCTGCGTCTTAAAATGTCCCATTAAAACCACAACCCGCAAATCTTCAATAGAGTGGTCTTCTCCGGAGAAATGTGCGGCCACTGGGAGATCTGCTCTGCTGTTATTAATATTGAATCTGTGTGAGTTCATTCGTTGACTGAGTCTCTGCCCTGTTTCCCCCACATAGAGGCCTGTGGTGGGACATTGCACACACATTATGAGGTACACCACATTGGAAGACCTGCAGGAGAATGTCCCCCTAATTCTGTGCACCTGTTGTGACTGTGGGATAGGTACACTGTCAGCGGTGTGGATGTACTTGCAGGTCATGCACCTTTTATGTAGGCAAGGTGAGGTGCCATTTTCAGTTGGGGCCTTCAGGGCACTCTGGACAGTAATACGCCTCAGGTTTGGTGGTTGTCGAAAGGAAAGGAGAGGGGGGACTGGAAATATGTCCTTGAGTCTGTTGTCCCTATGTAGTACAGGTTGGAGATCCTTGGCAATCCTTCGTAGGATCTCCAGCTGTGGGTTGTAGGGGTGGGTTGTGCGCCTTCCCCATCGCCAAACCTAATACAAAGAGCCCCAAAATTAGGACTAGTAGTGTAGACATCAAAAAATGACAAATAGTAATATAGCATATGATAAATAAATCAAACAATAAAAGGCATATATTGCTGACTAGAAGAATCACTTATTATAATCACAACCCTACAACTAATCCATAATGGGGCATAAAAATATGTATTAATAAAATTATATTGTAAAAAAAAAAAGAAAACAGAATGTGAAAGTACAAAGTGAAACGTGAAAGTGAAACACACAAAAGAACAATAAATAGAAAATCTAATAAAAAATCCAATCAGTATACATATAATATAATATTAAACCCTGAGATAAATACATAATAATACAAAAATTATAATTAAATTAAAATACAAAATAATTGAAACACAGTAAATAACCACATAACAGAATCGATATGTGCATACAGAGAACATACATAATGATTAAATGCATAAACCAAAAAAATATGCAAACTGTAAAAAGATGGATCCAAGTATATAAATACAAAATCCAATGCAGTGAATCAAAAAGCAATAACAAAAATTATAAAAAAAATACAAAAAATAATAAATGAAAATAAAATAAACTAATCAATAATAACAAAATTAAAATATTGATGGGAATCCAAAAAATGGCACATATCCATTACGTAAATATATCCAGAATATTAATAAAAGTCAAAATGTTGATAGGAGTCCAAAAGGTAACACACAATCCATCACATGAATATATCCAGTCATACAAGCGTGTCCACATTCTGACCATAGATAGGATAAGAAGAACATTAGCAGAGAGAACTCATCTAGTAATAATGAATCCACAAATTAGCATAATCAAAATAAAAACAAAAGCCATATAGCCAAACTAAAATTTGCGCCTATGTAGTTTTCCAAAAACGGTTTGAAACTGACAGATTCATTCAGACCTAGTGGTGACACAGTGTTGAGCATAACTATGCATCTAGTCTCTTTCTTCAAATGGGCACATTTAATATCTCCACCCCTGGAACCCAGACTCACTTTATCAATGCACTTAATTTTCAGAACACCTGGATTACATGAATGATGTTCTTTAAAATCTTGTGGGATAGGCTCCAAAGCATTAAGATATTCAGGGTCACCCACTTGACTCTGCCTTTTTGATTCTCCCCACATGTTTGAGAATTCTAACTTTCAAGGTTCTAGTTGTCGTTCCAACATATACCTTATTACGGGGGCAGGTAGCATGGTAAATTACCACTGGAGTGTTAAAATTAATGTTGTGCATGATCCTGTATTCCTTGTTCTGATCAAAATTATAGAAACATGACCGCTCAACATACTTACAGGCCTTACACCTTCCGCATTGGTAACATCCCCATTTGGGGCCTGAACTTCTAAAAATGTTAGAGACACCACGTTGGACATAATAGCTGGAGGTCAAAATGGAGGGATACCTGTCTAATTGTTTTGACAGGTCACCATCCATAAGCAACACTGGCCAGTGTCTTTGCAAACCTTGCGCAAATCAGACGAGAAGAATAATGTAGGGATCATATTTTCGGAGGACGTATGGGATCAGGAAATGGAAATACTCCAGATATCAGAGAACTTCTCCCTCATAACCACTCAATAAAACACAAAACAGGAATTGGGTCCCACAGAGGGAAACTGACCAAGAGACATTGAAGGTAATCAACCTCTCTGGACATGTCTTGACTAAATCACCAAAGGAGGTTTTGGGTATGGTTGTTAGAGAATTGCTTAACGGACTGCTGATAGAACCTGAGAGGAAGGGGAACGATAGAGACAGTGAGTCTTGATGCTTGACCCACCATTGTCCCTACCTACTTGCCTCAACTACCCTAAGCAGTAGAAGACAACTGGGAGACGGTCCCTTCCTGTAATACAAGTGGATACACAAAACATAGACAAGACAAACAAACAGGAATGGGTAATCAAGAGAGCCAGACCCAATCGAGCAGCAAAGTACCAAATCAGAAATAGGAGAATAGTCAAAGGGAAAAGCCAAGGTCAGAAATAGATAATAAGAAAAACAGTATACTGCTAGCACGCTCAGAGAGACTAATAGCAAGCATCCAAGAGAGGGTTGGAAAACTATATAAAGGATATCAAGAATCCGCCTCAGGCTTGATTGGCAAAGAAGGATGTCAATCAAGAGCAACTAACTTTAACTCTTTAGTAAATTAGAGGAACTCAAAGCACTGGCTGGACTGGTACACTGCAATGAAATCTCAGCTGTACTAAAACAGGAGGCCCAGGAGCAGAGGATCATAAATGGACACTCCTCCTGCACTGTAGCATGAGGCCAGAGGATGGCGCAGAAGTCCGAACGGGCAAAGATGTTACAATGGTCTTGTCTTTTTCACCTACAGGCAAATATGATTATTTTACTGTGGTGAAAGATTTAGAGCTATTTGCCAGAAAATTACTGTTTAAAAAACACTTTGGCAGATTTGATGATGTTGGTACTGCCGAAGATGTTGTGTAGAATTAGGCCTTAGTAGATCTTCAAGATTTATTAGATGAGCAAACAGATGAAACCTCAAGACTTCCGTTGAATTTATGTCGCCGATCACAGCAGACAAGGGGGGAAATGTTGTGATCTGGAAGTCTGCTATGTATGAGACTGAAGCATTTCGCCAATTAAATATGACACATTGCTATCAACGGTTGTCTTGTGATCCAACGGTTCAGTATAAAGTTGAACTAGATCTGATCCTACATGATGGGGTGGAAAATGGATTGATTATGCATAGACTTATGCAGGGCCTTGAGGTAGACTTTCCGGTTATACCAACGTTTCATTTGCTACCAGAGGTCCATAAACATGTTCCTGGTGACATGTGATGTTGAGGCATTATACACCTCGATACGGCATGGCCAAGGGAGACGGTCTGCCAGATTCTTTTTGAGATTACCAATTTAGATTTGAAGTTAGTTGATTTTGTTATTACATTATTGGTTTTTGCATTATCCCATCATTATTTTACGTTTAAAGACCACCTCTTTCTGTAGCTCCAGGGCATGGCTACGGGGGTGACTTGTGCACCGCCCTCATATGCCAATCTGTTCCTGGGGCTTTGAGAGAAGAAGATAGTGTACAACACCCAGGAATTTGGTGGCGTTCTCTTGTAGTCAAGGTATATCGATGTTATATTTTTCATTTGGCAGGGATCTGCCATAGATCTGGAGTCCTTTTTTTACATACTCTGAATCAGAATGATCGGAATATTCACCTCACATGGCAATTTAGCCATGTGAGGGATGAATTCCTTGACATTGTGATAGAAAGAGGGTCAGATGGAATGTTATCTACTGATGTATTCCAAAAAGCCACATCTACTAATTCGCTTTTACATGCCAGGTCTTCACGTTACCCAAAAGTCAAGATTTCTATCCCAGTGGGATAATTCCTTAGAATGCGTCAGATTTTCTCCAATAATTCTAAATTTGAACAAAAAGCCTGTGATCTTTGTGATAGATTTCATAAGCGAGGTTATAAAATTAGTGACATACAGAGAGTCCTTATTACTGTAGAGCTCGGGATACGAACTGCAACGCTCTATTGGTAATTAAAACTACAAATAGAAATAAGAGCAGATGTTATGGTACTCAGCCTGTGCGTTTAATCACCACATTTAATCCTTTGTGGTTGGATATGTGCAACAATTAGACAGGTATCCCTCCATTACGTGGCAGAGATCCTGTAATTTACAGGATATTTTGACCTCCAGCCATTATGTCCAATGTGGTGTCATTAACATTTTTGGAAGTTCAGGCCCCAAATGGGGATGTTACCAATGCAGAAGGTGTCCTTTTGAAGAAAGAGATTAGATGGATAGTTATGCTCAACACTGTTTCACCACTAGGTCTGAATGAATGTCAGTTTCAAACAGTTTTTGGATTTTTCAATATTACTAGATGAGTTCTCTCTGCTAATGTTCTTCTTATCCTACTGTTGGAGTGTGGACACGCTTGTATGACTAGATATATTCCTGTGATGAATTGTGCATTACCTTTTGGACGCCTATCAACATTTTGGACTTCTATTTGGACTTCATTCTGGATATATTTGCGTAATGGATATGCACCATTTTTTGGACGCCCATAAATATTTAAATTTTTCTGTTATTCATTAGTTTATTTTATTTTCATTTATTATTTTTTGTATTTTCTCTTTTTTATAATTTTTGTTATTACTTTTTGATTCACTGCATTGTATTTTGTATTTATATACTTGGCTCCATCTTTTACAGTTTGCATAGTTTTTTGGTTTATGCATTTAATCATTATGTATCTTCTCTGTATGCACATATCAATTCCTTCATGTGGTTATTTACTGTGTTTCAATTATTGGTTATGATTATATATAGAGATGAGCAAATTTCTCAAAAGTTCGATTCTGCAGTTCGACTCGAAGTTCCAAAAAAATTTGCTTCGATCCCAATTAATTTGAGGCGAATATCGCTAGAAAAAACCTATTTCCTGGCTTCAGAGAGAATGTATAGTGCTGTAGAACACTGTGCCTAGCAGTAACACGCATAGGGAGCCTACTGTGGTAGTGAAACAATACTGAGAGTCAGTATGACATGCACATAACAGCCGTCGCTCTTAGAACCGCTGCACACTTCACTTATTTGGACAGCTACGGGGCCAAAACTGACCAATTAACCTAAGTGTGAACTCAGCCTTACAGGTACATGTTAGTGCCAGGTAGAAAGAACCGTGCAGAGGCCCAACATCCTACTATAGAGTGAAAAAGCGCACTCCTTTTACACCGTCTTCTGTCGAGGCAACTCCACATTATGTGGCAAGGCGACATAATGTGGAGTTAGCAGCAGCATGAGGAGGACATACAGTGACCCAGTGGCAGCGGCATGAGGAGGACATACAGTGACCCAGCAGTGGCAGCAGCATGTGGAGGGCATACAGTGACCCGGTGGCAGCAGCATGAGGAGGCCATACAGTGACCCAGTGGCAGCGGCATGAGGAGGACATACAGTGACCCAGTGGCAGCAGTATGAGGAGGCCATACAGTGACCCAGTGGCAGTGGCATGAGGAGGACTTAAGTAACCAGTGGCAGCGACATGAGGAGGCCATTCAGTGGCCCAGTGGCAGCAACATGAAGATGCCATACAATGACCCTGTGGCAGCGGCATGAGGAGGACATTCAGTGACCCAGTGGAAGTGGCATGAGGAGGCCATACAATGACCCAGTGGCAGCGGCATGAGAGCGTATAGTGACCCGGTGGCAGCAGCATGAGGAGGCCATACAGTGACCCAGTGGAAGCAACATGAGGAGGCCATACAGTGATCCAGTGGCAGCAACATGAAGAGGCCATACAATGACCCAGTGGCAGCGGCATGAGGAGGACATACAGTAACCCAGTGGAAGCGGCATGAGGAGGTCATACAATGACCCATTGGCAGCGGTATAAGGAGGCCATACAATGAACCAGTGGCAGCGGCATGAGGAGGCCATACAGTGACCCAGTGGCAGCGGCATGAGGAGGACATACAGTGACCCAGTGGCAGCAACATGAGGCTATACAGTGACCCAGTGGCTGCGTCATGAGGAGGACATACAGTAACCCAGTGGCAGCAGCATGAGGAGGACATAGTGACCCAGTGGCAGCAGAATGAGGAAGCCATACAGTGACTAAGTGGCAGCAACATGATAAGTCCATACTGTGACCCAGTGGCAGCCACAGAGTGACAAGGTGATATAATGTGTAGGTAGCAACAGCCTTAGGAGGCCGTTCAGTGACCCAGTGGCAGAGTGAGGAGGTGGCAGCAGCGTGAGAAGGCCATACAGTCACCCAGTGGCAGAGTGCGGAGGTGGCAGCAGCGCGAGTAGGCCACAGAGTGGCAAGGTGATAAAATGTGTAGGTAGAAACAGCCTTAGGAGGCCATTCAGTGAACCAGTGACAGTGAGGAGGTGGCAGCATGGATCATTTAATCTGCTGCATCAGGCATTGGTGGGTGGAAATCCTGGCTGATCCATGCCTGATTCATCTTCACAAAGGTCAGTCTCTCCAAATTGTGTGTGGACAGGCAAGTTCTGCTTGGGGTAACTATGGCCCCTGCTGCACTAAACACCCACTCTGATGCCACACTACTAGCCGATCAGGACAGCTTTTCCAGGGAAAACTCGGCCAGTTGCGGCCACAAATCCAGTTTGGCTGCCCAGTAGTCCAGCAGATGTTCGATGACGGGTGGCAGGGTATACTCTAAGTATGCCACCACCTGCTGGTTCAACTTCTGCTCTGTGTCTAGCTGCTGATGAGCAGCTTCTTCACTATGCGGCTGAAGAAAGCTGCTCATCAGCGACTCTAGGTTCAGGCTGCTGCTGATGGAGCCCATACTGCTCCTGCCACCCCCAACCCCTCCCACAGTTGCCATGCCAGTGCAAGTTGAGCGCTCAGGGACCCCCCGCTTGGACATGCGAGAGGATGGAAGATGGCGCAAATAGGCAGCAGCCAACTTGCTACATAGCATGTAGCAATATATAGTAGTAGTATAGTACTTCAATTTGTCCTCCCTCTCAGCGGGTGTAAAAAAGGCCCCCATTTTTACACAGTAGCGAGGTTCTAACATGGCGGAGAGCCAGTAGTCATCCCTCTGCCGAATGGTGAAAATTTGGCTCTCCCTGCGCAAGGAAGTCAGCATGCATCGGGCCATTTGCGCAAATGACTCCGAGGGACTCCCTGCATCCATCTCCACTGCATACTACCACGGTGTGTCTGGGTAATCTGCCTCATCTTCCTCATCTCCCTCTGGCTGTTCTGGTTGCTTCTGCTCCTCCTCTGCACCCATTTGGCTACACATTGTTTTTTGCTCCAATGTCCTCCCCATCCTCCTCCTCTTCCAGTTCATCCCCCACAGGGCTCATGTTGCCTTGAGACGTAGACGACACATCTCCAGTCCCCTAACCAGCCAGATTGAAAAGCATCTTTTCCAGGATGTGAATCAGATGTGATGTGATGACGTTGTTCATCCCGTAGTCTTGGAGACTGACTAACAAAGTGGCCTCCTCAAAGGGAACTAGCAAACGGCAGGTGTCACTCATGAGCTGCCACTGGCTAATGTTAAAGTTACACAGGAGAGTTCCTCTGTCCGCTTGGATCATCAAGAAATCATTTATGGCTTTTCTCTGTTCATATAGTCGATCCAACATATGGAGGGTTGAATTCCAACGGGTGGAAACATTGCATATCAGCCTTTGTTGTGGGAGGCCGTTCTGCCGCTGCAGCTCAAGGAGGGTGTGCTTGGCGGTGTACGAGTGGCTGAAGTGCATGCAAAGTTTCCTTGACATTTTTAGGATGCAGATGGGTGGAACACTTAAAGAAACGCTTGACAACCAGATTGAACACGTGCGCCATGCAGGGCGCATGGCTCAGCCTTCCTTGACGCAGCACCGACACCATATTCTTTCTTCCCGTTGTCGGTCACCATTGTTCCAATTTTAAATTCTCTTGGAGAAAGCCAGGACTTAATTTCTTGATTGAGGACACGGAGCAGTTCCTCCCCTGTGTGACTTCGTTCGCCCAACCAAACGAGGTGTAGAACAGCGTGACACAGCTGTGCCCTGCACATGTGATATGCTGGAGGAGCACTGGGAATTGTTCCTGCAGTGGAGGCTGAGGAGACAGTGGAGGATGAGGCGGACATTGTTGCAGGACCAACAGCGTGAGAACGTGGAGGCAGAAGCTGCGTCACCTGTCCAAGTTGCTGGTGAGTCTGGGCAGGCACCACATTAACCCAGTGGGCCGTATATGACATATATTGTTCTTGACTATAGTTACAGCTCCACACGTCGGCGCTGCCATGCACTTTGGCAGACACCGACAAGCTCAAGGACTGGCCCACCTTCTCTTCAGCATATTTGTGCAGGGCTGGTACTGCCTTCTTGGCAAAGAAATGATGGCTTGGAACTCTCCACCTTGGCTCGGCACAAGTCATCAGTTCTCTGAAAGGTGCAGAGTCCACCAAGTGGATAGAGAGTGGCTGCAGCATCGGCAACTTGGACAGGAGGACGTTCAGCTTCTGCACTGTTGGATGAGTGCATGCATACTGTTGTCTCTTAGATATACTAGATTCTGTGATCGATTGCTGACGCAATAACTGACTAGGTTGAAAATTAGCACCAGTCCAAAGTATGGATATAAAGGATCAGCGCTTACCAGCAGGATTTCAAACAGCAAACTTCTTTATTGGAGTCAAACACTATGCGTATGTGTTTCAAGGTTAATGCACCTCTTTGTCAAGTGTACAATAAACAGAAGGTCGGCCATCTACCAGCCCCTTCTTAATATAATGAGATGTATTGAATAAAATACGCCTCCTGGGCATTGCCCTACAAGGGGCAGGCAATGTACAAACTAATCATAATAAAAGTACCACATTTCAGGCTTCAAACATAAGGATATAAAATTTTAATTTTTTGGTGAAGAATCAACAAGTGGGACACAATCGTGAAGTGGAATGAAATTTATTGGATATTTTAAAATTTTGTAAAAAATAAAAAACTGAAAAGTGGGTCATGCCAAATTATTTGTCCCCCTTAAGTTAATACTTTGTAGCGCCACCTTTGCTGCGATTACAGCTGCAAGTCGCTTGGGGTATGTCTCTATCAGTTTTGCACATCGAGAGACTGAAATTCTTGCCCATTCTTCCTTGGAAAACAGCTCGAGCTCAGTGAGGTTGGATGGAGAGCGTTTGTGAACAGCAGTTTTCAGCTCTTTCCACAGATTCTCGATTGGATTCAGGTCTGGACAATGACTTGGCCATTCTAACACCTGGATACATTTATTTGTGAACCATTCCATTGTAGATTTTGCTTTATGTTTGGGATCATTGTCTTGTTGGAAGATAAATCTCCATCCCAGTCTCAGGTCTTTTGCAGACTCCAATAGGTTTTCTTCCAGAATGGTCCTGTATTGGGCTCCATCCATCTTCTCATCAATTTTAACCATCTTCCCTGTCCCTGCTGAAGAAAAGCAGGCCCAAACTATGATGCTGCCACCAGCATGTTTGACAGTGGGGATGGTGTGTTCAGGGTGATGAGCTGTGTTGCTTTTACGCCAAACATATCGTTTTGCATTGTGGCCAAAAAGTTTGATTTTGGTTTCATCTGACCAGAGCACCTTCTTCCACATGTTTGGTGTGTCTCCCAGGTGGCTTGTGGAAAACTTTAAACGAGACTTTTTATGGATATCTTTGAGAAATGGCTTTCTTCTTGCCACTCTTCCATAAGGGCCAGATTTGTGCAGTGTACGACTGATTGTTGTCCTATGGACAGACTCTCCCACCTCAGCTGTAGATCTCTGGAGTTCATCCAGAGTGATCATGGGCCTCTTGGCTGCATCTCTGATCAGTCTTCTCCTTGTTTGAGATGAAAGTTTAGAGGGACGGCCAGGTCTTGGTAGATTTGCAGTGGTCTGATACTCCTTCCATTTCAATATGATCGCTTGCACAGTGCTCTTTGGGATGTTTAAAGTTTGGGAAATCTTTTTGTATCCAAATCTGGCTTTAAACTTCTCCACAACAGTATCACGGACCTGCCTGGTGTGTTCCTTGGTCTTCATGATGCTCTCTGCGCATTAAACAGAACCCTGAGACAATCACAGAACAGGTGCATTTATACAGAGACTTGATTACACACAGGTGGATTATATTTATCATCATCAGTCATTTAGGACAACATTGGATCATTCAGAGATCCTCACTGAACTTCTGGAGTGAGTTTGCTGCACTGAAAGTAAAGGGGCCGAATAATATTGCACGCCCCACTTTTCAGTTTTTTATTTTTTACAAAAGTTTAAAATAACCAATAAATTTTGTTTCACTTCACAATTGTGTCCCACTTGTTGTTGATTCTTCATCAAAAAATTAAAATTTTGTATCTTTATGTTTGAAGCCTGAAATGTGGCAAAAGGTTGAAAAGTTCAAGGGGGCCGAATACTTTTGCAAGACACTGTATATGTATATAAAAATATAAACAATCTCTAAAATATAACATCTAAAATAAAAGCATTTACACAGCCAGACATTATATCAAAAATAACTGAAATAAACGTAGAATACCTGTAAAAAAAAAAAAAAATCCAAATTTATAAAAGTTCATATGGCGTCCAGGTGGTGGTAGATACACATGTCCAACTCACTGACACCGGAAATAATCAGAGTGGACAGTTCAGGATGAGCAAGCAATATGCCGATAATGACAAAAGAACCGGAGCGCCTGCGTGGGAATAATCAAAACGTTGGCGTCTCAGTAGAAAGGATGTACATCGCAGCCAGCTGAGTGAAGATCAAAACTGGGCTCTACTGCGCCTGTGCGAGTTAAAACCCGCACAGGTGCACTGGCCTCCGCTCGGCCGGCTACGAGATAGATCGCAAAAATGAACAGAAGTGTAATCTAAATCAAGCAGGTGCAGCAGCACCCGCACGGTAGAAATCATAGTAAAGCAGCGCAGGCGCATAAGCACCCGCCCGAGCGATACTGTACACTTGGCAATAATATGCTAGATCTGATTAGACAGATAAACTTAAAATATAAACTACTAAAAACTCACTATAAATATATATCCAATTAAGGATATAAGTGGTATATGGGTAATGAATAAAACGCTAATATACCAAAATAGATCACATATTAAAAGACCAAAAAGATAAATAAATACTTGGTAGGTAGATATATAAATATGATGCTTGGTGTATAGATGTATAAATATAGTAAGAATATACAATGAATAAAAAATAATAAATAAATAAATATGGCTATAAACAATAAGTGTACTGCTATATAAGCAATGAATGGAAGTTTCCTCCATATATGAAGTGACAAGTTAATAACCGACCTCTTCAAGGGCCTCATTAAGACCGTAGGGACTAATGTGTCAAGTTTAAAAATCCAGAACATCTCCCTTTTCTTCAGGAGATCAAATCTATTTGTAACTTCTGCTTGTATTTGGTCTATCGGAGTAATGAGGAAACCTTTAAAAGAACAATTGTGCGTAGTGAGAGCATGTCTCGATACGCTGTGTTTCAAATATCCATTACACTTATTCAATCTATGTTTATTCACCCTTTCTCTTAAGATCATAATCATGCGCCCCACATATTGCAGGCCGCACGGGCACTCCAACAAATAAATGACATATGAAGAAGAACAATCCAAATATCTTTTTATCAAGAAGTTCTCGCCTGTCGTGCGGCTAGTTTTAGAACTTGTGCGATAGGTGATATTCAGGCAACATTTGCACTTACTATGGCTGCATTTAAAACTCCCTTTTATGTTGCTAGAAAGGGGGCGAGATGTATTTATATTATCGTTCTTACTTCTAAATTTACTGGGCGCCAGTATACTTTAAAGGGTCTGTGCTCTTCTAAAGGTAATACCCGGTTGTCTAGGTATATTGAGTTTAAGATACTGATCGTTGAGCAATATTGGCCAATGTTTGGACAAAATTGCCCTAATATCTTTATGTGCTCTATCGAAAGTGGTAAGAAAATTATAACCAAAATTTTCTGTTTCTTTTTTGGTACTGGGTTTGAGGCAGTCCCTTTGAGAAAGTGAGCTAGCTCTTTTCTTCGCCGTTTCTATTATTTGGTGCCGTCCTCCGGGCGCATGCTGCGGCGCAGGAGGCGTGCCCAGTTGTAATTCTTTCCTTGGGTTTTTTTTGTATTGTCTGAACACTGTCCTATTCCCTCTCCTCCTTAATTGATTTTCCACCACGCCCTTCTCCTTCACCTTGCTTTCCCCCTGCTCCACTAAGAGTTAACTTTAGTCCTGCCTTTGTGATTGACAGCCTGTCCTCCTATCAAGTCTGGGGCGGGTTCTTTCTCCCTATTTATTGTTTGCTCGCATTCCCATTGGCGCCTGCTATTGCTGGCTGCGCCTGCTTACTGGCTATACTTCTTGTTCCTTGTTACCTGCTCTTCTGATTTTCTAACCACTGGCTTTGACTTTGACTATTCTCTTGGATTTTGATTCTGTACTGCATTGCTCGATTGTTACCGACCCCTTGGCTAGCTGACCTCCCTTTGTTGTTTGTGCGTCCTGTCTGCGTTCTGTGTTGTCACTTATTCAGAGTAGGGACCGGCTCCAAGTTGTTCCTGTCATTAGGACAGTGAGACAAGTAGGTAGGGACAGGGTCTGGGTCAACCTTAGGGCTCACTATCTCTGTATTCCCTTCCTGTCAGGTTTTTGCTGCAGCACTGGAGAATTGCTCAACTGGCAATTCCCTTACAGTTTCTCTTTGAATCTATTTGAGAAAATCGTGCTTTGATGTAGGAAGTCAGATTGTGAAGTACAGTTACGACAAATTCTTTTGAACTATCCATAAGGTACATTTTCATTCCATCTTTTATAGTGAGAGCTCCTAAAATCTAATAGACTATTGCAGTCAACATTCTTAAAGAATGTTTTAGTGCAAATCTGGCTGCCATTGCCCATGAGTATTAGGCCCAAGTACTCAATACTCATTTTATCGGTTTTACCAGAAAAATGTAAGCCCCAATCATTATTATTCAAAAGGGATGTGAATTCAGTAAATATATCCGATGGTCCATACCAAATGAATAGAAAATCATCAGTTCAATTCGAAGTTCCAAAAAAATTTGCTTCGATCCGAATTACTTTGCAGCGAATAAACAGCTATTTCCGGGTTGCAGAGAGCTGGGGTGGGCTGGTGGGCGGCAAAATGCCGGAAGCTCTTGGATGCCGCGGTCATGTTTCTCTCCTCAACTTTTATTCATGTGGAAGGATCTGCTAAAAAAGCAAAGACACGCCTACCCAATCACATCACTAGAGAATATCTTGTGACCGTCTGATGTCACAAAGGTCCTTACTAAATATTCGTTACCACGAAGCATCAGGAAATCCAGAATCGTGGAGAATCGAAGATTTCCTGAAATTCGGATCGAATTCCACTTCTGCAGAATCGATTCGCTCATCTCTAATTGTGTTCTAATTTGAATTGTATACTTCGTATAATGAAGTCTTTCTGATTTACAGGTATAGTAGAGACTCTAGTCAGAATTTTAGAGATAGCTGCTATCCCTTTCTCATGGGGTATATTAGAGTATGGATTTCCATTCCTTCAGGAGTAAATCTGTGAGAAGACTTGTAGTATCTCTTAAGTAGGAAGGTAGCTGTGTAACTAGATTCTGAAGGTGTAGGTCCACATATTGTGACAAATTTCTAGTAAATGCATTCATCCCAGCAATAATAGGTCTACCTGGTGGACATTTATGTATCTTGGGGAGATGTGCATTACATTTTAGTAACTCCATGTACCTCATATTATAGGGAGTCATTACATTTAGGCAAATTTCCCTAAGGACATGTTGGAATAGCCTTTAGAAAGGCTATTCTATCCCTACCTTTCTTTATCTTTTCTCCAACACCGTTTTTGAAATAAATACTTTATTCTTATATGCTAATTCTGTGCATGGAGCACATATCCAGTATTCCACCTCCTCTTGATGCTGTACGCCCATTCATGGGAAGATATCCTCTTCTTCTTATTCTTTGCTGCGTCAGCAGCACTTCTCACTGCAGTGCATGCAAATTCCGCACATGCGCTGTAGTGAGAAGTGCTGCTGCTAATGCCTAAATCTAATGATAGGTCCTCATTAAAGGGAGTCTTTCATGTTCTCATGAATATGCGGTTTTATATACTGCTAGAAAGACGACAGTGCGCTGAATTTGGTTTTCCCGGTATGTGCCCAGGGGCTGGAGAGAAATTAACCAATATCTCCCCACTGTCAGAAAGGATTTCCTTACCGACCAGCGTCATCACTGGGCTGTAAGCAACGCTCCCCCCTGACTGTACTCTAACATAGCTTTGTACTGTCAGAGGGGCATTCCTTACCGCCCAGGTAAGGAACGCCCTTCTGACAGTGGGGAGATATCAGTGCCGTTAATTTCTCTCCAGCCCCGCGACACATATCGGGAAAACAGACAGTCGGCTTTCTAGCAGTATATAAAACCACACTTTGATGAGGACATGAAAAGTCCTCTTTATTAGCAATTAGCTGCATCATGTCCCTCACATTAACCCTTGTGTGCTTCACATAAGAGTTACTGATATGTGAGAGACAAGGAGGTACTAATTAAGTATCTTCATTATTGAGGTCCTTTATTAGTACCTCCCAATATATGTCTCACATGTTAGTAACCCTTATGTAAAGCACACAGGGACATGATGGGGTTAATTGCTATTAATGTGAGGCACATGGAGTTACTAAAACTAAATTAATAACCCCAAATGCCTGACATTAATAAGACTAGTAACCCCAGCATGTACCTGGTGTTTTTTACTTTCACTTAGCTGAACGGAGCTCTCCCTCTCCTCCTCTTCTTTGCAGGGATGCACATGGCTCCGCCTCCTGGACTTTCCTCACTCCTCTCATTGGCTGGCAGAGAGGGCAGCAATTTAATGCTTGAAGGTCTCGTGCCAGCAAAATGTGCCTACAGTGGCACGCGTGCCAGGGGTTACCGGCCCCTGATATAGACCTTAGTATCAAAATATCCTCCCGATACGTCTCTCTTCATTTTATATTTTTCCTGGCTTTTTCTCTTTAGTATCTTATCCCACTTTTAATAGGAGAAAATTTGGAAGAGCATATTCCTTAATTTTTTGTCACCACACAACCACCAAATATCTGCTCTCTCAAAATATTTGCATTTGCGCCAATTTTTTATGGATTTAATTATTATTATGTATTATTGTTTATTTTTATAGCACCATTAATTTCATGGTGCTTTACATTTGAGGGTTTACATACGGTACACAAAATATACAAGACAAATAAAAACAGTGACCAACTGGCACAGTGGGATAGAGGGCCCTGCCCACAAGGGCTTACAATCTATGAGGGAAGAGGGATAGAAGTAGTATAATGTTGTACCGTGTTAGCCATTGAAAATAGTGTAAGAGTGAAGAAATCAGGCGATGCCTTTTAGAGGCTGAGTATATTTGATGGTAAGCTTTCGGAAGTACTAGCTCCCTTCATCAGACATGGTGTCAGAGGGATAGAGACAGAAGGTGAGGGAGACTGTACTGATTGTGGTGTGGTTACAGTAGTTTTATTGGAGGTTGTAGGCCTTCCTGAATAGGTGAGTCTTCAGGGCCTTCTTGAAGCTTGTGATTGTGGGGGTCAGTCTTATGTGTCTTGGTAATGAGTTCCAGAGTATGGGGGATGCACTGGAGAAGTCTTGGAGACAGTTGTGTGAAGAGCGGATAAGAGCAGAGCGGAGTAGGAGTTCTTTGGATGATTGGAAGTTACATGTACATGGGCAGGTAGTGGGACATTAGGTCGGAGATAAATGGAGGGGACAGGTTGTGGATGGCTTTGTGTGTCAGCGTTAGTAATTTGAACTCTATTCGCTGGGCAACGTTTAGCCAGTGAAGGAATTGGCAGAGGGGAGCGGTCGATGGAGAGGTGTATTAAGTGAGCATCACAGTTTAAGATGGACTGGCGGGAGGCGAGTGTATTTGCAGGGAGGCCATGGAGAAGGGTGTTACAGTAGTCTAAGCAGGAGATTGAGGGCATGGACTAGCATCTATGTAGTTTCAAGGAGTGGATTCGATGGATGTTCTTGAGTTGGAGGCGGCAGGAGGTTTTGAGGATTTGGATGTGCAGCTTGAAGGATAGGTCAGAGTCTAAGGTTATCCCAAGGCAGTAGACCCATGGGACTGGGGTAAGTGTGGTTCTATTAACTTTGATAGATGGGTCAGGTAGAGGGGCCGTGCGAGGTGGGGCAAAGATTATGAGCTCCGTTTTCTACATGTTGAGTTTGAGAAAGTAGGAGGGGAGAAAGGAGGCCACAGCTGCTAGACATTCTGGGACTCTGGACAACAGGGAGGTAATGTCTGTTCCAGAGAGATACAGTGCCTTGCGAAAGTATTCGGCCCCCTTGAACTTTTCAACCTTTTGCCTCATTTCAGACTTCAAACATAAGGATATAAAATTTAAATTTTTGGGTGAAGAATCAACAACAAGTAGGACACAATCGTGAAGTGGAACGAAATTTATTGGATATTTTAAACTTTTGTAAAAAATAAAAAACTGAAAAGTGGGGCGTGCCAAACTATTCGGCCCCTTAAGTTAATACTTTGTAGCGAGAGACTGAAATTCTTGCCCATTCTTCCTTGGATGGAGAGCGTTTGTGAACAGCAGTTTTCAGGTCTTTCCACAGATTCTCGATTGGATTCAGGTCTGGACTTTGACTTGGCCATTCTAACACCTGGATACTTTTATTTGTGAACCATTCCATTGTAGATTTTGCTTTATGTTTGGGATCATTGTCTTGTTGGAAGATAAATCTCCGTCCCAGTCTCAGGTCTTTTGCAGACTCCAATAGGTTTTCTTCCAGAATGGTCCTGTATTTGGCTCCATCCATCTTCCCATCCATTTCAACCATCCTCCCTGTCCCTGCTGAAGAAAAACAGGCCCAAACCATGATGCTGCCACCACCATGTTTGACAGTGGGGATGGTGTGTTCAGGGTGATGAGATGTGTTGCTTTTACGCCAAACATATCGTTTTGCAATGTGGCCAAAAAGTTCGATTTTGGTTTCATCTGACCAGTGCACCTTCTTCCACATGTTTGGTGTGTCTCCCAGGTGGCTTGTGGCAAACTTTAAACGAGACTTTTTATGGATATCTTTGAGAAATGGCTTTCTTCTTGCCACTCTTCCATAAGGGCCAGATTTGTGCAGTGTACGACTGATTGTTGTCCTATGGACAGACTCTCCTACCTCAGCTGTAGATCTCTGCAGTTCATCCAGAGTGATCATAGGCCTCTTGGCTGCATCTCTGATCAGTCTTCTCCTTGAGATGAAAGTTTAGAGGGACGGCCGGGTCTTGGTAGATTTGCAGTGGTCTGATACTCCTTCCATTTTAATATGATTGCTTGCACAGTGCTCCTTGGGATGGTTAAAGTTTGGGAAATCTTTTTGTATTCAAATCCGGCTTTAAACTTCTCCACAACAGTATCATGGACCTGCCTGGTGTGTTCCTTGGTCTTCATGATGCGCTCTGCGCTTTAAACAGAACCCTGAGACTATCATAGAGCAGGTGCATTTATACGGAGACTTGATTACACACAGGTGGATTATATTTATCATCATCAGTCATTTAGGACAACATTGGATCATTCAGAGATCCTCACTGAACTTCTGGAGTGAATTTGCTGCACTGAAAGTAAAGGGGCCGAATAATATTGCACGCCCCACTTTTCAGTTTTTTATTTTTTACAAAAGTTTAAAATAACCAATAAATTTCGTTCCACTTCACAATTGTGTCCCACTTGTTGTTGATTCTTCACCAAAAAATTAAAATTTTATATCTTTATGTTTGAAGCCTGAAATGTGGCAAAAGGTTGAAAAGTTCAAGGGGGCCAAATACTTTCTCAAGGCACTGTATATTTGAGTGTCGTCAGCATAGTAATGGTATTGAAAACCATGAGATTCTATGAGTTGGCCAAGGCCGAGGGTGTAGGTGGAGAACAGGAGGGGTCCTAGGACGGAGCCTTGGGGGTCACCTACAGAAAGAGGGTGTGGGGGGAGGTGGTGTGCAAGTGGCAGACACTGAATGTGCGGTTGGTGAGGTATGAAGAGATCCAGGAAAGGGCCAGGTCTGAGATGCCAAGGGATGAGAGCGTTTCTAACAAGAGGGAGTGGTCAACTGTGTCAAAGGCGGAGGAGAGGTCAAGGAGGAGGAGGACAAAGTAGCAGTTGGCAGTTAGAAGGTCATTAGTGACTTTGGTTAGGGCAGTTTCTGTGGAATGATGGGGTCTGAAGCCTGACTGTAGTCTGTCAAAAAGCACGTTGGACGAGAGATAGGAGGATAGTTCGGAGTGGACGTGTTGTTCAAGCAATTTAGAGGCGTACGGGAGCAGTGAGATGGGGTAATAGTTGGCTAGAGAGGACGGGTCGAGGGAGGGTTTCTTAAGTATAGGAGTGACGGTAGCATGTTTGAAGGCAGAAGGGAAGGATCCATTGGTTAGGGATAGGTTGAAAAGATCGGTTAGGGCCGGAGTAATGACTTCAGTGAGTTTGGGGATGAGATGTGACTGGATCGGGTCAAGCGCACAGCAGGCGAGGTGGGATTTAGAGATTGCGGTGGAGAGCTTTTCATCAGTGATGGTGGAGAAACAGGACAGGAGACTGGAAGCAAGGGGGGGGGGGTTTGTTAATAGGGATGTTGAAATCACCCATGATGATGGTGGGTGTGTCTGTGGATAGGAAGTGCATTAACCAGGTGGTGAAGTGGTCAATAAAGGCAGCGGTAGGTCCTGGTGGTCGATATATGACGGCCAGTTGGAGGTTTATTGCTGGGGCGGGGAGTGTGCGAGAATTGCAGACCTCCATAGGAGAGGGCAGCAGGACAGGTGGTGTCTGAGGGTGTCAGCCATGTTTCTGTGATGCCAAGAAATGAGAACTCACGAGAAATAAAGAGTTTGTGGATGTAGTCAAGTTTATTGCGTATGGAGCGAGCGTTCCATAGTGCACCGGAGAGGGCGTGGGGAGGGGGCAGGAGTGAGTAAGATAGGGGGGTTCTGTGTGCTTATGCCGGTTGTGTGGAAAGATCCGACAGTAGGGATTTGCTGGGGTGGTCCAGGATTGGGAGATATGTCACCAGAATTAAGGAGAAGCAGGGAGAGGGATAGCAGGTGTAGGTTGGAGAGAGCAGGGAGGTTGTGTGTTTCTGGGGCGGAAAGCTTGTAGGTGTGTGAGTAGCTGTGCAGAGAAGGTCAGGTGGTGGGGTAGAATAGATGGAGAGATAAAGATTTCCTTAGTGACAAGGCTGGTGTGGGGTGGAAAAGTCGTTTTTACAAGTATAGAAAGAACAACAGTGATTATAGTGAGAAGCATTTCTGATAGACAATAGCTAGGTTTTGTTTTAGTGGGTTGCTGTTACCTTCTATTCCAATTCTGGCCTAATTCTGGCCTAAACACTTAGAGCTGCACTTTGAGGTTGCAATTGACCAAGGTCAGAATTGACCAGTGGGCTTACATTTATGCTAGCTAGCAATACATTTGTTTCATGTGTATCAAGTGTGAATAGGGGTGGGGAAACATGGAGATAGAATCAGAGACTGCTAAGAAGGGTCAGGTGAGAAAAAGGCGGGAGGATCCAGCAGGAGAGGCATACAGTGACTTCAAAGCTCATATAATTACAACAAAGTGGGTAATCATCATCATACCAGCAGAAATGAAAATATAAATTTTTACAGAATTCACTATATACAACACTGTAGGGGACTGTAGGGTTATAGGTTGGACTTGATGGACTGATGTCTTCATCCAACCTCATCTACTATGTAAAAAAATGTAACTATGTGGTTAAAATGTCATGTTACCTGTATTCTGTGGGCCAGTATGATCCAAATGTATATACAGTGGAGAAAAAAAGTATTTAGTCAGCCACCAATTATGCAAGTTCTCCCGCTTAAAAAGATGATTGAGGCCTGTAATTGACATCATAGGTAGACCTCAGCTATGAGAGACAAAATGAGAAAACATCTAGAAAATCACATTGTCTGATTTTTTAAGAATTTATTTGCAAATTATGGTGGAAAATAAGTATTTGGTCACCTACAAACAAGCAAGATTTCTGGCTCTCACAGACCTGTAACTTCTTCTTTAAGAGGCTCCTCTGTCCTCCACTCATTACTTGTAGTAATGGCACCTGTTTGAAATTGTTATCAGTATAAAAGACACATGTCCACAACCTCAAACAGTCACACTCCAAACTCCACTATGGTGAAGACCAAATAGTTGTGGAAAGACACCAGAAACAAAATTGTAGACCTGCACCAGGCTAGGAAGACTGAATTTGCAATAGGCAAGCAGCTTGGTGTGAAGAAATCAACTGTGGGAGAAATAATTAGAAAATGGAAGACATACAAGACCACTGATAATCTCCTTCGATCAAGGGCTCCACGTAAGATCTCACCCCGTGGGGGAAAAATGATCACAAGAATGGTGAGCAAAAATCCCAGAACCACACGGGGGGACCTAGTGAATGACCTGCAGAAAGCTGGAACTAACGTAACTAAGGCTACCGTCAGTAACACACTACGCCGCCAGGGACTCATATCCTGCACTGCCAGACGTGTCCCCCTGCTTAAGCCAGTACATATCCGGGCCCATCTGAAGTTTGCTAGAGAGCATTTGGATGTTCCAGAAGAGTATAGGGAGAATGTCATATGGTTAGATGAAACCAAAGTAGAACTGTTTGGTAGAAAAACAACTCGTCGTGTTTGGAGGAGAGTGAATGCTGAGTTGCATCCAAAGAACACCATACCTACTGTGAAGCATGGGGGTGGCAACATCATGCAAAGGGACCAGGACGACTGATCCGTGTACATGAAAGAATGAATGGGACCATGTATCGTGAGATTTTGAGTGCAAACCAGCAAGGGCATTGAAGATGAAACGTGGCTGGGTCTTTCAGCATGACAATGATCCCAAGCACACTGCCAGGGCAACGAAGGAGTGGCTTCGTAAGAAGCATTTCAAGGTCCTGGAGTGGCCTAGCCAGTCTTCAGATCTCAACCCCATAGAAAACCTTTGGAGGGAGTTGAAAGTCCGTGTTTCCCAGCGACAGCCCCAAAACATCACTGCTCGTGAGGAGATCTGCATAGAGGAATGGGCCAACATACCAGCAACAGTGTGTGCCAACCTTGTGAAGACTTACAGAAAACGTTTGACCTCTGTCATTGCCAACAAAGGATATATAACAAAGTATTGAGAGGAACTTTTGTTATTGACCAAATACTTATTTTCCACCATAATTTGCAAATAAATTTGTTAAAAATCAGACAATGTGATTTTCTGGATTTGTTTTCTCATTTTGTCTCTCATAGTTGAGGTCTACCTTTGATGTCAATTACAGGCACAATTGGTGGCTGACTAAATACTTTTTTCCCCACTGTAGTATTTGTAATGTTTTTATACCTTTTTAAAAATTAAAAACTTTGTAAAATAGAAAAAAAATTTGTGTCGCTATAATTTGACACCTGTAACTTTTTTATATTTATGCGTATGAAGCTGGGTATGGTGTCTTTTTATACAGGGCAAGATGACATTTTTATTGATATCATTTGGGGAAAGGTTTGTTTGTTCGTAAAAATTCAATAAAACATTTGAATTGAAAAAAATAAAACCATAATCCCATAAGTTTTTTTCTTCTTTTTTTTTTACGTAAAAAGCAGTTTTATAACTTCAAAATTATTTATCTTACCTTGACTTAGATGACTATTCAGAAGTCGTCACTCCATCTCAATCCTGCTGGACAGGCCTCTTTTTTACGGCAATTCAGCTCAAGGTCTTTCAATTTTGGAAGATCTAGGTTTTTTACCTGATCAACTTGGTTTGCACCTTTTTGGTTCTCTCTAGGATCGCCTGGAAGTGTTGACTTCTGGCTCAAAGGACCAAGTTGTTAGGAGAATTAATAATCACTTATCAATGAGGCACATGCACGTTCAGCCAATATGAAGGATGATGCCTTTTATTTGACTTATTAATAAGTAAGACAGCACAATAGGTGATATGTCAAGAATATGGTCTATTGCTGTCTGAGAGGAAAACTCCCCTCTACATTTTTTTCATACTTTGTTAGTTAACCCTTTCATGCTTTGGACAATTTTTATTTTTTCATTTACATTTTTCCCTCTCCCCATTCCAAGAGCCATAATTTTTTCAGTTTTCAGTTCACAGAGTCACATGATGGCTTACTGTTTTGCGGGACAAATTGTATTTTGTAATAGCTCCATTCAATATCCTGTACAATTTACTGGGAAGCTGGAAAAAAATTCTGAATGAGGTGAAATTGGAAAATAATGCATTTGCGGCAATTTCTTATGGGTTTAATTTTTACGGCATTCGATATGTGGTAAAAATTACATGTTACCTGTATTCTGCGGGTCAGTATGATCACGGCAATACCAAATTTATATAGTATTTGTAATGTTTTGATACCTTTCAAAACATTTAAAACTTTGCAAAATAGAGAAAAAATTTTGTGTCGCTATGTTCTGACACCTGTAGCTATTTTATATTTATGTGTATGGAGCTGTGTATGGAGCTGGGTAAGGAGTTTTTTTTTAATGTGGGCCAAGATGGAGTTTTTATTGATAACATTTTTGGGAAGTTCTGATGGTTTGATCAATTTTTATTCCATTTTTATAGGAGGCAAAGTGTTGATAAAATCGCCATTTGGCCATTTTGATTTTTTTTTTCCCCGCTATGCCGTTCACCGTATGGGATAAATATTTAAATAGTTTGGGTATTTTTGAGCGCGGGGACACCTAAAGTGTTTGTTTACTTTTGTTTATTTTTATATGTCATCTAGGGTAAGGGGGGTGATTTGAACTTTTATATTTTTTGGTTTTTTTTATACTTTTAAAAACTTTTTTATTTTACTTTTATTTTCAGACCCCATAAGGCCTAGATCACTCATACTATTCACTGCAATACTAATATATTGCAGTGAATAGTAAAATACACTGCCTTCTTTTACACGCTGCCAGAGGCAATAGAAGGGATATAATGACAAGCCTGGGAGCCTTCAATAGGCTCCTGGCTGTCATGGCTACCAATCGCTGCCCTCTGATGACGATCTGGAGGGCAGCGATTGTTTAAAGATGGCTGCACACTTTAGATGCCGCAGTTGCGTTTTACCGCGACAGCTAAAGTGTTAACAGCTGCCATCGGTGTCGGGACCGATCACTGCTGTTAGCGGCGGGTCCTGAATGTATTATACGCCAGCATCCGCCTGGTATGGACAGAGCTCAGCTCCTGAGCTTTCTCCATACACCCCTTTGCGCATAATGACGTAAATTAATGTGATTATGCATGAAAGGGTTAAACTTTCCTGGAAGCAATTCAAATGTTTTTAGTTATAGCTGCGGTAACATGAATATAGCATAATGTCTTACTTACAGAATATACAGTCTGCACTTTTTGCAAAACAGGATTTTTCTGTCTAAAACACCTTGAAAAGTTCTACAGAACAATACAAGTTTACATGCACATAAATAACTTTCTGTATATAGGTCAGACTTTAACAAATTGGTCAATGCATGCTTGATTATATCATTACAATGTTAAATATAATAAAATTCTTCCAACAACTTCCATTCAGTTACAGTGGACAGCAGGGTTACAGTTGGCCTCAGAGACACTGGAGCAGATATGACACTTGTGCATCCAGAACTGGTGAACTCAGAGGGTATAATTCCAGGAAAAACTACGGTATGTCTGTAACAGGAATTGGGGGAAATCAACCCAACTGTACTTATGGCCTGTTTGTATCTGGTCTGGGGAGTAGGGAGAAGTGTAAGGGAAGTGGGAGTATTTGACATTATCCCCACCAATATATTGTTGGGCACAGACCTGGGCCAGATAGCAACCATACCATGCCAGTGTCTGGGGATGACCCCTCAGGCTGCCTTGAGGAAATTTTCCCAGGGATAACAGAGAGGAGAGCCAATTGGGGGGGAAGACACTCCTCTCAGAGCTATTACTAACTTTGGCATACAAATCAAACACTGCGGTCCAGAGAGGTTGTATCTCCTTACAGTCCCACCATATGTGGAAGAGGGATCCCTCTCAGAACTACAGCACCAACATTGAACAGAGGCACCAGGGTAAATCCTATGGAGAAAGTCTGAAGGATACCAATGGGTCAGTATCTTGATGTTTTTCTCCTGAGCGCTGCATGGCAAAGATAGCTTGTGGGCAAACAGAAAGGATCTAGACCACTCAGCAGGAGAAAGGCATAACTGCAGATCGTGCTCCTAAGACCAGATATAGGAGGGAATACCTGGAGTTAACTCTTCCTGAAGAGTACTATAAAGCAGGGATCCTATTCATTAGGGTTAGAGGAGAGAAGGGGAAGCAAGGAGAACTTTTGGAGGAAGTTGAGGAGCTGATTCCAGCTAGGATAACGGAATCAGCCCATACTCCACCCCACCCCATACTCACTCCATACTCAACAGGTGGAGTGCTGGCCTGGAGCAGGGATTTTTAGATATCAATATGTAGTTACAAGCTTATTTTGCACCACTTTATTCTTTGATTCAATTGGTTATGTATCCTCAGCATTAACTAATTTTTACTAAGCTTGATCTAAGAGGAGCATATAACCTGATTCGAATCCGTCCAGGAGATGAATGGAAGACGGCTTTCAGGACACGGTATGGACACTTTGAATATCTTGTAATGTTTTTTGGACTATGTAATGCCCCAGCCAATTTCCAACACTTTATCAATGAGGTTTTCAGAGACTTACTGGATCAATTTGTTATTGCCTATTTGGATGATATCTTAATTTATCAGAAAACCTGGAGCAGCACTGCGAACATGTCTGCACTGTTCTACAACTACTTTGAGAAAACTATTTATATATTAAGCTTGAAAAATGTGAATTTGAGCAGACAACCATTCAATTTCTGGGGTACATCATCTCACCAGAAGGTCTGAGTATGTATCCTAGTAAAATCAAAGCTGTAGTTGATTTCCGAAAGATGAAAAGGAAGTTCAGAGATTCATTGGATTTGCTGTAGAAGATTCATCAAACATTTTTCTAAGATCGGGGGCGTGGCCTATGTATCACTGGTGAGCAGTCGCATCTCTAAGGAGTTCCTGCCTTACCATCTTCCTTAAGCTTACACATTTGCAGCCAGGCCTTTCTGATGGGCAAAAAACTGCCTAGGAAGACTGCTTCGGGTACCCCTGCTCCAGGAGACAGCTCTACTCAGCAGTCCCTTACTTCTTACCTCCTCCTTGGACCGACACCGCTCAGGTCTTCCTTGTCTTCAACGAGACTTTAGCACAGCCTTCACTCTCCCCATAGCCTCCCTGGACGTCCAGCAGACCCCAGCAATGTCCCTGCCTGCTCCACGCTCCCTGTCAGCGCCAGCCAGACCTCGCTGCAGGGAAGCACCTGGTCCTCCTGAAGACGCCTCCAGCACTGTACTTTCACTGGGGATGCACGTGGACCCACCAGTATCTCTCTCTGCTGAGCCTCTGGACCCTCCTGCTGCTGTCTCTGCTACTGTGCTGACTCAGGACCTGAATTCCTCGCAGCTCCAACAGGTCAGTCCACAACTCCTTCCTTCCAGTACCCTGACTCTGTGTGTTCCTCCAGCTCCTGCTGCTGCTCCACGTGCTTTGACTGTTGCAGCCCTTGTGCATGGCACTGAACCTCCTGCTGTGCTCTGGCCCTTTGATACCTCCACCTCTGCTGTGCCATTGCTGGACACCTCTCCTCCTTCCTCTCCTCCTGGGGATGCTGAGCCAGACCTGGGGGAGACCCCCTCTATGTCCCCATATGCTGTACCTGATATGGAGGACGAGGCCCTGCCATTATTCCCCCCTCCAGCAGCATGGCCACCTGACTGCCCTTCCTGCTTCCCTACCAACTCAGTGGGCTCAGCTGCTTGCTCACCTACCAAGCAGACAGGACTTCCAGTCCATGGTTGCTGAAGTCACAGATGCCTCTCACAAAGAAATCTCTGCTCTAAGGAAGGACTTTCAGCAAATTACAACTAGAGAGGAGACTTTAGAGGAGGATCATGATCTTTCCCAGCTTCAGACCTCTGTTCACTCCCAATGTCAAGTTGTGCAAGAAATGCAACGCCATATAGAGGACTTGGATAACCGGGGGGCACCATAATAATATTAGAGTTAAAGGTCTGCCTTTGGCTACCCAAGACGAGGCTCTCCATGTTACTCTGGAGGCGATATTTAATGCTATCCTTCAAAAACCTCCTTCTCATAAAATCAATCTGGATCATGTCCACAGGGCCCTCCGTCCTAAGGGGTCTGGCCCGACTCCACGTGATGTCATTTGCTGTGTACATGACTTTACTCTCAAGGAGCCTATCCTTTCCAAAGCTCGTCAGCTCAAGGACTTTGATGGAGCCAAAATCCAACTTTACCAGGACCTCTCTTAGATCACTCTGCAGAAAAGGCGTCATCTTCGTCCACTCCTTCAGTTACTTCAGGACCGCCGGATCCCATACCGCTGGGGTTTCCCCTTTGCTTTGACTGCATGACTTAATGGACGTTCTGCCACTCTGCGTTCCTATGCTGACCTGGAATCCTTCTGTGTTACACTGGACTTACCGCCCTCGCAGCTGTCTGACTGGGACCTTACCCCTCCACCGGCCCCACTTCCTCCAGTCTGGAATTCCCAGAAGACCAAGAGGCGTCATCTACCTTCCCCAGGGACCTTGGTCAGGAGGCCGCGGGTGGATCCTCTACCCCCATGAATGTTGTGGACCTGACCATTACTTTCTCTATTCCCCCTGAGTCCTTGGACTACTGCTGTCACCTTGACTTCTAGTAGTCGTATCATTTTTTTCTTGTTCCCATTATTGCTTTTCCTGGTTATAACTAGCAGTTTATATGCCTTTATTTGCACTGATGTGTTCCATTAGCCTACCATTGTTTAACCCCTTAAGGACCCAACCCAAAAGTGCGTTAAGGACCAGGCCTTGTTTTTCAAAACTGACATGTGTCACTTTATATGGCAATAACTTTGAGACATGTTAACTTACACAAGTGATTTTGAGATTGTTTTTTCGTGACACATTGTACTTCATGTTAGTGGTAAACGCTAATTAATATTTTTGTATTTATTTATAAAAAAAATAGGAAATTTGATGGAAATTTGGAAAAAAAAATCGCAATTTTCAAAATGTGAAATGCTCTGCTTTTCATACAGATAGTCATACCACCCAAATACATTAATACATATTATCTACCATATCTCTGCTATATATCTGCATCATCTTTTAATCGTCCTGTAATTTATTTTGGATGTT
The DNA here is from genome assembly GCA_947044405.1 of Leptodactylus fallax. NCBI lineage: Eukaryota > Metazoa > Chordata > Amphibia > Anura > Leptodactylidae > Leptodactylus > Leptodactylus fallax. The sequence goes on along the minus strand of CAMRHE010000217.1, from coordinate 812,478 downwards.
AGAAGGCTTACAAGTGTAACAGCGATTTTGCAGATTTACAAGAAAATTTCCCAAACTAATTTTTTTAGGGACCACTTCAGTTCTGAAAAGGATTATAAAGGCCTATATATTAGAAACCCCCATAAATCACCCCTATTTCAAAACTGAACCACTCAAATAATTTGTTTAACAATAGTAATAACCCTTTAAGCATTTCACTGGAATTAAAACAATATGGAGGTGAAATTTAGACATTTAAATTTTTTCCACCAATTCCTTAATTTAGCCCTAAAATTAACACATTCACAAAGGGTTAAAGGAGAAAATGCATCTCACAGTTTGTTATGCAATTTCTCCCGAGCACGGAAATACCCAACATGTGGGTGTAAACTGATGTTTGGGCGAATGGCATCGCACGGAAGGGAAAGAGTGACACCTGGCATCTGAAAAGCAGATTTTGCTGGAATAGTTTTCAGGTGCCATGTGTCATTTGCAGAGCCCCTAGAGTACCAATACAAAGGAAACCCCCAAAAAGTTACCCCATTTTGGAAACTACACCCCTCACAGAATTCATCAAGGGGTATAGTGGCATTTTGACCTTACAGCCGTTTCACAGATTATACTAACACTGGGATGTATAAATTAAAAATTACTAAAATGTCACTTTATCCCCAAAGTTTTAATTCTCACAAGGGGTTAAATGAGAAAAAGCAACCCACAGTTTGTAAAACAATTGCTCCTGAACACGGCAATACCCCATATGTGGTCGTAATCTGCTGTTTGGGTACATGGCAGGGCTCAGAATGGAAAGAGCGCTATTTGGCTTTTGGAGGGCAGATTTTGGTGGAATAGTTTTCAGGTACCATGTCGCATTTGCAGAGCCCCCAAAGTACCAATACAGTGGAAACCCCCTAAAGGTGACCCTATTTTGGAAACTACACCCCTCACAGAACATATCAAGGGGTATAATGAGCATTTTGATGCTACAGCTGTTTCACAGATTTTATTAACATTGGAACATTAAATAAAAAATTACTTTTTTTTTCCAATAAACCGTCAATTTAGCCCCAAATTTTCCATTTTCACAAGAGGACAAAGGAGAAAAAGCTCCCCAAAGTTCGTTACACAATTTCTCCTGAACACAGAAATGCCCCATATGTGGTTGTAATCTGCTGTATGGGTACATGGCAGGGCTCAAAATGGAAAGAGCGCTATTTAGCTTTTGGAGGGCAGATTTTGCTGAAATAGTTTTCGGGTGTCATGTCGCATTTGCAGAACCCCTAAAGTACCAATACAATACAAACCCCCAAAAAGTGACTCCATTTTGGAAACTACACCCCTCATAGAATTTATCTAGGTGTATAGTGAGCATTTTGACCTCACAGCTGTTTCACAGATTTTATTGACTTTGGGACATAAAAATGAAAAATTACTTTTTTTCCAATAAACCGTCAATTTAGTGACATATTTTTAATTTTTGTAAGTGGTTAAAGAAGAAAAAACACCCCACAGTTTGTTACACAATTTCTTCTGAACACAGAAATGCCCCATATGTGATTATAATTTGCTGTATGGGAACATGGTGGGGCTCAGAATGGAAAGAGTGCTATTTGGATTTTGGAGGGCAAATGGGACTGGAATAGTTTTAGTGCCATGTCACATTTGCAGAGCCCCTAAAGTACCAATACAGTGGAAACCTCTCAAAAGTGACCCCATTTTAGAAACTACACCATTCAAGGAATGTATCAAGGGGTACTATCATTTTGAGCCTAAAAATGCTTCCCAAAAATTAATGTACAAAGTGAAAATTAAAGTTTTTAAAGAAATATCCAATTTCAGTGCTAATACGTTGCGGCCACTTTATGGCATCTGAGACATGCACTCCTAAAACTATTAAGTGGGCTATCCTGGGCACAAAAAAATTATATATGTGGGTGTAAACTGCTGCTTGGGCACACAGCAGGGCTCAGAAGGGAAGGAGAACTGTGTTTTTTTAGCTTTTGGAGTATAGATTTAGAGGGACTTTCTGGTCGCCATGTTATTTTTGCAGAGCCCTGGAGGTGCCAGTAAATTGGACTTCCCCAAGAAGTGACCCCCATTTTGTAGGGGCAATTTTATGGTCTCTGCAAATGTGACATGGCGTCCAAAAAACAACAATCTAAATATGCACTCCAAAAGCACATGACGCTCTTCACATCTGTGCCCTCCTGTGTGCCTGGTGCGCGAAGTACCTAGTGCCCAGGATGTAATAGTACGTCCAAGATCATTAAGGGGTTAAGGGTGGGGTGGATAGCTCCCCTCACCTCCACTGTTTACCTGTTCTACCTACCGATATTTCCCCCACTGTTTCTGGTGGTTGTGGATTATCATCTGGCATTTTCTGCCTCCCACCAGGCACTTACTTTCTAGGGGGTATTTTCCAGCTGTGAGCCCCCCTGTTCTTTTTCTCCCTACAGGGCTCATTTGGACTTTTGGGCCTGGCCCTACCTGGACCGGTGCCTCCTATCCCCGGTCGGGAGATTTAGTCCTGTCCATCGATGTACTGTTACACTGTTCTTAGGATTTTTGTAATATGTCTTGTCCACTTATTTGTCTCTTCCCCTCCCCCCTCTCCCCCTTTCTTCTCTTTCTTTACTTTCTAGGTTTGTAGATTGCTGCTTTACTCCTTCCACGCATGGGTGGTTAGCATGGGATTCCACAACCTCTTCTACGTCTGCCTCCCCTATGAGCTGCACTTCACGGGTGGGATCTGCTGTGCTTATTGCTGTTTCGCTCATACTCCGTCCTTATGGCTAAGTGCGTATCATTGAATGTCAAGGGCTTGGGCTCCAACACTAAGCGACGTATGGTCTTGTGTGAGCTTCGGTCCCTCCAGGTGGATGTGGCATTTCACTTCGCTAAGCATTACTATCCTAGTGCCTAATCTGCTTACCATAACCACCGACAGGCAGGTGTGGCTATTTTACTGTCCCGTACATGCCCCATTACAGTTACCACCTCCCATCTTGACCCCCAGGGTCATTACATTATTTGGGAGGACCACCTACATGGCCAACCTATTGTACTATGCAATGTTTATGCCCCTAACTCTTCCCAGCTCTCCTTTCTGTGCGGGATCCTGGGCCGTCTGTGGGCCCTCTCTGGTGCGGCCTGGCTGCTTGGCGGAGACTTTAATATGTTTTTCTCCGAACATGCGGACAGATTGTCCCTCCGTGCTAATCCAGCCGCGTCCTCTCAGCGTTGCCTTGCCAGGGAGTTTCGCCAATTAGTTCGGTCCTCCACTTTTTACGACCTATGGCGCGTTAATAACCCCACAGCTCGCTCCTACACATTCTTTTCCCATCCCCATAACACACATACGAGGATAAACTACTTTTTTGGTAATGCCCTTTACACTCTGTTTGCTTGTCAATGCTGATATTGGTCCTATCTTGTGGTCTGATCATGCCCCAGTCTCTGTTTCCCTCTCTCCCACACTGGTCCCGACCAGGCGCTGCCACTGGCGCCTTAATGAGTCCCTCCTACACTCAGAGACCACCCATAACACTTTGAATACCCATTTGGTTGATTACTTTCGAGATAACGAGGCTTCAGTCCCTTTAGTCGCTACCCTCTGGGAAGCTCATAAGGCTGTCATGCGAGGGCACTGCATTGCCGTAGCAATGAGATTGAAAAAAAGCCAGAAAAGCCAGGGAGGTGGCCCTGCATGCTAAGATAAAATTCCTCACTGACAGTTTAGAGATGTGTCCCTCTCTGTCCCTACTCTGTCAATTGGTCGGAGCCCGAGCTGACCTACGCGACCTAGCTACGCATGCTACCCAACGTCTCCTATTCTATAGTCGCCAACGCTACTATGAGCGTGGCAATAAGGCCCATACCTTGCTAGCCAGAACCTTGCGGGATCAACAAGCCTCTTGCACCCCCCATGTCATTTGTGGCTCCTCTAGCTCCCTATTACACCATCCTGATGATATTGCTATGGCATTCCAATCTTATTACACCCGTTTATACAACCTCCCATCAAGAACTCACCCGGACCTCCCCCCTACTTCCCAAGGCCTGCAGGACTATTTAGACTATTGCAACCTACCCTCTTTAGACTCCTCGACTCTTGCTTCTCTTAATGCCCCAATTACGGACGAGGAGATTACCGACACTTCGAAGAGTCTTCCGAATGGTAAGGCCCCGGGCCCTGACAGCTTCACCTATTTATACTATAAGACCTTCCAGTCAATACTTCATCTTCACCTTCGGAATCTATTCAACGCCTTCCTGGACAGTGCTCCCATACCCCAGTCGATGCTTCACTCCCATATCACCCTAGTTCCTAAACCAAACAAATACCCCCAAGAGTACTCTCACTATCGAGCCATAGCTCTCCTTATCTCTGACCTTAAACTCTTCACTAAAATCCTAGTTAATAGATTGAACGCTTGGCTCCCTTCTCTTATCCACAAGGTCCAAGTGGGTTTCGCTCCCTGTCGTTAGGGGGGACAACACCAGAAGGGCTGTGGATTTTTTAAATGTAGCCAACCATACTGCTACCCCTGCCCTCCTTTTGAGCTTGAATGCTGAGAAGGCCTTCGATCGCCTTGACTGGTCTTTCATGTTTGCTACTCTTATGAAGTTTGGCTTTACAGGGGCCTTCCTCTCAGTAGTCACTGCACGTTACTCTTCTTCCTCGGTGGTAGTTAAGCTCCCACATACCACTTCCTCATCGTTCCCCATTCGCAATAGGACTCGGCAGGGTTGTCCTCTATCCCCTCTTATTTTTGCCCTCTGTATCGAACCCCTAGCTTCTGTGATACAGTGGGGAAAAAAAGTATTTAGTCAGCCACCAATTGTGCAAGTTCTCCCACTTAAAAAGATGAGGCCGGCCTGTAATTGACACCATAGGTAGACCTCAACTATGAGAGACAAAATGAGAAAACAGATCTAGAAAATCACATTGTCTGATTTTTTAAGAATTTATTTGCAAATTATGGTGGAAAATAAGTATTTGGTCAATAACAAAAGTTCATCTCAATACTTTGTTATATATCCTTTGTTGGCAATGACAGAGGTCAAACGTTTTCTGTAAGTCTTCACAAGGTTGGCACACACTGTTGCTGGTATGTTGGCCCATTCCTCCATGCAGATCTCCTCTAGAGCAGGGATGTTTTGGGGCTGTCACTGGGCAACATGGACTTTCAACTCCCTCCTAAGGTTTTCTATGGGGTTGAGATCTGGAGACTGGCTAGGTCACTCCAGGACCTTAAAAAACTTCTTACGAAGCCGCTCCTTCGTTGCCCTGGTGGTGTGCTTGGGATCATTGTCATGCTGAAAGACCCAGCCACGTTTCCTCTTCAGTGCCATTGCTGATGGAAGGAGGTTTGCACTCAAAATCTTACGATACATGGCCCCATTCATTCTTTCATGTACATGGATCAGTCGTCCTGGTCTCTTTGCAGAGAAACAGCCCCAAAGCATGATGTTGCCACCCCCATGCTTCACAGTAGGTATGGTGTTCTTTGGATGCAACTCAGCATTCACTCTACTCCAAACACCACGAGTTGTGTTTCTACCAAACAGTTCTACTTTGGTTTCATCTGACCATATGACATTCTCCCAATACTCTTCTGGAACATCCAAATGCTCTCTAGCAAACTTCAGATGGGCCCGGATATGTACTGGCTTAATCAGGGGGACACGTCTGGCAGTGCAGGATCTGAGTCCCTGGCGGCGTAGTGTGTTACTGACGGTAGCCTTTGTTACGTTAGTCCCAGCTTTCTGCAGGTCAGTCACTAGGTCCCCCCATGTGGTTCTTGGATTTTTGCTCACCGTTCTTGTGATCATTTTGACCCCACGGGGTGAGATCTTGCATGGAGCCCCTGATGGAGGGAGATTATCAGTGGTCTTGTATGTCTTCCATTTTCTAATTATTGCTCCCACAGTTGATTTCTTCACACCAAGCTGCTTGCCTATTGCAGATTCAGTCTTCCCAGCCTGGTGCAGGTCTACAATTTTGTTTCTGGTGTCCTTCCACAGCTCTTTGGTCTTCACCATAGTGGAGTTTGGAGTGTGACTGTTTGAGGTTGTGGACAGGTGTCTTTTATACTGATAACAATGTCAAACAGGTGCCATTACTACAGGTAATGAGTGGAGGACAGAGGAGCCTCTTAAAGAAGAAGTTACAGGTCTGTGAGAGCCAGAAATCTTGCTTGTTTGTAGGTGACCAAATACTTATTTTCCACCATAATTTGCAAATAAATTCTTAAAAAATCAGACAATGTGATTTTCTGGATTTGTTTTCTCATTTTGTCTCTCATAGTTGAGGTCTACCTATGATGTCAATTACAGGCCTCTCTCATCTTTTTAAGTGGGAGAACTTGCACAATTGGTGGCTGACTAAATACTTTTTTTCCCCATTGTATGTTCCAATCCCTATATTGTGGGGATTCCTGTGCGTGATCGAGACTTTAAAATTAGCATCTTTGCTGAAGATGTCCTGCTGACCCTCACCAACCCACACACCTCCCTCCCAAATCTAATGTTAACATTGCAAGATTACGGTCACTTCTCTGGTTATAAGGTTAATGCCTTGAAAATGTAGGCCCTCCCATTGAATATTCCAAACATTGTTCTCCAACTCCTGCGCCATAACTACAATTTCCAATGGAGAGACCGTTCCCTTCGCTATCTGGATATCCAACTATCCTCATCCTATGCTACTATCCTGGGCTGTTTTGTGACATCCGATCCCTCCTGGATAAATGGTGTCCCTTACATATCTCCCTGATAGGGCACATCAATGCTGTTAAGATGATGCTCCTTCCTAAACTCCTCTATTTTTTTGAAACCCTGCCAGTGGTGGTCCTCCGCTCAGAGCTACGCTCTCTTCAAAAGGCTATTTTCCAATTCATTTGAAATGAGAAGAGGCACCGCATTCCGCATTCGGTTATGCTGGCTGGTAAGGCAGAGGGGGGCCTGGCGGTTCCTACTTCATTACTATTGGGCGGCCTATCTACAATGTATACCGTTTTGGGTGTCGGTCCGGGCCTATACTAAATGGGTGGAAATAGAAAAGCTCTGGCTGGCTCCCGTCCATCCAAATGCTTTCCTATGGTCTCACCCCCTCTTGCCCTTCACCCCTCTTTTAGGACCCATTTGCTTCACTAGGGCCATCTGGATTACCTACCATAAGCTCTTCCCACTCGCTTCCCATCACTCATCTATGGTTTCCTTCCTGTATAACCCCCTTCTCAGGGGGGTGGGGCCTGATATGGTGCGTCCTTGGAGCAGACTAGGTTTGTTTCATATCACTGACCTGATTGACCCGTTGACCTTGGAGCTCAGGCCTTTAGACTATTTTACTTCCAACTTGCACTTACCACCTGCCGAATGGCTGCACTATAGACAAATAGCTCATCTTATGACTACTCTGTTTGGGGCCCCACAAGTGTCCATCCCTACGCCTTTTGAGAAGATCTGCCGAGCGAGTACCTCTACGAAAAGCCTGATAACAGGCCTAATAATCCACAAATACATGGTCAGGTGGTCAGAAGCTCTGAGCAAGCAGATCTCCCCGGCACAATGGCAGATCATATGGTCGTGTGCTGTATTACATTCCGTGAAACCCAATATAAGTTGCTGATGTTCTGGTACCACACCCCAGCCCTCTTACACACCCTCAACCACAGCATTCCCAGTGCTTGCTGGAGATGCTTCTCTGGGGACGGCACGTTATATCATATCTTTTGGAGTTGCCGCTTGATCCGTGCATTCTGGACTGAAGTTAAGGAGTTAACTGACAAGCTCTTTCTCCAGGGTGTCCCGCTAGATCCTTTGGTCTACCTACTTAATCTGCCTCCCCGACACCTTGGCAAAAAGTTCTCTAGGCTCTTCCTATGTCTTTGCACAGCAGCTAAAACACTTATAGCCCTTCACTGGAAGAGTGTGCATCCCCCTACAGGTCCTGCTCTTGTGGCCTGTGTCAAGGATGTACGCAGCCTAGAGTATCTTACCGCTACACTCCATAGCACGGTGGATGCCTTCCAGTCGATCTGGTCCCGTGGGATGCGTACTGCATCCTCCATGGCCTCTGATCTCCTTGCCCCCCTACCTCCCCCCCCCCCCGTTCCCTGTCCTTGTCCTTGTCTGTGTCATGTTTGATGTTTGATGTTTTATTTGTCCCTGTTTAAACTGGCTTTTCTTGGTTTACTGTTTACTGCTCCCTTCCTCATTTGTTTTTTGTATTTTGGATGTTTACCCTTTTGCTTGAATCTTAAAGAGTTTGTAAAAACTTAATAAAAATTACAGTTTAAAAAAAAATTTCTAAGATCATCGCACCAGTTACACAGCTCACAAAGAAAACCGTGAACTTTGGACACAAGCCCAAGATGCTTTCACAAAATTAAAGACTATGTTTACCTCAGCACCCATATTAACTCATCCAAATCCAGATTTAACATTTCCTGTTAAAGTTAATGCATCTGATTCAGCTGTAGGGACTATTCTTTTTCAGAGATGTGGAGATTGGACGTGGAGTGACGTTGCTGCACCCTTGTGTGTATTTTACTGGTCAAATGTCTTCATCTCAAACAAATTACAACATTGGGAATAAAGAACTACTAGCAATTAAATGTGCATTTTCTGAGTGGCGACATCTTTTGGAGGGAACTGTTAATCCAGTAACTGTGCTTACTGATCATAGAAATCTAGAGTTTCTCCATCAATCGAAAAGACTATCCTCAAGACAAGCTAGATGGAGTACATTCTTTTCTCGATTTAATATTCTAATTTACTTATTGACCTGGATCAAAAAATGGTAAAGCTGACACTTTGTCCAGGATGTTCTCAGAGCCCACACAAAGAATCAAATATGAAAGCACAATCTTATCTGCAAAGAACTTTCTAGGGAATACCCATTCAAAGGAATTCCTGAGTCTACTCAAAGATGGATAAACAAATGACCCTTTACTTAGTCATCCTCTTAATCTGTACACCAATCTCTACTTCAAAGATGGATTCTGGACAAGACATCATCAACTGTATGTAACAGGGACGGCACGACTTACCGTTTTAAGATTAGTTCACGATTCTAAGTTGGCTAAACATTTAGGCATCAAAAAGAATCAGGAACTTGTATCCTGTTCCTTTTGGTGGCCAAGCTTTAAGAGAGATGTACAGAAGTGTGTTTCTTCATGTGTAGTTTGTGCTCAAAATAAGACTCTGTGCTCTTCTCCTGAAGGTTTGCTGCAGTCACTTCCCATTCCCCCTCGTCCCTGGGGCTCAATTTCTATGGATTTTATGGTTGATCTACCTCCTTCCAAAGGAATGAATAGCCACCATCCTTGTTATTGTTGACTGTTTCACAAAGATGACTCATTTCATTCCAACTAAGGGAATACCCACTGTGGAGCAAACTGCCAAACTTATCATTCAAGTGTTCAGATTGCATGGAATCCCCGACAATGTGGTTTCAGATCGAGGCATTCAATTTACATCTAAATTTTGGAAAAGTTTTTGCTCTGCTCTAGGAATAGGAATAAACTTGCCATCTGCCTTTCGTCCTCAATCAAATGGGCAATCTGAAATAACTAATCAGACTCTTGAACAGTACCTTCGATGCTTCATAAACTATCTTCTGGATGACTAGACTAATTATTTATTTATTTATTATGCTTACTTTTATAGCGCCATCATATTCCGCAGCGCTTACTTACTTTATTATTTACCCACAGCTGACTTTGCATAAAATAACTCTGAGCATAGCTCAACATTACAAAGTCCATTTTATGCAAATACAGGCTTTCATTCACTCTTCATTCCAGAATTACCAATTTCATCCTCTCTTCCAGCAGGGACTGAACATTTGACAGCATTACAAAAGGTACAAGAAAAGATTTTTGAGAATTTACATGATATTTAAAAACAATTCAAACAGGCTGCTGACAAACATTGAAAAGCAACCTCTGAATTTCATGTGGGGGATAAAGTATGGCTCTCTACTAAAAATCTAAACTTGAAAGTACCTTCTCCAAAACTAGGCCAGAAATTTATTGGGCCATTTCATATTTCTGCCCAAATTAATGAAGTCAACTTTCGATTAAAACCTCCTGTCAATGAAGGTCCATCCTGTTTTTCACTGTTCTCTTTTGAAACTATACCATGAAAATACCTTTCCAAGCTGCAATTTGCCCCCTCCACCACCAGTAAATGTGCAAGGTGAAGATGGATATGTTGTTGAGAAGATCTTAGACTCCAAAATTTATTGCAATAAGCTTCAATACTTGATCAAGTGGAAAGGGTATGGCTCTGAAGCAAATTCTTGGGAACCAGAAGAAAATGTGCATGCCCCTAGACTTACCAGGGAATTTCATAAGTGATATCCTGACAAGCCAGCCTCTAGGATGCCCAAAGGTCATGCTGGGAGAAGGGGAGTATTGTCAGAATTTGAATCTAATAGGATCAGGACCCTATTCACTGAAGAAGCAATGAATCCGCGCTAGCCCAGGAAATCTTCATAAGCTGCTCTTTATTAAATACCACAAACACAATGTGTTTCGGAATGCTGCACACTCCTTTCTCAAGTGTATCTGTTGGCAGATGTGATGCTGCAGCCCCACGTACCGGGCTGCAGCAAAAAAAAAGCTCTGCAGGAAAAACCGCGGCAGTAACATTGTGGTTTTTCCTGCAGCGCTTTTCACAGAAGGTCACAGAGGTTTCCCCTGTGGACTTTATGTTTTCAATACACCTATATGGAAACCGCCAGAGTTTCCATAGGTATAATTGACATGCTGCAATTTCCAAAACTGCAACGGTTTTGGAAATCGCAGTGCATCTGCTCTACGTATTTTTCCTCAATGTGTGGATGGGATTTGCTAGAATGCCACATTATTTTCCTGTGGGTTTTTGCCACATGGGGCCCCCATCCCATCCCCACTTTGCAGTAAAATATGCGCAGTTTTGGAAATTGCAGCATGTCAATTATACCTACGGAAACGCCAGCGGTTTCTCTATAGATATAATTGAAGCAGAAAGTCCGCAGAGGAAACCTCTGCGAACTTTCTGTGCAAAGTGGTGCAGGAAAAACCGCGTTGTGTCGCCGCCGCAGTTTTTCCCGTAGCTCCTTTTTTGCTGCGGGACACCACAAGGGGCCCTAGCCTTAAGACGTTTTCCAGCTCATTTTTATTGATGATTTATCCTTAGAAAAGATCATCAATAAGAGATAAGTGAATGCCCACTGATCAGTTGTATGAAGGGGCTATGGCGCCTGTTTATATCACACACTGTGTGTTTATAGCGACAGTGTGATTTAATTCCAGCCTTGTCACATAGATGTGTATAGGACGAGGCTGTAGTTACATTACATGGCCGCTATGAAAAGAATGACACTGTGTAAACAGAGAAGTGGTCACGGTGCTTACACAGGTACCACGGTTCATTCAAACAGCTGATCCTGGGGGTCCTGGGTATTGGAACCCCAATAATTTTTTCTCCCTTGTTTTTTTTTTTTTTCCTTTTGAAATAGGAAACACCTGGGGCATTATTAATAAGGAGCACTATTTAAAGGGGTGTAAAAAGACATATGTTCATCAATTTGAACCATGGGATGGGAAAGGACATCTCTAGTCTTAATCTATTCCGCTACTGGTGCTAACTGTGCCTGTTGTTAGTTGTTAGGCTCGTTTTGCACCAAAAACATCAATATAACTATTTCCATTGACATCATAGAGAGAATAGTAAATTCGCTCCACTGTGTCCTTTATGCTGAAACTGGTTGTGTCCTTTCGGACCGCCCATTGTGTTTTTACCTTCTCTGCATTCCTGTTCGCTGTGTACACATCACTCAATGAGCGCTGTATACACAGCTATGGGCACCGCCATAATGCGGCTCCCCTCTGACCTGGTGGTCACGCGATCCGCCGGGATCAGAGTCTGTAAGAGCTGCTGGATCCTACAGGATCCAGATCAGCTCTATAGTTATGGGCAGGAGACTGTATTCCTCCTGCAGCTGGGGCTAAATGTACCAGCCCCAGTTACAGGGACAATCAGCCTTCCCTCACAAAAAGAAAATGATCAGATGTCCCCAAAGGTCTATTATGACCTTATGGGGACACAATGTAAAAAAAAAAAAAAAAATTAAATAAAACAAAAAAAATAAAATAATACGTCAATAACACGCCCTTATTACAGTTCTAGGCCCACACCCGACAACACCATACAAAATAAAAATTCCGTAATGGAGAGGAAAAACTATTATATAAAGTTTTTTAGTAGCACTTTGTGCTATTATATGAAAAAAATGAAAATTTAAAAACAGACACGTTTTCCCTCCTCTTTTTTTTATATTTTCCCAGATATAAAAAAAATGAAAGCACATGCAAAAATAAAAACACAAAAATAAAACCCTATGTGTCTATGAAAAAAGAAATTAGTTGAATAACCCAAATGATAAAAATGTTATAGCCCTCAAAACTGCACATAGAAAAATACTAAAAATGTGTCTGGTCCTGAACCACAAATTGGCTCAGTACAGAAGTGGTTAAGGCATTAAACATTAGCTTACTTTGCTCTGTTTGTACTGGAAAACAAACATAGACTTTACTCAGAGATGTGTCAGCATTTTTGTAATTCATTTAACTGTGCTCACATAATGCTTGACTTGTTAGTCTAAATTATTGCAGTTTAGAGACCACGGCAAAATCTTTGCTGACAAGATCATGGAAAAAAATTCAAATCTAAAGACAATTTCCATTGTTGGTGGTGGATTGGTAAGTAAACAACAACAACTGAATATGAATATTGCACCATTTAAATTTCCTTTTTTTTGTTTTATTGGATTTATTTAGTGGAGCTTATCACCTTAAGGACATGGCCAAAAACAGCTTGAGGCTAAGGCCCCATGTAGCGAGCTGCAGCCTAAAAACGCTGCAGAAAAGACTGACAGAAAAGCATCATGTTTTTTTCTGCATCGTTTTTCAAAGAAAGTCCACAGAGGTCTTTTTTGCGGACTTTCTAGCCCTATTCCATCCCAGTGTTTCTGTATATATAATTGACATGTTATGATTTTTAAAAAACGCAAGCATTTTTGAAATTGCAGCTTTTCTGCTGTGGATTTTTTTCTGCTATCTGTGCATGGGATTAGCCAGATTTTGCTGCATTTTTTTGAGGCTAAAGCAGGAGTGGATTGAGCAGAACTTAGAAGTATAAGAGCTTCCTATATATTTCCCATTCCTTTTGTAGCCATTCTTGGCTTTGGCTCAAAAAAACGCAGCAAAATCTGCGTTTGCACAACGTGGGGCCTCAGTCTAAAGAGATGGCCCCGTTTTTCAAAACTGACATGTCACTTTATGTGCCAATAACTTTAAGATGCTTTAACTTACCCAACTGATTTTCAGATTGTTTTTTCATGACACGTTATACTCCATGTTAGTGGAAAATTTTGAGCAATATTTTTGTTTATTAAAAAAAATAGGAAATTTGAAAAAATTAGCAATTTTCAAAATGTGAAATGCTCTGCTTTTCAGACAGTCATACCACCCTATTACATTACCAAATATTATCTACGATATCTCTGCTTTATATTGGCATCCTCTTTTAATCGTCCTTCAATTTATTTTGGATGTTAGAAGGCTTGCAATTCTAATAGCAATTTTTCAGATTTACAAGAAAATTTCCCAAACTCAATTGCTAGGGACTACTTTTCAAAATAAATGACACAATAAGTGACCCCATTTTCAAAACTGCACACCTCACATTATTCAAAACAGCCTTTGGGAACTTTTTTAACTTTTTAATCATTTATGGGAATTAAAACAATATGGAGGTGAAATATAAACATTTCATTTTTCTTTAATAATACATTCATTTAACCTTAACATTTACGAGTTGAAAAGGGGTTAAGCTAAAAAATGCATCCCACAATTTCTTCCAAGCACATAAATGCCCAACATGTGGATGTAAACTACTTTTTGCACACAAGACGGCAGGAAGCTACACATATAAACAAATGCAGAGGATGCCAGGAGCTCCCAGAGAATCCCAGAAATCACTCAAAACATTGCTAAAGGTATTTGGTTGAACTTATTAATAGCGCTAACAGACCTTTTTAAAAAATAAATTTTTGCCCGGAAAACCCCTTTAAGTATGTTATCCTGGATACAACAGTGTCAAACATGTGGGTATAAAGTGCTGTTTGGGTATACAGCAGGGCGCAGATGGGAAGGAGCCATGTCACGCAGAGACCGTCAGATACCAAAAAAGTGGATTCCCCTAAGGGCAGGGGTAGGCAACCTTTTTTGTTTGGCTTGCCGATGTTAATTAAAAAGCAAAGATGAGGTACTCGGAGTGCCGGTCAATAATTGTAAGCCTGACGACCCCTAAACTACAGTTATATACCAAAAACCATTTCACAGAAGTGCTGCCACCAGATGCTTTAGGATGCATGCGTTTACTGCTATTTCCTGGGACGCACCTGTACTTTCCGATTAGAAGCAATGAAAGTACATGTGCAATCCCCAGTTAGTGGTAAATGTTTGTGTCCAGGAGCACTGTATGGGAGCATCCTTATTGTGAAAACACACTATGTATCTGGATGCAGCTATATTCTTAGGCCACTGGAACTTTTACTTCGATGCAAAACTGCGTTCACATGCAGCTTTTTTGCACAAAAAAAAAAAGTTTTCTGTGCAAAAACACATCCTTAATACAGAAAACACACCGTTATACAGAATAATGTCCCATAGTGGCCCCTGCACACGGTATTATATCCCATAGCGGCCTCTGCACACGGTATTATATCCCATAGTGGCCCCTGCACACAGTATTATGTCCCATAGCGGCCCCTGCACACGGTATTATATCCCATAGCGGCCCCTGCACACAGTATTATGTCCCATAGCGGCCCCTACACACCGCATTATGTCCCATAGCGGCCCCTGCACTCCGCATTATGTCCCATAGCAGCCCCTGCACACGGTATTATATCCCATAACGGCCACTGCACACAGTATTATGTCCCATAGCAGCACCTGCACATGGTATTATGTCCAATAGCGGCCCCTGCACACGGTATATGTCGCATAGCGGCCCCTGCACACAGTATTATATCCCATATCCAATGGCGTAACTAGGAATGGCTGAGCCCCAAGGCGAACATTTGATATGATCCCTCCCGAACTGCCGCCACCAACTACCCTCGGACAGTTCCCTCCAACCGACCCTCCTCCCCCGCACAAACCGCATTCCTGTGCACACTATTATGCGCAATAGTGGCCCATGCACACAGTATGCCCTATAGTGGTCTCTGCACACAGTATTATGCCCCATAGTGACCCCTGCACACAGTATTATGTCCCATAGTGGCCCCTGCACAAAGTATTATGCCCCATAGTGGCCCCTGCACACAGTATTATGCCCCATAGTGGCCCCTGCACACAGTATTATGCCCCATAGTGGCCCCTGCACACAGTATTATGCCCCATAGTGGCCCCTGCACACAGTATTATGCCTCATAGTGGCCCCTGCACACAGTAGTATGCCCCATATTGGCCCCTGCACACCGTATTATGCCCCATAGTGGCCCCTGCACACAGTATTATGCCCCATAGTGGCCCCTGCACACAGTATTATGCCCCATAGTGGCCCCTGCACACAGTATTATGCCCCATAGTGGCCCCTGCTCATGGTATTATTTCCCATAGTGGCCTCTGCACATGTTATTATGTCCCATAGCAGCCCCTGCACATGGTATATGTCCCATAGCAGCCCCTGCACACAGTTTTATGTCCCATAGCGGCCCCTGCACACGGTATATGTCCCATAGTGGCCCCTGCAAACAGTATTACCTCCTATAGCGGCCCCTCCAAACAGTATAATATTCTAACTTTTATAAAATTCCAATTTTCGCCACTCACTTGCTATTTTTATACTGTGGGGTCTCTTCGGACACCAGAGTATAATAAGTGGAGTCCCAGGGAAGGTGATCAAACATAAAAAAACAATGTTACCCGCCTTCCCTGCACGCCACAGTGGCTCTGTTCTCTTCGGGTGCTTCTGCCTGCAGTCAGCAACTGCTGATTGGGTCTCCTGATGACCCCTTATGCCCTGTCAGCGGTCTCTTACTTCAGACAGAAGCGCCTGCAGAGCACAGATCTGCCGCGAAGCGCAGGGAAGGTGAGTAACATTGTTTTTTATGTTTGATCTCCTTCCCTGGGGCTCCACTTATTATACTCTGGGGTCTGAAGAGACCCCAAAGTATAATAGCAGTTTCGTTACGGCCGTGTTTGGTCCGATCGAAACTGCTGGGTGAGGACTCGGGCTGCTCTTGGCATGTGTTCTGGGGGTTGCTGACACCTGCCCTAGGCTATGACCCCATTTTGAAAACTTCACCCCTGAAATCAAAGGGCATAGTGAGCATTAGTTATGCCAGATGTGAATGCACAGGGAATGGTGAAAAGTGAATATGTAAGCTCCTATGATTAGGGGGTCACTCTGGGGTCACCTCTGGTGTCTTTTTCCTTGTAATTTCTAAATATGGGGTATACCTCTGTATATGCTCGCATAGCTTATATTCCCTTCCTGCTGCAGCTAGTTTAGTCCTAAGGATTTGACGATTTTTTTTTTTTTTTTGTTGTTGTATTGTGCAAGCTATATACAAAAGTTTCCATGAAAACTCACACTTTTATTTATCAAATGAGTTGCAAAATGAATAAAAAATATAGTCAAGACATTGACAAGGTTAGAAATAATTATTTTTATTTGAAATAATAATTTTCTCCTTCAAACTTTGCTTTCGTCAAAGAAAGCTCCATTTGCAGCAATTACAGCATTGCAGACCTTTGGCATTCTTGCTGAGGTAATCTGGAGAAATTTCACCCCATGCTTCCAGAAGCCCCTCCCACAAGTTGGATTGGCTTGATGGGCACTTTTTGTGTATCATACGGTCAAACTGCTCCCACGGTAGTGTGTGTATATATATATATAGTGCCTTGCGAAAGTATTCGGCCCCCTTGAACTTTTCAACCTTTTGCCACATTTCAGGCTTCAAACATAAGGATATAAAATTTAAATTTTTTGGTGAAGAATCAGCAACAAGTGGGACACAATTGTGAAGTGAAACGAAATTTATTGGTTATTTTAAACTTTTGTAAAAAATAAAAAACTGAAAAATGGGGCGTGCAATATTATTTGGCCCCTTTACTTTCAGTGCAGCAAACTCAGTCCAGAAGTTCAGTGAGGATCTCTGAATGATCCAATGTTGTCCTAAATGACTGATGATGATAAATATAATCCACCTGTGTGTAATCAAGTCTCCGTATAAATGCAACTGCTCTGTGATAGTCTCAGGGTTCTATTTAAAGCGCAGAGAGCATCATGAAGACCAAGGAACACACCAGGCAGGTCCTTGATACTGTTGTGGAGAAGTTTAAAGCCAGATTTGGATACAAAAAGATTTCCCAAACTTTAAACATCCCAAGGAGCACTGTGCAAGCGATCATATTGAAATGGAAGGAGTATCAGACCACTGCAAATCTACCAAGACCCGGCCATCCCTCTAAGCTTTCATCTCAAACAAGGAGAAGACTGATCAGAGATGCAGCCAAGAGGCCCATGATCACTCTGGATGAACTGCAGAGATCTACAGCTGAGGTGGGAGAGTCTGTCCATAGGACAACAATCAGTCGTACACTGCACAAATCTGGCCCTTATGGAAGAGTGGCAAGAAGAAAGCCATTTCTCAAAGATATCCATAAAAAGTCTTGTTTAAAGTTTGCCACAAGCCACCTGGGAGACACACCAAACATGTGGAAGAAGGTGCTCTGGTCAGATGAAACCAAAATCGAACTTTTTGGCCACAATGCAAAACGATATGTTTGGCGTAAAAGCAACACAGCTCATCACCCTGAACACACCATCCCCACTGTCAAACATGGTGGTGGCAGCATCATGGTTTGGGCCTGCTTTTCTTCAGCAGGGACAGGGAAGATGGTTAAAATTGATGGGAAGATGGATGGAGCCAAATACAGGACCATTCTGGAAGAAAACCTGTTGGAGTCTGCAAAAGACCTGAGACTGGGACGGAGATTTATCTTCCAACAAGACAATGATCCCAAACATAAAGCAAAATCTACAATGGAATGGTTCACAAATAAACATATCCAGGTGTTAGAATGGCCAAGTCAAAGTCCAGACCTGAATCCAATCGAGAATCTGTGGAAAGAGCTGAAAACTGCTGTTAACAAATGCTCTCCATCCAACCTCACTGAGCTCCAGCTGTTTTCCAAGGAAGAATGGGCAAGAATTTCAGTCTCTCGATGTGCAAAACTGATAGAGACATACCCCAAGCGACTTGCAGCTGTAATCGCAGCAAAAGGTGGCGCTACAAAGTATTAACTTAAGGGGGCCGAATAATTTGGCACGCCCCACTTTTCAGTTTTTTATTTTTTACAAAAGTTTAAAATATCCTATAAATTTCGTTCCACTTCACGATTGTGTCCCACTTGTTGATTCTTCACCAAAAAATTAACATTTTATATCATTATGTTTGAAGTCTGAAATGTGGCAAAAGGTTGAAAAGTTCAAGGGGGCTGAATACTTTCGCAAGGCACTGTATATATTGTGACAATTTGAGGGGAGTAGTCTCAATGGCGGCAGACTCCTGGTCCCGACAACAGTGGTTTGTGGTACAGGGCGCCGGAGAGACAGCGTTCAGACGGTGCCAATTTAAAACAAAATGGCTTTTATTCAGCTTAGGTGCAACATAACAAAACAAAAACAACCTGGGCCACAGGGCACTAACTGACTCCTTGACCCCTATCTAGCCTGACTAATGCTCAGCTCAAGCAAAAGTCCACCGTGGACCTCAGCCCTCCTGGGACAGACCGCCTCTCTGTCCTTGGCTGATTCCACGATTTCCTGCTTCCTGCGGGTTTCTCCAGCCTTCTGGAGTTACGCCCCCCCCCAAAGGTGTGGCTAAGGGCCTTTTCAGGCCCGGCCCTGGGTCGCTCAATATCGCCCTCTGGGTTCACATACTCACATACCCTCCCCCTCAGCTCACTACCCATGGGGTGAGCTACAATGGGACAAGACATAGTATGTCGACGTCCCTCTTCAATCCTGTACACTTGTCCAGTGTCTCTCCAGATGTCCTCATCTAGCGGTCTCTTTTTCCAAATTCCGCTCAGTTGAGTTTTCCGTTTTTTCAGCACTTTAAATGCTACGCCAAGATCCTGGCCATTCTGTGAAAAGGCAAGTTCTACTTCATCACCTTCACAATTCGCCATACAGAGGATCACATCATTTTCATCACATTTCTCGTCATAGTCTTCAGCCATCCCATTGCATGACTTTGACCCCTTTAGTGAATAGCCGTAAGAATCTTCATCTTCACCTATCATGAATCCACAGGAGCTCAGAGACCAACTAACACGTACTTCATGCACCTCAATGTCTTTAGAGTATAAACGTTTCATGGGTACCTTTTCTGTAACCTTCATCTCAAAGCAAACTTTGCCATCACTATCAAGGCTTAGAAGTTTAGGAGACATAGGCTGTTTTCTCTCCTCTTTGTTTGAGATACACAAGCTCTGTACCGCAATATCTTCTCCTTCTGCACAAGGGCCATACAGTACACCCTCACAAAATAGCTCACGCTGAACTACATTTTCTGGTATGTCTTTAACAACTGCCACATCATATATTGGAATGGTTCCTTTATAATACTTCCACATCTGTACGGCAGCAGGAGAACCACTTCCATACTCTATTCTTACCTCCTCTCTCTCATACGCATAACTTCCTGGAGGCATGTTGTGGTACTGTGATAGATTGCAAGAATTTTCGTGAAAATCCCTTTCTGACAGTAGAGGAGCTGGTGATATCGTCATCTCAACATTCTCCAAGTTATTTTCATTCTCTGTGCTAACACCGGAGGACTGGGATACCAAGTTTCCAACATCACAGTCTTTACTGTCAGTACCCAGATGCTTTTTGGTTACATGTTCTGGCTGCCTTAATGGCTCTGCTTTCTCTGCCTCTATGCTGGCAGCTTTCTCCAATTCTAACGCCTTCTGTAGCGCACAAATCTCTGATTCCAGCACCACAACATTCTTCATTGCCACATTTTTCTGCACAGCCTCCCTCTCAGTTTTTACTATTGCAACTTGCAGATCTTCCTCAACCCTTCGCACTGCATCCTGGATGATCTTTTCTGCTTCCCTCACTGTTCCCTGAATTATATTGAACTGATCTTCCATCATCTTCTGATAAAAAGTTTGCAGATGAGCAGAAACTTTGTCAAGTCTTTCATTGAAGTCCCGTATCTCAGTGGCTCTCTTATCTTGCTCTTGGTTGAATAAAGGCTCTCTCTCTTGAGTCACGTTTTTCAGGGATAGCAGCTCTGATTCTTTAGAGGTTAACAGGCTCTGCAGCGAGTCCTTCTCAGCTTCTAGTGCTGCCAGCTTTGAAGATAGTGCAGATGCCGACTGTTCAGTATCGGATAAAGACTGCTGCAATTGATCCAATTCTTCTCTTTTAGATTCAACTTCTTAACTGTTCAATCTGAAAAGTGTGCTCTTCAAACTTTATTTCTGACTCGCGCTTCACTTGATCCATCTGAAACTCCAGCTGTTCCTTGATGCATAGAACTTCCTCCTGTTTGTCCACTTGCAGTTTTAGTTGAGCAGCAAGCATTTTTAGATCTATAATCTGAGCAGATAAATCAGACATTTTTTTCCTCAAACTGAATCCTCATGTCTTCTATCTGGAGGTCCAATTCTCTCTTGGCCTTTTCCAGCTTGTCATAAGCATTAGATTTGTTCTCATACAATATCTGCACAGATTCCAGGTTTTTTTCAACTTCATCCTTGAAGCTAACCAAATCCTCCATTTCAGTGCGCAGTTGCTTGTTGAGCCTCTCTAACTCGGCCTTCAATTCAAGGGCCTCTTCGAGGGAGTAAGCCACTGCAAGAGCTTTGGTATCTTTTCTATGAGCCTCCGCTTCAGCACTGTCACGTTCTTCTGCATACCTAGCAGAAAGAGTCTTCTCTTCACCAAGCAGCTGATCAAACTTTTTCTGTTTCTTTTCCAAATTTGACACAATCCGACATTGATGATCAAGATCTACACCTATATCTTCTGGTTCCTGCTGAAGTCTAATTTTCGTCCTCTCAAGTTTGTCATAAGCAGCAGCCTTCCCTTCAAAACGTTGATTTGTAGCTTCTAGCTCCTTTTGCAACTTTTCCTTTAGTTCTTCAACAGAGTCAAAGGACCCAATACTATCCTCCAATTTTTTCTTCATATCAGTCGCCTGAGCCTGCAGTGTTAAAATCTGTTTTGTCAAATCTTTTTTTGCTATCTCCTCTTCCTCAGGTTGCTCAAGGAAACCATTTTTCTCATCTTCCATTTGTTTTAGTTTTGTACTAAGGTCAAGCTTCTGACGAGTTTCTTCTTGCAGAAGTTCCTGAGTGTCCTGATGCTGAGATTCTAGTGTAGAAAAATCTTTAGAAAGTTTGATAAACTTGCTGTCTGCTTGAAAAAGAAGCCTTGTGACATTATTCAATTACACCTGTAGTCCGTTTGCCTTGTCTAGCAGCTCTGCTCGAAACCTGTCCCCTTCTGTGACTTTTAGTTGCAGCTCTTGAAGTTGAGTCTCTACTTTTTTGTGACTCTCCTGTAAGGTTTGCACTTTCTGAGCATGGACAGACGACATCTCCATCAATTCTTTGTCTTTATTTTGCACCAAAACAGACAATTTCTCATTATCTTCACAAGATCCTGACAACGCCCTCTCCAGGCTACATATTCTAGCTTTGAGTTCCATTTCTCTTTGTTCCAGAACTCCAGCTCTGCTCCGCCATTCGTTGACTTCACTATTTAGGCGAACCTGCTTTAGTTCATGCAAGTTTTGCTCTGACTGCAATGTCTGCACCACAGATTCTAAATCACTCTCTTGGTCAGACACATGCTTCCTCAGCTCTGCAATTTCATTTTCTTTGTCAGTTAATGCAGCCGAAAGTTTTTTACACTTCCTGACTTGGTCATCCAGACATTCTGACTGACACTGCAAAAATTCACTTCTCTCACGTTTAGCAGTTTCAAGGTCATCTCTTAATTTTCCAATGACACTCTCTTTGGCAATGGAGTCTTGGACATGCTGCTCCTTTAAATCCTGCAATTGCTTCTCAAGCTTTTGCTCTACACTCTGTAGAACTTTATTAGATAGGGCACATTTCATTTCAGCAAACTCCTTCTTAGTGACACAGTCCATTCCAGGCAAACCCAGCACCACATTTTCACAATGACTAGGATATGAACTCTTTATAGTCTTAAGCTCTTTCTTTAACTTAAGGTTCTCTTTTTCTGATACCTCAAGTTGCCATTTCCAATCAGATATTTCATCTTCATAAATGAACCTGATGGTTTTAATCTCATCTTGAAGCTGCTGCACCATAACATTTTCATCTTTGGCGCTTTGATGCACTCCAGTATGAAACACACAGTCAGCAGGGACATATTCAATCATAGAACAGAGGTGCTTCAGAAAAACTGAGTCACTCTCATGCAACCCTTTTCTTTACTTGCACTCCACATGCTCTGCTCCGGGTTTCGTGTCTCTCTGCATTCAGACTGCTGCACTAATAAACCTGAGCATAACTTCTCTGCTTTTTTACAAGCTGAAATTCTCTTTTTCTTGCCCATGGTTTACTAACAAGATTACAAAATATTCCACAGCAACCTTGGGTTCAACCGGCAGCAACCTTTTTTTTGCTATCTTCTGAAGTCACATGTATTCAAACAGTTAACTTATGTGGCACTACAACAACCAGCATTTTCTTCTGTCTTCCACAGAAAACACCAACATGGCATCATAGCCTTTCAAATAGACTGTTTGCAATATCCAGCTTCTATACACATTGCTTACTTTCTTACCATCAGCAAGCACTTTACAGATTTCTGTGCCACAGTATACACAAAGTCCATTCCCTGGATTCCTCTTCCAGAGTTTTACTTTCACCAGTTTTTGCACACATTTTGTTATGTTGTATTTCCACTCACCCCTTCCTGGGTTTCTCAGTTGAAATCACAGATTTGTTCCAGCTGTAGGCCACAGTTCACACTTAGCAGTACTGCAGTCACCAACCACTTGTCTTCCAGGACTTGCAGGATCTTTTTATTGCCGAATCCGTAGCACCATATGTGACAATTTGGGGGGAGTAGTCTCAATGGCGGCAGACTCCTGGTCCCGACAACAGTGGTTCGTGGTACTGGGCGCCAGAGAGACAGCGTTCAGACGGTGCCAATTTAAAACAAAATGGCTTTTATTCAGCTTAGGTGCAACATAACAAAACAAAAACAGCCTGGGCCACAGTTAGGGCACTAACTGACTCCTTGACCCCTATCTAGCCTTACTAATGCTCAGCTCAAGCAAAAGTCCCCCGTGGACCTCAGCCCTCCTGGGACAGACCGCCTCTCTGTCCTTGGCTGGTTCCACGATTTCCTGCTTCCTGCAGGTTTCTCCAGCCTTCTGGAGTTACGCCCCCCACAAAGGTGTGGTTGAGGCCTGGCCTGGCCCTGGGTCGCTCAATAGCGCCCTCTGGGTTCACATACTCACTATATATATATATATATATATATATATATATATATATATATATATATATATATATATATATAACACTACTGTTCAAAAGTTTAGGGTCACTTAGAAATTTCCTTATGTTTGAAAGAAAAGCACAGTTTTTTTCAATGAAGATAACATTAAATGAATCAGAAATACACTCTATACATTGTTAATGTGGTAAATAACTATTCTAGCTGCAAACATCTGGTTTTTAATGCAATATCTACATACTGTAGGTGTATAGAGGCCCATTTTCAGCAACCATCACTCCAGTGTTCTAATGGTACATTGTGTTTGCTAACTGTGTAAGAAGGCTAATGGATGTTTAGAAAACCCTTAAAAACCCTTGTGCAAGTATGTTAGCACAGCTGAAAACAGTTTTGCTGGTTAGAGAAGCTATAAAACTGACCTTCCTTTGAGCTAGTTGAGAATCTGGAGCATTACATTTGTTGCTTCGATTAAACTCTCAAAATGGCCAGAAAAAGAGAACTTTCATGTGAAACTCGACAGTCTATTCTTGTTCTTAGAAATGAAGGCTATTCCATGCGAGAAATTGCCAAGAAACTGAGGATTTTCTACAACGGTGTGTACTACTCCCTTCAGAGGACAGCACAAACAGGCTTTAACCAGAGTAGAAAGAGAAGTGGGAGGCCCCGCTGCACAACTGAGCAACAAGACAAGTACATTAGAGTCTCTAGTTTGAGAAATCAACGCCTCACAGGTCCTCAACTGGCAGCTTCATTAAATAGTACCCGCAAAACGCCAGTGTCAACGTTTACAGTGAAGAGGCGACTCAGGGATGCTGGCCTTCAGGGCAGAGTGGCCAAGAAAAAGCCATATCTGAGACTGGCTAATAAAAGGAAAAGATTAATATGGGCAAAAGAACGCAGACATTGGACAGAGGAAGATTGGAAAAAAGTGTTATGGACAGACAAATCGAAGTTTGAGGTGTTTTGATCACACAGAAGAACATTTGTGAGAAGCAGAACAACTGAAAAGATGCTGGAAGAGTGTCTGACGCCATCTGTCAAGCATGGTGGAGGTAATGTGATGGTCTGGGGTTGCTTTGGTGCTGGTAAAGTAGGAGATTTGTACAAGGTAAAAGGGATTTTGAATAAGGAAGGCTATCACTCCATTTTGCAACGCCATGCCATACCCTGTGGACAGCGCTTGATTGGAGCCAATTTCTATCTGTAATGGAGTGGCCAGCGCAGTCACCAGATCTCAACCCCATTGAGCTGCTGTGGGAGCAGCTTGACCGTATGGTACGCACAAAGTGCCCATCAAGGCAATCCAACTTGTGGGAGGGGCTTCTGGAAGCATGGGGTGAAATTTCTCCAGATTACCTTAGCAAATTAACAGCTAGAATGCCAAAGGTCTGCAATGCTGTAATCGCTGCAAATGGAGCTTTCTTTGACGAAAGCAAAGTTTGAAGGAGAAAATTATTATTTCAAATAAAAATAATTATTTCTAACCTTGTCAATGTCTTGACTATATTTTTTATTCATTTTGCAACTCATTTGATAAATAAAAGTGTGAGTTTTCATGGAAAACACAAAATTGTCTGGGTGACCCCAAACTTTTGAACGGTAGTGTGTATGTATATATATACAGTATATATATATATATATATATATATATATATATATATATATATATATATAGTACTTTTTTGTTTTTTTCTGAAGATGCAGTCATATGAGAGTTAGTTTTTTTTTTTTTTGCGGGATGACATGCATAATGAAACCATTGTGTGGTGTCTAAAATTTATTGACAAAATTTTATTAACTCTTTCTGGTGGGGGTTATTGGAAAAAATATCAGTTCTGGCATTTTAAATTTTTTTATACAGCATTTTAAATTTTAAACATTTTAAATTTCAGCAAAACCTAATTTAAACAGTTTTAGTATACGTTACTAATTCTGCAGATTAAAACTCCATTTGGGGGAAATCAATTAATTTTGCATTGCCATCTTCTGAGAGACGCAATAAATTTATTTTTCTATTGATGGAGCTGGTAGGGGCTTATTTTTTGCAGGATGATCTGTGCTTTTTATTGGTACTATTGGTACTATAGTTGACTTTTTGATCACTTTTAATTCCCTATTTTGTGAGTGCAAGACGACAAAAAATTGTTACTTTTTCGTTCACTGTGCGGGTTAATTAATGGTGTAGTTTTATTATACAGTTTGTTTCGGATGCGGCAAGTTTTTTTTATATTACTTGTGTTTTTATGCTTGTACACTTTTTTTTTTTATACCTTTTTTTCCGTATTATTTTTTGTCCCAATAGAGACAAACATATTGGAGTGTATAACGACTGGCAGGCCTAGTTAATTGATCCTGGATCCAGGATCCAGACGTGATTAGGCGATCGCAGACCTGGAGCCACGGAACAGGCCCCAGGCTGCTGACAGAGCATCACGCCCTCTATCAGGCGATTAGGTAGGGGTTTGCTAAGACACTCCCTTAGATGCCGGGGTCATGATTGATTCAGACCCCACAAGCTCAGCCGAAAACAAATCTTGTGAGTTCCCACATCTCTACTCTAAAAACTGCATCAAAACTGTTGTGACATTTTTCAAAGCCTTTACACAGGAAAACCTTTCAAACTAACAAATAACACTATGTAACACAAATTTTGTTCCCAGCTTTTAAATGTTATATTCCAATTGCTTATGTCTAAAACAAATTAAAAATTGCTTACATTCATCATAAACTTCGCTTTTGTGACCACGGCAATGAAAATTATGCATTTTTACTATAGAAACAGACGATTTTACATCTTCTCATTTATACAGTCAGACTAAGAACACTATATATGTAAGGGTCTTGCCAAACGTAGTAACCCTGACACTACTGCAGTGGTCTGGGAGGAAGGACAGAGACAAGTGAGCCCTAATCTCACCCCAGCCACTGTCCCTTTCTACTTGTCTCACTGTCCTAATGACAGGAACAACTTGGAGTCGGTCCCTACTCTGAATAAGTAACAACACAGAACGAAGACAGGACGCACAAACAACAAAAGAGAGGTCAGGAAGCCAAGGGGTCAGAAACAAACGAGCAAAGCAGTACAAAGTCAAAATCCAAGAGAATAGTCAGGGGCAAGCCAAAGGGTCAGAGAATCAAGTAGCAAGTTATAAAGGAATAGTAAGAGAGCAGGCAAAAAACAAGTGAAATTACCGGCAACTTGCTGAGAAATGACATCCTGTATATAGAAAGTCTGGGCCCAGCCACAGATCTGATAGGAACACAGGCTGTCAATCACACAGATCAGGAAGAGATTAACTCTATGCAGTCCAGAGAGAAATGTTCCTAATTACACGGGTGTGGCTTTACACAGCAAGGGAACTAGGACCATGTTCAGACTGAGCATCAAGAAACTTAAACAAAGAACCAAACTGAAGACGCCTCCTTCGCCACAGCGTGCGAGTGGAGGGCGGCGCCGAGACCTGAAACGGCAGAGACGTTACAGTACCCCCCCTTTATGAGGGGCCACCGGACCCTCACCAGATAAACCAGTTTTAGTAGGACCCAGTATTTTCTCTGCCTTCAATTCAGGGTCTTTTTGCACAACCACAGACACTGGTGGGCCAGGCAAACATTTTTTATTCACCTGGCATTTCCCACCTTTTGCAGCCGAGACAGTCTCCTCAGTAACACAATTTAAGGTGTGCAAAACAATACAGTAGGATGAGCACTGATCTCCCCATTTTACCAACTCCCTTTTACCCCAATCAAAAATAGGGTTATGGAGGTTCAACCAGGGGAGCCCCAAAATAATATCGGAAGACAGATGCTCCATAACAAAAAAGCTCATGACCTCTGAATGAGCAGAACCAACTTGCAACGTTATTAAGGGGGTCTTGAATCGGACCTTACCCCTGGCCAGTGGGGCAAAATCCGCTCCAGTAACCGCCAGAGGAGTGTCAAGTGGCAAAAGCTCAATGCCTAAAGCTGAGACAAACGAGAATGTGACAAAGTTTGCTGCAGACCCAGAGTCAACTAAGGCCTGGCCAGAAACAGATCTGTCCCCAGAGGACAGAGACACAGATAACAACATCTTATTGTTATTACTGGCAAATACCTGGTTGCCTGAGTGGTTCTTCTGATTACCACTCAGGCACTGAAGTTTTTCTGATGGTCTGCGGGGTCTGATCGAGCAGTCACTGATAAAATGACCGGAAGCACCACAGTACAGGCAGAGGTTGTTCCTGAGACGAAGCTCTCGTCGCGTCTTGGCATCCATAATTCCCAGTTGCATAGGTTCCTCACCAGGAGTCATGGGAGAAATAACAGGTTTCTCAGGAGAGAGTGAGGGAGAGACAGAAAACTTGGAAGAAGCAGACCCTATTCTCTCTTTAACATTTTCCCGGATCCTGCGGTCAATACGGACAGCCAAAGTCATGGCCTGCTCAAGAGTGGGAGGATCTGGGTGACCAACCCAGAGCTCCTTAACACGGTCACACAGGCCTTGTTTAAAGGGGGGGCTTTAGAGCTGACTCACACCAACCTGCAGTCACGCTGCACTTGCGGAATTCTGCGCAATATTCCTCAGCAGAGCGTTTGCCCTGCCGCATGGTGAGTAGTTGCGCTTCCACAAGACCAATGTGGTCTGGCTCAGCATAGATAGACCCCAAAGACAAAAAAAATTTTTCAAAGTCAGTCCACTCCTCTCCTCAGCCCCTGGAAGGAGTTTAAGGGCCCAAGCTTGTGGATCCCCCTGTAGGAGGGATATAACTACTCCCACCATTTGGGCCTGGGATGCATGTGGATTAATCCGGAAATACAAGCGACAAGACTCCCGGAAAGTCTCAAACCTTTCACGATCCCCTGAAAAACGGTCGGGGAGTAGCATCTTAACTCTAAAAGGGGCAGAAACAACTGGAGATGCTGCAGCGGCATCAGTAAGGGTCTGCACCTGTTTAGCAAGCTCATTTACCAGGACTGCCAAACCTTCCAACTTGGCTGCAAGGCCCTGAATAGGATCCATGCTGACCCTATGGGAAGCAATGGCAGAATGTATGGGCCGGTTATTCTGTAAGGGTCTTGCCAAACGTAGCAACCCTGACACTACTGCAGTGGTCTGGGAGGAAGGACAGAGACAAGTGAGCCCTAATCTCACCCCAGCCACTGTCCCTTCCTACTTGTCTCACTGTCCTAATGACAGGAACAACTTGGAGCCGGTCCCTACTCTGAATAAGTAACAACACAGAACGAAGACAGGACGCACAAACAACAAAAGAGAGGTCAGGAAGCCAAGGGGTCAGAAACAAACGAGCAAAGCAGTACAAAGTCAAAATCCAAGAGAATAGTCAGGGGGAAGCCAAAGGGTCAGAGAATCAAGTAGCAAGGTATAAAGGAATAGTAAGAGAGCAGGCAAAACACAAGTGAAATAACCGGCAACTTGCTGAGAAATGACATCCTGTATATAGAAAGTCTGGGCCCAGCCACAGATCTGATAGGAACACAGGCTGTCAATCACACAGGCCAGGAAGAGATTAACTCTATGCAGTCCAGAGAGAAATGTTCCTAATTACACGGGTGTGGCTTTACACAGCAAGGGAACTAGGACCATGTTCAGACTGAGCATCAAGAAACTTAAACAAAGAACCAAACTGAAGACGCCTCCTTCGCCACAGCATGCGAGCGGAGGGCGGCGCCGAGACCCGAAACGGCAGAGACGTTACAATATGCATTGCAAATTTACACAGATTACCAAAAACTGTGCAAAAGTGTGTGGTTTTCCGAGATTTACAACTTTACTGCAAATCAATTTCATGAATCAATCCCCAAATATAGTCGCCCATCATGTTTTCGTTATATTGTCCTTGGTAACGGCGTTCAAAGTTCATAATGTCCTGGTGAAAGCGCTCGCCTTGCTCCTCTGAATAAGCTCTCATGTTCTCTTTGAACTTATCAAGATGAGCATCAAGGATATGGATTTTGAGTGACATCCTGCAGCCCATTGCAGCATAGTTCTTTATCTGAGTCTGAACCAGTTGTACATAGTTTTCATCTTTATGATTGCCTAGGAAGCCGCGAACCACTGGGACAAAACTGTTCCAAGCTGCTCTCTCCTTCCTATTCAGCTTCTTGGGAAATTCACTGCACTCTATGATCTTCTTGATTTGTGGTCCGAAGAAGACACCAGCTTTGATCTTTGCTTCAGACAGCTTAGGTAAAAGATCTTGGAGGTAATTGAAAGCTCTCAACTCCTTATCTAGAGCCCTGACAAATTGTTTTATGAGCCCCAACTTGATGTGTAGTGGTGGCATCAGCACCTTGCGTGGGTCCACCAGTGGCTCCCACTTTACATTGTTCTTCCCCACAGTGAACTCTGTCCGCTGAGGCCAGTCCCGCCTGTGGTAGTGCACTTCAGTATCCCGGCTGTCCCAAAGGCAAATAAAGCAAGGATACTTAGTAAAACCACCTTGGAGGCCCATCAGGAATGACATCATTTTGAAATCTCCGATAACTTCCCAGCCGTACTCATCATACTTCAAGGCACCTAGCAACATCTTGACACTGGTGTATTCCTCTTTCAGGTGCCCCGAGTGAGCTACAGGAAGAGACGGATACTTGTTCCCATTGTGAAGCAGCACGGCTTTGAGGCTCTTGCATGAGCTGTCTATGAAGAGGCGCCACTCATTCGGGTTACAGGTGATGCCTATAGCCTCGAATAGACCGGCCATATTGTTGCAGAAGCACAGTCCATCTTGATGACTGAAGAACCTGGAAAAAACTTGGTGACGCTTCCTCTGATCTGTGACTTGGACGCTTTCATCTAATAAGTTCCATTGCTTGAGCCTTGATGTCAGAAGCTCAGCGTTGGACTTGGTGAGACCAAGGTCTCTGATCAGATCGTTGAGGTCTTTTTGGTTAGGGTAGTATGGCTTCCGCTCCTCATCTGCATATGAAGAGAAATCGTGATCTTCAACGTCTTCCTCGATGTCTGACCTGCTGCTTTCTTTTGAAGGTGGTGTAGCTCTGTCTGGAGGTGTTGGTACAGGAAGTTCAGGGCAGTGTGGTACTGGGGCAATAGATGACGGAATGTCAGGATACATTACAGGTGGTGCAATTTTGCCAGTGCGACGTTTGGAAGGGTCCACCATGCAGAAGTAGCAATTTGTTGAGTGATCAGTCGGTTCACGCCAAATTCTTGGGATAGCAAAATGCATGGCTCTCTTCTCTCCCGTGTACCAACCTATAAGCAAATAAAATAATATTTGGATTGAGAATTTGATTTAGGCCTATTTCACACTAATGACTAGTGATATTTACAATATTAACACAGTTAATCTGCTATTTGAGAGTAGCATTTATCCACTTACTTTCAAGAGTTTTCTTGCAGTGCTCACATGTGAAATGAGGAGCCCATGGTTTGTCTTGGTCACCAACAGGCATGCCGAAGTATGCTTTGTAGGCCTCACACATCTTAGCAGATGCTTCCACAGAGTACTTTTTCGCTCTTGTCTGGCCACATACGTAGCAAAATGCGTCTGCTGGATGTATGCAACCTCTTGATGCCATCTAAATTGACTAAGTTGCTGTGAACTGTAAGGAAAAAGGATGTCTCTCCAAACTTGATAAAAATGGTCTTTATTCCATGCAGTATTAAAGTTCAAGAGTGTACTGAGGATTCAGCAGAGCAAGATTGATCACCCGGTACCAGAGTAACACACAATATATACATTTACATTCCTAAGCTCCTCCTGTAATGGGTGTGGGGTGAAGTGTGAATACTGTCGTTATCAGAATCTGAATAGATATTGAATTCACACCTGTCTGTCTAGGTCAATTCCCCTTTGTCTGTGATGGCCATTGCCCACTTACTATGCAATCCCAATCAATTAGATCCTGTCTCTCCGTCTCTCAGGAAGGGCTATAGTGGCCCTATATAACTGTAGTTATACAGCTACCTACAATTCTGTACAGTCCCAGAAAGTTCTAGATAATTCTGGGCAGTTCTAGAAACTTCTTGATAGTTCTCACAATTCCAGAAGCTTCTTAAGTATCTTGAAATATTGCGAATATCCTTAAAAATAGATCAATTTCAAAATATCATTGTGCTGACCACAAAAGCAAAGTTTACAGGGAATAATAACTTTTTTCTATTCATTTAAGGTACAAACAATCAGGAAAATAGGCTTCTATGGGCGAGTCTGCAAAAACTGAACAGAATAGGACCTATTCTATATAATGCGGCGTGGACTCACGGCTCACACACTGATCAGTGAAAAAACATGGTCATGTGCAAGTGCCCATAGAAACTAATGTGTCAGTGTGCTATCCACAAAAAACATGGATAGCACACAGATTTCGCCCACGGTCGTCTGCAAGGGGCCTTAGAGTGCATACACATGTTGCAGTTGAATTGTGGTTTTAGGACAGGGTAAATGCCACGGTGGAAATGGCGTGGAAAAAACCATGGTGTTTTGTAGTCACTGCAAGGTGGATGCCATGCGGAAAAATTCACAAAGCAGACACATGTCACATGTCAATTATACCTTCAGAAACGCTGGCGGTTTCCCTATAGGTATAATGGAAGCAGAAAGTCCATAGAGTCTCTGTGAAAAGTGCTGCAGGAAAAACTGCGATGCATTGCCATCGCGGTTTTTCCCACAGTGCTTTTTTGCTGCCGCCTGCTATGTGGGGCCTTATGATGGTTTTGGCATCAGGGCTTATTCACATGTCTGCCTCTGTGGTCCAGGTTTCTCACAGACAACACTCCACCCAGCTCATTTGTGAATGGTGTACTGTTTGTGGTTGATTCACTTTTCATGTCTATGAAAATCAAAACAATTTTTTTTTGAATTTGTATTTTTCATATTTTGAATGTAAGTGAAAAACAGATAACTCACGGATGTCACCTGTTTTGTTTTTTTGTTTTTTCATTGATCCATAGACTTTCATTGATGTGAGACATTGCTGCACTTTACAAAAACACACTGATATCTGAAAAAACAAATTGAAATGAATACGCATTCATTGGTGTCCTCGAAAAATGTAGACGGCATATATACTTGAAATTCGGATGTGTGAATAACGTCTAAAGTTGTATTTAAAATGCAAAAGTTCAATCTCCCTATATGCCATCACATGTATATAAATATTCTATAGACTCATGCATCTCACAAACACACCTTGTATGCTTATTGATTCAGTGTCATACACCCCTTTGTGACAAAAGAAATCACTTGTCAGAAGAAGAACGAAAGGTCTGACTTTTATTAGCACTGCAGATAAGTTCCTCCTTCATTGTCTGACCTACAACCTAACCCCTACAACCAGCTGATCTGTGGGGATTCCCTACCTATAACATATTGTTGACCTATCCAAAGGGTAGATCATCAATATATAATCCCTGGAAAACCCTTATATCAGGGAAACTCAACTGGAAGATTTTGGCTGCCAGCTGTCAGGCCACTGCCTCCTGGCTCTTTCATTATGACAGTGGCTGGGAAAAACCTTCATCTCTTGCCTGCTGACACCAAGCCCTGATCCCTTGCAGTAGCGGCAGCAGGAATCAGTAATCATCTCTGCTGCCTTCACATGTGAGGGCTTTTGCACAGACAGCAGAGATGATTGATGATCCCTATTGCTCCTTAGTGCAAGGGATAGGACTTGGGGACAGCGGGCAGGAGTTTGATCAAAACTTCAGATGGTTGCAAAGACTACTCTACTCCCAAGATAGCAGAAGCCTTTCAATTGTTCGATTTTTTAATTATATAATCTGTCAATCTGTTGAGACTATGCCGGAGGATGCTAAGAGATATCATGTCAACCACTTCCTTTCTAACCTCACATTGCCTAGCCTGGATTCGGACTCAGCTGCTCACTTACTGAACCCTATAACAGATGAAGAACTTAAGAAGGTTAGGTTCCTCCTAATAAGAGCCCAGGACCAGATGGTTTTCCAATTAGTTACTACAAAACCTTTCAAGCCCATTTCCCTTCTTAATCTAGACCTCAAGTTCTGGGCAAAATTGCTAGATCTCCACCTTCAACCTCTTAATTGGTCATTTATGTTTGCTATGCTACAGAGATTTGGATTTCCTCGACCTTTCATCGATGCTGACCTCACTCTATATGCACAGCTGTATGCCCGCCTCAAAATCAATGGGATACTATCTCAGCCCTTTAACATCTCAAATGTCACTTGGCAGGGCTGTCCCTTATCCCCTTTTCTATTTATTTTAACCCTGGAACCATTTTTACAGGCTGTTAGCAAAAGCTCTGATGTCCAAGGCCTCAACTTTGGGTCTACCTCTATCCAATCTCTGATGATGTCCTTTTTTAATAACCAATCCTGAGAAAGGTCTACCGAATATCCTGGACATTATCATTGAATATGGTTCACTGTTGCACTACAATGTGAATGTTAGTAAATCAGATAATAGTGTGACAATTTGTGGGGATTAATCTCAATGGCGGCAGACTCCTGGACCCGACAGCAGTGGTTGTGATACTGGGCGCCGGAAAGACAGCGTTCAGACGGTGCCAATTCAAAAGTAAATGGCTTTTATTCAGCTTAGGAAACATACACAAAATAACAAACGACCTAGGCCACACACAGGCCCTAACTCATGGCTTGCTCCCTGACTGATCTCTGGGGCAGCAAGCAGCCTGGCTCAGTCCTCTCAGGACCCCAGCCCTCTGGGAACAGACAGTCTTGTCTGTCTTTGGCTGGGTCCACGACTTCCTGCTTCCTGCAGGTTTCCCCCAGCACTCTGGAGTTATGCCCCACCCAAAGGTGTGGCTGAGGGCCTTTTCAGGCCCGGCCCTGGGTCACTCAATAGCGCCCTCTGGGTTCACATACTCACATACCCTCCCCCTCAGCTCACTACCCATGGGGTGAGCTACAATGGGACAAGACATAGTATGTCGACATCCCTCTTCAATTCTGTACACTTGTCCAGTGTCTCTCCAGATGTCCCATTCTGGCGGTCTCTTCTTCCAAATTCCGCTCAGTCGAGATTTCCGTTTTTTCAGCACTTTAAATGCTACACCAAGATCTTGGCCATTCTGTGCAAAGGCAAGTTCTACTTCGTCACCTTCAGCCATACAGGGGATCACATCATTTTCATCACATTTCTTGCCATAGTCTTCAGCCATCCCATTGCATGACTTTGATCTCTTTAGTGAGTAGCCGTAAGAATCTTCATCTTCACCTAT
This sequence comes from Leptodactylus fallax, assembly GCA_947044405.1. NCBI lineage: Eukaryota > Metazoa > Chordata > Amphibia > Anura > Leptodactylidae > Leptodactylus > Leptodactylus fallax. Next base: position 777,717 of record CAMRHE010000217.1, on the reverse strand, counting down.
TATGAATACACAGGAGCTCAGAGACCAACTAACACGTACTTCATGCACCTCAATGTCTTTAGAGTATAACTGTTTCATGGGTACCTTTTCTGTAACCTTCATCTCAAAGTAAACTTTGCCATCACCATCAAGGCTTAGAAGTTTAGGAGACATAGGCTGTTTGCTCTCCTCTTTGTTTGAGATACACAAGCTCAGTACTGCAATATCTTCTCCTTCTGCTCGAGGACCATACAGTACACCCTCACTAAATAGCTCACGCTGAACTACATTTTCTGGTATGTCTTTAACAACTGCCACATCATATATTGGAATGGTTCCTTTATAATACTTCCACATCTGTACGGCAGCAGGAGAACCACTTCCATACTCTATTCTTACCTCCTCTCTCTCATACGCATAACTTCCTGGAGGCATGTTGTGGTACTGTGATAGATTGCAAGAATTTTCGTGAAAACCCCTTTCTGACAGTAGAGGAGCTGGTGATATCGTCATCTCAACATTCTCCAAGTTATTTTCATTGTCTGTGCTAACACCAGAGAATGTGTAAACTGCACCAGTGCTCCAATTAAGTCAGAGGCATCTGTTATATTCTGTAAGTATTTGGAGTGCCCATTCGAGAGGGAGGTTAATGAGTCTATAGCAACTTTTGCTCGGTTTACCAGGTAATCTGGTGAACTAGTGCAGCGGATATGTAGAGGATCATCCAGTTTAGCAACTGCATCCTGGATGATATTTTCTGCTTCCCCCACTGTTCCCTGAATTATATTGAACTGATCCTCCAACATCTTCTGATAAAGCTTCTGCTCATCTGCAGACTTTTTGTCAAGTCTTTCATCTCAGTGGCTCTCTTATCTTGCTATTGTTTGAATAGAGACTCTCTCTTGAGTCACGTTTTTCATGGATAACAGCTCTGATTTTTTAGAGGTTAACAGGCTCTGCAACAAGTTCTTTTCAGCTTCTAGTGCTGCCAGCTTTGAAGATAGTGCAGATGCCGACTGTTCAGTATTGGATAAAGACTGCTGCAATCGATCCAATTCTTCTCTTTTAGATTCAACTTCGATTTTTAACTGTTCTATCTGAAAAGTGTGCTCTTCCAACTATATGTCTGACTCACGCTTCACTTGATCCATCTGAAACTCCAGCTGTTCCTTGATGCGTGCAATTTCCTCCTGTTTGTCCACTTGCACCTTTAGTTTAGCAACAAGCATTTTTAGATCTACAATCTGAGCAGATAAATTGTTTTCAGGACCCCAGCCCTCTGGGAACAGACCGTCTTGTCTGTCTTTGGCTGGGTCCACAACTTCCTGCTTCTTGCAGGTTTCCCCCAGCCCTCTGAAGTTACGCCCCACCCAAAGGTGTGGCTGAGGGCCTTTTCAGGCCTGGCCCTGGGTCGCTCAATAGCGCCCTCTGGGTTCACATACTTACAATAGTTTAAAAAATACCTTGCCATTCCCATAGTCTTCATCACATATCAATTATCTCGGCATAAAACTCCCAAGCTGCCTGAAAGAAGTTTACTCCCTCTATTACACTTCTCTTCTCTCACTGAAATTGGAAGACTCCCTCCTGCGAAGTTATAATATAACTTTCATCTCTTGGTTCCGAAAAAGAATCTTCTGCAAACTTACAGTTGAAACTAGAAGTTTACATACACTATATAAAAATACACATATGCACGTTTTTCTCAATATTTGACATGAAAACAGAATAAACCTTTCCCGTTTTAGGTCAATTAGGATTACCAAAATTATTTATATTTTCCAAATTCCAGAATAATGAGATAGATAATTTTTTAAGGCATTTTATGACTTTCTTCAAAGTCAAAAGATTACATACATTTCATTAGTATTTGGTACAATTGCCTTCGGATCATTGTCCATTTGGAAGACCCATTTGCACCCAAGCATTAACTTCCTGGCTGATGTCTTGAGATGTTGCTTCAGTATTGCCACATAATGTTCTTTCTTCATGATGCCATCTATTTAGTGAGGTGTACCAGTCTGCAGCAAAACATATATACCTCATCCCGTGACATCACTCCTGCACTACTACAGAACACCATTGACTGTCTGTCTGTCTGCTGTCTCTAACATCATGTCTTCTCTTTATCTGAAATTGAATCTTTCAAAAACTGAACTTCTTCCCTCCATCTACTAACTGACATAACCCTGATATCTCTGTTTCTGTCTGTGGACAGAATGCCCGCTGTCTGGGGGTTCTATTTGATTCACATCTCACCTTTACCCCACATATTCAGACACTTGCATGCTCTGCCACCTGCACCTTAAAATAAACTCTAGAATTCGCCCTTTTCTCACTGTGGAAACATCAAAAACCCTTATTGTCGCTCTGATTCGCTCTCGTCTTCACTACTGCAATTCTCTTCCAATTGGGGTTCCTCTTACTAAACTTTCCCCAATACAATCTGTCTTGAATGTGGCCACCAGACTCATCTTTCTGTCAAGCCGGTACACAGACGCATCTACCTTGTGTCAGTCGCTGTATTGGTTGCCCATCCATCACAGAATACAATATAACAGTATCACACTGACCCACAAATCCATCCATAGTGCTGCGCCCCCTATATCTGCTCCCTCGTCACTTTCTACCACCCTAACCGTCCTCTCCGTTCTGCCAATGACCTTAGACTTGCATCCCCTGTTATCTGATCATCCCACTCCCGTCTCTAAGACTTTTCTCGAGCTGCACCGATGCTCTGGAATGCTTTACCCAAGACAATCCGATTAATCCCCAACTACAGCAGCTTCAAAACTGCCCTAAAATCACATCTGTATGGTCAGGCTTATCAAGTGACCTGATAACAGTGTAGTGTGCAGAGGTGTAGAACAATAACACCTTTTATCCTTCCTCCTCTGTTCCTCAGATCCTGTCCTCAGATCCTGTCTTCTCCATCTAGAAGTTACACTGCACTCCTTGCACTTAGTATATGTTTATTCACAGATACAGGCTTCAGTTACATAATCTTTTCTATTAAAAGATGGCTGGACCATGGTAACAAACAAGCCCTCTGACCTCTTGTTTCCCCCTATCTCCTCATAGAATTTAAGCTCTTGCAAGCAGGGCCCTCACTCCTATTGTTTGATATGTTTATTTCTTTGTCACATTGTAATGTCACATATTGTCTGTTCATGTGTCCTCTGATTTGTAAAGTGCTACGGAATATGTTGGCGCTATATAAATAAAGTTATTGTTATTATTATTAACCCCAAAACATGATGCTGCCGTCCCCGTGTTTCACAGTTGGGATAGTGTTCTCAGACTTGGCCATAATGACCATCTTTACGTATGGAGGAAAAAGGGAGAAGTTTTCAAGCCTGAGAACACCATCCCAACTGTGAAACATGGGGGTGGCAGCATCATGTTTTGGGTTTGTTTTGCTGTAGGAGGGACTGGTACACTTCACTGAATAGTTGTCATCATGAGGAAAGAACATTAAGTGGCAATACTGAAGCAGCATCTCAAGACATCAGCCAGGAAGTTAAATCTTGGATGCAAATGGGTCTTCCAAATGGACAATGACCCGAAGCATGCTGCCAAACTGGTTACAAAGTGGCTTAAGGATAACAAATTCAATATTTTGGAGTGGCCATCACAAAGCCCTGACCTCAATCCTATTGAAAATTTATGGGCAAAGCTGAAAAGGCAGGTGCAAGCAAGGTGGCTTACAAACATGGTTCAGTTACACCAGTTCTATCAGGAGGAATGGGCACAAATTCCTACCAACTATTGTGAGAAGCTTGTGGAAGGATATCCAAAACGTTTGACCATACAGTTTAAGGGCAATGGTAGCAAATATTAAAGAAATGTATGTAAACTTTTGACTTTGCAGAAAGTCATACAAATGCCTTCAAAATTCTCTCTCTCCCATTATTCTGGCATTTGGCAAATATAAATAATTCTGGTAACCCTAATTGACCTAAAAAGGGAAAGGTTTGTTCTGATTTCATGTTAGATAGTGAGAAAAACATGCATATGTGTCTTTTTATATAGTGTACAGTGCCTTGCAAAAGTATTCGGCCCCCTTGAACTTTTCAACCTTTTGCCACATTTCAGGCTTCAAACATAAAGATATAAAATTTTAATTTTTTGGTGAAGAATCAACAACAAGTGGGACACAATTGTGAAGTGGAACGAAATTTATTGGATATTTTAAGCTTTTGTAAAAAATAAAAAACTGAAAAGTGGGGCGTGCAATATTATTCGGCCCCCTTAAGTTAATACTTTGTAGCGCCACCTTTTGCTGCGATTACAGCTGCAAGTCGCTTGGGGTATGTCTCTATCAGTTTTGCACATCGAGAGACTGAAATTCTTGCCCATTCTTCCTTGGAAAACAGCTGGAGCTCAGTGAGGTTGGATGGAGAGTGTTTGTGAACAGCAGTTTTCAGCTCTTTCCACAGATTCTCGATTGGATTCAGGTCTGGACTTTGACTTGGCTATTCTAACACCTGGATATGTTTATTTGTGAACCATTCCATTGTAGATTTTGCTTTATGTTTGGGATCATTGTCTTGTTGGAAGATAAATCTCCGTCCCAGTCTCAGGTCTTTTGCAGACTCCAACAGGTTTTCTTCCAGAATGGTCCTGTATTTGGCTCCATCCATCTTCCCATCAATTTTAACCATCTTTCCTGTCCTTGCTGAAGAAAAGCAGGCCCAAACCATGATGCTGCCACCACCATGTCTGACAGTGGGGATGGTGTGTTCAGGGTGATGAGCTGTGTTGCTTTTACGCCAAACATATCGTTTTGCATTGTGGCCAAAAAGTTCGATTTTGGTTTCATCTGACCAGAGCACCTTCTTCCACATGTTTGGTGTGTCTCCCAGGTGGCTTGTGGAAAACTTTAAACGAGACTTTTTATGGATATCTTTGAGAAATGGCTTTCTTCTTGCCAGATTTGTGCAGTGTACAACTGATTGTTGTCCTATGGACAGACTCTCCCACCTCAGCTGTAGATCTCTGCAGTTCATCCAGAGTGATCATGGGCCTCTTGGCTGCATCTCTGATCAGTCTTCTCCTTGTTTGAGATGAAAGTTTAGAGGGTCGGCCGGGTCTTGGTAGATTTGCAGTGGTCTGATACTCCTTCCATTTCAATATGATCGCTTGCACAGTGCTCCTTGGGATGTTTAAAGTTTGGGAAATCTTTTTGTATCCAAATCTGGCTTTAAACTTCTCCACAACAGTATCACGGACCTGCCTGGGGTGTTCCTTGGTCTTCATGATGCTCTCTGCGCTTTAAACAGAACCTTGAGTCTATCACAGAGCAGGTGCATTTATACGGAGACTTGATTACACACAGGTGGATTATATTTATCATCATCAGTCATTTAGGACAACATTGGATCATTCAGAGATCCTCACTGAACTTCTGGACTGAGTTTGCTGCACTGAAAGTAAAGGGGCCGAATAATATTGCACGCCACACTTTTCAGTTTTTTATTTTTTACAAAAGTTTAAAATATCCAATAAATTTCGTTCAACTTCACAGTTGTGTCCCACTTGTTGTTGATTCTTCACCAAAAAATTAAAATTTTATATCTTTATGTTTGAAGCCTGAAATGTGGCAAAAGGTTGAAAAGTTCAAGGGGGCCGAATACTTTCGCAAAGCACTGTATGCAAACTTCTGGTTTCAACTGTACATAATGCATAAGATATTGCACATGCTCCCAAACATAAAGCAAAATCTACAATGGAATGGTTCACAAATAAACATATCCAGGTGTTAGAATGGCCAAGTCAAAGTCCAGACCTGAATCCAATCGAGAATCTGTGGAAAGAGCTGAAAACTGCTGTTCACAAACGCTCTCCATCCAACCTCACTGAGCTCCAGCTGTTTTCCAAGGAAGAATGGGCAAGAATTTCAGTCTCTCGATGTGCAAAACTGATAGAGACATACCCCAAGCGACTTGCAGCTGTAATCGCAGCAAAAGGTGGCGCTACAAAGTATTAACTTAAGGGGGACGAATAATATTGCACGCCCCACTTTTCAGTTTTTTATATTTTACAAAAGTTTAAAATAACCAATAAATTTTGTTCCACTTCACAATTGTGTCCCACTTGTTGATTCTTCACCAAAAAAATTAAAATTTTATATCTTTATGTTTGAAGCCTGAAATGTGGCAAAAGGTTGAAAAGTTCAAGGGGGCTGAATACTTTCGCAAGGCACTGTATCTTAATACTAGATGGACCTCTCTCTCTTTATATACATATCAAAATACAAGAGCCATACAGAATAATGGTATATAGCCACAACCACATTACCTCTAAATAACCCCCTCGGCCTATAAACACATCAGATATTGACCAATAATGTAAAACCTAAATATATAAGCTCCCCCCTTAAAGAAAATAATAAGAAATTAAAAATATCCCCATACAGCCAATCCCAAATAAAGATAAGAAAAAAATAAAAAAAATATGTAAATATAAATGTTTAATATATATCTCCAAAAATTGTGAAATGCTGTGATAATATGAAATGATATACAGTGCTGGCCAAAAGTATTGGCACCCCTGCAATTCTGTCAGATAATACTCAATTTCTTCCAGAAAATGATTGCAATTACAAATGCTTTGTTAATAATATCTTCATTTAATTTGTCGTCAATGGAAAACCACAAAAAGAATTGTCAAAAAGCCAAATTGGATATAATTCCACACCAAACATAAAAAAGGGGGTGGACAAAAGTATTGGCACCCTTTGAAAAATCATGTGATGCTTCTCTAATTTGTGTAATTAACAGCACCTGTTACTTACCTGTGGCACATAACAGGTGGTGGCAATAACTAAATCACACTTGCAGCCAGTTGAAATGGATTAAAGTTGACTCAACCTCTGTCCTGTGTCCTTGTGTGTACCACATTGAGCATGGAGAACAGAAAGAAGACCAAAGAACTGTCTGAGGACTTGAGAAGCAAAATTGTGAGGAAGCATGAGCAATCTCAAGGCTACAAGTCCATCTCCAAAGACCTGAATGTTCCTGTGTCTACCGTGCGCAGTGTCATCAAGAAGTTTAAAGCCCATGGCACTGTGGCTAACCTCCCTAGATGTGGACGGAAAAGAAAAATTGACGAAAGATTTCAACGAAAGATTGTGCGGATGGTGGCTAAAGAACCTTGACTAACATCCAAACAAGTTCTAGCTGCCCTGCAGTCCGAGGGTACAACAGTGTCAACCCGTACTATCCGTCGGCGTCTGAATGAAAAGGGACTTTATGGTAGGATACCCAGGAAGACCCCACTTCTGACCCAGAGACATAAAAAAGCCAGGCTGGAGTTTGCCAAAACTTACCTGAGAAAGCCAAAAACTTTTTGGAAGAATGTTCTCTGGTCAGATGAGACAAAAGTAGAGCTTTTTGGGGAAAGGCATCAACATAGAGTTTACAGGAAAAAAAAAGAGGCCTTCAAAGAAAAGAACACGGTCCCTACAGTCAAACATGGCAGAGGTTCCCTGATGTTTTGGGGTTGCTTTGCTGCCTCTGGCACTGGACTGCTTGACCGTGTGCATGGCATTATGAAGTCTGAAGACTACCAACAAATTGTGCAGCATAATGTAGGGCCCAGTGTGAGAAAGCTGGGTCTCCCTCAGAGGTCATGGGTCTTCCAGCAGGACAATGACCCAAAACACACTTCAAAAAGCACTAGAAAATGGTTTGAGAGAAAGCACTGGAGACTTCTAAAGTGGCCAGCAATGAGTCCAGACCTGAATCCCATAGAACACCTGTGGAGAGATCTCAAAATGGCAGTTTGGAGAAGGCACCCTTCAAATCTCAGGGACCTGGAGAAATTTGCCAAAGAAGAATGGTCTAAAATTCCAGCAGAGCATTGTAAGAAACTCATTGATGGTTACCGGAAGCGGTTGTTCGCAGTTATTTTGTCTAAAGGTTGTGCTACCAAGTATTAGGCTGAGGGTGCCAATACTTTTGTCCGGCCCATTTTTGGAGTTTTGTGTAAAATGATCAATGATTTGACTTTTTTTTCATTCTCTTTTGTTTTTTTTCATTGCAAGCAAAATAAATGAAGATATTATTCCCAAAGCATTTGTGATTGCAATCATTTTCTGGAAGAAATTGAGTATTATCTGACAGAATTGCAGGGGTGCCAATACTTTTGGCCAGCACTGTATGATAAAGATAACACCAAAAGTGATGCTACTAATAATAAATTAAAAAGTGTAATAAAAAAGTGAAAAGAATGCGCAACCCAAAGTGACCACACTAAAAATACACTCCAAAAAATTCTTGTACAGTAATACCTCGTACACTCGCGTTTCCGAATTTGCGAATTCACAGATTCGCAATATTTTTTTGGCAACTAACATATATAGATTTTGCTCTTTTTTTTTCAGATCTGTGAAATTTTATTAAAAAAAACACTTCGCTATTGGGTAGTAGCGTCCTGTTCGTTACGTACCCAGTAATTAGTTTCATTTTACTGTGAGTGTATAAGAAAAATGAATGAATGTATTAATATACAGTACTGTACAGTATACTTTAGTATACTTTAGTATACTGTACAGTACTGTAGGGTAAAGTTTATTGATATTTAGGGGTTAAACATTAGAAACCGGCATTGTAAGCACTTCTAAGCGCTTGTGCCAAACATTTGCGATTCCTCGCGATCCGCGACCCGCTCTGGACCCTAACCTCGCGAATGTACGAGGTATTACTGTATTGAACTATGAATGATAAATCAAAAATATGTATATGGAGCTGTATAGTGGCAAGCAATATTTAATATAAATATAATCATAACATGTGCGTATAATATGTGTATATTTCTCTTAATGAACAATTGTTTCTACATTCCTCTTATTCAATGCATAAACAGATCCTCTGTGTCAAATAGCATCATCATATACCTAAAGAAAAAAAAAGGGAAAGGGGGGATGGGTAAAAGGAAAAAAAATTAAAGAGAGAGATATAGGTGATTACACATATAATAACGTATACAGGTCTAAAAATGAAAAGTATAACATACTTCTCAAAAATAACCAAACCAATGTCCCTATATAGTACTACATTGTGTATATAATAAGCAATAGTGCCATATATTATAACCCCACACCAAGGCTACGCAGACAAACTTGCATTTAAATATTCATAAGTACAAATCAAAATGCAAACCAAGGAATGCCACGACCTCCACCCGCAGCCACAACGCGCGCTTCGTCAGGGGGCAGCACGGTGGAGGCCGTCCATATGAGTCCTTATATAATACAAAAACATCTGTAATGATTTACCTCCTGATAATGGCTCCATTATCACCCAGCAGTCATTCTAAGTATGTCTTGTGAGAGATCGCAATCTAGAGATCTCGCGCACGTGCACAAACACCTCCCAGTCATCTACAGATGAATCTCGCGAGAACTCGCAAGAAAGATCGCACATGCGAACTGTCACTGTCGTCTCACATTTCCCAAATGCCCAAATCTCATGGGAAGTTGCATAAGAAGAGACTGAACTCACACGCGCAATGATTTAATGTAATGAAAAATAGCAATGTCACAATATCACATCTGCACAAAATGCTCAATATATCTTAATACTAGATGAACCTCTTTCTCGTTATACACATATGAAAATACAAGAGCCATCCTTGTCCTGTATAGCTCTTGTATTTTGAGCATTTTGTGTAGATGTGATATTGTTACATCGCTATTTTTCATGACATTAAATCACTGCGTGTGCACAGGCCTAAATGAGAAACTGGGCTTTGGATGTTTTTTATAGGCATCATCTGACGGTTTAACCTGTGATTATATTAATTTTGTAATGGTAGTACTATATAGGGACATTGGTTTGGTTATTTTTGAGAAGTATGTTATACTTTTTATTTTTATATGTAGTTTAGTGGGGGTTTAGTTTAGGCTTTTGAGACCTATATATCCCTTTGAACTGTCCCCTCTGTTTGGATATATGGAGTGGAGCTAGACCTATATACAGTATGTTATTATATGTGTAATCACCTTTATCTCTCTCTTTCATTTTTTTTTCCTTTTTCCCCATCTCCCTTTCCCTCTTTTTTTCTTTAGGTATATGAAGATGCTATTTAACACAAGTTTATGCACTTGAATAAGAGGAATGTGGAAACAATTGTTCATTAAGAGACATATACACATATTATATACACATGTTATGATTATATTTATATTAAATATTGCTTGACACTACAGCTCCATATACAGTACATAATTTTTTTTTTATTGATTTCTCATACATAGTTCAACACAAGAATTTTTCCACATTTTTTTTATTGTGTGCCTTTTATTGTTTTGTAGTGTATTTTTATTGTGGTCACTTTGGGTTGCACATTTGTAACATCCTTGCCTGTCCGGCCTTTGGCACCATCCTCCAGGCTTACACTGCGGCACAGGAGACGTGCCCGGTTGTGATTCCTTCCTTTGGGTTTTTCTTGTATTGTCTGAACACTGTCCTATTCCCTCACCTCCTTAATTGATTTTCCTCCACACCCATCTCCTTCACCTTGCTTTCTCTCTGCTCCACTAAGAGTTAACTTTAGTCTTACCTGTGTGGTTGACAGCCTATCCTCCTATCAAGTCTGGGGCGGGTTCTTCCTCCCTATTTATTGTTTGCTCACATTCCTATTGGTGCTTGCTATTGCCTTGCGCGTACTGGCTATACGCCTTGCTCTTTGTTACCTGTTCTTCTTATTCTTGACCTCTGGCTTACCTTTGACTTTTCTCTTGGATTGTGATTTTGTACTGCATTGCTCGTTTGTTACCGACCCCTTGGCTAGCTGACCTCCCTTTGTTGCTGTTCGTCCTGTCTGCGTTCCGTGTTATCACTTACTATAAGGAGGGACTGTCGACCAGTTGCTGGCTGTCGCCTAGGACAGTTCGGGCAAATAGCCAGGGACAGTTTCAGGGTTCAGCTTAGGGTCCACTGTTTTGTTGTGCACCTCCCCCCCAGTGTTCACCCACAGCTACTGGGGAATCGCTCCTCTAGTGATTCCCTTACAACATTCTTTTCACTTTTATTACACTTTTTAATTCGTTATTAGTAAAATCACTTTTAGTGTTATCTTTATCATATGTCATTTCACATTATCACAGCATTTCACAATTTTTTGGAGATATATATATATATATATATATATATATATATATATATATATTATAAATATATACATTTATATCTATATATTTTTATTTTTATCTTTATTTGGGATTGGGTGTATGGGGATATTTTTAATTTATTTGTTTTTATTTATTTTTTTCTTCAAGGGGTGGAGCTTACATATTTAGGTTTTACATTAATGGTCCATATCTGATGTGTAAAGGGGGTTATTTAGAGGTAGTGTGGTTGTGACTATAGACCATTACCCTGTATGGCTCTTGTATTTTGATATGTGTATAAAGAGAGAGAGAGAGGTCCATCTAGTATTAAGCTATATTGAGTATTTTGTGCAGATGTGATTTTTCATGACATTAAATGATTGCGCGTGCGCGTTCAGCGTCTTATTACACGACTTCTCTTGAGATATGGGTATTTGGGAAATGTGGGACGACAGTGATGTTGTGCATGTGTGATCTTTCTTGGGAGTTCTCGTGAGATTCATCTGTTGATGTCTGGGAGATGTTGGTGCACATGTGCGAGATCTCTAGATTGCGATCTCTTGCGATACATACTTAGAATGACTGCTGGGGGATAATGCTGCCATTTTCATTACAGATGTTTTTGTATTATATAATGACTCATATGCCTGGCCTCCACCATACAGCCCCCCCGTATAATTTTGGTTGTTTATGTCTTATTATTTAAGGTCTGACCATTCCTGCTAGGTTGTGTATTCATTTTGGTAGGAATGTTTAGTAGTCATTGTATCTAGGATATTAGATTTATATGTTTAATAAGTCTTGTATAACTCTCCAATCAATCAAATGGCCATGACCAGGTCATGTTTTTAAATTATACTGAAATTTTTACTTTATTATACACAGTGCCTGCCCCGAGATGCCCAAAACTTTGACCGCTTATTCAAAGTCAGGCAAATCACTTACTACTTACCGCCAAATTTACAGCAGCATACATCTGTGATCAGAACATTTCTATAGATGAGACCCTGATCAGTTTCAAAGGAAGGCTTAAATTCCTCCAATACCGGCAAAGTAAGAGGGCATGGTACCACATTGAAATATTAAAATTGTGCAAGAGCAGCTCATGGTACACCCACAAGTTTAGGGTTTATGAAGGAATGGACACCAGAACTGAGCCCCCAGAATGTCCCCCAATCCTAGGAGTTAGTGGGAAAATAGTGTGAGATTTGCTGCACCCACTGCTGGACCAGGATTATCACCACTGTGTGGATAACTTCTACACCAGCATCCCACACTTTAGGTGTCTCAGTTCCAGAGGAACTGCAGCTTGTGGGACACTTTGCAGAAATCAGAGAGACCTCCCTAAGACACAGATTGTGCATCCCCTCAGAAAAGGTGAATGTAGGGCACTCTGCAATGAGAACATGCTGTTGGTCAAGTAAAAGGACAAGAGGGATGTCCTTGTACTGACCACAATTCATGGTAAAGGCAGCACCATTGTCCCTTTACGTGATACCAGTAACACTACCCCCAAACCAGACTGCATTCTGGTATATAATAAGTACACAGGAGGGGATGATCTGACCAAGTTATGAAGACATATAGTACCATGAGAAAAACAAGATTGTTGTACATAAAACTGGCCGCGTACATCGTACAGATGGGAATGTATAACACTTATGTGCTATCGCGATGTGCTGGCAGGAGAGGAAAATTTTTTCAATTTCTGGAGGCAGTTATCAAGACTATGATTTGTGGCTCAGGAAGGGCCAGTCCCCAGTACTTCTGCAACTGAAATCCCCCAAACTGGAAAGAAAGGGAAGACCCAAACAAAGTGCAGAGTTTGTTTCAAAAAAGGGATATGGAAAGACATAATTTATCAGTGTGACACCTGCCCTGGAAAACCTGGTCTGTGCTTCAAGGAGTGCTTCAGATTTTATCACACAATTACAGATTATTAATTTTATAATTTATTTTCCATGGTATATCACCTCCTTATTCTGTTATGCAGTAATTTCTGGAAAATAAATTAATGCAATACCTGAGGGGTCCAAATGCTGACTATACCCCTTTATAAATTTGTGCCATTTCCAAACTGGGGTCATTTGTTGAGGGTTTCCACTGTTCTTGCACTTCAGGTGCTCAGTACATGCGACATGGAACTTGGAAACTACTACAGCAAAATCTTCCCTCCAAATATTTTGCTGTCCCTTTTTAGTCCCACTGTGTGACCATACAGGAGTTTACTTCCACATGTGGGTATTTCTTTAGTCAGAAGAAATTGCTTAATAAATAGTAAATGCTTTTTCTCCTTTACCCCCTTATAAAAATGAGAAATTTAGGGCTAAAGTGACATTTTATTAGAAAAAAAGTAATTTTTTATTTACATGTCCCATTGGTACAAAATTCTGAGAAACATCTGTACGGTCAAATTGCTTACTATACCCCTTGATAAATTCCTTGAGGAATCTAATTCCTACTGTGTGCCCATACATCAGTTTACATCCACATGTGGGGTACTTCTGTAGATGGGAGAAAATGCTTAACTAATTTTGGGGTACATTTTCTCCTTTAACCGCTTGTGGAAATGCAAAAAATGGGGTTGAAGCAACACTTTATAGAAAAAAAAATTTGCTTTCCATTTTCACAGCCCAATTTTGCAAAACACATAAAAGGTCAAAGTGCTCATTATACCCCTTGAAAAATTCCTTCAGGGGTCTAGTTTACAAAACGGGGTCTGCAAATGCAACATGGTGCCTGAAACAAATGTCGGGAAAATCTTCCCTCCAAAATGCCAATAGCGCTCCTTCCGTCCTTTACCTTACTGTTTGTCCATAAATCAGTTTACAGCCACATGTGGGATAATTTCATGCTCTAGAGAAATTGTATAACCCCTTGATTTGTCAATTCTAGGACTAAATTAATATATTACTGACAGAAATTGAAAAGTGTAAATTTCCCCTCCATTTTGTTTTACTTGCTGTGCAATGCTGAAAGGGTTAAGAAACTACCTAAATGTTGTTTTTAGAGGGGTGATTTATGGGGATTTCTAGCCCCCTTCAGAACTGAACTGATCCTTTAAAAAATGTGTTTTGGAAATATTCTTGAAAATTTCTGTTTGAAAAAAATGAAATGTGATAAAAGTTTGATACCAACATAAAGCAGAGATATGGTAAATTATATTTATGAAGTAATTTGGATAGTATGACTATCCTTATGAAAGACATGCAATTTCAGAGTTTGAAAACTGCATTTTTTTCCAAATTTTCACCAAATTTCAGATAGTCATACCACCCAAATACATTAATAAATATTATCTACCGTATCTCTGCTATATATTGGCATCATCTTTTAATCGTCCTTTCATATATTTTGGACATTAGAAGGCTTACAAGTGTAACAGCGATTTTCCAGATTTACAAGAAAATTTCCCAAACTAATTTCTCAGGGACCACTTCAGTTCTGAAGGGGATTATAAAGGCCTATATATTAGAATTTCCCCATAAATCACTCCAAACCACTTCAAAACGGCACCCCTCAAATAATTCAAAACAGCGTTTGGGAAGTTTGTTAACCCTTTAAGCATTTCACGGAAATTTAAACAATGTGGAGGTGAAATTAACACACTCACAAAAGGTTAAAGGAGAAAATGCATTTCACAGTTTGTTATACAATTTCTCCTGAGCACAGAAATACCCCACATGTGGGTGTAAACTGATGTTTGGGAACACGGCAGTGTACAGAAGGGAAGGAGCGAGCGACACTGGACGTTTGAAAAGCAGATTTTGCTGGAATAGTTTTCGGGTGCCATGTCTCATTTGCAGAGCCCCTAGAGTACCAATACAAAGGAAATCCCCAAAAAGTGACCCCATTTTGGAAACTACACCCCTTTCAGAATTTATCAAGGCGTAGAGTGAGCATTTTGACCCAACAGCCTTTTCACAGATTTTATTAACATTTGGATGTGCAAATGAAAAATTTATTAAAATGTCAGTTCATTTTCACAAGGGGTTAAAGGAGAAAAAGCACCACACAGGTTGTTAAACAATTCCACATAAACGTGGCAATACCCCATATGTGGTTGTAATCTGCTGTATGGGTACATGGTGGGGCTTGGAATGGAAAGAGCACTATTTGGCTTTTGGAGGGCAGATTTTGCTGGAATAGTTTTCGGGTGTCAGAACCCCTAGAGTACCAATACAATGGAGACCTCCAAAAGTGACCACGTTTTGGAAACTACACCCCTCACACAACATATCAAGGGGTATAGTGAGCACTTTGACCCTACAGCTGTTTTACAGATTTTAGTAACATTGGGACGTGAAAATTAAAAATTACTTTTTTTCCAATAAACCATCAATTTAGTCCCAAATTTTTTATTTTCACAAGAGAATAAAGGAGAAAAAGCTCCCCACAGTTTGTTACACAATTTCTCCTTAACACGAAAATACCCCATATGTGGTTATAATTTGCTGTATGGGTACATGGTGGAGCTCGGAACGGAAATAGCACTATTTGGCTTTTGGAGGGCAGATTTTGCTGGAGTAGTTTTCAGGTGCCATGTTGCATTTGCAGAGCCCCTAAAGTATCAATACAATGGAAACTCCCAAAAAGTGACCCCATTTTAGAAACTACACGCCTCAAGGAATTTATCAAAAGGTATTGTCATTTTGAGCCTAAGAGTGCTTCCCTAAAATTAATGTACCAAGTGAAAATTTAAATTTTTAAAGAAATATGCCATTTTGGTGCCCAATACGTTGCGCCCAGTTTGTGTCATCAGAGACATAAACTCCTAAAACTATTAAGTGAGCTATCCCAGGTAGAAAAAAGTTGTATGTGTGGGTGTAAACTGCTGCTTGGGCACACAGCAGGGTTCAGAAGGGAAGGAGCAGTGTGCTTTTTAGCTTTTGGAGTACAGATTTAGAGGGATTTTCTGGGCGCCATGTTGTTTTTGCAGAGCCCTGGTGGCCATGGTGACCCCATTTTGTAGGGGCAATTTTAGAGTCTCTACAAATGTGACATGGCGTCTAAAAAACCTACAATCTAAATCAGTGATCCAAAAGCACATTGCGCTCCTTGACATCTGTGCCCTCCTGTGTGTCAATGCGGCAGTTTATACCCACACGTATGACACTGTTGTACCCAGGATAACGTACTTAGCAACGCCATATGTGGGTATAAACTGCTGTCTGAGAAAAACAGCTGGGCACAGAAGGTAAGGAGCGCTATTTTGGTTTTTTGAGCACAGTTTGGTTTATGGAAGTCATGCCACTTTTGCAGAGCCCCTGAATTGGCAGTAAAGTAGAACCTGCAGACACAGGAATCCCTTGTGGGGTGTACCTTCCAAAGTGGGATTATCAAGTGGGGTAGTGAGCATTTTTAACCTTTGAGCATTGCATTAATTTAATTTCCAGAAAGGAATGCGCGGCTGATAACGAAAAGTGAAAATTGCAATTTTTCCAGAGATACGCCATTTCAGTGCCCGATATGTTGTGCCCAACTTGTCAGCAGACACAAACACTCCAAAAACTGTTAAGCGGGGATCTCGGGCACAACAGCTTTTGGAGCGTTCATCTCTGATACAAGCCAGGCACAACATATTACACACTAAAATGACGTATTCCTGGAAAAATTGTCATTTTCACCTTTCACCATCAGCTGCGTATTCATTTATGGATAATAAATTAATGCAACACTTGGGGGTTAAAAATGCTCACTGTACCCCTGAATAAATTCCTTCAGGGGTGTAGTTTCAAAAATGGGGTCACGTGTCAGGGGATTCCACTTTACTGGCATTTCAGGGTTCTGCAAAAGTGTCATGGCATCCAAAAACCAAACCATCAAAATCTGTGCTCCAAAAACCACATAGGGCTCCTTCCCTTCTGTGCCCAGCTGTGCCCAAACAGCAGTTTATACCACATATGACATTAAGTACATTATCCTGGGTACATCAGTGTTATACATGTGGGCATAAACTGCAGTTTGTGCACACAGCAGGGCGCAGAAGGGAAGGAGTGCTATGTGGCTTTTGGAGCGCAGATTTAGATGTTTGGTATCTGGACGCCATGACATGTTTGCAGAGCCTCTAAGTACCAGTAAAGTGGAATCTCCTAGGGAATGACCCATTTTGAAAACTGCACCCCTCAAAGAATTTATCAAGGGGTTTAGTGGGCATTAGTATCCCAGACGTGACTACACAACGGATGGTGAACAGCGATTATGTAAGTTGTGCGGAGCAAATTGGGAACACCAAATTCCCTACTATTTCCCCAGTAGCTCCTATGATGGGGGTTCACTCTGGGGGTCACTTCTGGTGTCTTTTCCCTTGTAAGCTCTAAATTTGGCGTGTCTCAGCTATGCATTCCCTTCCTGCCGCAACCAGTTTTGTTCTAATGATTTGGCGATTTTTGGGGTTTTTGTCTTCACATTGTTCAAGCTATATTTTGTTTATTTTTCTAGTGATTAAGCCATATGAGGGCTTGTTGTTTGCGGGGTGAGATGTATTTTGTAATTATATAATTTCAGGGTGCCTATAACGTATTGATTAAATTTTATTAACTCTTTCTTGGTTGATTTAAAAAAAAAAACATCCATTGTGGTATTGCTTTTTACCTTTTATTGCTTTTTCTGCGCAGCGTACAACATAAGTATCATGTTACCTTTATTCTGCGGGTCGCTATGATTATATCGATACCTCATTTATATTGTTTTTTATGCATTACTAGTTTTGCAGAACAAAAACCCATTTGGGGAAAGGAATCAATTATTTTTGCATCTCCATCTTCTGAAATGTGTAGCAATTTTTTTTTTTCGGTTGACAGAGTTGGTTGAGAGTTTATTTTTGCGGGACGAACGGTGCTTTTTATTGGTTCTGTTTTGGGGTACATATGACTTTTTGTTCACTTTTTATAGCATTTTTTTAAGGCGATATGGTGAAAAATCATTATTTCCTTGCTTTAATAATTTTTTTTTTTTTCATATGCTTCACTTTTTTTTTTTTTTAACTTTTTACTGATGTCCCACTAGGAGACCTGAGCCAGTGATGCTCTGATCACTAGTTCAGCACTACAGACTGCAATACACATTTCGCATTTTACTTATTTGTCGTAACATTGATGTGAACAACAACTTTTTTTTTATTTCAACATTTTTATTGATTTTACATATTCAATACATATTATGTAGTATAAACTATTACAAGTATTTTTTGAACTAATTTTTGTCAAAAATGTAAATTTATGCACCGTACACAAACATATAAAACATTTACACCCAATTGACAACATAGTGCAACCCTTCCCCCCCTCCCTCCAGTGTAATCTATAAGTAGGTCACGGACTAAAGAGTAAAATTGGTTTACAGTTAAACAACTATCTATTGTAGTGCTTTTTGGTAAACAATGTTTCTGGTTTTACCTTCAGGTGCATATATGAAAAGATTTTTGGGGTTACCCACTCTAGAGCAAGCAACGTACAACTGTCCATGTGAAAAACATGGGCTCTCCAAAGTAATGCCGGCTACTTTAACCCCTTAAGGACCCAGCCCAAAAGTGCATTAAGGACCAGGCCTCGTTTTTCAAAACTGACGTGTCACTTTATATGGCAATAACTTTGAGACGTCTTAACTTACTCAAGTGATTTTGAGATTGTATTTTAGTGACACATTGTACTTCATGTTAGTGGTAAACAATAATGAATATTTTTGTATTTATTTATAAAAAAATAGAAAATTTGATGGAAATTTGGAAAAAAAAATCGCAATTTTCAAAATGTGAAATGCACCGCTTTTCAGAGTCATAGCACCCAAATACATTAATACATATTATCTACAATATCTCTGCTATATATCGGCATCATCTTTTAATCGTCCTGTAATTTATTTTGGATGTTAGAAGGCTTACAAGTGTAACAGTGATTTTGCAGATTTACAAGAAAATTTCCCAAGCTAATTTTTTAGGGACCACTTCAGTTCTGAAGAGGATTATAAAGGCCTATATAATAGAAACCCCCATAAATCACCACATTTTCAAAACTGCACCCCTCTAATAATTCAAAATAACATTTGGGAAGTTTGTTAACCCTTTAAGCATTTCATTGTAATTAAAACAATATGGAGGTGAAATTTAGACATTTAATTTTTTTCCACTAATTCCTTAATTTAGCCCTAAAATTAACCCATTCACAAAGGGTTAAAGGAGAAAATTCATCTCACAGTTTGTTATACAATATCTCCCGAGCATGGAAATACCCCACAAGTGGGTGTAAACTGACGTTTGAGCAAATGGCAGCGCACGGAAGGGAAGGAGTGACACTGGGCGTCTGAAAAGCAGATTTTGCAGGAATAGTTTTCAGGTGCCATGTCTCATTTGCAAAGCCCCTAGAGTACCAATACAATAAAAAACCCCAAAAAGTGACCCCATTTTGAAAACTACACCTCTCATAGAATTTATCTAGGTGTATAGTGAGCATTTTGACCTCACAGCTGTTTCACAGATTTTATTGACTTTGGGACATAAAAATGAAAAATTACTTTTTTCCAATAAACCGTTCATTTAGTGACATATTTTTAATATTTGCAAGTGGTTAAAGAAGAAAAACACCACACAGTTTGTTACACAATTTCTTCTGAACACAGAAATGCCCCATATGTGGTCGTAAACTGCTGTAGGTGTACATGGTGGGGCTCAGAATGGAAGAGCGCTATTTGGCTTTTGGAGGGCAGATGTGGTTGGATTAGTTTTTGAGTGCCATGTCGCACTTGCAGAGCCCCTAAAGTACCAATACAATGGAAACCTCTCAAAAGTGACCCCATTTTAGAAACTACACCCCTCAAGGAATGTATCAAGGGGTATTATCATTTTGACCCTAAAAATGCTTCCCAAAAATTAATGTACAAATTGAAAATTCAAGTTTTTAAAGAAATATCCAATTTCAGTGCTTAAACGTTGCGGCCACTTTGTGGCATCAGAGACATGAACTCCTAAAACTATTAAGTGGGCTATCCCGGGGACAAAAAAAAATTTAATATGTGGATATAAACTTCTGCTTGGGCATACAGCAGGGCTCAGAAGGGAAGGAGCACTGTTTTTTTTAGCTTTTGGAGTATAGCTTTAGAGGGACTTTCTGGTCGCCATGTTATTTTTACAGAGCCCTGGAGGTGCCAGTAAATTGTAATTCGCAAAGTGACCCCCATTTTGTAGGGGCAATTTTAGGGTCTCTGCAAATGTGACATGGCGTACAAAAAAACAACAATCTAAATATGTGCTCCAAAAGCACATAGCGCTCCTTCACATTTGCGCCCTGCTGTGTGCCCAAATGGCAGTTTATGCCCACATGTATGACACTGGTGTACCCAGGATAACGTACTTAAGAATGCCATATGTGGGTATAAACTGCTGTTTGGGCACAGCCGGGCACAGAAGGGAAGGAACGCTATTTTGGTTTTTAGAACACAGTTTGCTTTTTGGACACCATGCCACTTTTGTAGAGACCATGAATTGCCAGTAAAGTGGAATCCGCAGACATGTCACCCCATTTTGGAAACTATACCCTTCAAGGGATTTATCAAGTAGGGTAGCGAGCATTATTAACCCTAAAGTGTTGCATTCTTTTAATTTCCAGAAATGAATGCGCAGCTGATAATGAAAAGTTAAAAATGAAATTTTTCCATAGATACGCCATTTCAGTGCCTGATATGTTGTGCCCAGCTTATGTTTGCATAGACACACACTCCAAAAACTGTTGAGCGGGGATCCCGGGCACAACGGCTTTTGGAGTGTTCATCTCTGATACAAGCTGGGCACAACATATTACGCACTGTAATGATGTATTCCTGGAAAAATTGTAATTTTCACCTTTCACCATCAGCTTCTGTTTCATTTATGGATAATAAATTATAGCAACACTTGGGGGTTAAAAATTCTCACTGTACCCCTGGATAAATTCCTTCAGGGGTGTAGTTTGCAAAATGGGGTGACATGTCAGGGGATTCCACTTTACTGGCGTTTCAGCTCTGCAAAAGTGCAATGGCGTCCAAAAACCAAACCGTCCAAGTCTGTGCTCCAAAAACTAAATAGCGCTCCTTCCCTTCTGTGCTCGGCTGTGCCCAAACAGCAGTTTATACCCACATATGACATTAAGTACATTATTCTGGGTACACCAGTGTCATACATGTGGGTATAAACTGCAGTTTGGGCACACAGTAGGGGGCAGAGGGGAAGGAGCACTATGTGGCTTTTGGAGCGCAGATTCAGATGTTTGGGATCTGGATGCCATGTCATGTTTGCAGATCCTCTAAAGTATCAGTAAAGTGGAATCTCCTAGGGAATGACCCCATTTTGAAAAGTGCACCCCTCAAAGAATTTATCAAGGGGTGTAGTGAGCATTAGTATCCCAGATGTGACTGCACAGCAGATGAGGAAAAGTGAATATGTCAGCTATGCGTAGTACATTAGGTACACTAAATTCCCTACTATTTCCCCAGTAGTTCCTATTATTTGGGAGGTCACTCTGGGGGTCACTTCTGGTTTATTATCCCTCGTAAGCTCTAAATCTGGTTTGTAACCTAATATACTCTCGCACAGCTTATACATTCCCTTCCTGCTGGAGCCAGTTATGTTTTAATTTTTTAAATAATTCATTTTATATACAGTAGGAAAAGGGAATTTTTGGGGCTTTATTCTTTTATTTATTTTTTTCACATACTTTTTTTTTTTTTTCACTTTTTTTTACTTTTTCATGTGCCCCATTAGGACACCTGAGCCAGAGATGCTGTGATCTCTGGCTCAGTACTACAGACTGCAAGACACGTGCATACAAGTGTCTTGCAGTCTATAGAGGAAGTGAGGCTATGCATATGCATAGCACTGACTTCCGGAGGTCTCGGCAGGATCAACCAGGTAGTGGGGTCTCCAGGCAGCCTGGGGTCACTGGGCAGACCCCAGGCTGCAGATTATAGATATCGCCCCCCCGTGGCGAGATCTTGGGGGGCGGCAAGATGGTGGATCCCCTTGGATGTTGTGGTCATGTTTGACCGCGGCATCCAAGGGGTTAAAACCTCCGATCGGAACTCAGTTCCGACCAGGGGTTATGGAGTAGGGTGTTAGCTGTCAGTTACAGCTAACACCCGGTTCCGATGCCAGCCTCGGGCGTAGTATTACGCCCTGGTGTGCGAAGTACCTAGCGCCCAGGACGTAATAGTACGTCCAAGGTCGTTAAGGGGTTAAGTGATTGACCTTGTGCTTTGTTTATAGCCATAGCAAATGCAAATCGGATTGGGAACTGCAGACGCTTAAAATTGAAGGGCATGTCACTTGGTAGTAAAGGGAATACGCCGAATGAAAACATTTGCTCCCTTATAGTTTCCCATAAGAATAGTGGTTTCAATAACATTGGGCATGAGACTTTTAATGCACAATCTTGTGGCGTTACAAATTTTTGGTGGGTCAAGGTTCCGAAGCAAAATTATTGTGGCTCCTATTTTTAAAGTGAGCTTATGCGGTGGCATTCCAGGAGGCTCCTAAAAATTCAGGAACTCCAATGGATACATTACAACTTGTTCACTCTCCATGACTGAATCAATGGACATGTATGTGGTCGCTAGACCAGGTAGCCTTCCCTGAATTAGTAGATTTATGGAGCTGACACTATCATTTTTAGGCACTAGGATTGCACTTACACAAAGCCACTGATGGTTGATAAAATTGTTACAAATATCAGGGAAAACTTGGTCAATAAGTTCCATTACCGAAGATGTTATTTCACAAAATCTTCCGGAAAGGAAATGAGACCAATAGTGGAATCAGTAGGGAACCTGTCATTTCCAAGGCATAGTAGCTGGTGTGTAAATTTGTCCGCAGTTCCCATCAAATGAACCCGCATATTAGTAGTAAGAATTTGCTTCTGAACATGTATCCACAGATAAGATTTTAGACAGGCATTCAGTTCATCCGCTGGTGTTGCTCCCTTAAGAACAGGTAACGTCTGGCAGAAGTCACCTGCAAAAATTACAGCAATTCCCCCCCATTAAACAATCGGTTCTCCGCAGATCTTTCAAGGTGCGATCAAGGGCCTCGACCGCTTTCTTGTGTGCCATGGTACATTCATCCCAAACAATTACTTTACAATTTTGTAATACCTTAGCTTTCCCTAGTGATATTACAGACAGGAGTTTCTGACAGTGCTATATTAAAGGGCAATCCTAGTGCTGAACGAGCCATGCGCCCTCCATCTAAAAGAGGTACCACAATCCCAGATGATGCAACAGCCAAGGCAAAGTCGTTGTTTGAGCGAATTTCTGCAAGCAGCAAATTAATTAAAAATGTTTTACCAGTACCTCCTGGTGCATCTAGGAAAAATAGTCCCCCCCATTTCCACTGGAAATCTGACCCATAATTGCCATATAGGCCGATCTTTGGTCATCAACCAAAAGAGGCTTATGTAACATGACAAATTCTTTACATTTTTCCAAATCATAGCTTTTTTCTTGCAGAATATCTCTGTTCATAATATCAAAGTCTGGTCGATTTGGTGCTGGTAAACCTAATTCTATTAGAGTTTTACTATTGATAGATATGCACCTTGCTTCTAACATCAAGAGGGCTTTGTTGAATATGTAAGCAGTGAAATTTAAGTCTAAGTCTGGATTAACTCTCCTTTGTACTCTTGTCCCAAAGCATGCAGGGATCAGAAGGTGCGCAGGTTGTAATTATTATAGCGAACAGGTCTCTTAGTTGAGGTGGAAAGCGAGTGACAGATGCTTCCTGCAATGTCATATCCCAGTGTTGATCGTCTTCGATCAGACCACGCTTTTGGCATGCTTCCCTGTAAGTTTGACACAGGTCTCCATCAACTATTTTCAAATCTGTGAAAGAAGTTGGCCCACGGACAGTGTGAAGCAGTAATCAGAGGTAGTAACACTCTGCGTTGTTTGGATGCACTGTATACACACATCCAAGAGCATCACTGGAACGTCCGTCCCGTCCTGGGACCCTTGCACCTTGTTTCCTCTTACAAAATACTTTTCTCGATTTATTCCATGTATAATATTTTGGAACATCTGAATATAATAAAGTCCTTGCAAATGGATCTGCTTGACATAGGAGAAAGAAAGCTGTCAATGTTGTATTGGGTGGTCAAGCAGCTCTTTCCTCTGCATTCTTGGGAGTAAAATAAACTCGTCCATTTTCAAGATGGACACTGAGATGAACTACAGTCGGATGTCTTTCATGGATGGGAAAATTTAGTAATTGCCACACAGCTTCATTACTACTTATATACCCTCCCATCTGATACAGCATAATCTCATCAGATGTACATTTTGGATTCTCTAGCTGGAAAACTACCATATCCCTGTCCTTGTTAACATATTTGCAAATGTATTTAATTGACTTAACAGAGTTACAATATTCTACGTTAATGTGCACATCAAACATTTTTGAAAGCAGTGGAGAGTAGGGTACAACCCATCGATTATCTATTTCAAGATCTGTGTTTTGTTTAACCCGTTTTAATCTGATTGTTGCAGTATATCCTCCCTGTTCAGGTTTCCGTCTTCTGTAAAGAGGATAACCATGACCTCCTGTTTGTGTTTCTACAATCAAGTTGCGAGGATACTTTTTAGTACATTTTCCTTCCTTCATACATGGCGATCTTGGGTTAAGTGGCTCACATGACCCATGGATCATATTTTTAGAAATAGTTTAAAAAAGTACCGGATCCTCTTCTGGATTTGGAAGCTCAGCAGAAATAACACTGTCAATTTGATCTTATCCTTTAGCCATATCAGTAAATGAGCATGTGGAAGACCTCTTTTTTGCCAATCAATTGAATACATCCAACACTGACTTTCACCAAAAATGTAACACTTTGTAATTACGTCCATGAGCTTGATCAGTTTTTGTTTAAAAACCCTTGCTATTAAATCATGTCGATCAGAGGGGCCGTGACCATTCAGAAGCTCTTCCTTTATCTCTGGCCAAGTTGGATTACATGTAAGTGTAATAAACAAATCAGGACGACCATATATCTAAACATATGTCATGGCATCCTGAGCATATGTTACGTCCGCACCCGTTCGAACTTCTGCACCATCCGGCCGCATGTGCGGGTCCGGCTGTGATTCTTTCCTTTGGGTTTTTCTTGTATTGTCTGAACACTGTCCTATTCCCTCACCTCCTTAATTGATTTTCCACCACACCCATCTCCTTCACCTTGGTTTTCCTCTGCTCCACTAATAGTTAATTTTGGCCTTGCCTGTGTGATTGACAGCCTGTGCTCCTATCAAGTCTGGGGCGGGTTCTTTCTTCCTATTTATTCCTTGCTCACATTCACATTGGTGCTGGTTATTGCTTCGTGCATTCTGGCTATTACACCTTGCTGTTTTTGTTACCTGTATTCCTATTCCTTACCTCTGGCCTTAACTTTTGACTATTCTCTTGGATTTTGATTCTGTACTGCATTGCTCATCTGTTACCGAATCCTTGGCTAGCTGACCTCCCTTTTTGTTGTTTGTCCTGTCTGCGTTCTGTGTTGTCACTTATATTAAGAAGTGGCTGTCATCTAGGACAGATCAGGCAATTAGGCAGGGACAGTGGCGGGGTTCAGCTTTAGGGCTCACTGTCTTGTTGTGCCCTCCCCTCAGGGTTCTGCAGCAGCACTGGGGAATTACTCAATTGGCAATTCCCTTTCAGCATACTCATGCATATGTCTGGGACTTCCAGTAAATGTAGCTGGTAAAATAAAAATACGCCCAATGTCAGCCACGTTGCCATCATTAGCAACAGCATCCCTTAAATGAATGTTTTCATCCACTCTAAGTTTTTGTTGGTTCAATCATATGTACAAAAGACGCTCACTTTCCACCTTGGCATATACATATCAACTATAAATGATGAAAAAGTTGCCTACATTGTAAAATGTGGTTAAAAGACCCATGTCTGATCATTATTTGGTAAGCATAAAAGTCCATAGCTGATATTTTTTTATTGGTTGGCCTAGCAGTCTTGGGATCAATATGTGTTAGATTAAAGTGATAGCCATCTTGGCCATTCCAAAATATTATCGGATATTGCAGAGCATCATATGATCTATGTGTTTCTACAATACGTTGAAGATTGTCGCTTCGTCGCTGAATAATTATATCTTGGCTTTGAAAGCCCTGTCTAACCAGTACAACAGCTGCTTCGTTAACAGTAGGAGAATTAAATCGCCTTTCATACTCACCAAACAGTGTCTTGTCTGCCCTTATTACAACTTGATATTCATCACGTGGCATTATTTCTAAAGCTGTTTTTAAAAGGTTTACTTACGGATTGTGCTGATGGAAAAATCTTTGCAAATTCAACACAATCTCTTTTTTTTTTTCTCAAGTATAGCTTCACAACGTCTATCAGCTTTCATTTGTTCGTCTCCCAAAAAATAAATTTGTAAAAACTTTGGATCTTTATTTGCTTCAGGAAGCATTGAACCGATTTTGTGATATATTTGGCCCTAGAATTTAAAAGTTGGCATAAATCCTGCTTCCTGGAGTCCAGCTGTCGTACCAAAGGATGTCATCTGGAAAGATGAATTGTATATCCTAATATTTTGCAGAAAATGCTTTGACTCGGGAGTTGTTCCTGACATGTATGAAAGAAGTGGTTCAGGAGGTAGATCTAAAGGTGGCAAACTGACTTTGCCTTTTGAGCAGCACTCCAGGTGATTCCAAGTTAAACTTCTTTGCTTGACAATGTTTGCATATTATGTCTCTGGGCCGTGGATTCTACAGCTCCATAAACATTCTATGGAGCCTGAAAAATTCACAGCTTTGTGCACAAAAAAGTCTATGGAACCGCTAAATCCAAGGCCCGGAGGCCCGTGAAAAATACTGTAGTGTGCAAGCAGCCAGTATGGATACCAGACGTGTTTTGTCAGTGCGTGCGTGTTTGTGTGTGTGTGTGCACGCTTGTGATCCATGTATATGTATGTGTGTGTGCATGCACATGTGTGGTCTGTGTACAGTCATGGCCAAAAGTTTTGAAAATGACACAAATATTATATTTTCACATGATCTGCTGCCCTCTGGTTTTTATGTGTGTTTGTCAGATGTTTTTATCACATACAGAAATATAATTGCATTCATATTATGAGTAACAGAAGCTTATATTGACAGTTAGAATGAGTTAATGCAGCAAGTCAATATTTGCAGTGTTGACCCTTCTTCTTCAGGACCTCTGCAATTCTCCCTGGCATGCTCTCAATCAACTTCTGGACCAAATCCTGACTGATAGCAGTCCATTCTTGCAGAATCAATGCTTTAATTTTGTCTGAATTTGTTGGTTTTTGTTTGTCCACCCGTCTCTTGATGATTGACCACAAGTTCTCGATGGGATTAAGATCTGGGGAGTTTCCAGGCCATGGACCCAAAATCTCTATGTTTTGTTCCCTGAGCCATTTAGTTATCACCTTTGCTTTATGGCAAGGTGCTCCATCATGCTGGAAAAGGCATTGTTGAGCACCAAACTGCTCTTGGACGGTTGGGAGAAGTTGCTCTTGGAGGACATTCTGGTACCATTCTTTATTCATGGCTGTGTTTTTAGGCAAGACAGTGAGAGAGCCGATTCCCTTGGCTGAGAAGCAACCCCACACATGAATGGTTTCAGGATGCTTTACAGTTGGCATGAGACAAGACTGGTGGTAGCACTCACCTCTTCTTCTCCGAATAAGCTGTTTTCCAGATGTTCCAAACAATCGAAAAGGGGATTTATCAGAGAAAATGACTTTACCCCAGTCCTCAGCAGTCCACTCCCTGTACCTTTTGCAGAATATCAGTCTGTCCCTGATGTTTTTTCTGGAGAGAAGTGGCTTCTTTGCTGCCCTCCTTGAGACCAGGCCTTGCTCCAAGAGTCTCCGCCTCACAGTGCGTGCAGATGCACTCACACCTGCCTGCTGCCATTCCTCAGCAAGCT
This sequence comes from Leptodactylus fallax, assembly GCA_947044405.1. Lineage (NCBI taxonomy): Eukaryota > Metazoa > Chordata > Amphibia > Anura > Leptodactylidae > Leptodactylus > Leptodactylus fallax. The sequence continues at coordinate 749,695 of CAMRHE010000217.1, read as the reverse complement.
CTGCACTGCTGGTAGCCCGATCCCGCAGCTGAAACACTTTTAAGAGACGGTCCTGCCGCTTGCTGGTCTTTCTTGGGCACCCTGGAGCCTTTTTGGCACCAATGGAACCTCTCTCCTTGAAGTTCTTGATGATGCGATAGATTGTTGAGAGGTGCAATCTTTCTAGCTGCAATACTCTTCCCAGTTAGGCCATTTTTGTGCAATGCAATGATGACTGCACGTGTTTCTTTAGAGATAACCATGGTTAACAGAAGAGAAACAATGATGGCAAGCACCAGCCTCCTTTTAAAGTGTCCAGTGGTGTCATTCTTACTTAATCATGACAGATTGATCTCCAGCCCTGTCCTCATCAACACCCACACCTGTGTTAATGGAGCAATCACTGAAACGATGTTAGGTGGTCCTTTTAAGGCAGGGCTGCAATGATGTTGAAATGTGTTTTGGGGGATAAAGTTCATTTTCTAGGCAAATATTGACTTTGCAAGTAATTGCTGTTAAGCTGATCACTCTTTATAACATTCTGGAATATATGCAAATTGCCATTAGAAAAACTGAAGCAGTAGACTTTGTAAAAATTAATATTTGTATCATTCTCAAAACTTTTGGCCATGACTGTATATGTATGCGTGTGTGTGCGCATGTGATCCATGTGTTTGTGCGCGCACAGTGCAAGTGTCCATGCCTGCGTTAGGTGTGTGTGAGTACGCATGTGCTCTGTTCGTCCGTGTGCGTAGGGTGCTTCCATCTCAGTGTGTTTGTGTGCGTGTCCGGTCCTTGCGTTCGTGTGTGGTGTGCATGTGGTATTTATGGAGTGGTGTTGTGGTATTTGTGGGGTGGTGTTTGTGTTGTGTGTGTCTAGCATGGTCTGGTGTTTGTATGGTGTGTTGTGGCATTTGTGTGGTATGCTTGTGGGTTGGTGTATGTATGCTGTCTGTGTGATGTTTGTATGGTGTTTGTGAAATGTTTATGTGTTGTGTGTGGTGGTGCAGCTCCTTTAGCAGCGACTCTTTGGCGTAGTCGCTATAATCCATCCCTGTCAGTCACAACTGTTGTTTTCCCCTCAGCACTGTCACTTTCACCTTCACATTTCCCCATTATATGTATAGGGCCTAACTTCGGGGGCCCCAATCTGATGACTGTGGGACGCTAGCAAGATTTAATGTGCACAGTATTCTGCTCCTGTGGGTGGAGAGGGGGCATGCCAAATTTCACCCAAATCGGGCGAGAACTGTGGATTTGTATAGAGCGGGCTACTACAGATTTTGAGTTTTATATATATATAGATTCATGCCTGGAGATGAGAAAATATTTCAATATTTGTTTAATTTTTAATTTGACTAGTTCGGTTAATTCTAATCTAGAAGTGCAAATTGACTGAAAAAGCTGTGACACTGAGGGTTCTTAGAATCCTAACTAACCTTTCTAGCTCTTCTAAGCAATCACAGACTTTTTATTGTGAAAATGTCAAAGTGACAGCTACAGATATGGCTATTTGTAAATGGATGATAGTAGACTTGTTTAACTCGGTAAGGACAGCGCCTAAAACTACCTTAAGGCCTTGGCTCATTTTTCACATCTGACATCACTCAATTTATGTGGTAATAGCTTTGGAACACTTTAACTTATCAAAGTGATTCTAAGGCAGGGTTCACACTACCGTTGATGTACGTTCTGATAGTGTCCGTTAAAAAAAGAAAAAAAAACAAAAAACGGACACCTATCATAACAGACATTAACGGACACTAACTGATGTTAATGTGTCCGTTTTTTTAACTGATCCAATTAATGGATTAGTTTAAAAAAACGGACACATTAGCATCAGTTAGTGTCCGTTTTTTAACACTTTCCATTTTTTTTAACACTGTCCGTTTTTTTTTTCTTTTTTTTTCTGGTTTCTGAGCATGCGCAGGAAAAAAAACGGACATAAAATAACGGACAGTAACTGATGGCTATCAGTTACTGTCCGTTATAAGTCCATTACCCATAGACTTCAATGTAAGGCAGGGTTCACACTACCGTTGATATCCGTTCTGATAGTGTCCGTTAAAAAAAAGAAAAAAAAAAGACACCTATCATAACAGACATTAACGGACACTAACTGATGTTAATGTGTCCGTTTTTTTAACTGATCCAATTAATGGATTAGTTAAAAAAACGGACACATTAGCATCAGTTAGTGTCCGTTTTTTAACACTGTCCGTTTTTGTTTTTTTTTCTGCTTTCTGAGCATGCACAGGAAAAAAACGGACATAAAATAACGGACAGTAACTGATGGCTATCATTTACTGTCCGTTATAGGTCCGTTACCCATAGACTTCAATGTTAAAAAAATAACGGACACTTGCTGTCCGTCAAGAATCCGTTTTTTTCAAACGGACAAAAAGACTTCTGACGGATTTGACGTAAACGGACACTATCGGACACAATATAAAAACCCATTGAAATGAATGGAAATTTTTACGGATTTCTGATGGTTCAGCTAGTGTCCGATGCTAAAATCTTCTAACAGACAAAAGCAACGGACACTACTGATGGCCCCCTAAGATAATTTTTATGTGACACATTGTACTTCATGTTAAATTTTGGTTGATATGTTTAACTATGAATAAATAGGAAATTTGGTGAAAATTTCAAAAAAAAATGCAGTTTTCAAATTCTGAAATTACATGCTTTTCATATAAATGGTCATACTACCCAAATTCAAATATATAATTTGCCATAGCTCTGCTTTATGTTATGTTGTCAAACTGTAATCACCTTTTAATTCTTCATTTCAAACAGTTTTATTAAGATTTTTCAGAATAGTCAAATAACAACATATAATGAATATAGCAATATCTATAGATTTCTAAGAGTTAGAAAGTTTCAGGATTAGAGAGCGAGGTTCAGGCATATATCAAACAACAAAAGAAGACAGTAATACTATGTATGATCTTCCACTTGTGACACAACCGAGTTCAAGGCAGGTGTTTATGGGCATTTAGTGTCCATGGGAGCCAGTTTTTATGGAATTGAGTATCTCCGAAAACTCCATGGGATAGGATCTTCTCATATTGGTAAGTCAGTTCCACCATTTTCACTAGGTCTCCCCTGGACGGGATAGTAGCTAATTTCCAATTGCGTAGAATAGCCAGTGATGCAGATAATAAGACATGGCCGATCATCACTCTGTGATGTGCTGGAAAAGACTCGATCTGCAAGAATAGTAGCGCCAAAGCTGGTGAGGGGGTTATGAGGAATCCCACCAGAGAGGAAATCAATCGAAAGACGTCTTGCCAGTACGGTACCACTCGCGGACAAGTCCACAGTAGGTGGAATAGGGATCCTCCCTCTCCACATCCCCTCCAACAGGAGTGTGAGGTCTGCGGGAACATTCGGTGGAGTCGCTCTGGAGTATAGTACCAGTGAAGGAGAATTTTGACAGTGGTTTCGTAGTGGGTTGTGCACCGAAAGGTCTTCTTTGTGAAGGCCATGGCTTTCTGCCATTGTATGACAGTGTATTGTTGATGAAGTTCCGTCTCCCAACTGAGTAGAGGAGTAGATTTAACCAGACGATCTTTGGAGCCTATAGTATTATAGATGGAGCTGAGGATTTTGGTGGCCGGATTGGGAATTTTGAGAATGTCCAACAGGGATTTATTGTACGTAACTTGTTTGTTGTGGTTAGAGGAGAGAAAATGTTTGATTCTTAGGTACGTAAAGAGACCATTAGAAGGTAGGGAGAAAGTGGATTGTAGAGACTGGAATGAGGTCAACGAGTCTCCACTCCACACCTGTGACAACCGAGGTAATCCCTGCTGCTTTCCAGATGGATAGGTTGAGATCCAGGATAGCTAATTCTAGAAATTCAATCGGAGCCCGCGTGATGTTTAGCGTTTGCTTCTTGCCTGTAGAGTGGTGGATATGTCGCCACCTATTTATAAGATGTTGTAAAATTGAGGACCTGAGCGGAGGTATCACATCAGTCCAGAGGGAATAGAAGAGCCAGGATTTGAGGTTGTGATGTGGTATCATATGGGACTCAATACAAATCCAGGATTTGTGGGCGTTGTTGTGCCACCAGTCCTTAAGTGTGGATAGGTGAGAGGCCATATAGTAGTCATAAATATTCGGTACTCCCAGACCTCCCACACCCCGTTTTCTGTGTAGAATAGAAGATGGGAGTCTTGGCTTCTTGGAGTTCCAGATAAATTTGTTGAGCAGGGCGTTGATTTTTTGGAGGAATGTGGGAGGGGGTGCTACAGGGATGGTTCGGAATATGTATAGTATTTTTGGAAGCAGCGTCATTTGAAAGGCAGAGATCCTACCTAGCCATGACAAGGAAAGTTTCGAATAATTGTGGAATTCTTTCTCTAGCCCCGTCAGTCGAGGCATGTAATTGGCTTTGGACACTTGTGCAATAGAAGAAGTGATCTTTATTCCCAAATAGTCCAGCTCTGTCGATCTCCAATCATAGGGAAACCTCTCCTTGAGATGTTGTAGAAGCGGTATAGGAACGTTCAAGGGGAGAATTTGTGTTTTCGTTTCATTGATTTTATAAAAAGAAAGAGCCCCGTATTTTCTGAGGTTTTCGATAGCAGCTGGCAGAGAGGTTTCTGGGTGAGTTAGGGATAATATGATGTCGTCCGCGTATAGGGAGATGAGATGGGAGGAGCCCTGTAATTTCACTCCCTGAACTCTGTCATTTTGACGCAGGGATTGTGCTAATGGTTCAATGGTAAGTATGAAGATCAATGGAGAGAGAGGGCATCCTTGCCTTGTTCCATTCCTGATGTTGAAGCTATCCGACAATGTACTATTGGTGAACACTCTAGCTGATGGAGAGGAATACAGGTTTAAGATGGCAGTGAGAATCGGGCCAGAGAATCACAACTTCTGCAGGACGGAAAAGGCGAATGACCAATTAATCCGGTCAAACGCCTTCTCAGCATCCAAGGCGACCATGAGGGATGGAATCTTCTTTCGTTCCATTAAGTCCACCAGATGGAGGACACGTCTAGTGTTGTCTGGAGCTTGGCGGCCTTTTACGAATCCCACTTGATCTGTACCAACTAAGTCTGGGAGAATGGGAGCTAGTCGCGCTGCCAAGAGCTTCGCATAGAGCTTGATGTCAGAATTTAGTAGCGAAATTGGTCTGAAATTTTGTGGGACATCCGCTGTTTTGCCGGGTTTAGGAAGGGTGACTATCAACGCAGCCAGGGATTCACGTGGAAGCGGTGTACCCGACATAGCGTGGTTGAAGAAGTTCAGAAGAGGTGGAGCAAGAGTTTGTTGAAAGTAGATTAAATATTCGTTAGAGAAACCATCTGGCCCCGGAGATTTTCCCTTAGGTAAGGACTTTATGCTTTTTAACAGTTCCGGAAGCGTGATAGGGGAGTTTAGGGCCGAGAGTTGCTCATCCGACAGGCCCGGTAACGTGAGGCTGCTTAAGAAGCCGGACACCAGGTTATGGTGGTCCAAAGGAAGAGGGGTGTGCTCCTGTAGATTGTAAAGTCGTGCATAGTAATCTTTAAAGGAATTTGCAATGTCTCTCGGGTCCGTTAAGTGCACTCCCGTTAGAGGATGTCTAATATATGGGATCCTTGATTTAGCCGCTTTAGCTCGTAGTTGTCTGGCTAATAATCTGCCGGCTTTGTTGCTTTGGGAGTAAAAACGAGCGTTAGATTTCTTCAGAGCTTTTTCGTAGTCCTGTAGAAGGAGGAGACGTAGTCTTTGTCTAACTTGACTGAGCTGTTCCGAAGTGGTCGGGTTAGGGTTGAGTTTGTTCGCGGAGTCCAAAGTACGGAGGGTAGACATTGCCTCCTGGATTGCTTTTTGTCTTTCTTTTTTGTTTCTGTGCGCGATTTTTATAAGAGTGCCACGGATATATGCTTTGTGGGCGTTCCAGAGAGTGTAAGGGTCATCCGTAGATGTGGCGTTGGTCTGGAAATAATCCTGTAGGTCCTTTTCTATTATCGGACGATAGTGAGGATGGCTCATGAGGTATGTATTGTTTCTCCAAAATCTGGTAGCGGAGGGTGGAGTCTTTTCTTCTATGGTGAGAGTGATGGCTGCGTGGTCCGACCATGTGATTGATTCAATTGTGGAGTCTTTGGAACTCATAAGGGTATGAAGGTCCACCATGAACATGTCGATGCGAGAATACGAGCCATGGACTGCTGAGAAGTATGTATAGTCCCTCTCGCCCGCGTGGTGTGCACGCCATATGTCATGAAGGTTCTCCGTGTTCGGGAATTGGTGCAGGCAGGAGGCCCTATCCCTGTTTGTGTTAGTCGAATCCAGAGAAGGGTCCATTATGTTGTTAAAGTCTCCACAAATTATTAATGCTCCTTGTTGAATGTCCTGTATTTGTCTTCGGACTCTATGCAGAAATGCCAGGGTCTTTCGGTGTGGAGCGTAGAGGTTGACTATAGTGTAGGGGATACTGTTTAGAAGACAGACAACAATGAGGAATCTGCCTTGGGGGTCCGCTCTTTGAGTCGTCAAGGAAAATGCCACTGAGTTTTTGAAGGCGATAAGGACTCCACGGTTCTTTGAGCTGTGGTGCGCATGGCAGATTACCGGGAAAGAGGGGTGTTTCAGCCTGAAAGCGTCTTTCTGTAGAAGGTGGGTTTCTTGCGCGCACAAGACATCTGCGGAGAGTGAGAGAGCCTCCTTCCACAAGTACGAACGCTTCTGAGGGCTATTCAAGCCTCGGACGTTAAGAGAGACCAGTTTGATTACCATAGTATCACTTTAGAGTAAAAACGTCGAGAATATGTTGAATCCTCAAGAAAGGAATATGCAGTATAATAGGTAAGAAGAACACTTAATCAAAAACAAGTGAACAGACGGTTCAAGGACAAATACAGATTGCCTGTATGTTTGGGGGTATCTTGTTAGAGGCTAGCCGGTTAAGCCACTATTACGAGAGGGGGGGTTATGCACCAAAATAAGAGAGGTTTAGCCAACTTGGAATATCATTTGCGGCTTGTGGGAGATCTGCGCCCTGCAGTTGGGGGATGAGAGGAGTTTGCATCTTGAGGAAGAGATATTGGAATCCTCCAGGTCGACAACAACGCTTTGCCCTGATTCAAATTATGAATGGTGAAGGTGGTCCCGTCTTTGCTGATGATCAATTTTACCGGAAACCCCCATCTATATTGGATCTTGTTTTTGCGGAGCGTTGCAGTAACCGGGAGTAATTCTCTGCGGATGCGGAGGGTCGTAGCTGAGAGGTCTGTGTAAAGCTGCACATCTTGGAATTTGGGAGGCCACGACTTCTGCTTACGAGCAGCATCTAGTAACTTTTCTTTGACATGGAAAAAGTGAAATCTTGCCAGTACGTCTCTTGGGATCTCGTCTCCCAGATGTCTGGGGCGAGGAAGTCTGTGTGCTCTGTCGATAATGATATCTATGGTTGGAGAGTCGGTCAATAGAAATTTGACATATTCCTGTAGGTATGAAAGCATATCAGCCGTTTGGACTTGTTCTGAGATGCCTCTGAATTTGATGTTGTTCCTACGGGAACGGTCTTCCATATCGGCCATTTTTGCTTTGAGGTTCTCAACCTCTTCCTCCAGGTCATTATGTGCATCCACGATCTTGTTGTGCGACGTAGCCAATTCGCCCATTTTAGTTTCAATGTGTGTTACGCGGCCATCTAATGCACTGACCGAGGACTGCAGCGGCTGGAGCAGTTGTGAAAAATCCGCTTGAAGGGAGCTGCGGAGGGCTAAGAGCATATCTCTCAGAGTATGTTCGGAGGCGGGGCCGCTAGTGGTTGGGAAGCCGTCAAGGCCATTGAATGGGATGGGCGAAGGGGCCTCAGACGAAGGTTGTTCCTTGGAGAGGTCTAGGTCTCCAGAGAGTTCCATGCGAGGTTTTTGTTTGAGTGGGCTAGTACTCGGAGATGGTGAGTATCGTAGGAGATAGTTCTGCTCTTTAGCTGAATGAGCTGATGAAGAGTGGATCTGTTGCAGTGCTAAGCGAATATCGTCTGGAGTTGGAGGGAGACGAAGAGCCACTGAGTCTTCAGGGTGGTTAAGGTCTGCTTCCTCCATAGATGTCGCTGTGACTCTTGTGGCAGTCGTAGGCGCTGAGGGAATTATCTCTAAGTGGTCACCTAGTGGTAGGCCCGGTTCTCCTCCCATGCCACGGTCCCATTCAAAATAATTAGTTAGATTATTGTCAGGTTTCCTGACGGACTTCCTGCCTTTCACCATGACGCCAGGGATTTGTCTCCAAAGGTATTCGTTTAAAGGGAGGATATTCCAAAACAGGCTATCAGTCGCTAAGGATTGCTAGAAGGTGCACTAGTTCCCCACAGTTAGGCCGCCATTGCCTAAGGGGAGAGGTGCCAATGAGAATTCTATGAAAAGAGTGTAAGCTGCAGCTCGGTGGTAGTTTAGCTAGAGATCAATATGAGGAGGTTGAGTGAAGATCTCGGAGCTGAAATGGAGGCACAGGCCCAAGGCTGGCGTCCTGTAGAGTAAGAGCGTAGGTGAGAGTCCGCTCAGGGCCTAGGCAGTAGCAGGTTGGGGAGGGAGATAGAGGTCCGTGCAGGGCACAGATCTTGTTGGATTGGAGCCAATGTGTTCAGGCAATTGAGGCCCTTATGCTGTGGGTATGCAGGGAGGTGCAGGGATGTAAACTGCTCCCTGGGCAAGGACACTACTCAGGCCTTCCGCTGCTGTTCGTTGGGGCAGGCAAGGAGTCCCCCTGATGCCCGTGGGTGGTCCCAGCACTCCCCTCACCCGCGTAGGTTGCTGGATGTCTCCTACCTGGGAGTCGCTAAGGGATCCGGAGTAGACGGCGCCTCCTCGCGCTGCAGGCCCCCTCCGTTGGATATAAGTACCGCGCTGTCCCCAGGTGAAGGCCTCAGTGTCTCAGCCGTCGCTCCAGGCGGGCTGCCGCTCCACTGCCCCGCACAGCGACCGGCACAGCACGGGGCCTCCGCCGCTGCTGCACTCCGACCCACGGAGAGAACAGCGCGGACAGACAGAGTCAGCGAATGTAAGTGCACCCGCAGAGAACCGCAGCGGCCGGGACACTCAGCCGGACGCCTCTGCGTGGTACAGGAGCTTCGATATCCCTGGTTCCGTTGGTTGAGGCCTCAAGATGGCGACCAGCACTCCAGACGGGCCTTCTATCTTCCGTCTCCCGCAGTAACCGGCACCATCCGTAGCCACCGCTGAGTCAGATATCTGAGCCCGCAAGCCAGGAGCGCCAGCAGGAGCGATGGATGCGAGCAATTCAGCGGAGACCCGCTTTAGGTGAGTTTTCCCGTTGGGAGTGCGGGTAAGATGGCGGGCGAGGAGGAGAGGTGAAGATAGGCCCCAACTCCAGATTCCCTTTAAGGCGGCCACAGACGCAGACCAAACACCCAGAAGTAACTGACTGGGGCACGGGGAAGAGCCCCTGGGTGATTAGAGGTCCGATAGGTGTGTGATTCCTGTGATATAAGTTAGATCACAACAGGATCCAGCAGGAGCTATGAGGTATACGTCTTATCGTTACTCCGGCTAGCCACGCCCCCCCCCCCCCCTCCTTCTCTCCTCCGATTTTTCAACCCCCCACCCCCCCCCCCCCTTCCCCCCCCCTCCCCCCCCCCCCCCCCCCCCCCCCCCCCCCCCCCCCCCCCCCCCGCCGGGGGGGGCTGGACCCCCCTCTATAAAACCCCCCCAACCCCCCCCCTTTTTAAACCCCCCCCCCCTACTCAACACAACAACCTTTTTGTGGGTTTTCCCCCCCCCCCCGGCTTCCCACAAAAAAAAAAAAAATGGGGGGTTTTTTTTCTCCCTTCCTTTTCTTTCTTTTTTTCTTTCTTTTTCCCCCCCCCCCCCCCTCTTCTTAATTTGTTTAAAAAAAAAATTTTTTTTTTTTTCTTTTTCCCCTTCCCCCCCCCCCCAAATTTTCCCCCCCCGGGGGTTTTAAAAACCCCACAACATTTTTAGGGGGAGGCCCCCTATTGAGAGTTTTGGGGCCCATATTTTTGTTGCATTTGCAGAGTCACTGAGGTATCAGAACATACAAATCCCCCAACACTTGACTCTGTTTTGAAAATTAGACCCCATCAAGATATTTATCAAGGGGTATAGTGAGCATTTCGACCCTATAGGTGTTTCACAGAATTTTTTAACATTAGGATATAAAAATGAAAACTTACTTTTTTCTCCAATTAAATGTCATTTTAGCCCCAAATTTTTTTAAATCTTAACATGGGGTTAAATGAGAAAATTCACCCAGGGATTTGTTAAACAGTTTCTCCTGAACACAACATCCCATATGTGGTGGTTAATGATGTATGGACTCATGGTAGGGCTTGAAATGGAAAGAGTGCTATTTGGCTTTTGGAGGACAGATTTTGCTGGATAATTTTTATCTGCAAATGGGACATGGTAGCCTGTAAACTATTACAGGATACCATGTCTCATTTGCAGAGCCACAAAGGTGCCAGAACAGTGTAAACCCCCAAAATGTGACCATTTTAGAAACTAAACCTCTCAACAAATTTATCAAGGGGTATAGTGAGTACTTTGACCTTACATGTGTTTCACAGAAAATCGAAAGCAACATTTTTTCCTATATAATGTTGCTTTAACCCCAATTTTTTAATTTTCACAAGGGGTTCAAGGAGAAAATACACTCAGTGTAGAATCTAGACCCCTTAATAAATGTATCAAGAGGTATAGTGAGAATTTAGACCCCACAGGGATTGTATTAATTTCTTTTAAAGAAATTAATTCACAACAAAGGTTGAAAGGTAAATCTCTGCGGAGTACATCATGTTATCAAGGAAGTGATGTACCAGGACTAACAAATTATAAAAGTATATATAATGGTGTGATGTGTGTTGAATCTGAAGCACTCAGGGGTGTGGCTTGTCAGCAAATAGTGAAAATGCACAGAGAGAGCTTAAAACAAGCAGCCACTGGTGCCTTATCACCTCAAAAACACCCCTTGGCATTCCCCCAAGCCCAAATTTCATAACTGGGTTGTTAGTAACTACTGTTAGCCACACATCCCTGGGCTCTTACTGCCAAGAACTTTCCTTTCCTATTGCTCCACTGCGCAATCTTCCCATCTCTCAGGCAGCATGCACAAAAAGTGAGATTCGCCAAGGTGAGGAGTCTATGTGGCCACCTGAGTTTCAGCTGACACACTGCAGGGTAAGGCATACCTGACCAAGAGAGCCCACCAGTAGCAGCCAATATGGCATACTCACGGTTGAGGCGCCATCTTCATTGCAGGCAGACACCCATACATTTGCAAATATGTTAACAAGGGCAGGGATATGGCAGTTTTCCAGCTAGAGAATCCAAAATGTACATCTGATGAGATTATGCTGTATCAGATGGGAGGGTATATAAGTAGTAATGAAGCTGTGTGGCAATTACTAAATTTTCCCATCCATGAAAGACATCCGACTGTAGTTCATCTCAGTGTCCATCTTGAAAATGGACGAGTTTATTTTACTCCCAAGAATGCAGAGGAAAGAGCTGCTTGACCACCCAATACAACATTGACAGCTTTCTTTCTCCTATGTCAAGCAGATCCATTTGCAAGGACTTTATTATATTCAGATGTTCCAAAATATTATACATGGAATAAATCGACCAAGGTACTTACCTACTCTCTGCCGGCAGCTTGTTCCCAGCGGAGGAAGCCAGTACACCCGCCGCACACTCCCACAGGCTCACAGTTGCGGAGGACACATTGCAGGGCTGCCTACTTCTTCTGCGCTGGACCAGAAGTGTGGCGGTCGTCATCTTTACCACATAGTGCTCCATCCAACCTCCTCTGATGACAACATACTGCCCTCCACATAAGTTCATAAGGCTGGGAGGATCTATGGGGTTAAACAATTTGAAATCCATTAAAAGTGCCCTACCGTCTTTGGACCCCAGACATGAACTATCTTAAAGGGCTGAGTCAAATTTACTTTATTATTACTGCTGTCACAATACATCTTTGATATCACAGAGCTCATTTCTCATATTTACAGTAACTAAACTGCTCAAATCTCCATATACCTAAACCACCCTAAGTGGTGCATCGGGATCCACTCCACAGGCCTTGTTTGAGTGCTACTAGAGTACAACAGAGCCCCGATACCTTCTGCTAAAATTTCATAGTAAACACATGATATATTTAGCAGCAGCTGTGCTCAACTAATCTGTCTCCTCCATGGCTCCAGGTCAGTGGCTCGGGTGATGCCTGAGCCCAAGAGATTAAGATGCTGCATATTCAACTTTTTCCTGATCGATTTGTATTAAGCAACATCGCAAACAATACTTGACTAAATTTATTCTACTCAAACCATCTGCTACTTTACCATGACCAAGTGAGTTAAAAGAGCCCCACCAAAGAAAAAAGGCTTTTACTCCCCCTTCGAACATCAGGAAGGATCTGAGTTCCCAACCTCTCTAGCCTATTCAAAATCTTCTAACTCTGCTATACATCTACGGGCAGTATCTGCCGAACCACTACCTGAAGATCGCCTTTCCTCTCTCCCCCCACTGGGGGATAACTTCTCTGAATCTACCCATCTCAGCATGTCATCCAGCCATGTAGAAAGAAACAAAATGGGTTAATTGATTAAGTCTCCTGTGGATAATGATCCAACTTCTTCCCATCATACAATCATGAGCTCTTCTACTATGAATTACCCAGATCGCTCTCCTAGCCAAAGTCCTGCCAAACAAACATCTAAGTGGGATACCACTCTAGAGTTCTCACCAAGCAACCAACCATCATCCTTGCCTCCTCCAGAAGCTACAGCCCTAATCATCCAATCTATACCAATTAAGGATAAAGCTGCCTCAGAGTCCTTCATCAAGGAAAATGATGCTGACACTCCATAGCTCCATACAAAAATATATTACACAAGCCATTACCAACATCTCTGCTTCTGCAGACTCAATTGGTGAAAGGGTTATCCATGTTGAACACAAAATGAGCGACTTCTCCGAAGCTCTCAATTTCTTAGTGGATGTCTACAATGAATTAGAAGATGCTCAAACTTGCGGACATTGAGGACAGGAATAGAAGGAATCCATATTACCATTAAGTTCTCACTGAATTTCTACAATCCTTGATCAAATCTGTACTGCCCTACAGCTCAAAGCAAAACCTTCTTATTGATCCGTCACACAGACTACTATTAGAGATGAGCGAATTTCTCAAAAATTCGATTCGGCAGTTCGATTCGAAGTTCCAAAAAAAATTTGCTTCAATCCGAATTACTTTGCGGCGAATATCGCTAAAAAAAACACCTATTTCCTAGCTTCAGAGAGCCTGTATAGTGGTGTAGAACACTGTGCCTTGCAGTAACACGCATAGGGAGCCTACTGTGGTAGTCAAACAATACTATGAGTCCGAATGACACGCACATGACAGCCGTCGCTCTTAGAACCGATGCACACTTCACTTATTTGGACAGTTACGGGGTCAAAACCGACCAACTAACTCAAGTTTGAACCCAGGTCCATGTTAGTGCCAGGTAGAAAGAACCGTGCAGAGGCCCAACATCCTACTGTAGAGTGAAAGAGCGCACTCCTTTTACACCGTCGTCTGTCGATTCCACATATATGTCTACAGAGTGGCAAGGCGACATAATGTGGAGTTGACAGCAGCATGAGGAGGCCATACAGTGACCCAGTGGCAGCGGCATGAGGAGGACATACAGTGACCCAGCAGTGGCATAAGGAAGCCATACAGTGACCCAGTGGCAGCGGCATGAGGAAGACATACAGTGACCCAGTGGAAACAGCATGAGGAGGGCATACAGTGATCTAGTGGCAGCAACATGAGGAGGCCATACAGTGACCCAGTGGCAGCGGCATTAGGAGGATATACAGTGACCCAGCAGTGGCTGCAGCATGAGGAGGGCATACAGTGACCCAGTGGCTGCGGCATGAGGAGGGCATACAGTGACCCAGTGGCAGCGGTTTGAGGAGGCCATACAGTGACCCAGGGGCAACATGAGGAGGCCATACAGTGACCAAGTGGCAGCAACATGAGGAGGCCATACCGTGACCAAGTGGCAGCAACATGAGGAGGCTATACCGTGACCAAGTGGCAGCAACATGAGGAGGCCATACAGTGACCAAGTGGCAGCAACATGAGGAGGCCATACAGTGACCAAGTGGCACCAACATGAGGAGGCCATACAATGACCCAGTGGCAGCGGTATGAGGAGGCCATACAGTGACCCAGTGGCAACAACATGAGGAGGCCATACAGTGATGCAGTGGCATGAGGAGGCCATACAGTGACCCAGTGGCAGCAACATGAGGAGGCCATACAGTGACCCAGTGGCAGCAACATGAGGAGGCCATACAGTGACCAAGTGGCAGCAACATGAGGAGGCCATACAGTGACCAAGGGGCACCAACATGAGGAGGCCATAGAGTGACCCTGTGGCTGCGGCATGAGGAGGGCATACAGTGACCAAGTGGCAGCGGTATGATGAGGCCATAAAGTGACCCAGTAGCAACATGAGGAGGCCATACAGTGACCAAGTGGCAGCAACATGAGGAGGCCATACAGTGACCAAGTGGCAACAACATGAGGAGGCAATACAATGACCCAGTGGCAGCGGTATGAGGAGGCCATACAGTGATCCAGTGGCAGCAACATGAGGAGGCCATACAGTGACCAAGTGGCAGCAACATGAGGAGGCCATAGAGTGACCAAGTGGCACCAACATGAGGAGGCCATACAATGACCCAGTGGCAGCGGTATGAGGAGGCCATACAGTGACCAAGTGGCAGCAACATGAGGAGGCCATAGAGTGACCAAGTGGCACCAACATGAGGAGGCCATACAATGACCCAGTGGCAGCGGTATGAGGAGGCCATACAGTGACCAAGTGGCACCAAGATGAGGACGCCATACAGTGACCCAGTGGCAGTGGCATGAGGAGGCCATACAATGACCCAGTGGCAGCAACATGAGGAGGCCATACAGTGACCTAGTGGCAGCAGTATGAGGAGGTCATACAGTGACCAAGTGGCACCAAGATGAGGACGCCATACAGTGACCCAGTGGCAGTGGCATGAGGAGGCCATGCAATGACCCAGTGGCAGCAACATGAGGAGGCCATACAGTGACCCAGTGGCAGCAGTATGAGGAGGCCATACAGTGACCAAGTGGCAGCGGTATGAGGAGGCCATACAGTGACCAAGTGGCACCAAGATGAGGACGCCATACAGTGACCCAGTGGCAGTGGCATGAGGAGGCCATACAATGACCCAGTGGCAGCAACATGAGGAGGCCATACAGTGACCCAGTGGCAGCAGTATGAGGAGGTCATACAGTGACCAAGTGGCACCAAGATGAGGACGCCATACAGTGACCCAGTGGCAGTGGCATGAGGAGGCCATGCAATGACCCAGTGGCAGCAACATGAGGAGGCCATACAGTGACCCAGTGGCAGCAGTATGAGGAGGTCATACAGTGACCAAGTGGCACCAAGATGAGGACGCCATACAGTGACCCAGTGGCAGTGGCATGAGGAGGCCATACAATGACCCAGTGGCAGCAACATGAGGAGGCCATACAGTGACCCAGTGGCAGCAGTATGAGGAGGTCATACAGTGACCAAGTGGCACCAAGATGAGGACGCCATACAGTGACCCAGTGGCAGTGGCATGAGGAGGCCATGCAATGACCCAGTGGCAGCAACATGAGGAGGCCATACAGTGACCCAGTGGCAGCAGTATGAGGAGGCCATACAGTGACCAAGTGGCAGCGGTATGAGGAGGCCATACAGTGACCCAGTGGCAGCAACATGAGGAGGCCATACAGTGACCCAGTGGCAGCAGTATGAGGAGGCCATACAGTGACCAAGTGGCAGCGGTATGAGGAGGCCATACAGTGACCCAGTGGCAGCAACATGAGGAGGCCATACAGTAAACAAGAGGCAGCGGTATGAGGAGGTCATACAGTGACCCAGTGGCAGCAACATGAGGAGGGCATACAGTGACCCAGTGGCTGCGGCATAAGGAGGCCATACAGTGACCCAGTGGCAGCAACATGAGGAAGGCATACAGTGACCCAGTGGCAGCAACATGAGGAAGGCATACAGTGACCCAGTGGCTGCGGCATGAGGAGGCCATACAGTCACCCAGTGGCAGAGTGAGGAGGTGGCAGCAGCAGCGTGAGGAGGCCATACAGTCACCGAGTGACAGAGTGCAGAAGTAGCAGCAGCATTAGTAGGCCACAGAGTGGCAAGGTGATATAATGTGTAAGTATCAACAACCTTAGGAGGCCATACAGTGACCCAGTGGCAGAGTGTGGTGAGGCAGCATGGATCATTTAATCTGCTGCATCAGGCATTGGTGGGTGGAAATCCTGGCTGATCCACGCCTGATTCATCTTCACAAAGGTCAGTCTCTCCAAATTTTGGATGGTCAGGCAAGTTTTCCTTGGGGTAACTATCTCCCCCGCTGCACTAAACACCCGCTCTGATGCCACACTACTGGTCGGGCAGGACAGCTTTTCCAGGGCAAACTCGGCCAGTTGCGTCCACAAATTCAGTTTGGTTGTCCAGTAGTCCAGCGGATCCTCGATGACTGGTGGCAGGGTGCACTCTAAGTATGCCACCACCTGCTGGTTCAACTTCTGCTCTGTGTCTAGCTGCTGATGAGCAGCTTCTTCACTATGCGTCTGAAGAAAGCTGCTCATCAGCGACTCTAGGCTCAGGCTGCTGCTGATGGAGCCAATACTGCTCCTGCCACCCCCACCCACAGCTGCCATGCCAGACATGCGAGAGGATGGACTATGGCGCAGATAGGCAGTGGGCAACTTGCTACATAGCATGTCTCTATAGTAGTTCAGTTTGTGCTCCCTCTCAGCGGGTGTAAAAAAGGTCCCCATTTTTCCCCAGTAGCAAGGGTCTAACATGGTGGAGAGCCAGTAGTCATCCCTCTGCCGAATGGTGACAATTCGGCTGTCACTGCACAAGGAAGTCAGCATGCATCGGGCCATTTGCACAAGTGACTCCGAGGGACTCCCTGCATCCATCTCCACTGCATACTGCCGCGGTGTGTCTGGGTCATCTACCTCATCCTCCTCATCTCCCTCTGGCTGTTCTGGTTGCTCCTGCTCCTCCTCTCAACCCATTTGGCTACACATTGTGCTCCAATGTCCTCCTCATCTTCCGTGATAAAGTCAGAGATTTGTGGCTCAGAGTTATTGAATTATTGACAATACTATTGATAAATGGCCAGCAACTTTATACTGGTAACAAAATGGCAAATATGGTCCTCCTTATGGGTTTAGACACTAATGAACACCTTTAAATAAGCGATGATAACCGCTAAGTATTATTGAATTATTGAATTATTATTGACAATATTGTTTATAAAAATGGCCTGCAACTTTATACTGGTAACAAAATGGCGAATATGGTCCTATTTATGTGTTTTGACACTAATAAACAACTTTAAATAAGTGATAACCGCTAAGAATTATTGAATTATTATTGACTGTTTTTAAATATTGCCTGTAACTTTATACTGATAACAAAATGGCGAATATGGTCCTTTTTATGTGTTTTGACACTAATAAACACCTTTAAATAAGTGTTAACTGCTAAGAATTATTGAATTATTATTGAAAATACTGGTTTTAACAATGGCCTGCAACTTTATACTGGTAACAAAATGGCGAATATGATCCTTTATATGTGTTTTGACACTAATAAAAACCTTTAAATAAGTGTTAACTGCTAAGAATTATTGAATTATTATTGACAATACTATTTTTAAATATTGCCTGCAACTTTATACTAGTAACAAAATAGCGAATATGATCCTTTGTATGTGTTTTGACACTAATAAACACCTTTAAATAAGTGATAACCACTAAGAATTATTGAATTATTATTGACAATACTGTTTTTAAAAATAGCCTGCAACTTTATACTGTAACAAAATGGCGAATATGGTCCTTTTTATGTGTTTTGACACTAATAAACACCTTTAAATAAGTGATAACTGCTAAGAATTATTGAATTATTGAATTATTATTGATAATACTGTATTGATAAATGGCCAGCAACTTTATACTGGTAACAAAATGGCGAATATGGTCCTTTTTATGTGTTTTGACACTAATAAACAGCTTTAAATGAGTGAGAACCGCTAAGAATTATTATTATTATTGAATTATTATTGACAATACTGTTTTTAAAAATGGCCTGAAACTTTATACTGGTAACAAAATGGTGAATAAGGTCGTTATGTCTTTCCCCACGTTAAAGGCCTTTATTACAGAAAAGTGCAGATATTATTGGATGATAATTCAGTTTTCTTTGGCACTGAATAGTACTGAATAATGTTATGCCTTGGAAGAACAGTGAATAAGCCCCTTATAATAAACGTCTTCAAAAAGGCTTTTTTTACATATACGTGCAGATATTAGTGTATGATAATTCAGTTTTTTTGCTGTACTGCACTGCAAAAGCCTTGTTGTGTTCCACCTTGAAGATACAGATATAAGTAATGAGCAGCAGTATAATGGCAGTGAGTGCTGCAATGTGAATTATTCTGCAAATTCTTGCTGTGAATGACCCTGCAACCACCCCATATTCTTCTCTCAATTCCTCCCTATCCTTGCCCTACAATTCTAAGGCTCAGCCCCTTTCCCTGAACTTCTATCTGTTTTCTAAGTCTTTCCTTAGTTCCTGCCGACGTCTGTCCCTACAGTAAGAGCGATGTGGAATGACTGTACCTAAAATGGCCAAGGGTTTTTATAGGGCTGTGACATCACAGGTCCTGCTGGCTGCTGATTAGCTACACGCTTAGAATTGTGGGTGATCCCACGCTCCCAGAGTCTCTTGCCCCTTGTCCTAACATGTGGCCATTTTATAAAAAAAGTGATTCGATGCATCGAAGCGTGACGAAATCCGGAATCGTGACGAATCGAAGATTTCCTGAAATTCGGATCGAATTCCACTTCTGCAGAATCGATTCGCTCATCTCTAACTACTATGTTCCAAGCATTTATCAGGTTCTCTTCCAAGAGATGCTATAGCCTGCATCCACTTTTATCACATAAAAGATAACAAGGAATCCAGCTATTTGCAAATCTTTCCCAGGCAACGACTGCAACACAACGCAAACTGACTCCCATCACACAAAGCTTGAGACACCACGCCATACCATAGAAGTGGGGTTTTCCTGTGAAACTTATTGTTACCCATAACAGTATCACCCACTTTATTAAAAATGCAGAAAGAGGCCTGGATCTCCTGCACCATTGGAACCTACACCTTCCCTTGATTTCTGCACCAGACAAGAAACCTTCGGCATCTTCATCTTCACTTGGACTAAGAGACCTTAAATAATCTCATCCAGAGGTACCTTGCAAGCTATGTCTTGGTCCTAAATGTTTTACAATGTATAATTTCTTTATCTTTACAATCCAAACCCAGAGTTTGCGCAGTAATTACCACTGCACTGTTTGTAATTCTATTACATCTGTATTATTATCCCCACTCTCACTGGGCCTATAATCCGTTTTCCCCATTTCCCACATTGAATCTCCTTGTGGCTACAGTACTCTAAAACACCACCATTTACTCTATATTGTTTTACCCTTGCTACTCATTTGAAATGTCTTTAAAGATAATGTCCATGAATGCATACCTCCCAACTTTCAAAGGACAGAAAGAGGGATAAAATATGCGGCGCACAAATTTAGCTCCACCCACTTCTATGTTGACTCCGCCCATTCTAATTTTTCCATGTGCCTCCTACAGTCACCCTAACATTATATGCCCCCACATTATAATGGTCCCCTCCAATTTCCCCACAGTACTAAGTCCCTCTCCTCGTGTCCCAGTTTAAACTGGCGGAAACTAGAGGGGGACATTAAACTATGGGGCAGTTGGAGGGTGA
Organism: Leptodactylus fallax; assembly: GCA_947044405.1. Taxonomy (NCBI): domain Eukaryota; kingdom Metazoa; phylum Chordata; class Amphibia; order Anura; family Leptodactylidae; genus Leptodactylus; species Leptodactylus fallax. Next base: position 729,806 of record CAMRHE010000217.1, on the reverse strand, counting down.
CATTAAACTATGGGACAGCTGGAGGGGGACATTAAACAGTGGGGGTACTTGGAGGGGGACATTAAACTGGGGGCAACTAGAGGCAGACATGTACCCCTCCAGCTACCCCCCACAGTTTAATATCCTCCTCCAGTTGCCCCCAGTTTAATGTCACCCTCCATCTGCCCCCTGAGTTTAATGTCCCTCCCTCCATCTGCCCCCAGTTTAATGTCCCCCTTGATCTGCCACCAGCTTAATGCCGCTTTTCATCTGCCCCGCAGTTTAATGTCCCCCTTCATCTTCCACCAGCTTCATGTCCCCCTTCATCTGCCACCATCTTAATGTTCTCCCTTCATCTGCCACCAATTTAATGTCCCCCTTCATCTGCCACCAGCTTAATGCCACTTCATCTGCCCTCAGTTTAATGTCCCCCTTTATTTGCCACCATCTTAATGTCCCCCTTTATCTGCCACCAATTTAATGTTCTCCCTTCATGTCACCAGTTTAATGTCCCCATCATCTGCCCCCAGTTTAATTGCCCCCTCCATCTACCACCAATTTAATGTCCCCCTTTATCTGCCATCAGCTTAATGTCCCCCTTTATTTGCCACCAGTTTAATATCCCCCTTCATCTGCCTTCAGTTTAACTGTCCCCTACATCTGCCCCCAGTTCCCCCCTCTTGCTCACACATGCTCTCTTCTCTCCTACTTATCTTTGATCACTCTGTTTTTTCCCAGCTTTCTGCATAACATCACAGTGTGTCATGCAGTATCCAGAATAGCTCCGCCCACACAAGAGTCTGATCACATGTTCATGACGTCATCAAAGGTCCTTTAGCCATTACGATTTACAGTCATGGCCAAAAGTTTTGAGAATGATACAAATATTACTTTTTACAAAGTCTACTGCTTCAGTTTTTCTAATGGCAATTTGCATATATTCCAGAATGTTATAAAGAGTGATCAGCTTAACAGCAATTACTTGCAAAGTCAATATTTGCCTAGAAAATGAACTTTATCCCCCAAAACACATTTCAACATCATTGCAGCCCTGCCTTAAAAGGGCCACCTAACATCGTTTCAGTGATTGCTCCATTAACACAGGTGTGGCTGTTGATGAGGACAGGGCTGGAGATCAATCTGTCATGATTAAGTAAGAATGACACCACTGGACACTTTAAAAGGAGGCTGGTGCTTGCCATCATTGTTTCTCTTCTGTTAACCATGGTTATCTCTAAAGAAACACGTGCAGTCATCATTGCACTGCACAAAAATGGCCTAACTGGGAAGAGTATTGCAGCTAGAAAGATTGCACCTCAGTCAACAATCTATCGCATCATCAAGAACTTCAAAGAGAGAGGTTCCATTGGTGCCAAAAAGGCTCCAGGGCGCCCAAGAAAGACCAGCAAGCGGCAGGACCGTCTCTTAAAAGTGTTTCAGCTGCGGGATCGGGCTACCAGCAGTGCAGAGCTTGCTGAGGAATGGCAGCAGGCAGGTGTGAGTGCATCTGCACGCACTGTGAGGCGGAGACTCAAGGCCTGGTCTCAAGGAGGGCAGCAAAGAAGCCACTTCTCTCCAGAAAAAACATCAGGGACAGACTGATATTCTGCAAAAGGTACAGGGAGTGGACTGCTGAGGACTGGGGTAAAGTCATTTTCTCTGATGAATCCCCTTTTCCATTGTTTGGAACATCTGGAAAACAGCTTATTCGGAGAAGAAGAGGTGAGCGCTACCACCAGTCTTGTCTCATGCCAACTGTAAAGCATCCTGAAACCATTCATGTGTGGGGTTGCTTCTCAGCCAAGGGAATCGGCTCTCTCACAGTCTTGCCTAAAAACACAGCCATGAATAAAGAATGGTACCAGAATGTCCTCCAAGAGCAACTTCTCCCAACCGTTCAAGAGCAGTTTTGCGCTCAACAATGCCTTTTCCAGCATGATGGAGCACCTTGCCATAAAGCAAAGGTGATAACTAAATGGCTCAGGGAACAAAACATAGAGATTTTGGGTCCATGGCCTGGAAACTCCCCAGATCTTAATCCCATTGAGAACTTGTGGTCAATCATCAAGAGACGGGTGGACAAACAAAAACCAACAAATTCAGACAAAATTAAAGCATTGATTCTGCAAGAATGGACTGCTATCAGTCAGGATTTGGTCCAGAAGTTGATTGAGAGCATGCCAGGGAGAATTGCAGAGGTCCTGAAGAAGAAGGGTCAACACTGCAAATATTGACTTGCTGCATTAACTCATTCTAACTGTCAATATAAGCTTCTGTTACTCATAATATGAATGCAATTCTATTTCTGTATGTGATAAAAACATCTGACAAACACACATAAAAACCAGAGGGCAGCAGATCATGTGAAAATATAATATTTGTGTCATTCTCAAAACTTTTGGCCATGACTGTAGAATCTACCATTTAGCCTTTACCCTACCCTAATAAAGTTTGTTAACAGCAAAACACTTCAGGGGCAAAGCGGGACTAACTGTAAGCTATGCGGGACCGTGGGACATCAGTGTAAAATAGGGACTGTCCCGCCAGATGCGGGACGGTTGGGAGCTATGATGAATGTAAGAGGGCTCAATAGCCCCTACAAACGATCCATGCTCTGGCGAGAAGTTAAAAATTTTAATGCAAACTTGATATGTCTTCAGGAGACGCATCTCGAAAAAAAAACATCCCTCTCCACAACTCCCATAAAGCCTATCCCAATATATACTTTTCCTGTGCCAAACATAAAGAAGCTGGTTTATTGATAGCAGTTAAACACTCTACTGCCTTCCAATTTAAGGAAGTCTTATCTGACAACAAAGGAAGATTTTTCATCCTCCTATGTACCATTAATAACACTCCCTTTACTATTGTCAACGTATATTCTCCCAACTCCTACATTTGGTGAAACAACACTTATCTTATCATCCAATTCAATCCTATATGTCTTCTATCTTCCAAGAGCTCTTCAATATTAATGCCTCTTCAGCAAATGACACCTTTTTACTATTCACAAGGTTTATGCAAGAGGCCTCTTAATACAACAATCTGTTAAACAAAAAAAGCAATGGCTAAAGTCCATGCATGCACTTTTTACCAACATTTCTACCTTGGAACAGCAACATGAAACAACCCTACGCCCTCAGACCTGTCCCAATTACATAATTCTTGTACAGCTCTCAAACTTACTTATCAATAGCCATGACAAACATATCACATTACTGAAATTTACCCACTCCTATAACAAAACCAGCAAAATGATGGGCAATCGAGTTAAGGCTGCACAAACTAAAAAGCATATTTCCCATATATTTTCCTCTATAGGATGAAATCTTCTACATCCTCAAGACATTGCTGACTAATTCAGCAAATATTATGATAAATTATACAATCTAAAATCAGACAACTCAATTCCACACCTTACATCTACCTCAATCTCTAACTTCTAGATGAGGGATCGGCAACCCCCGACATGTGTGCCAAGAGTAGCATGCGAGGCTTATTTCCCCGGCATGGGCAGCTCGAGTAATCACCCAGCAGTTTCGATCAGACCAAACACGGCTGAAACGAAACTGCTATTATTATACTTTGGGGTCTCTTCAGACCCCAGAGTATAATAAGTGGAGCCCCAGGGAAGGTGATCAAACATAAAAAAACAATGTTACTCACCTTCCCTGTGCTCCTTGGTGGCTTTGTGCTCTGCAGGCGCTTCTGTCTGAAGTAAGAGACCGCTGACAGGGCATAAGGGGTCATCAGGAGACCCAATCAGCGGTCGCTGATTACAGGCAGAAGCGCCCGAAGAGAACACTGAGGAGTGCAGGGAAAGTAAGTAACATTGTTTTTTTTAAGTTTGATCACCTTCCCTGGGGCTTCTCTCTGAAGAGACCCTACAGTATAATAATAGCTAGTGAGTGGTGAAAATTGGAATATTATAAAAGTTAGAATATTATACTGTTTGGAGGGGCCGCTATGGGACATAATACTGTGTGCAGGGGCCGCTATGGGACATATACCGTGTGCAGGGGCCGCTATGGGACATATACCGTGTGCAGGGGCCGCTATGGGACATAATACCGTGTGCAGGGGCTGCTATGGGACATAATACCATGTGCAGGGGCCGCTATGGGACATAATATCGCGTGCAGGGGCCGCTATGGGATATAATACCATGTGCAGGGGCCACTATGGGACATAATACTGTGTGCAGGGGCTGCTATGGGACATAATACCACGTGCAGGGGCCGCTATGGGACAAAATACTGTGTGCAGGGGCCGTTATGGGACATAATACAGTGTGCAGGGGCCGCTATGAGACTTAATACCGTGTGCAGGGGCCACTATGGGATATAATACCGTGTGCAGGGGCCGCTATGGGACATAATACCATGTGCAGTGGCTGCTATGGTACATAATACTGTGTGCAGGGACCGCTATGGGACATAATACAGTGTGCAGAAGCCGCTATGGGATATAATACCGTGAGCAGAGGCCGCTATGGGATATAATACCGTGTGCAGAGGCCGCTATGGGATATAATACCGTGTGCAGAGGCCGCTATGGGATATAATACCGTGTGCCGAGGCTACTATAAGACATAATGCCGTGTTCAGGGGCCACTATGCGACATGATTCTGTATAACGGTGTGTTTTCTGTATTAAAGATGTGCTTTTGCACAGAAAACTCAGGCATTTTTTTTTTTCTGTGCAAAAATGAATCAACCTCAGTTTTACATCGAAGTAAAAGTTCCAGTGGCCTAAGAATATAGCTGCATCCAGATACATAGTGTGTTTTCACAATAAGGATGCTCCCATATGGTGCTCCTGGACACATACATTTGCCAGTAATTGGGGGCTGCACATGTACTTTCATTGCTTCTAATCGGAAAGTACAGGTGCGTCCCAGGAAATAGCAGTAAACGCATGCGTCCTAAAGTTTGAGTTTGAGTTTGAGTTGGAGTTGGAAGGGACCTCAAGGTCCATCGAGTCCAACCCCCTGCAAAAGCAGGAATTCCTAAAACATGTGTTAAAGCATCTGGTGGCAGCACTTCTGTGATATAGTTTTTGGCATATGACTTTAGGTTAGGGGTTGTCACACTTACAATTATTGACGGGCACTCCTCATCTTTGATTTTTTAATTAAAATCAGCATGCCGAACAAAAAAGGTTGCCTTTCCCTGTTCTAGATTTTCCTTGTAACTTTCGACCAATATCCCTGCTAAATGCAGACTTAAAACTATATGCCAAAATCATTGCCAATAGACTCATCCCCATTCTCCCCAATGTAATTTATCCAGATCAAGTGGGTTTCATCAAGGGACGACAGGACCCTGATGGTATGTGTCGAGTAATAAACTTGATTGTGAAAATGGGGACTGACATTCTTTCTCTGGATGCAAAGAAGGTGTTTGATAGAAGGTGTTTGATAGAAGGTGTTTGATAGAATTCAATATGACCACACTATTCCTATTTGGTCTTACTGGCCCAATAATTCCTGCCATACAGGCGTTTCTGTTGCTCACATGAATCACAAAATTAGTTTATTTGCAGACAATGTTATTTTGTCTCTTTCCAACCCCCTGGAATCACTAACTGCAACAACTGCCCTTTTAGAACCCTTCAGCCAAATCTATTATTGTAAAGTGAACTTTTCCAAATCACAGATTATGGAAATGAACATACCTAAAGCCCTGCAGCTTTCACTTACCTCTAACTTCCCATACATATGGTAACCCTCTAAACTCCCCTACCTCAGCATACAGAGTACCTAACACCTAAGGTAAAGTACTTACCCTTGGCAAATATCCCCTTATTAATACTTTACTATTATTATTATTTATTAATATAGCACCATTAATTCCATGGTGCTTTACATATGAGGGTTTAAATACTGTACACAAAATATAAAAAACAAACACAATGCTAACAGTGACCAACTAGCACAGTGGGATAGAGGGCCCTGCCCGCAAGGGCTTACAATCTATGAGGGAAGAGGGATAGAGACAGAAGGTGAGGGAAGAGGCTGTACAGATGGTGGTGTGGTGACAGTAGCATTATTGGAGGTTGTAGGCCTTCCTGAAGAGGTGAGTCTTCAGGGCCTTCTTGAAGCTTGTGATTGTGGGAGTCGGTCTTATGTGTCTAGGTTATGAGTTCCAGAGTATGGGGCATGCACAGGAGAAATCTTGGAGACGGTTGTGTGAAGAGCGGATAAGAGCAGAGCGGAGTAGGAGGTCTTTGGAGGATTGGAGGTTGCGTGTGGGCATCTAGCGGGAGATTAGGTTGGAGATATATGGCGGGGACAGGTTGTGGATGGCTTTGTATGTCAGCGTTAGCATTTTGAACTCTATTCGCTGGGCAACGGGTAGCCAGTGAAGGGACTGGCAGAGGAGAGTGGCTGATGAAGAAAGGGGGGAGAGGTGTATTAAGTGAGCAGCACAGTTTAGGGTGAACTGGAGGGGGCGAGAGTGTTTGCTGGGAGGCCATGGAGAAGGGTGTTACAGCAATCTATGTGGGAGATTATGAGGGCATGAACTAGCATCTTTGTAGTTTCAGGGGTGACGAAGGAGCGGATTCGATGGATGTTCTTGAGTTGGAGGCGGCAGGAGGTGTTGAGGGTTTGGATGTGCGACTTGAAGGATAGGACAGAGTCCGAGGTTATCCCAAGACAACGGACCCGTGGGACTGGGGTACGTTTCGTTCCATTAACTTTGATAGATGGGTCAGGTAGAGGGGCCATGCGAGGCAGGGCAAGATGATGAACTCAGTTTTGTCCATGTTGAGTTTGAGAAAGAGGGAGGAGAGAAAGAAGGCTACAGCTGCTAGACACTCTGGGACTCTGGACAACAGAGAGGTAATGTCTGGTCCAGAGAGATATATTTGAGTTTCGTCAGCATAGTAATGGTATTGAAAACCATGAGATTCCCTACAAGAGGAATTGGATTAGATTTAGGAATTAGTCTTGATGGATGTGCAGAATAATATTATACAAAATACTTTCCCTAATCTTATACTATCTTAGGGCATTAATGTTAGCAACTCCGTCCTCAGTCTTTAAATGAATGAATGATTTCATTTGGAAAGATTCCAAACCATGACTATCCTTCTTGATGTCTAAACGCATGGTCAATGAACATATGGTTGTCGCCAACCTCTATCACTACCACCTAGACTTTGCTCTAGATCAACTATCTTATTGGTGTATGAGCAACTTAATAAAACCATGGGCTTCACAAGAATCTATCTTTTCTCTCTTCCAAACAAAACCTCCCCTTTAGCAATGGCATCACTATGTGCCTGACATAGAGGTAGATCTACGTAGATCCTCTATGCAAGCTCACACTTTAAGATAAGATAATCCTTTAATAGTCCCACCATGGGGAAATTCAGTGTGTTACAACAGCATAGATAATAGTAGTAGTGATGATCCGTTTCCAGAAATGGGGAGACGGATCGTCACCGGGTAAATATACATTTTTGATTAATGATGTTATTTAGAAAGTAGGAGGGGGGAGGGTGTTTAGATTTGTGTAGGAATTTCCAGTTATCGCGGACAACCCCTTTAAAGATCTTTCATTTCTCTGTATGGAGTGATCCCCGCATAATAATAATAATAATAATAACTTTATTTATAGCGTCAACATATTCCGTAGCACTTTACACATCAGAGGACACATGAACAGACAATATGAGACATTACAATGTGACAAAGAAATAAACATATCAAACAATAGGAGTGAAGGCCCTGCTCGCAAGAGCTTACATTCTATGAGGAGATAGGGGGATACAAGAGGTCAGAGGGCTTGTTTGCTACCATGGTCCAGCCATCTTTTAATAGAAAAGGTTATGTAACTGAAGCCTGTATCTGTGAATAAACATATACTAAGTGCAAGGAGTGCAGTGTAACTTCTAGATGGAGAAGACAGGATCTGAGGACAGGATCTGAGGAACAAAGGAAGAAGGATAAAAGGTGTTATTGTTCTACACCTCTGCACACTACACTGTGATCAGGTAACTTGATAAGCCTGACCATACAGATGGGATTTTAGGGCAGTTTTGAAGCTGCTGTAGTTGGGGATTAATCGGATTGTCTTGGGTAAAGCATTCTAGAGCACCGGTGCAGCTCGAGAAAAGTCTTGGAGACGGGAGTGGGATGATCAGATAACATGGGATGCAAGTCTAAAGTCATTGGCAGAATGGAGAGGACGGTTAGGGCGGTAGACAGTGACAAGGGAGGAGATATAAGGGGGCACAGCCCTATGGATGGATTTGTGGGTCAGTGTGATAATTTTATATTGTATTCTGTGATGGATGGGCAACCAATACAGCGACTGACACAAGGTAGATGCATCTGTGTACCAGTTTGACAGAAAGATGAGTCTGGCAGCCGCATTCAGGACAGATTGTAGTGGGGAGAGTTTAGTAAGAGGAAGCCCAATTAGAAGAGAATTGCAGTAGTGAAGATGAGAGACAATCAGAGCAACAATGAGGGTTTTTGATGTTTACACTGTGAGAAAAGGGCGAATTCTAGAGATGTTTTTAAGGTGCAGGTGGCAAGAGCGTGCAAGTGTCTGAATATTTGGGGTAAAGGTGATATCTGAATCAAATACAATCCCCAGACAGCGGGCATGCCGCCTCAGGGTAATAGTAAGGCCACAGACAGAAATGGAGATATCATGGTTAGGTCAGTGAGTAGATGGAGGGAACACAAGAAGTTCAGTTTTTGAAAGATTCAGTTTCAGATAAAGAGAAGACATGATGTTAGAGACAGCAGAGAGACAGTCACTGGTGTTCTGTAGTAGGTCAGGTGTAATGTCACGGGATGAGGTATACAGTTGGGTATCATCTGCATAAAGATGATACCCGCATAGGTCGGTGTTGGTTGTACAGCCTAACCGCAGCGGGGAGGAAAGCCTTCCGATTTACCGGTTAAATTGGTCTTACCTCTCCAAACTATGGAATACCATATTCCTGACTTATCCCTTAAACATTGATTCTGGGATATGTTTCTTATCATACTTACATTGTTCAACTACACCTCTATCTTTCCAGGAACTAGCAAACGAGTACTTCCTCCCACAATCTGAGATGTTCCAATACAAACAAATAAGGGCACTAATAAAGTCTTTTTCCTCAACTGAATGCTTACTCCTTTCTGTCATGAGGGACATGTTACAATGGCCCTATCATATTCTGAAACATGCCATTCGACTACTATATGACACTATTCAAGAGGGCACATCAATTTTTAAAACGGGAGAATGACTTTTCCACCACTTTTACATTTAAAGAATAGAGTATTGTCCTTCAGTGGGAAAAGAAATCTTCATCTTGTGCATCCCACTGGGAACAATACCAAAAAAGTTTAATACGGTGGTGCTACACCACTCTCTAACATTCCCATATATATCCCATGGTCAGCCCTGTATGCTTAAGATGTCATACAGGCTCTGGATTACTCCTTCATCTATTTTGGAGATGTCCATTAATTGAACCCTTGTGGCACCAAGTATTAATCTTATTAATCAAGTTCCTGATATTTTGGAATTTATTTACAATGTATCCAACAATTGCTCCTATGAGAAATTGCTGGCCTTCTGTTGGGGTTCTGACAAACCCTTTAAGGTTAAGACCCCTCACAGAGTTTTTTGTTGCAGATTTTGCTGCGGTTTTTGAGCCAAAGTCAGTAATGTATTTAACCCCTTCCCGACATTACGGCGGGAGCGTCTGCCATAGCCGCCGGGGATCTGCTGTCTGATGCGTCATTTTGCCAGCGGGGCCTGGGCACCACCATTTTGTTGGGGATCACAAATTTTTTTGCAAAGTTTTAGATCTTTGTTAAAGGGTTAAAATGTAAATAAAACCATATAAATTTGGTATCTCCCGAAATGTACCAAAACATAGACTTCAGGTGACATGTCATATGAAGTGGTGGCATTTTGTTCAATAAATTGCTAAGCATATAAAGTTGTTTGGGTCTTCATAAAATTTCTGAAATCATCAGACAAAAAGACCGAAAGAGTAAATTTCTGTGAGCTCTTCAGTCTCAAATTGGATTCCTGACCTGCCCACAAAATCAGGAAGCTGAGTGTTAATTTTCAGGGGGTGGGGTCCTAATTTAAAAAAATTGAAAAAAATTATTTTTATTTTGTGGGTCACTATATTAATACAATGGGTCAGGATCCCAAAGATGGAGCCCTTGGTTCATATCTGGATTAAGTGGAGCCCCTACCTAAGTGGTGGATTGCATTACAATTGTGATGCATTCCATCGCATCGTCTGGTTGATCTACCATTTTGTAGATCAACCAGACTATAGGTTGATCTGAGTATACCTATACATTTAAATAAGCCCTTATCTATCATAAGTAGGATATAAATTGCATGACCATAGATCATGGTCTGGATATGTGTGTCTACCTAATCAATTATCTAATTTTGAGCCTGTTTTTCTTATTTTCTTCTTGTTTTTCTTATTTATTTTCATATACTTACTTTTTTCATTATTGACGTTATTTGCTGGCATTTGCAATCATTTAAGATGTCCTCCGCGACTATTTTCTTCATTGCGCATGTCCGCGCATGCGCACTGTGTTGTGGGCTCTTGCCAGTACTGTTCATGGCGTGTTCATCATGCGGTAACTTCTGCGCATGCGCGGACATGCGCAATCGATGCATTCTGATCACATTGATAATGTATGTATGATCATGTGCAATTAACCAGGCTGAATGCCGGTATAGCATGGATTAGAACTTATGTATGTTGCTCTTCATTTAGTAAGTGGGATGTCCCTCCTCCTTTATTGTTTTTATTCACATTATGCATCTTGCAATTACCAAACTATTGAATTGGTAATTGGTCGCTTTAAATTGATCATATGTATATTATGGTGATCATCTTACATTTTTAGCACTTTGTTTTAAATAAAGGGTCAGTTTGAACTTTTTTGGAATCAGTTATTGTTTGTATGTACACATTGTCACTTAATTGATTGATATTGCTATTTTCACACTATATTGTTGTGTTTCCTATAAAGTAGCTGTTACCATCACATTATTGCTTGAGAAAGGTTCCTGTGAGGACCAAAACGTTGCCCACCTTGGATTAAAGTCACTATTTATTTGAATTTACCTGGAGTGCTGCCATATTTCCTTGTATAGATAGATAGATAGATAGATAGATACAAAGTCTAACTACTATTTAGATTATTCGGTCAAAAAAATGAGCACCGATGCCAATCAGTAATGTATGTCACTGCAAATAATCAGCAGGACACATGCAAGGAAACTGCTTGTGTGCTAAAAAATTAACTGTAATATAAAAATGTACTACAATTAGAGATGAGCGAATAGAAGCTGCAGAAATGGAATTCGATCCGAATTTCAGGAAATCTTCGATTCGCCTCGATTCCAGATTTCCTCACGTTTTGATGCATCGAATCGCATTTTTTTATAAAATGGCTGCTGCACATGCTAGGACAAGGGGCAAGGGACTCTGGGACTATGGCTTTGATAAAATATCAGTAAGGTGGGTTCACAATTGGCTAAATGATCGGGCACAACGAGTAATTCTAAATGGCTATACATCAAACTGGAAGAAAGTAAAAAGCGGGGTGCCGCAGGGCTCTGTCTTGGGCCCAGTACTTTTTAATATTTTTATAAATGATCTGGATAATGGGATTAATGGGGAACTAATAAAATTTGCAGATGATACAAAGATAGGAGGAATGGCCAACACTAGAGAGGAGAGAGAGTGCATCCAAAAGGACTTAGACACACTGGAACAATGGGCTGAGGTGAACAAAATGGTATTCAACAGGGACAAATGCAAAGTTCTACATCTGGGTAACAGAAATGCAAGAAGCATATATAGTATGGGAGGAATAGTACTAAGTGAGAGTACAGGGGAAAAGGATCTGGGCATAATAATAGATCACAAATTCAACATGAGTCAACAGTGCGGTGCGGTGGCTAAAAAGGCTAACCAAATTCTAGGATGTATCAAGACGAGCATTGAAGCTAGATCAAGAGAGGTAATTATTCCGCTGTACTCTGCCCTGGTCAGACCCCACCTGGAATACTGTGTACAGTTCTGGGCTCCCCAGTTTAAGAAAGACATCGATTTATTGGAGCAGGTCCAGAGAAGAGCAACCAAAATGGTGGAAGGTCTACAAACCATGTCCTACGAAGAAAGGCTAAAAGAATTGGGACTGCTTAGTTTGCAGAAGAGAAGGCTAAGGGGAGACTTAATAGCGGTATTTAAATATCTGAAAGGTTGTCACAGTGCAGAGGGATCTACCCTATTCTCATTAGCAGAAGGAAGCACGAGAAGTAATGGGATGAAACTAAGGGGAAGGAGATTCAGATTAGACATTAGGAAAAACTTTCTAACAGTAAGGGTAGTGAGGGAGTGGAATAGGCTGCCACGGGAGGTGGTGGGTTCTTCATCAATTGAAATCTTCAAGCGGAATCTGGATAGGTATATAGCTGGGATGATCTAGGAATTCCTGCTTTTGCAGGGGGTTGGACTCGATGGCCCTTGAGGTCCCTTCCAACTCAAACAAACAAAACAAAACAAAACAAACGTGGGATCAACCACAATGCCAAGCTATTCAGCAGCCAGCCAGCCCTGTGATGTCACAGCTCTATAAAAACCCACGGCCATTTTAGGTACAGTCATTTCACATCGCTCTTACGGTAGGGACAGATGTCAGCAGGAGCTAGGGAAAGACTTAGAAAACAGATAGAATTTCAGGGAAAAAGCCTTAAAACTGTAGGGAAAGGATAGGGAGGAATTGAAAGAAGAATTTGGGGTGATTGCAGGGTCATTAACAGCAAGAATTGTAATACACATTGCAGCACTCACTGCCGTTATACTGCTGCTCTTTACTCTTTACCTGTGTCTTCAAGGTGGAATACAACAAGTCTTTTGCAGTGCAGTACAGCAAAAAACAGTGAATTATCATCCACTAATATCTGCACTTATCTGTAATGAACGCCTTTTTCAAGACATTTAATATAAGGGGTTTATTCACTGTTCTTCCAAAGCATAACATTACAGGCCATTTGTCAGTACTACTGTGCCAAAGAAAACTGAATTATCATCCACTAATATCTGCAGTTATTTGTTCTAACGCCTTTTTCAAGGCTTTTATTAGTGTGGAAACAAATAAAGGCATATTCACCATTTTGTTCAGAGTATAAAACTACAGGCCATTTCTCTATACAGTAGTGGCAAAATTCAATAATAGCCACTGATCTGTGCAGTTACCTGTTATCCTAACACTTATTTAACCCCTTAAGGACATAGCCCAAAAGTGCGTTAAGGACCAGGCCTTGTTTTTCAAAACTGACATGTGTCACTTTATATGGCAAGAACTTTGAGATGCTTTAACTTACACAAGTGATTTTGAGACTGTTTTCTCATGACACATTGTACTTCATGTTAGTGGTAAACATTAATCAATATTTTTGTATTTATTTATAAAAAAAAGAGGATATTTGATGGAAATTTGGAAAAAATCGCAATTTTCAAAATGTGAAATTCTCTGCTTTTCAGACAGATAGTAATACCACCCAAATACATTAATAAATATTATCTACCATATCTCTGCTTTATATTGGCATAATCTTTTAATCGTCCTTTAATTTATTTTGGATGTTAGAAGGCTTACAAGTGTAACAGCGATTTTCCAGATTTACAAGAAAATTTCCCAAACTAATTTTTTAGAGACCACTTCAATTCTGAAGGGGATTATAAAGGCCTATATATTAGAAACCTCCAGTAAATCACCCCATTTTCAAACCTGCACCCCTGAAATAATTCAAAACAGCATTTGGGAAGTTTGTTAACCCTTTAAGCATTTCACAAGAATTAAAACGATATTGAGGTGAAATTTAGACATTTCATTTTTTTCCACTAATCTCTTCATTTAGCCCTAAAATTAACACATTCACAAAGGGTTAAAGGAGAAAATGCATCTCACAGTTTGTTATACAATTTCTTCAGAGCACAGAAATACCCCACATGTGGGTGTAAACTGATGTTTGGGCATTCGGCAGTAAACAGAAGGGAAGGAGTGACACTGGATATTTGAAAAGCAGATTTTGCTGGAATAATTTTCAGGTGCCATGTCTAATTTGCAAATCCCCTAGAGTGTCAAAACAATAGAAGCCCCCTAAAAGTGATCCCATTTTGGAAACTACACCCCTCACAGAATTCATCAAGGGGTATAGTGAGCATTTTGACCCCACAGATGTTTCACAGATTTTACTAACATTGGGATGTATAAATGAAAAATTACTAAAACGTCATTTTATCCCCAAAGTTTTCATTTTAACAAGAGGACAAAGGAGAAAAAGCTCCCAAAGTTTGTTACACAATGTCTCCTAAACACAGAAATGCCCCTTATGTGGTTGTAATCTTCTGTTTGGGTACATGGTGGAGCTCAGAATGGAAAGAGCGCTATTTAGCTTTTGGAGGGCAGATTTTGCTGGAATAGTTTTCGGGTGCCATGTCACATTTGCAGAGCCCCTAAAGCCAATATAATGGAAACTCCCAAAAGTGACCCCATTTTGGAAACTACACCCCTCATAGAATTTATCTAGGGGTATGGTGAGCATTTTGACCTCACAGCTGTTTCACAGATTTTATTAACATTGGGACATAAAAATGAAAAATTTCTTTTTTTCCAATAAACCGTCCATTTAGAGACATATTTGTAATTTTGCAAGTGGTTAAAGAAGAAAAAACACCCCCACAGTTTGTTACACAATTTCTTCTGAACACATAAATGCCCTATATGTGGTTGTAATCTGCTGTATGGGTAGTTTAGTTTGTTTGAGTTGGAAGGGACCTCAAGGGCCATCAAGTCCAACCCCCTGCAAAAGCAGGATTTCCTAAAACATCCCAGCTATATATCTATCCAGTTTCCGCTTGAAGATTTCAATTGATGAAGAACTCACCACCTCCCGTGGCAGCCTATTCCACTCCCTCACTACCCTTACTGTTAGAAAGTTTTTCCTAATGTCTAATCTGAATCTCCTTCCCCTTGGTTTCATCCCATTACTTCTCGTGCTTCCTTCTGCTCATGAGAATAGGGTAGATCCCTCTGCACTGTGACAACCTTTCAGATATTTAAATACCGCTATTAAGTCTCCCCTTAGCCTTCTCTTCTGCAAACTAAGCAATCCCAATTCTTTTAGCCTTTCCTCGTAGGACATGGTTTGTAGACCTTCCACCATTTTGGTTGCTCTTCTCTGGACCTGCTCCAATAAATCGATGTCTTTCTTAAACTGGGGCGCCCAGAACTGTACACAGTATTCCAGGTGGGGTCTGACCAGGGCAGAGTACAGTGGAATAATTACCTCTCTTGATCTAGCTACAATGCTCGTCTTGATACATCCTAGAATTTTATTAGCCTTTTTAGCCACCGCACCGCACTGTTGACTCATGTTGAATTTGTGATCTATTATTATGCCCAGATCCTTTTCCGCTGTACTCTCACTTAGTTCTATTCCTCCCATACTGTATATGCTTCTTGCATTTCTGTTACCCAGATGTAGGACTTTGCATTTGTCCCTGTTGAATACCATTTTGTTCACCTCAGCCCATTGTTCCAGTGTGTCTAAGTCCTTTTGGATGCACTCTCTCTCCTCTCTAGTGTTGGCTATTCCTCCTATCTTTGTATCATCTGCAAATTTTATTAGTTCCCCACTAATCCCATCATCCAGATCATTTATAAAAATATTAAAAAGTACTGGGCCCAGGACAGAGCCCTGCGGCACCCCCGCTTTTTACTTTCTTCCAGTTTGATGTATAGCCATTTAGAATTACTCGTTGTGCCCGATCATTAAGCCAATTGTGAACCCACCTCACTGTTATTTTATCAAAGCCATACTTGATCATTTTTTCAATAAGAATGTTATGTGATACTTTATCAAAGGCCTTACTAAAGTCAAGATATACTATGTCCACTGCATTCCCTTGGTCCAACCATTCAGTGACTTTATTGTAGAAGGAAATAAGGTTAGTCTGACAAGATTTATTGGTCATAAAGCCGTGCTGGCTCTAATTAATTAAAGCCTTCCCATCCAGGTACCTAATTAAATGTTCTTTAACGATTTGTTCAAAGATTTTTCCTACTATCGAGGTCAGACTTACCGGCCTATAATTTCCTGGGTCGTCCCTATTCCCCTTTTTGTAGATGGGGACCACATTTGCCCTTTTCCAATCTAGAGGGACCACTCCTGTTTCCCATGACTTATTAAAGATTATTGCAAGGGGTTCTGTTATTTCCTCTGCTAATTCTTTTAAAACTCGAGGGTGTAAATCATCTGGTCCTGGGGACTTGGTTTCCTTAATCTTAGCTAAATGTTCTCTTACCAAACCTTCACTTATAATCAGCTTGGAGTCCTCTTTCCCCTCATCACTATCACCATTAATGTTGATATTTCCATCCATTTCTTGGGAGAAGACGGATACAAAATATGAATTTAGTAACTCCGCCTGCTGATCCACCATGGTAACTTTTTCACCCTTATCGTTCTTCAGGACTCCAATGGTTTCCTTCACTTTTCTTTTGCTCTTAACATATCCCCAAAAACCTTTTACCTTACTCTTAACTTCTTTTGCAAGCTTCAATACGTATTCAGCCTTAGCTTTTTTAATGCTTATCTTGCAGAGTCTGCAAACTGCTGTATACTCTCCCTTAGATATAGTTCCCATCTTCCACTTGTTGTATGTTTCCTTTTTCTTTTTTAGTAGGTTATGTAATTTTTTGGTCATCCATCCTGGAGTTTTTAGGTGATTCCCATTTTTCTTGCTTCTAGGTATTGTTAGTTCCTGTGCATTAATGATTTCCCTACGGAAAATTTCCCACCCCTCATGTGAATTTTTGTGCTTAAGAATTTTTCGCCATGGAATTCTACTAACACTTACCTTTAGGCCCCTAAAATCTGCCCTACTAAAATTCGAGCCTTCTAGTCTTTGTCTTCTCAGGTCTTCTTCTTCTTACAACCCCAAACTCGAGTATAGCATGGTCGCTGAATCCCAATGTCCCTGCTACCCTTAATTCCTTAACCATGTCCTCCTTGTTAGTTAAAACTAGGTCCAGAATGGATGTTCCTCTCGTGTTTTTTTCTACTAGCTGGGCAATGAAGTTGTCTGCTAGAGAGGATAAAAATTTGATAGAGCTTTTACTCGTAGCTGTGTGAGTTTCCCAATGAATATCTGGGTAATTAAAGTCTCCCATGATAACAATTTCATATTTCTTCGAAAGCGTGGTCATTTGTTGTGAAAAAATCTCATCCATGTGTTCTGTCTGTCCTGGTGGTCTATAATAAACACCTATTATGATGTCCTTATCATTGTTTTTCCCCTGAATTGCTACCCAAATATTTTTCAATAAATTATCATTTTGTAAAACTGTGATTTCTGTGGAAATGTTTTCTTTTTTAACATACAATGCAACTCCTCCCCCTCTTTTATTAGTTCTATTTTTTTGAATAGGTTGTATCCTTCCATCGGTATATTCCAATCATGCTTATCGTTCCACCAAGTTTCTGTAATACCAATGACATCATATTTTTCCTTCTGTATTATCAGCTCTAATTCTCCCTGTTTGTTTCCCATGCTTTGTGCGTTTGTGTAAAAACATTTCAGATTGTGCTCTGATACTTCCTTTTTCTTAATTTTCTTCTGAGTATCCTGTCTTGGGTCCTCTTTACCACATCTAGTAACCTTGTTTAGTATATCCTTTAGCTGCATGTTCTTGTCTTTCTTTTTACTTCCCATCCCCTCCTCTTCTAGTTTAAAGCCCTCCTGATAAGTGTGGCAAGTCTTCTGGCAAATATGTGTTTCCCAGATTTTGTGAGATGTATCCCATCTCTAGCAAGGAGTCCACCATAGAGGTAATTCACTCCATGGTCCAGAAATCCAAATCCTTGTTCTCTACACCACTGCCGAAGCCACTTGTTTACCTCAAGTATTTTATTCTATCTCCTGATATCATAACCATCAACTGGGAGAATTGATGAGAATACTACCTGCGCATCCAGTTCCTTCACTTTCTTTCCTAAATTTTCAAAGTCTTTACGAATAGTTGGTAAATCATTTTTTGCCGTGTCGTTTGTACCCACATGTATCAGCAAAAATGGGTAGTTATCCTTGGAGCTGAAGAGGCATGGAATCCTATCGGCCACATCCTTAACTTTTGCTCCTGGGAGGCAGCATACTTCTCGTGCAGTTAAATCTAGCCTGCAGACAGTTGCCTCTGTGCCTCTTAGCAGTGAGTCGCCCATAACCACTACTCTTCTTTTTTTCCTCGCAACACTATTTCTTGTTGCTCCCTCTTGTCTCTGGGTGACTTTTGTTTCTTCTTTTGCTGATAGATTATTCTTATCATTTTCATCAGTCTGCATAAGAGTTTCATATCGGTTACCTAGCTGTGTAAGTGGTGATGGCCTTGTGATCCTTTTGCATCTCTTGGTCACCTGTATCCAATTATCTGCCTCTGTAGGTTCACTCAAGTATTCTTCCCTTACTATATTTTGGAGGTTTGCTTCAGCCTCCACCACTGTAGGCTCTCTCATACTTTCTTCCCTTACTATATTCAGGAGGCTTGCTTCTGCCTCATCAATAAAAACCTCACTTTCTTTAATGCCTCTCAACGTCACTATTCTTTCTTCCAACCTCTGCACCTTATCTTCTAAAAGGGCCACTAGTTTGCATTTCATACAGGTGAAATCTGTAAACATATAGCATATGCTGCAGCTCACCATGTGAGTTTTCTCCTCTTCCATATTCCTCTCTCCTGGCCGTGCTGGGCCGCTGCTCGCCGCCGTGAAGGGCTCCTGGACACGTCGGGCTGCTCTCTGGGTGGCGGTCTGGGTGTCCGTCCCTCCCGTGTGCGGCACCTCCGCTCCTCCTCTCGCTGCTGCCGCCCGGCAGTAGGCTGGAAGCTCTCTCCTGGCCGCACTGGGCCGCTGCTGGGCCGCACTGGGCCTCTGCTCGCCGCTGTGAAAAGCCCCCGGGACACAGCGGTCTGCCCTCCGCACGCTGCAACGCTGACTCCCGCTCACAGCTGACTCCCGCTCACAGCTGACTCCCCGCTCACAGCTGACCAGCGGGCACGGCGGGCTGCTCCCCGGGTGGCGGTCTGGGTGTCCGTCCCTCCCGTGTAGGGCGCCTCCGCTCTTCCTCTCGCTGCTGCCACCCGGCAGTAGGCCGGCAGCTCTCTCCCTGGCCGCACTGGGCCACTGCTGGGCCGCTGCTCGCCGCTGTGAAAAGCCCCCGGGACACAGCGGTCTGCCCTCTGCACGCTGCAACGCCGCAAGGCTGACTCCCGCTCACAGCTGACTCCTCCCGCTCACGTGACTGACTCCTCCCGCTCACATGGGGGGGCTCAGAATGGAAAGAGCGCTATTTGGCCTTTGAAGGGCAGATGTGGCTGGAATAGTTTTCAGGTGCCATGTCGCATTTGCAGAGCCCCTAAAGTACCAATACAATGGAAACCCCTCAAAAGTGACCCCATTTTAGAAACTGCACCCCTCAAGGAATGTATCTGGGGTATTATCATTTTGAGCCTAAAAATGCTTCCCAAAAATTAATGTACAAAGTGAAAATTTAAGTTTTTGAAGAAATATCCAATTTCGGTGCCTAATACATTGTGGCCACTTTGTGGCATCAGAGACGTAAACTCCTAAAACTATTAAGTGGGCTATCCCGGGGACAAAAAAATTAAATATGTGGGTATAAACTGCTGCTTGGGAACACAGCAGGGCTCAGAAGGGAAGGAGCACTTGGAGTATAGATTTAAAGGAAATTTCTGGTCGCCATGTTATTTTTGCAGATCCCTGGAGTTGCCAGTAAATTGGAATTCCCCAGGGGCAATTTTAGGGTCTCTGCAAATGTGACATGGCGTACAAAAAACAACAATCTAAATATGTGCTCCAAAAGCACATAGTGCTCCTTCACATCTGCACCCTGCTGTGTGCCCAAATGGCAGTTTATGCCCACATGTATGACACTGGTGTACCCAGGACAACATACTTAACAACACCATATGTGGGTATAAACTGCTGTTTGGGCACAGCCGGGCACAGAAAGGAAGGAGCGGTATTTTGGTTTTTGCAGCACAGTTTGCTTTTTGGACACCATGCCACTTTTGCAGAGCCCATGAATTGCCAGTAAAGTGGAATCCGTAGACATGTCACCCCATTTTGGAAACTACACCCTTCAAGGGATTTATCAAGTGGGGTAGCGAGCATTGTTAACCCTTAAGTGTTGCATTCTTTTAATTTCCAGAAATGAATGCGCAGCTGATAATGAAAAGTTAAAAATAAAATTTTTCCATAGATACGACATTTCAGTGCCCAAAATGTTGTGCCCAGCTTGTGTCAACAGACACACACTCCAAAAACTGTTAAGCAGGTATCCCGGGCACAACATCTTTTGGAGCGTTCATCTCTGATACAAGCCGGGCACAACATATTACGCACTGAAATGATGTATTCCTGGAAAAATTGTCATTTTCACCTTTCACCATCAGCTGTGTATTCATTTATGGATAATAAATTATAGCAACACTTGGGGGTTAAAAATGCTCACTGTACCCCTGGATAAATTCCTTCAGGGGTGTAGTTTCCAAAATGAGGTGACAGGGGATTCCACTGGCATTTCAGCTCTGCAAAAGTGTCATGGTGCCCAAAAACCAAACCGTCCAAGTCTGTGCTCCAAAAACCAAATAGTGCTCCTTCCCTTCTGTGCCCGGCTGTGCCCAAACAGCAGTTTATACCCACATATGACATTAAGTACGTTACCCTGGGTACACCAGTGTCATACATGTGGGTATAAACTGCAGTTTGGGCACACAGTAGGGTGCAGAAGGGAAGGAGCGCTATGTGGCTTTTGGAGCACAGATTCAGATGTTTGGGATCTGGGTGCCATGTCATGTTTGCAGAGCCTCTAAAGTACCAGTAAAGTGGAATCCCCTAGGGAATGACCCCATTTTGAAAAGTGCACCCCTCAAAGAATTTATCAAGGGGTGTAGTGAGCATTAGTATCCCAGACATGACTGCACAGCAGATGGGGAAAAGTGAATATGTAAGCTGTGCGGAGTACATTGGGTACACTAAATTCCCTACTATTTCCCCAGTAGCTCCTATTATTGGAGGGGTCACTCTGGGGGTCACTTCTGGTTTATTATCCCTTGTAAGCTCTAAATCTGGGGTGTCCCCTGATATACGCTCACACAGCTTATACATTCCCTTTCTGACTCAGCCAGTTGTGTTCTAATGATTTGGCGATTTTTGGGGTTTTTGTCTTCACATTGTACGAGCTATATTTTCTTTATTTTTCTGGTGATGTAGCCATATGAGGGCTTGTTGTTTGCAGTATGAGATGTATTTTGTAATGACATCATTTTTAGGTGCCTACAACTTATTAAATAAATTTTATTAACACTTTCTTGGTGGATTAAAAAAAACAAAAAACCATCAATTCTGGGACTGCATTTTACCTTTTAAATTTTTCACCATGCAGCGTAGAGCATAAGTAACATGTTACCTTTATTCTGCGGGTCAGTACGATTACGGTGATACCTCATTTATACTGTTTTTTTATGCGATACTAATTTTGCAGAACAAAAACCCATTTGGGGACATAAATCAATTTTTTTTTTGCATCGCCATCTTCTGAGATGTGTAGCATTTTTATTTTGCAGTTTACAGAGTTGGTTTAGGGCTTATTTTTTTGAGGGACAATCTGTGCTTTTTATTGGTACAGTTTTGGGGCACATATGACTTTTTGATCACTTTTTATGGCATATTTTGTAAGGTGAGATGGCGAAAAATCATTACTTCTGCCGTTTTTTTTCCGGTTTTTTTTTTTCCCAACTTTCACCATGTACGTTAAATATGGTTTCAGTTTTATTGTACAGGTTGTTACGGACGCGGCGATACCAAATATGTATTGTTTTTATTAATTTTTAGGTTTATTTTTTATATAATTCATTTTATATAGGAAAAGGGAATTTTTGGGGGCTTTATTCTTTTATTAATTTTTTTCACATACTTAATTTTTTTTTTCCACTTTTTTTTTACTTTTTCATGTGTCCCATTAGGACACCTGAGCCAGCAATGCTTTGATTTCTGGCTCAGTACTATAGACTGCAAGACACGAGCATGCAAGTGTCTTGAAGTCTATACAGGAGGTCATCGCTATGGAAACGCATAGCGCTGACTTCCGGGTGTTCTCGGCAGGATCAACCAGGTAGTGGGGTCTCCAGGCAGCCTGGGGTCACTGGGCAGACCCCGGGCTGCAGATTATAGATATCGGCGGTGTAGGGGGGCGGCAGGATGGCGGAACCCCTTGGATGCCGCGGCATCCAAGGGTTTAAAAACTCTGATCGCAACTCAGTTCCGACAGGAGGTTATGGAGCAGGGTGTTAGCTGTCAGTTACAGCTAACACCCGGTTCCGATGCCGCCCGCTCACTATCTGAGTAGTACGCCCTGGTGCGCGAAGTACCTAGTGCTCAGGACGTAATAGTATGTCCAAGGTCGTTAAGGGGTTAATCTGGATCAAAGCAAATTTTTTTTAAAAATTCGAATCGAACTGCAGAATCGAACTTTTGAGATATTTGCTCATCTCTAATTGTGATGAGGTGCACTGAACTTGTTTACCCAATAGCCTTGTTCCCTAATGCATAGACCTTTCTATAAGTTAAGAGAAAGGTCTGCGTTGTCCACATGTACAGTCATGGCCAAAAGTTTTGAGAATGATACAAATATTAATTTTTACAAAGTCTACTGCTTCAGTTTTTCTAATGGCAATTTGCATATACTCCAGAATGTTATAAAGCGTGATCAGCTTAACAGCAATTACGTGCAAAGTCAATATTTGCCTAGAAAATGAACTTTATCCCCCAAAACACATTTCAACATCATTGCAGCCCTGCCTTAAAAGGACCACCTAACATCGTTTCAGTGATTGCTCCATTAACACAGGTGTGGGTGTTGATGAGGACAGGGCTGGAGATCAATCTGTCATGATTAAGTAAGAATGACACCACTGGACACTTTAAAAGGAGGCTGGTGCTTGCCATCATTGTTTCTCTTCTGTTAACCATGGTTATCTCTAAAGAAACACGTGCAGTCATCATTGCACTGCACAAAAATGGCCTAACTGGGAAGAGTATTGCAGCTAGAAAGATTGCACCTCAGTCAACAATCTATCGCATCATCAAGAACTTCAAGGAGAGAGGTTCCATTGGTGCCAAAAAGGCTCCAGGGCGCCCAAGAAAGACCAGCAAGCGGCAGGACCGTCTCTTAAAAGTGTTTCAGCTGCGGGATCGGGCTACCAGCAGTGCAGAGCTTGCTGAGGAATGGCAGCAGGCAGGTGTGAGTGCATCTGCAAGCACTGTGAGGCGGAGACTCTTGGAGCAAGGCTTGGTCTCAAGGAGGGCAGCAAAGAAGCCACTTCTCTCCAGAAAAAACATCAGGGACAGACTGATATTCTGCAAAAGGTACAGGGAGTGGACTGCTGAGGACTGGGGTAAAGTCATTTTCTCTGATGAATCCCCTTTTCGATTGTTTGGAACATCTGGAAAACAGCCTATTCGGAGAAGAAGAGGTGAGCGCTACCACCAGTCTTGTCTCATGCCAACTGTAAAGCATCCTGAAACCATTCATGTGTGGGGTTGCTTCTCAGCCAAGGGAATCGGCTCTCTCACAGTCTTGCCTAAAAACACAGCCATGAATAAAGAATGGTACCAGAATGTCCTCTAAGAGCAACTTCTCCCAACCGTCCAAGAGCAGTTTGGCGCTCAACAATGCCTTTTCCAGCATGATGGAGCACCTTGCCATAAAGCAAAGGTGATAACTAAATGGCTCAGGGAACAAAACATAGAGATTTTGGGTCCATGGCCTGGAAACTCCCCAGATCTTAATCCCATTGAGAACTTGTGGTCAATCATCAAGAGACGGGTGAACAAACAAAAACCAACAAATTCAGACAAAATTAAAGCATTGATTCTGCAAGAATGGACTGCTATCAGTCAGGATTTGGTCCAGAAGTTGATTGAGAGCATGCCAGGGAGAATTGCAGAGGTCCTGAAGAAGAAGGGTCAACACTGCAAATATTGACTTGCTGCATTAACTCATTCTAACTGTCAATATAAGCTTCTGTTACTCATAATATGAATGCAATTATATTTCTGTATGTGATAAAAACATCTGACAAACACACATAAAAACCAGAGGGCAGCAGATCATGTGAAAATATAATATTTGTGTCATTCTCAAAACTTTTGGCCATGACTGTATTATGTTCGCTGGTTTGGAATGTGACCTTCCATCCTTGTATCACGCAGAGTAGTCAGTAACTCTAATAAAATAAAGCTAGAATTGAATTGGAAGAAGCATCAAGACTAACAAAATTAACCCTTTCCAATAAAGCCACTAACTTATAAAATCTAGAAAAAAAAACACAAAAAATGTATTACCCATGGATATGAGAATGCTGAGGAAGTGGTTTCAAGTGGACCCTGGTGCCCAAAGGTCCAGTGCAACATAAGAAGTAGACTTTAAATTATATTCATATTTTATGTATACTTATATTTTATGTTGTGTATTACAGGTTGGAAGCCTAAATGCTTGCTTCTTTGCTAAGAAAGGATTCCTGGTTGAACTTTATGAGGCGCGAGAAGGTAAGTTTGTTTGCATTTTGTTCTATTATCAAAATACTGTACCTAAATTTTATAAAATACATTGTTATAAAAATGTTGCATCATGCCTAATCCTATTATATGATACTACCATACTTTCAATGGTGCCTGGATCTTATGGTATGTACACATGGCAGATTTGTTGTGGAAATTTCTGAAACTCTCCCGTTCATCTGATTGCAACTTGCATAAATGCATGTGCTTGCTGCAAAAACAACTTCATTTGTATGTAAGGAAGATAATTTCAGTCTCAGAAATTTTTGCAACATATAATATCTGCATTACAATATAATAGGTTGAAATGGGAAAAAATGAGAGACCTCATTCTGAGAAGGTAAGTGTTCTGTCAGTGTTTTTCAGCTTCATCTAATTAATATTTTCCACTTGAAGTACTGACGCCAATATAAATGAGTTTTCTTATAAGCTATATGGTGACCGAGCCCCCTAGTGATAAAGGGGGACTTGAAAAAAAAAAGTAAACATAAAAATAAAAAGTAAAAAAACAATAAAATAAAATAAACACAAATAAACCCAATTTTCCCCATTAAAATGTTTTGCATGTTTTAAAAAATAAAAATGAAAAAATGTTCACATATTTGGTATCGCCACGTCAGTAACAACCTGGCATAAAAATAAATAAAAAACAATGCCAAAATCGTCATTTTTTTTTCTTTATCCTGCTATCCAAAAAACAGATTAGAAAGTGATCAATAAGTCGCTTGAATCCTAAAATGATACCAATGAAAACTTTACATTATCTTGCAAAAATAAAAGCGATCACGCAGCTCCTTTGATCGAAAAATAAAAAAGTTATGGGTTTCAGAATATAGTGACTCCAAAACTAATGCCTTTCTTTAAAAAATGAGTTTTTTAGTGTTATAGTAAGACATTAAATAATCTATATATATTTGGTATCGCTTTAATAGTACTGACCCGCAGAATAAATTAAGAATGTTACTTTTACAAAGAATGAACAGCGCAAAATTCATACTGTAAAAATCAATGGCAAAATTGCTGTTTTTTCCCATTCTCTCCCAGAAAGAGTTAAAAAATTTTAGTTTTTAAATGATTTGTGTTGTAAATTTTAAATGATTTTAAATGATTTGTGTTGATTTGTGTGAAAATATTCAACTAATTCTGCAAAAAACAAGCCCACATATGGCTATGTCAGTGTAAAATAAAAAAAAGTTATGGCTCAAACATATCTAACATGAAGCAACCCATTTGAAGCCAGCTCTCATTTCTTGAAATGTAACTGTCATTTCAACATATAAGCTTTTTTAAAAAATGTTTTCTCTCTTTATTGAAAAACAGGCTCTAACGTTTTCCTTAAGCAACACTCTGAATATTGCTAAGGAGAATATATTTTCAGCATTTACACACTGAATACCAATAACTGGTATGTGTCTCTGCCTACTTCTCCTCACCCCTCCTGTATACATTGCTATAAAGAAATTTTTAGTTTGTGTTAGTGCTAATCGCTTTGCTGAATGGCGCATCCCTATCAGCTAGTTAGTTCATGCTAGGAAGGGAAAGAGAAGCTTGGTTGCTAGTGGTTAGCACTAGCAACAAGTGATATATAGGAACATCTAAATAAACTTAGCTATATTCAGTATGAACATACCAAATTCAGATTCCCTTTAGTCCCACCAGCAGCACAATACTGGGGTATTTCTGCCCCTGTTTGCTGGTAGGACAGAATGGAATTTTTAATGCACAAGTAAATGGTTAAACATTAACCCCTCCCACTCCTCAATATAAGGAAGGAAGTGCCAACCCCCCCCACATGTTTTTTTCTGTCCTGTGTCAGTGGAACAGGTGGAGGGAAGGTTATTTCTTCCCTATAGTGTTATCCAGGTTTCTGGATGACTTTCCGCTCTCCACTCCTGTTTGAGTTAAGGTAAATATTAATTTCCTTTTTTAGTTGTTTTTCGCCTAAGGTTTTAGGCTTTTTCTTGTATTTTTTCTATATGTCTTCTTCTGCGTCTGCTGGTGACTTGTCTTTCAGGCCGTAAGTTTGCGTCTAAACGCAAACATCTTTGCCAATGACGGCTACGAATTTAATACGTGCCACCAGTGCTGCCCCAAGGAACCCTCTGAGGAACCAACTTTCAGAGATGTGGTTTGGGTTAAGGAGTATGTCCAGGACACCAGGAAGGACTTGAAAGACTCCTTAACTCATTTGTCCAAGCAAGCCTTGACGCAGTGAGGCATCCGCTTCTGTCATACAATCTGACGAGGAGTTCAGTATCATAGAGGAAGCTAATTCTTCATCTGAGGATTCAGATACGGATATAGCGAAAACCCTTTTCCTCTGGAGAAAATCGGAGATTATTGAAGTCCATCGGGTCAGGGTACCATGATGATGACCGGAAGCCTCTAGTTCCACCTCTAGGGGCCTAGATCCTTCAAAGTGGATGACATGCTTAAAGGAGCTATGTCCGAGTGGAAACACTCAGAGAAGTCCTGCGTGTTATCCTGAGAGGTTCAAGACACTCTTTCCGATATCTAGGACCAATTGAGACTTTGGGTCCTCTGCCTAAGGTTGACATGGCAGTCGCCAAATTGTCCAGATGAACACTGGTACTCTCTGAGCATGGGTCTAACCTTTAGGATCCCATGGACCGCCGGGCAGAATGCTCCCTAAGGAAAGCATATACGGCTTCCTCTACACAGTTAGAAGTTATATGCCAAAGCTTGGCCTTGACTACGGCTGCCCGTTGCCCCCTATGGTCGGTTAGGAACTTGATAAAATTATGGAAGGACTAGCGGACAAAAAAGGAAAATCCCTTCTGCAGTCCTTTCGTGGACAGGGCATACAGCATTGCAGAAGACAGTCTCCTCCAAGAGGTCAGACGCATGGATGTTTCAGGTTCCAAAGAGGGAACACCAACTATCGTTTCTCCTGTGACGACCGGAAAGTCAGAAAGCAAGATGTCTGACTATTACCTTCTCTCTCCTGCAAGACACGAAATTCCTGTGGGGAAACCTTGCTTTTTTGCTAGATTTCTAAGAAAAAAAAAAATCTAACAGGTTCATGGGTGTTGGAGATGGTTCAGTCCTGTTATGGTTTAGATTTTTCTTTGCCTCCCCAGGACAGATTTATATGGACCACTCACCTCCCTGCTGTCCGTCAGAAGGCTCTAGATTACTCAATACTGGACTATGTAAGAAAGCACAGCTTGGAAGACATTCCACTGCAACATCAAGGGCAGTGGTGAACCTACCCTCTTTCCTGCCTGAGGCGGACTATAGAAAGACGCCCCCCCCCCAAAAAAAAAAAAAAAAAAATTGAGTTTCCATGCTACTAGTTTAACACACTGTTATCGTCGCACAATATACACAATACACAAAGTTATAAAACAGTTTTTAAGAATTCTTCTTCCTGTATTACTTCAGTATCAGATCAACAACACGGTATTAACAGTGAAAGTAACTTCATACATCTTCTGCTTGGTGGATGGACAAGCCCACCTGGCCCCCATTCTCTATAATAGGAGCCCCGCAGATAGCTGAGTACTGAACTTCGGCTATCTTTGGCACTCCCACTGAAGTGAATGAGAGCCACGCGGGTTCGTCCATCCACCAAGTGACACACCTATATATATATGGCTGTGGTCAGGCTGAATTCCCACCCAGTGGGGGGAAAAAACACAATTCTCAGGCTCAGTGGGGGTCTCAGCAGACAGATCCCCATCAATCAGGTATTTATCCTCTATCATTTAGGTGAATACAGTGCAGTAATATTTTGTAACTCACATTTCCTTTCTCTTCCCTTTGGACCGCCATGACCACTTCTTCCAGCTGTGACTTGTCTCTGTAAAGTTTGCAGCACAGACATCTTTGACTCCTCACTTTTCCAGGCATCCAACCCACATTGTCCTCACCTACACAAAGCCTCCATTCTGCTGCTACCCCCAATTATAAAATATATGATATAACCCCAATAATGAAAAATACCCCCAAGTGCATCTTTATATTAATAACATCCGTGTGTACCCTGTATAAATAGTGCCCCTTATTAATAATGCCCCAGGTGTTAACTAATTAAAAGGTTTTCCAGGTCATTAATAAACTAATCAGTGGGGCTCAAAAACCCAGGACCCCTACTGATCAGCTGTTTGAATGGTACCTGTGTAAGCGCCGTGACCGCTTCTCTGTTTACATAGTGTCATTCATCTCATAGCGGCCATGTAATGTAACTACAGCCTCGTCCTGTACATGTCTACAGTATGTGACAAAGCTAGAATTACATCACACGGCCACTATAAACAGACAGCGTATAATATAAACAGGTGCCATAGCCCCTGTTTATAGCGCCCCATTTACACACACTATAATGTTCCACAGCAGCCCTTGCACACAGTATTTGTAACGTCCTTGCCTGTCCGGGCTTTGGCGCCGTCCTCCGGACGCACGCTGCGGCGCAGGAGGCGTGCCCGGTTGTAATTCTTTCCTTGGGTTTTTCTTGTATTGTCTGAACACTGTCCTATTCCCTCACCTCCTTAATTGATTTTCCACCACGCCCTTCTCCTTCACCTTGCTTTCCCCCTGCTCCACTAAGAGTTAACTTTAGTCCTGCCTTGTGATTGACAGCCTGTCCTCCTATCAAGTCTGGGGCGGGTTCTTTCTCCCTATTTATTGTTTGCTCACTTTCCCATTGGTGCCTGCTATTGCATTTTGCATACTGGCTATACTCCTTGTTCCTTGTTACCTGCTCTTCTGATTTTCTGACCACTGGCTTTGACTTTGACTATTCTCTTGGATTTTGATTCTGTACTGCATTGCTCGATTGTTACCGACCCCTTGGCTAGCTGACCTCCCTTTGTTGTCTGTGCGTCCTGTCTGCGTTCTGTGTTGTCACTTATTCAGAGTAGGGACCAGCTCCAAGTTGTTCCTGTCATTAGGACAGTGAGACAAGTAGGTAGGGACAGGGTCTGGGTCAACTTTAGGGCTCACTGTCTCTGTATTCCCTTCCTCTCAGGTTTTTGCTGCAGCACTGGAGAATTGCTCAACTGGCAATTCCCTTACACTATTACTCAGTATTATGGCCCG
Source organism: Leptodactylus fallax (assembly GCA_947044405.1). Taxonomy (NCBI): domain Eukaryota; kingdom Metazoa; phylum Chordata; class Amphibia; order Anura; family Leptodactylidae; genus Leptodactylus; species Leptodactylus fallax. The sequence goes on along the minus strand of CAMRHE010000217.1, from coordinate 700,059 downwards.
CAGTGGCCCCTGCACACTGTATTATTCCTCACAGCGGCCTCTGCACACAGTATTATGCTCCATAGTGGCCCCTGCACACGGTATTATACTCCATAGTGGCCCCTGCACACAGTATTATGCCCAAGTGGCCACTGCACACAGTATTATGCTCCATAGTGGCCCCTGCACTGGTATTATGCACTATAGTGGCTCCTGCAGTGGTATTATACTCCATAGTGGCCCCTGCACTGGTATTATGCTCCATAATGGCCCCTGCACACAGTATTATGTCCCATATTGGCCCCTGCACATAGTATTATGCTCCACAGTGGCCCCTGCACACGGTATTATGCTCCATAATGGCTCCTGCACTGGTATTATGCTCCATAGTGGCCCCTGCACTTGTATTATGCTCCATAGTGGCCCCTGCACTTGTATTATGCTCCATAGTGGCCCCTGCACCCGGTATTATGCTCTATAGTGGCCCCTGCACTCGGTATTATGCTCCATAGTGGCCCCTGCACAGGGTATTATGCTCTACAGTGGCCCCTGCACACGGTATTATGCCACATAGTGGGCCACCCTTGAACTATTATTATACTCTGGGGTCTTTTCAGACCCCAGAGTATAATGATTGGAGACCCAGGGGAGGTGACAAACATAAACACCAGTGTTACTTACCTATCCTGGACACGGATGCACTCCTTGCAGCTTTCGGCCCTGTTTAATTGCGCATAGACGTCACGTGATCAGGCCGGCGACGCGACCTGATGACGTCACCAGAGGACTCAAGCCTGCTCGGAGTTACATCGGATCGCAGGAGGTGAGTAACATTGGTTTTTATGTTCCCTCACCTCCCCTGGGCCTCTGATTATTATACTCCAGGGTCTGAAAAGACCCTGGAGTATAATAATATTAGTTTTTGAGGCCCGCAGCCTCACTTACCGAAGCCCGCGGCTGCTCACAGCGGCATCCACTTCCCTTTCTGCGTCCCATAGCAGAAGGGGAAGCGGAGGCGGCCACAGCAGATGAGGGGTAGGTAAATAAATAGGCCGTTACCTGCCGGGGATACTCCAGCAGGTCACGGCCTATTTATATATAAAAAAAGTTATACTCACCAGCGATGCCTTGATAGAGCAGCCGCCGCCTCCTCTTCTTGTCCGCGATGTCTGTGTCTCAGCGTAGGTGGCGTGATGACGTAATTGTATCACCGCCTGCGCTGAGATGTGACGTCTCGTATACCAACTCAGGACAGGCCCCGCTCAGCGTTTTTTTATTTATTTTTTTTTAAAACGGCCTGTCCTGGGCTGGTTTACGTTGAATAGTAAAAATGCCGCCCCCCAGACAGTGACGGACAGTGCCGCCTGAGGCGGCCGCCTCAGTTCGCCTCATTAGCGGTGCGCCCCTGATCAAGGGTCTGGAAACCCTCAGGAGACCTGAAAAAAAAAGAGAATAAGGTGAAGAAAAAAAAAGGGCGTTTATGCTCTGTGTAACCTGTGTCAGGAAGCGGGAGTGTCTTTGCACTCCATTTTTTCTATATACTGTACGTCTGCTGCTTCCTTTCCTCTGCCTTTTTGTTATTTGGCAGAGAGCATGCATACTGTGAATTTACAGGTTAATTTAAACAGACATTCTGTTGTGCTTTTCTTGCTTTGTTATTTTTTTTCCTTATACTTGAACCAAGTTATTTCTTTACCAGTCTTCTATCCCAGTCCGTCAACCCCAGAGAAAGTTAAAATTCACTCCCTGGATGTTTCCAGATGTCTCAGAATTTATATTCAGAGATCTCTGCCCTTTAGACGATCGGAGAATCTCTTTTTCTCTTTTGCTGGGAAGAATAGGGCTCAAGGCTTCCAAGACCCCCTTGGCACACAGGTTTAAGGAAGCCATAAACTTGGCTTTTACTTCACAGGGGTTAGATCCCCCTGAGTCTTTCAGGCTCATTCCACGAGAGCCATTTCCTCCTCCTAGTCGGAAAGAAACTCTGTTCCTTTGGAACAAAATAGGTTCTGTAGCTTCTTGAAGCTCTCTCTATACCTTTGTAAATCATTATAGATTTAACACCCGGGGTACAGAGGCCATTAGCCTTTGGCCGTTCTGTTTTAAATTCTATTCTTCAAGAGGGCCCTCCCTAGGGTTCTTCCTGCTAGATCCCCAGTATTGTGCTGGTAGGATGAAAGGGAAGCATAGATTATGATGTTAATCTGTTTTCCCTTAGTCCCAACAGCAGCACAAGGCTCCCTCCCTATGTGTTATATATTTTTTCTTTATAATTACACGTTGTGCTGCTGTTGGTACTAAGGGAAAACAGATTAATATCATAATCTATGCTTCTCCTTAGCAAAGTTTTGCTAGAGTGTTGCTAAGAAGAAATTTTAGAGTCTGTTTTTTACAGTATATAAGAAAAAAGTTTAAAATACAATCCCCAACCAAGTTCTGAAAAAAAGTTTGCTTTGGAGAAAAACCCAACAGAAATTGGCAAAATACAATGAAAGGTACTAATGAGAAGAAATGTATTTTGGCATGGCATTTTCCACAGCTTTTTTTCTCCGCTGCATTTTTGCAATTTATGGTCTCAGTTTTCATAAATAAATACTACTGATGTGTAGTAAATTTACTCCGCTATACAATTTTTTTTTTTTTAATTAAAATACAAGTGTTTTACACTGATAGTAGTTGAATAAAGCACATTTTACACTTTTATTTTTCTGCAATAGATATAAGAACAGCAAAAACAGTTAGTGGAAGAAGCATTAATTTGGCATTGTCATACAGAGGTCGGCAAGCTCTCAAAGCTGTTGATTTAGAAGACAAGGTAAATATATATTTAATAAAATCTGTTGTCTTCTTTCACTATAATATTGTGAGGTATAAATTCTATATGGTAAGACACATTCACACTTTACTGTTGGTTTTGTTTGTACACCACTAAAGCTCTCTGCAAGGTCTCCACAGGCACCTATTTACCTGATGGAAGCCAAGACAGCATACTCTTTTTGTTGTATAGAATAACGTATTTTACTAGTAATACTATAGCTGTGGGTAATGTATGCCACTCTAGGTCTATATAGTGGGAGTCTTTGGAAGCGTTAGTTGGTGGTATATGCCAGGATATTTCTCTTAAGTACACCGCTGCTGTACAATGGAAATGCAATTTATGTGCCCTTAGGATCAAGTCATACAGGTTATATAACTTTTAGTAGAACAGGAGCATTAACAAATATGACATACTGGTTGTGTAACAGAACTAACATATGACTGTTAATAGGCTTTTTTGACTTGTGTGGGAGGACTGGCTCAGTAGCAGCAGCAGGGGTTCCAACAGGTTTTACCCTGTACGTTTATTTTTCAAAGAAAAATAAATAAGCCTTAGCTTTCAGGCAATACAATAACAGAACACCTGTTCGTCTGACCTTCTAACTAAACACAGAAAATAGCCTAACTGCATGGGTGGCTAGCTTCAGCCACACGGTCAACATACAGGGCAAAAACAATGGTAGCAGATCACACTGGAGTCTCATCAGTCTTCATAAGGCTGGGACAGAATCTGGCTCCTCCTCTCTACCCAGGAACTGCATTTAATGAGGCCACGCTCCCACCTGTGCTTGAGGGCCTCTCCCTAGTAGAACAAGAACTGGTTACTTACCAACAGAAAAAGACACTTCTCACAGCTGAGGTTTTGTTACAGTTTACCTGTATTGTAACCCCACTTACCATACATAAGTGAGGAATCTGGGTGAGACATAGCGACCTTCAAGAACCTTACCTGTCACCTTGTCACACTTGGTATAATGGAATACAGTAATTAGCTTTGCTTTAAGTCACACTGTGTTGTTTAGATAAAGAATATGCAAATAAGGGTAGGTTCACATACGTCAGTTGCATCAGCATCAGTTTTTTTGTCCCTTATGCTTCGTTCACACCTGCGCTTGGTGTCCGTCCGTCGCCAATCCAGTGAAAATCTCGGCGAACTGGATTGGCGTCGGATACAGACCGGTCAGCGGCACATTGATTAAAAACCCATTCATTTGAATGGGTTTTTTAAAGCAGTGCTTGGGTGTGCGCTTACACCCTCTGCGCTGCCAATCCTTTTTTTTTCGTCGGACACGAAGTCCTGCGTGTCCGACTTTGTTTCCGACGAAAAAAAAGGATTGGCAGCGCAGAGGGTGTAAGCGCACACCCGCAGACTGCTTTAAAAACCCATTCAAATGAATGGGTTTTTAATCAATGCGCCGCTGACCGGGTCTGTATCCGACGCCAATCCAGTTCGCCGAGATTTTCACTGGATTGGCGACGGACGGACACCAAGCGCAGGTGTGAACCCACCCTTAGTCATTACAACTGATGCCAAAACTGATGCGAAAATGCATCAGCTGTCATCAGGCTTTTTTTTATAAATTTCTACTCCAAAACCATCAGTTGTCATAAGTTGTCATCAGTTGTCGTCAGTTTTTACGATCAGTTTTTACCAAGATGGTCAACAAGGCATGATGGGCTGCCAAGGCTAATAGAGTAGGGGTACTCAACTACTTTTAGTAAATTTCCATTGACCGGGATCCGCCATCAAGTAAAGGTCCAAGCTGAACACGTCCACTATTTACGGTATTTTTCGGACAAAAAGACATGTCTGACTGTAAGACGCACCCCGGGTTTAAACAAGAAAAATAAGGATTAGATCAGGGGCGACTAACGTGGTATTACACTGTGTAGGGTGACTAACATAGCATTATACTGTGCAGGGGGCACTAACGTGGCATTACATGGTGTGGGGGGCAACTAATGTGGCATTATACTGTAGGGGGGCATTAAGGAACATTATATTGTGGGTACTGACATTAGTGCTCCTATTATTGTTCCTCCTCAGTATGCTCCTTAGCACATTGGTGGGTTCAGTGCAATGGTTTCATAAGTGGACCACCACTTAGGAATACCCAACTTGCACAAAATATAATGTCCCATTAGAGGCCCTAACACAGTATAATGCCTCCCTAGTGGTGCCTTACACTGTAATGTCCCCCTTCATCTATCCCCACAGTTAATGTCCCCATCCATCTGTTAACAGTTTAACTCTGTGCATGCAAATTAAATAGGAGCTTACATAAGAATATAATTTTCTATCCCCCTATAAAAATTGTAACTCTATTGAATAATTATAATCCCTATACCTAACTAATGTGATAACTAGGGCCGTGTTCAGATTGGTGTAACACGACCACTTTATTGCTCACGTATTATGGATACAACCTCTGAAGTTCCTGTGGTTCATCATTACTGGTGATAGAGAGTCTGATGACCTACTGGAAGTGCAGGGGTTTCCTTTGTACTGTGGGTGCAAAAAAAAAAAAAAAAAAAAAAAAAAAGCACCCATCTGAAAACTGCCAAAAACTAGGATTTTATATGGTGACATTTAATGAGTAAAAATGTATTATCTGAATGACGGAACTGCCGTTTGTCAGAAATTTTTTATACGTTCATCGCTAGTGATAATCGCTATTATTTTAGCGTGTAACAAATATCACTAGAGAGGCGGTCGGAGTATTTTACTCTATAAAGATCAGGTATGGACAGGACAGGGACAGTGAAAAAATGTAAACTTTATTGGTGACTTTGCGCATGTGTTGTGTAAGTGTTTTGGAGCTGCGACCTGGATGATGGTAAACGTCTGGGTCACAGCGCCAATAAACAATATCTTCCTGGTACGTTCAGAGGGGTATTATATAAGAATACCTCTGTGATTAGGCTCAGAGGGGTATTACATTATCCCTCTATGTGACAATCAGAGAGCAAAAGTATAGTATGCTCTCTGATTGATAGGAGAGGGGATAACATGGACAGAAGTCCCTGCTACCCTCCTGGGGTAATCTGCAGTTTATGCACAGACAATGATGAATTATAATTATCATTGTCTCTGCAGTCTGCAGCTCCACTCCTCCCCCTCCTTCCTTAGCCCTAAGATACTGCCTGAGGCAGAAGGGGGGAGACACTTTTAGAGCCCCATTTCTAAGGATCTGTTAGGACCACAAAGATGCAACTGGATACATTTTAAAGATGAGAATCTCATCTTTAAAAAGATACCAAGATCGCCATGATAGACCTTACAGGTTCAGAGCGATTCACTGTTAAAACGATGTTGGGAATAGAGATCTGCATTGGGATTTCAATGCCGAACATCGTGTTTCTTTACAGCTATAACCAATCCTGAGCAATTCACTCAGGTACAGTAGTGAATCCGGCAATTACTGGCTTTACTACTGTACATAGACTGTGCAGAAGCCGGGTGCTGCTGTATCCAACTTCAGGCAGTACCCGGCGGGCTAATTACATTTTAAGGAAGCCAGATGGAAAAACGCTGCAGGTAGCATTTTTCCATCCGGCTGAGGCACAGATCCGCGGCCATACGGCGCCACAACTGATGCCTCTTGTGCCAGAACCGATCCCATAGAAAACTATGGGATCCGTCCCGGCATCACTCTCCCTCCAGCTTGTGTGCACGCCGGAGGGAAACTGATAGCTGCGCCGGATATGTGAACGCACCCTAAGACCTCATTGGAGGAAAAGAAGAACCTGTTCTTAGCACCACCTTTTGAAAGGTAGTTCCCTATAGATTAATTCATGATTTTAAAAAAATCCCCGATGCTCCGGAGTTCTCCCAGCACGGTTCAGTCCTTTTGCTCCAGCGTCTTCTCAAAGTGAAACTGCTCACTGGCTGTGACGTCTCGGGTCACTTCCGCTGAAACCGCTGATTGGCGTATGGCGGGGATTTAAGCGAGTTTGAATTTTTTATTTTTCACTGCCCCCGGCCGGTTTAAAAAAATAAACATGTTGTCCATTTTTCCCTGGACAACCCCTTCAGATGACTCAGTCTGGGTCAGTGTGGAGCTTCTTCTTCTGAGCTTTGGATTTAGGCTTCCTCCATACTTCAATCTTAGGCAGGTCAGGGTGGGTGGTAACATCTTGAAAGGTAAGCCACGAAGGGATGACAGATGGATCTAATTCCAGAGGAGGACACGCTGCATGCAGGTCATCAGGATGGTGGATGTTGTATTGGCAGCCCATGAAGCTGTAGGAGATACCAATTGGAAACATCCATTTGTAAGGTGTATTCAATGCTCTTAGGCGATGTTGGCTAGTTTCACCGGCGAGACAACCTGAAAAAAGGTGATTTTGAATGTGTTGTCAGAAGTGAGTCAAGCTTTATTGAGCCTCTTTGATGAGAAAGGACAGCAGTTTATAAATAATGTCTCTGTGGGTTTCCCCATCTCTAGGCTTGGGGCGAAGAGCCCTATGTGCTCTCTTCAGATGAATAGTAGGTGGGGTGTTGTCTCCCAAGACATATGCCAGGATCTTCATGGTTGTGGTTAATATTTCATAGGAGGGGGAGTCTTCAGGAGATATGGAGATTATTTCTTCCACCTCTATTGTCCTTATCAAGGTAGGAGTGCAGTGAGTTCAGGTGTGATTGGTTCGCAGTAATCGCCATGTTGGTAGCCTCTACATGAGCCACCAGGGACACCTGGGTGTCCTCTAACTGCTCAACTCTCGAACCTATGCTACAAATGTCCTGCTTAATATCAGCCAGTTCTTTCATAACTGGCTGAATAGCCTTTTAAATAATTTTCTGAAGGCCTTTGGAAGAGACCATCACCATAGAGGCAGAGCTGGAAATATTCCCCTCATCCATATTGTTTTCTGCGTCAGATGATTCACCATTCTCTTGTATGGCAAGTGAAAGTTTCACCATAGGTGTAGTATGGAGAGGGGAGCCCTTCTTGAGGAATTTATAAAGATCCGCTAGTGATTTTTTAGGCTGTTTTGGAGTTGTATGTGATTCTGTGGGCCTATTCTGCCCAACCTTGACCATGATAAGAAAAAATGTCATCCGCCAGCCCGTATCAGACTGACCAGAAGAGGAAGAGCCTCTATGCCATATAGAGAGTTTGGTCAATGAGGCGTTGATGCAGTGGGGCCTATATGATATCAGTCAGCAGAGTGAGGGGCGTCTGCTGGTAGGTCTGGAATTGGCCAAGGGAAAGTAAGGAGCACCCCGGATGGTTGCGTAGGTGCTCGACACTCCCCTCCCCAGGCCAATGTTGTTCAGTCACTCCTGAGAATATATCTGCTGAGGGGGTAGCCAGGGATATACTCGGAGATCCAAGCAGATGAGGGGGGAAACAAAGTTCAGTTGATTAAGTGTAGTCCCAGCAAACCTAGTTGCAGGGGCAGAGGGTGATGAAATCCTGCCAGTAAGAATCACCCTTGGATGGTGAGTTGGAACAGTGCAAAAGGCAGCAGTTGCAGAAAGTGGGGGAGGAGGAGCCTGTGGGGTATTGTGTTTCTTATTACAGGTGTTGTCGAGAGGATACACATCACATGCAAGTGACGAATGTGGCTCACAATATGGCAGGTGCTGCTCTTACCTGCAGTGAGATGGCGGCCAGTCACCATGGGTGGTGGGAGACAGTGGGTGCAGGTGCCGCAGGCAGTTCCCTGGGATAGTGAGTAATCGGAGTGCCAATGGAGATGAGAGCCTCCTGACAGGGAGATGCAGGGGCAGCTGGAAAAGCGTATGGTGCACCGGTCTTCCAAGATGGTGGGTCACTGAACCGCACCAAAAGTGAAGTCTGCCACGGTGATCCTCTGGTGGTGCAGCTCAGGAGCTAGAAGAGGTTAAGAAGCTGTGAAGCCTTGCAGATGAGCACATAGGAGGCAGGAGAAGGTAATCCCTTAAGGAGTCGCACAGGGTCCAGTCGGAGGCGAGAAGACCTAGTAACCCAAGATGGCTGCCACAGGCTGGTGCCAGGGTTTGCCGCAATACGGAGGACCACACCGGAGCGGTGCTGGCAGGCAATAAGACCCAGATTATTTAGTCTGGGGTTTGGGGGAGAACCCTTAGCAGTTTGGTAGAGAGGGAGACATGGGATGGTGGAGATACTGTAAATGCCCGATTAGATGAGCTGAGCAATGGAGCTCCTGGAAAGTCATCCATCCTCCATAGGCAGGTTAATCTTAAAGAGACCACTGAAAAGGGCTTGAGGAGGCCTATATCATTTGAGAAAGGAGTTTGATTGCCTTTGGACTTCCAATCTCCAAGATTCAAATTTGTTATTAATATTTCTAATACTTTCAGTGGTATGTCTACTTGCTTCGCTGGGGAAACATCTCTTAATTGTCCAAGAATATGAGACCAGGTTTAATGGGTGACTGGATGTAGTGGACCAGCTGGAGTTTGGAAAATGGGAACACTATGCCTTCAGCTGGCTCAAGACAACAGCTTTAAAGAAGAATTGCAAGTTAGGCACTCCTAGCCCTCCTTTCTTTTTAGGAGCATACCGAATTGACTCTCAGTTTTTCCCTTGCCAAATATAAGATAACATTTGTTTCTAGAATTTAGCCATTAGCATGGGGGAAATAGGTACCATTAAAGTGCGGAGATAGTATAATATAAAAATATTATACTATCTCCGCACTTTAATGGTACCTACTGTATTTCCCCATGCTAATGGCTAAATTCTAGAAACAAATGTTATCTTATATTTTGATAAGTACTATCATTTTGTAGAGGACTATCCAGCCTAGCCATGAGGTTTCTATCTTAGAAAGTTTGCCCAGCTCTTTTTGAATGGTGGATAGTAAAGGGAGGAGGTTCAATGACCGCTGTAGGTGCGCGTAGCGAGGGCAAAGGGTCGGTGAATGTCAGTATGATGTCATCTGTGAATAGGCCTAGCTTGTGCAGTTGTAGGTCCACCAAGACTACTCTGATTTCCAAGTTAGAGTGGACAGTTTCCGCCAGGGGTTCCATAAGCATTACAAATATGAGAGGCAAGAGGGGACACCCCTTTCTTGTCCCATAAGTAGTTGTAAATGGGTGGGAAAGGGTGTTCTTATATAGAGCTTGGATGGCATTTAAGATATTTCCCTGAAAACCAAATTTGGCCGAAGTAGCAAAAGCAAAGCCCCATTGGATCTTGTCAAACGCCTTCTCTGCATCAAAGTGAGGAGGATAGAAGGTATTCAAGAAGCCTCAACCTCCGCCATCACTCTTCTAGTGCTATCAGAGGCCTGCCTCCCCTTGGTGAAGGCTACTTGGTCATTATGTATCAATGCAGAGAGACCCTCTAAGAGGAAACCAGTTTAGAATAGATTTTAGGGTCTCAGTTAAGGAGCGATATGGGTCTGAAGTTAGCTGGGTAGTGCATGGGCTTTCCAGGTTTGGGAATAGCAACAATGAGGGCTTGAAGCATTTCAGGTGAGAGGTAACCACAATCTATTGCCAGATTAAAATTAGAAATCATATGTGGGGCCAAGAGATGTGAAAAGTTCTGGTAATACTCATTTGAAAATCCACTGTGGCCTGGAGATTTTTGTTTTTTGAGCTTTGATATAGTTTGGGATACCTCCTCTAGTTTAGAGAAAGGAGTGAGTGTAGGAATTCCTGAATTGATTCATCTGTGGGGTGGGAGGTATGTGGATCATCGTAAAGGTTGTATTAACGGGCATAGAATTTCCTAAATGAGTCGGCTATATCTTGTGGGTGAGTTAATTTATGGTTCATCCCATCTGGGCTGAGAAGGAAGGGAATTTGTGTTTTTGCCTGTCTGGCTTTAATTTTACTAGATTTATTGAATGATTTATAGTATTCCATCTTCCAAGACATCAGTTGTTTATTATAATCATCTAATAGTGTAGCCCAGAGGGTTTATCTGAATTTAATTAGGTGAGTATGGGTGTCCATCGAAGGAATGAATTATTATTTGTTATTATGTTGTTATTTTTCCAGAACTGCTATTTGAGCTAAGGTGGCAGATAGACATGATTGTTTCAGTTCTCTAAGGCTAGGTTCAAACCTGCACCCGATTTCCGTTTGTGTATTCCATTCCGTTGTCTCTGCATTTTTCGGGTGGAAACCCAGCGGACCCCATTATAGTAACAGCTTTTTAAGTGGATTGGGTTTCCGTTTTTGGGTCCCCAAACGGACCCGAAGAAGAATGCAAACCCAAATGCAGGTGTGAACCTAACATCAGGCAAACACAGCCAAAGTTATGTCAAAGTGGAAAGTGGATATGTATATCTATGGAAAAACGTATGGTAAGCAGTGGATACAAACTCCGAGTTTAACCATACACTGAGCTGCCACTTGCTTTTACGAGTAACCCCAGCAGGTAACGGCCTATTTACTTACCTACCCCCCGCACCTACTTGTGGCCGCCTCCGCTTCCCCTTCTGCTATGGGACACAGGGTAAGTGAGGCCGCGGGCCTCAAATACTACTATAATTATACTTCGGGTTCTTTTCAGATATAATAATAGGAGGCCCAGGGGAGGTGAGGGAACATAAAAAACAATGTTACTCACCTCTCCTGCGATCCAATATTACTCCCAGCAGGCTGTGGCCTTCTGGTGACGTCATCAGGTCGTGACGCCGGCCTGATCCACGTGACGTCTGTACGCAATTAAACAGGGCCAAAAGCTGTAGGGAGTTCACCGTGTCCAGGATAGGTAAGTACCATTGGTTTTTATGTTTGTCACCTCCCCTGGGTCTCCGATCATTATACTCTGGGGTCTGAAAAGTGGGCCACTATGGGGCATAATACCGTGTGCAGGGGCCACTGTGGAGCATAATACCATGTGCAGGGGCCACTATGGAACATAATACCATGTGCAGGGGCCAGTATGGAACATAATACCATGTGCAGGGGCCAATATGGAGCATAATACCGTGTGCAGGGGCCAATATGGAGCATAATACCATGTGCAGGGGCCAATATGGAGCATAATAGCGTGTTCAGGGGCCACTATGGAGCATAATACCATGTGCAGGGGCCACTATGGAGCATAATACCATGTGCAGGGGCCGCTGCGGGAGCATAATACCATGTGCAGGGGCCACTATGGAGCATAATACCGTGTGCAGGGGCCACTATGGAGCATAATACCGCGTGCAGGGGCCACTATGGAGCATAACACAGTGTGCAATGGCCACTATGGAACATAATACCATGTGCAGGGACCAGTATGGAACATAATACCATGTGCAGGGGCCAATATGGAGCATAATACCGTGTGCAGGGGCCAATATGGAGCATAATACCATGTGCAGGGGCCAATATGGAGCATAATAGCGTGTGCAGGGGTCACTATGGAGCATAATACCATGTTCAGGGGCCACTATGGAGCATAATACCATGTGCAGGGGCCACTATGGAGCATAAAACCATGTGCAGGGGCCGCTGCGGGAGAATAATACCATGTGCAGGGGCCACTATGGAGCATAATACCGTGTGCAGGGGCCACTATGGAGCATAATACCGCGTGCAGGGGCCACTATGGAGCATAACACAGTGTGCAGTGGCCACTATGGAGCATAATACCATGTGCAGGGGCCACTATGGGGCATAATACCATGTGCAGGGGTCACTATGGAGCATAATACCGTGTGCAGGGGCCACTATGGAGCATGATACATTGTGCAGGGGCCGCTGTGAGGCATAATACAGTGTGCAGGGGCCGCTGCGGGCCATAATACAGTGTGTAGAGGCCGCTGCAGGCCATAACACTGAGTGCAGGGTCTGCTGTGGAAAATTATGGTGTGTGTAAATGGGGCGTTATAAACAGGGGCTACAGTCATATGAAAAAGTTTGGGCACCCCTATTAATCTTAATCATTTTTAGTTCTAAATATTTGGGTGTTTGCAACAGCCATTTCAATTTGATATATCTAATAACTGATGGACACAGTAATATTTCAGGATTGAAATGAGGTTTATTGTACTAACAGAAAATGTGCAATATGCATTAAACCAAAATTTGACCGGTGCAAAAGTATGAGCACCTCAACAGAAAAGTGACATTAATATTTAGTAGATCCTCCTTTTGCAAAAATAACAGCCTCTAGTCACTTCCTGTAGCTTTTAATCAGTTCCTGGATCCTGGATGAAGGTATTTTTGACCATTCCTCTTTACAAAACAATTCCATTTCAGTTAAGTTTGATGGTCGCCGAGCATGGACAGCCCGCTTCAAATTATCCCACAGATGTTCAATGATATTCAGGTCTGGGGACTGGGATGGCCATTCCAGAACATTGTAATTGTTCCTCTGCATGAATGCCTGAGTAGATTTGGAGCTGTGTTTTGGATCATTGTCTTGCTGAAATATCCATCCCCGGCGTAACTTCAAATTCGTCACTGATTCTTGTACATTATTCTCAAGAATCTGCTGATACTGAGTTGAATCCATGCGACCCTCAACTTTAACAAGATTCCCAATGCCGGCATTGGCCACACAGCCCCAAAGCATGATGGAACCTCCACCAAATTTTACAGTGGGTAGCAAGTGTTTTTCTTGGAATGCTGTGTTTTTTTGACGCCATGCATAACGCCTTTTTGTATGACCAAACAACTCAATCTTTGTTTCATCAGTCCACAGGACCTTCTTCCAAAATGAAGCTGGCTTGTCCAAATGTGCTTTTGCATACCTCAGGTGACTCTGTTTGTGGCGTGCTTTCAGAAACGGCTTCTTTCGCATCTCTCTCCCATACAGCTTCTCCTTGTGCAAAGTGTGCTGTATTGTTGACCGATGCACAGTGACACCATCTGCAGCAAGATGATGCTGCAGCTCTTTGGAGGTGGTCTGTGGATTGTCCTTGACTGTTCTCACCATTCTTCTTCTCTGCCTTTCTGATATTTTTCTTGGCCTGCCACTTCTGGGCTTAACAAGAACTGTCCCTGTGGTCTTCCATTTCCTTACTATGTTCCTGGAAACTGACAGGTTAAATCTCTGAGACAACTTTTTGTATCCTTCCCCTGAACAACTATGCTGAACAATCTTTGTTTTCAGATCATTTGAGAGTTGTTTTGAGGAGCCCATGATGCCACTCTTCAGAGGAGATTCAAATAGGAGAACAACTTGCAATTGGCCACCTTAAATACCTTTTCTCATGATTGGATACATCTGGCTATGAAGTTCAAAGCTCAGTGAGGTTACAAAACCAATTTTGTGCTTCAGTAAGTCAGTAAAAAGTAGTTAGGAGTATTCAAATCAATAAAATGATAAGGGTACCCAAATTTTTGCACCGGTCAAATTTTGGTTTAATGCATATTGCACATTTTCTGTTAGTACAATAAACCTCATTTCAATCCTGAAATATTACTGTGTCCATCAGTTATTAGATATATCAAATTGAAATGGCTGTTGCAAACACCCAAATATTTAGAACTAAAAATGATTAAGATTAATAGGGGTGCCCAAACTTTTTCATATGACTGTATATAATACGCTGTCTATTTATAGTGACCGTATGATGTAATTACAGCCTTGTCACATAGACGTGTATAGGACGAGGCTGTAGTTACATTACATGGACTCTATGAGATGAATGACACTATGTATACAGAAGCGGTCACGGCCAGTGGTGAACCTAGCCTCTTTGTTGCCTGAGGCGCCCCCCCCCCCCCCCAAAAAAAAAAAAAAAATATATAAAATTGAGTTCACATGCTACTAGCTTCACACACTGTTATCGTCGCACAATAAACATAAACAATTTATGAAACAGTTTTTAAGAATTCTTCCTGCATTACTTCGGTATCAGAAATCAACAACATGGCATTAACAATAACAATAACTTCACACATCCTCTGCTTGGTGGATGGGCGAGCCCACGTGGTCCCTATTCTCTATAATAGGAGCGCCGCAGATAGCTGAGTACTGTACTTTGGGTATCTTCGGCACTCCCATCAAAGTTGAATGAGAGCCACGTGGGTTCGTCCATCCACCAAGCGACACACCTATATTCAGCTAGGTTGAGTTCCCACCCAGTGGGGGGAAAAAACCCAATTCTCAGGCTCAGTGGGGGTCTGAGCAGACAGACCCCCATCACTCAGGTATTTATCCTCTATCATTTAGGTGAATACAGGGCAGTAACATTTTGTGACTTACAGGTGACGTCTCTGACTAATCCTTCACATTTTCCTTTCTCTTCCCTCTGGACTTCCATGACCACTTTTTCCAGCTGCGACTTGTCTCTGTAAAGTTTGCAACGCAGATATCTTTGGCTCCTCACTTTTCCAGGCATCCAACCCACATTGTCATCACCTACACAAAACCCCCATCCTTCTGCTACCCCAGTTATAAAATATATGATATAACCCACCATAAAGAAGAGGCTGGACTCAGGACGCAGGCTAGGGGGAGGCCTCTCATGACGCGGGCCTGACCCGGACTGCAGCCATTGGTGGGGTAAGAGGGGGTTAGGTTGTACCTGCATAGGTTGTAAGACAGGGTTTAAATAGAAAAGACCGGGAATTTTACAACAGTCACACTGAGGTGAAGAACAGGACAAGCGATCTCCGCGAACAACAGCCTTGCTGTGAATATTTTGGCGTGATGTCTGCAATTGACGGGCTCATTACCCAGCTGCTGGTTTCAGCAGAGGTCCAGGGGGCGTAATGGCTGCCGCGAAGCTACAGCACCTGCTTCAGGAGCAAGAGGTTCCTCAAGTGGGGGATCCTCCTGAAGATCGCCGACGGCCGCGAAGGACTCTAGGCCTCTGGCGCGCCTCAGTCCTGATGAGGCCCCAGGATGCCAGTAGGTCAGCTGCCTCCAGGCGGTCCCGGGGAGGCAGTCCCGAGAGGGCGGTGGGACTTGTGGCGGAGGAGGCAGGCCGCGCCTCCGCCATTCCAAGATGGCGACCAGGGCACAGGAGCAGGAACAGCAGGAGCACCAGTGGCTGGCAATTCCCAGGGCTGCTCAGCGCGCGGGAGCAGAGATGGATATGGCGTTGCTGGCAGCAGGCCCTTGGCAATCGTCGTCAGCCGGGCCTGGTCTCCAGGGCCTTGCCTGCAGCGTGCAAGAGGCGACACAGTCAACCGCGCCATCAACCTTCTCCTCTGTCGGGGGAGGAGGGTCCCAGACTACTGCTGCGAGTGTGATTTCTGCCCTGAGGATTACCGCGATTGATCAACCAGATAGCAGCATGATGTCCCCTCATCCGGATTCAGGCCTGGCGACTGCTGCGTTCACACCACCCAGGCAGTCAGGTGAGTCTATGTCCTTATTGTCTGCATCTTTTCCCGTGCTGCCGCCGCAGGGTGTGGTGAGTCAAAAATGGGGAGGTGGGCAGGGGTGTGGTTGAGTTATTGGGGGTTTTAGGGCAGTTAGCGAGAGGGTTGCAGGCACCGCCAGTGCCATCACCGGTGATGGCATGGGTGTCGCAGGGGGTGCAGGTGGGTAGTGTTGCACAAGGTAGTAGCTTATTGGGTTCGGGGCTTAGTGCGCTGGGGTTCCAGGTGGGTCCACAGGGTCAGGTAGTACTCCGGCGGTGACAACAGGGGGAGCTCAGGAGGCGGATAAGGCTAGTGATACTGGGGGGGGGGGGGAAAAGGGGAGGAGCCCAAGACTGGACGATTCCGCCAAGGGTGAAGTACTGTATATGTGTGTTTTGAAGGGCCACTGGGGGCTCATTTAAAACAAGAAGTGAGAGAAAAAATATGGAAAGGGGAGTATGTGGAGATTTTCTCCCTACTTCCCCTGGAAAGATCCAACCTAGATAGGGCAAAGAAGGATGACTCCAAGAAGAAGGAAGAGGAGAAGAGGAGATATCGGTTGATTCCCCAGACATTTGCTAATTGGTTGCAAGCATTTGCAATCTTGGCTAGTGTAATAGGTGAGAAGGCGCCGGAGAACTGCTCTGCCCTCTTCTGTTTTATGGGAGGCCTATAGATTATACGGGGGACAGGCATGGTTACGCTACGACAAGCAATTTCGTCAGCGTAAAGCAGTAAAGCCTAGTATAAGGTGGGACCATAAAGATATAGGACTATGGTTGCGGGTGACGGCTCCTGTAAGGGTAAGACAGTCCTTTCAGTCGGGAGCAGGGGGTTCCGACGGGTCGGGACGCTCGGCTGCATTGCAAAAGGGACTGTGCTTCTCCTTCAACGAAGGATCGTGTAAATTTGGAGCCAAGTGCAAGTTTAAGCACAAATGCTCTTCTTGTGGAGGAAACCATGGGGCGTCTCGTTGCTTTAAAGGAGGTAAATCAAAAGGGGGGGAGGGTGCTGGAAAAGTGGCTGACACCAATTCGGTTGGACGCGATGCGTCCACATTTAAGTGATTACCCGGACAGGGCTGCGGCTCGTTTGTTGTTGGAGGGTTTTTCGGTGGGGTTTCGGATACCCTTTGTTGAAGGGAAGTTTGGAGGGACCAGGCGGAACCTGCGATCAGCTTATCAGCACTCACGGGTGGTATCCGAAAAACTGCAAAAGGAAGTAATATTGGGGCGTATGGCGGATCTATTTTTGGAAGTTCTAGTGCCTAATTTGAGGGTGTCCCTGTTGGGGGTGGTTCCCAAGAAAGATCCAGGAAAGTTTAGGCTGATTCTTAAGCTTCTGCGCCGTGGTCTATACTTCTTTTGATGCGGCAATAAAATGGGTATGGGAGTTTGGTCAAGGGGCGTTGCTGGCAAAGGCTGATGTGGAATCCGCATTTCGCCTTTTGCCGGTACACCCCGAGAGTTTGCATTTATTGGGTTGTTACTGGGAAGGGTGTTACTTCGTTGACCGTTGTTTGCCCATGGGATATTCTATCTCATGTGCTTATTTTGAAGCGTTTAGTCCAATTCGTGGAGTGGGTGGTCCATGAGGAAACGGGTTGGGCTTCAGTCATTCATTATTTGGATTACTTTTTATGTATTGGGGCTTCAGGATCTGGGGTGTGTTTGGTATTGCTGCATACATTAGAGAATACAGCGAGGCGTTTCGGAATTCCTTTGGCAGCGGAAAAAACATAAGGGCCGACGACGGCCTTGATGCTTTTGGGTATTATGATCGACACTGAAGCGATGGAGTGTCGCCTGCCAGAGGATAAGCTGCGGCAGCTTCGCTCTAAGGTTCGAGGGGCACAGCAGCGAAAAAGTTGATGTTGCGGGAACTACAATCGTTATTGGGAAAATAAAATTTTGCTTGTCACACAATGCCAATGGGGAGGGTCTTTTGTCGGAGACTAGCATTTCGTGCGCCTGGGTAAGGAACTCAGAGATCATTTGAGGGCCTGGGATGCTCTTCTGGTTAATTACAATGGTCGTTCTTTGGTTATAAGGAAGGTGGTGGATTCCAATGTTATGGAATTGTCTATGGATGCGTGCAGGAGTGTAGGTTTTCGGGGCTTACTGCCACGGGAGATGGTGTGTGGGTTCTTGGCCCGACTCATGGCGGGCCGAGGGTTGGTGGAGGAATTTAGTGCTTCTGGAATTGTTTCCAATCGTGGTGGCACTGGTTACGTGGGGGAACCAGTTTCAGAACAGGAAGGTTTCGTCTGCTTTGTGATAACTTAGGGGTTGTACAGGCAATTAACAGATTGACCGCATCATCTCCGCCAGTGCAAAAGTGGTGTTGTGCAGGAGACGGCACGTAGATGGGTCCTTTTTATCTCGGTTTCAATTTTTGGCAGTGTTTAAAAAATGTTTGGAGAGCTGTGGTCATCGTCCACAGGATTTCGGGGTTCATTCGTTCAGAATTGGGGCAGCGACAGAGGCAGCATGTAGGGGGTTAGCCGATGAGATAGTACAGTGGATTGGAAGATGGGAGTCTGTCCGTTTCCGGTCTTGTTAGGCCGGCTTGGTTATAGTTGTATGATTTGTTGATTGTTTAAAGGTGTCGTTGTCATTATGGTTTATTTCTGTTTTTTGTTTTAGGGGAAGGAGAGTTGGAGCTAGTGTGAATTCTGGGCCACTCAAATGCATTTTGGGGGTCATTGCGGGCTGCGATTCGCCCAGATGGTCGTCAGCTGGGTTTTCCGAGAGAGCGAGTTGTGGTTAGATGACTGGGATTCCGAGGTATGTGCTGGTCCAAAGTGTTACCTGAGTTTCATCGTTTTTCGTGCCTGGATAGGTCACGTGATGTCCTGGTTTTGCACGTGGGTGGGAACGATTTAGGGGCCTGGCCGTTCCGGGAACTTATTAGAGACATCAAATTTGACATCCTACGCCTGTGGGCTTTATCCCCAGGGCTGGTTATGGTGTGGTCTGATATGGTTTATTGGCATACCTGGTGAGGAGCAAGGTGATAGCATCAATAGGGCGCGTATAAAAGTGAATAGGGCAGTGGCACGATTTTTTTAAAAGGAACGGGTTTGTTGCGATCAGGCACAGGAAGTTAGAGTCGGGAGAAGGAGATTTTTGGCGTAGGGATGGAGTGCATCTCAATGCCATTGGAACGGATCTCTGGTGCTTGGCCATGCAGGGCAGTATAGAGAAAGCGTTGAAGGTGTGGAGGGACGCGAAGTCTTAAGGAGTCAAGACTTCGCGTTTTTGGCGGGGGGGTCCTCAGAGTTGGGAATTAAGGATGTGGATGTTTTTGGTTGGGGGGGGGCTGTGAAGGCTCTGGACTCCCCAAAAGGAATAGCTCTGCTATTTCTGGATCTTTGTCTGGCCTGAGATTGGGGGATCTTGTAAGTTAGAGAACACAAACACAACTCGTGTTTGGAGGAGAGTGAATGCTGAGTTGCATCCAAAGAACACCATACCTACTGTGAAGCATGCGGGTGGCAACATCATGCTTTGGGGCTGTTTCTCTGCAAATGGACCAGGACGACTGATCCATGTACTGTACATGAAAGAATGAATGGGGCCATGTATCGTGAGATTTTGAGTGCAAACCTCCTTCCATCAGCAAGGGCATTGAAGATGAAACGCGTCTGGGTCTTTCAGCATGACAATGATCCCAAGCACACTGCCAGGGCAACAAAGGAGTGGCTTCGTAAGAAGCATTTCAAGGTCCTGGAGTGGCTTAGCCAGTCTCCAGATCTCAACCTCATAGAAAACCTTTGGAGGGAGTTGAAAGTCCATGTTGCCCAGCGACAGCCCCAAAACATCACTGCTCTAGAGGAGATCTGCATGGAGGAATGGGCCAACATACCAGCAACAGTGTGTGCCAACCTTGTGAAGACTTACAGAAAACGTTTGACCTCTGTCATTGCCAACAAAGGACATATAACAAAGTATTGAGATGAACTTTTGTTACTTATTTTCCACCATAATTTTCAAATAAATGCTTTAAAAATCAGGCAATGTGAATTTCGGGATTTGTTTTCTAATTTTGTCTCTCATAGTTGAGGTCTACCTATAATGTCAATTACAGGCCTCTCTCATCTTTTTAAGTGGGAGAAATTGCACAATTGGTGGCTGACTAAATACTTTTTTTTCCCCACTGTATTTGGGACCTGGTAATTGTTAATAAATTTTGTATGTGTTTTTGTTAATAAAATGGCTGCTGTGGCCAATTTATTCCATCTGTTGTGTCGAGTATTTATTTACAGGGGAGTAATGATGGTAAATTGGAGGAAGTACTGGACAATACCGCGTCAGGCTCAGTGGCGGTCTCAGCAGACAGAACCCCATCAATCAGTTATTTATCCTCTATCATTTAGGTGAATACAGTGCAGTAACATTTTGTTACTTACAGGCAGGGTCGGACTGGCCCACCGGGGAACCGGTGAATCCACTGGTGGGCCCCGAGCCCTGACTATTAGTCCTCATGTCATGGGGGCCCGATCGGGATCCTGACCATCCCGATTGGGCCCCTGACCAGTGGCGTAACGATCGCGGTCGCAGACGGTGCAACTGCGACCGGGCTCGGCGGGGCATGGTGCCCGTGGCCAGCTGGAGATGGCCGGGCCCCGGACCACTATGATAGCGGTCGGGGAAAGATAGTTCCCCGACCACTATACATACTGTTATTGGAAAGGGACCCTGGCATATTGCAGGTCCCTTTCCAATACATCGCAGGGCAGGGCACCCAGGGGAGGTGACTGAAAACAATAAATACATATTCTCACCTCTCCTGGGCACAGCGTTCTCTCTGGCGTTCTTCCGTCATGTGACTGAGGCCTGTGATTAGGCCCCAGCGGTCAAATGGGGCACAGCCGCGTAATGACGTCAGTGCGGCCCCACGTGACCGCTGAGGCTCAATCACAGGCCTCAGCAGCGACGTCGGAAAAGGGCCTGAAGACGCTGAAGACGACAGGATGGAGCGAGGATGCCAAGGAAAGGTAAGGCAAGGTGAGTATGAGTGTTTGTTATTTTTAATCACTTCCCCTGGGCCTCCAATTATTATACTCTGGGGTCTGAGGAGACCCCAGACTATAGTAATAGCACTGTAGCAGAGGGGGGCTATTGGGCGCATATAATACTGTGTGGGGGCCACTGTGGGGCTTATAATACTGGGGGGTGGGGGCTAGGGGAGATTCACCTTCCATGGACTAATTATAAAAAAGAAAAATATACTGGACAACCTCTTTAAAGTGTGGTGCATTAGGGGAGTATATTAAAGGGGTTGTCCAGGCATAATTTGTTATGGTTTATCCTCAGGATAGGCCATAGATACCTGATATGTAGAGGGCTGACTCCGGAACTATCAGCTGTATGGAGCTTCTGGCGCCCGTCCTGTACACAATACAGGGCCAGAAGCAGAAAGCTCTGTCCAGTGTGTATTAGCCGGGCACCTTCATTGTATCTCAGCACTTATTGAAGTCAGTAGGAGGTGAGCTGCAGTGAAGGCGCCGGGCTGCTATACAGCGGATGGAGCTTTCTGCTTCCAGCCCTGTGTTGTGTACAGAACGGGCTCCGGAAGTGGCTCCGAACAGCTGATGGGGCCGTGTGTCAGCCCCCTACCGATCAGGTATTTATGGCCTATCCTGAGCATAGGCCATAAAAAAGATGAACCCTGGACAACCCCTTTAATATGCCCCACACAGTTTAATGTCCCCTCCCCACAGGATGTTAGCCCCCATCACTGCTCCCACACAATATAATGACCCAATCACTGTTCCCCATACAGTATGGGGGACCAGTGAAGAGGCCACTATTATGGGGGGACCAGTGAAGTGACCATAGAAAAATTTGGCCCAGACAACCCCTTAAAAGAGGTTGTCCATAAACTGGAGCGACCACTGTGTCGGACACCAGGGAGGTGTAAAAATAAGAAAAAAAAAAAAAAAAAAAGCATACTCACCTGTCCCCAGTACCCCGTTGTCCCCTGCCTGTGTCTGTTCGGTCTCATAGCGGCGCCTCATTTCTGGAAATCCTGTACCTAATTGGTCTTAGAGATCACATGAGGTGCAGGACTCCCAGCAAGGAGTCGCCGGCATGAGACTGAATGGACACTGGCAGTGGACAACGGAGCGCCGGGGACAGGTGAGTATGCTTTTTAATTTACTTATTTTTTACTTTACACCTCCCGCCAGCTACATGGGTTGCTTCAATTCCTGGACAACCTCTTTAAAGGATTTATCCATCTTTCTAATATTGATGGCCTGTCCTTAGGATAGGCATCAATATTACATCTGCGATGATACAACAGCCAGGACTTCTGCAGATCAGCTTTTCCAGGACAATGCGGCTACAGGTAAAGGTAACAATTCTAGGAGCCACGCTGTTCACTTGCCATACAAGGTGTAGCAGTAGGTTTAGGTAGTGCAGTGGTGCACATGGTATAGTGGGTGAGCAGCATGGCTCCCGGCATGTTATTACCTTTAGCCGCTCTGTCTCGGTAGCGCTGATCTGCAGGGGTCCTGATGGTGGGCCCCTAGAAACAATTCCACTGGTGGGCCCTAGACATCCCAGTCCGACACTGCTTACAGGTGACATCTCTGACTAATCCTTCACATTTCCCTTCTCTTCCTTTTGGACCGCCATGACCAGCTGTGACTTGTCTCTGTAAAATTTGCAACACAGACATCTTTGGCTCCTCACTTTTTCCAGGCATCCAACCCACATTGTCCTCACCTGCACACCCATCCTGCTGCTACCCCAATTATAAAATATATGATATAACCCCCCCATAATGAATAATACTCCCAAGTGAATCTTTATATTAATAATGTCCGTGTGCACCCTGTATCCCTGTATTCCTGTGTGTCCCTTATTAATAATGCCCTAGGTGTTAACTAAAATTAAAAAAATTTTTTTTTAAATTAAAAAAAAAAAAAAAAAGGAAGAAAAACACCAAGCCCCCCCGCGAGAGTGAGGAAAAAAACCCGGGCCCCCGCGCGCACGCCCCCCCCCTCTTTTTATATTATATATATTCTATCAACCCCACCACAACAAAAAAAAAACCCACCACCACCCACACATATATGTCAAAGAAAAAAAAAAACAAACAACACATAAAAAAAAAAAAAAGAGAGAACAAAAAAAAAACAGGGGCCCCCCCCCCCCCCCCAACAGGGGGGGGGGGGGGGGCCCACTCCCCTCTTATCTCTCCACAGAAGAGAAAAAAGGCCCCCCCCCCGGGGGGGGGGGGGTGGGGGGTTTTCCCCCCCCCACCACACCCCGGCGCCGACCCGTGTGTATAATGGGGCCTGGGGCCTTCGCTGAAGGGAAGAGTGGGAGCATATATGAAATATATCAGTGCCGCCTCCACCCCCGGAAAGACCCCCTGTATAACAGGGGGGCTCTCCTCCTGGGACTTACCCATGAAGTACAGTTAGTAGCCTTAACAAGGATCACTGTACTAATCTCACAGTCTGAAGAATACATACAGATACCATATAAGGTTATAACAGTAGCTTTATAAGAATCAAAAGGGTAATAGTACATACATACAATATACTCAGAACACAGCAGTACTACAACAACCAGCAAGTCCACAACAGTCTTAGGTTATATACCCGGGTATATATATATAGATATATAGCAAGAGTCCGGTGCACAATACCTCCAGGCAACAGAAGAGATGCAGGGGCCCCTGTGGATGACTGTGGATCCTTGGATTCTTCCAGGAGATGACACAGACAGCCGATCAGGATGATGATGATGATGATGCAGAGGCAACCCGGCGGGGGGGGGGGGGGGGGGGCCCCCCCCCCCCCCCCCCCCCCCCCCCCCCCGGCCCCCCCCCCCCCCAGGTCCCCCCCCCTCACATATTAACTGCATCGGCGTCTGCATGACACCAACAGTCAAAATACATCGTATCTACACGTACGTAGCTTCGTAAAGCCCACCCCCCCCCCCCCCCCCCCACCCCCCCCTGCCAACGTCCGCGCGACGGACTCATTGATCCCGCCCCCCCGGGCCCCCCCCAGGCCGCCGCCCCCCCGCCCCACCCCCCCGCCGGCGCCCGCCATTGTCCTGCGCTGCGCTGTCCGCGCCAGGACGCAGGTCCTGCTTCTCCAGCAAGCTGCGGCAGTGCCGGCGGTGGAGACTCCTCCTCGGGGGATCGGAGGCAGGAGAGTACAAGCATCTCTTTTTTTTTTTTTTAACTCACTTTGGGCATTGTAATTGGAGGTGGGGGGGATGGGGATAATACATAGAGGAGGTCAATTGGGAGCATTGGGAATTTAGATAAGAGGCCATAACTAATATAAGGGGTATTAGGGGGCTTTAATAAAAGAGGATATAGATCATAGTGAAAGGTCAGTGGGGCTGTATGAATGTAAGGGGAGATAATATTAGGGGGCATTGGGGCAGTATTAAAGGGGTTTTCTAGGGAATAATAAAGTTTACTGGTAAGGATTGTGTTGGGCAAATTGGAGGAGGGGGAGGGGGGGAAGGTGGGGAAGAACATAATAAAAAAATACTCACTTGTTCCCGGGCTACCGATGTCCTCAGCACTCTGCTGCTGTCTGTCCGGGCACACACACGCCGCTTCCCTGCCACAAATCCTGCACTGCACGTGATTGGCCTCAGCAGTGGCTGGAAAGGACTCAGTGATGTCACTCATATACATGGGTCACTGATGGCCTCAGCAGTTACGTATGGCATGTGTCTGAACAGACAGTGGCGGCAGACACCAAAGCACTGGGGACAGGTAAGGCTGGGTTCACACTAGCGCTCGGTTTCCGTTTTTTCCGGTCCACTTGGGGACCTGAAAAACGGAAACCCAATTCGCTTGTAAAGCGGTTACCTGCAGTCTATAATGGGGTCTGCTGGGTTTCTGTCTGGTTTCTGCCTGAAAAATGCGGAGAAAAAAGGTCTATTTGCAGGACTTTTCTCTCCGCATTTTTGAAACAGAATGGGGGACAGAATCCCTCAACGGGGTTCAAGTGTTGGTGTGAATCCAGCCTGAGTATGATTTTTTTATCACCTACTCCACCTCCACTGTGATTTGTCCACTTCCTGGACAACCCCTTTAAAGAGGACCTTTCATGTCATCATGAACCTGTGATTTTATATACCGCTAGAAAGCCGACAGTCGGCTTTCCCGTTATGTGACCCGATATCGGTGCCGTTAGTTTCGGCACATATCTGTCCCCACCGTCAGAAGGGCGTTCCTGACAGTCTAGCGTCATCGCTGGGCTGTGAGGAAGGCCCCCCCCTGATAGTACTCTAACATAGCCTTGTACTGTCAGAGGGGGCGTTCCTTACCGCCCTGTGACGATGCTGAGCTATGAGGAAGGCGCCCTCCCCCAGTACAAGTCTTGGGGGGGGATGTTCCTCACAGACCAGCGATGACGCTAGACTGTCAGGAACGCCCTTCTAACGGTGGGGAGAGATCAGTGCCGAAACTAACGGCACCGATATCTCCTCCACCGGGGCACATAATGGGAAAGCCGACAGTGCGCTGAATTCAGTGCACTGTCAGCTTTCTAGTGGTATATAAAACCACACATGCATGAGGACATGAAAGGTCGTCTTTAATAGAAAGAGGTTATTAATAGGCATTATTAATACAGAGGGGCATTTATGTAAGAGGGCATAATTTATACAAGGAGACATAAGAGGGTGTAATTAATAATAGGGGAATTGGGCAATATTAATTTTAGGTGGCACTCAGGCATTAAATTGATTTAAGGGGGGTACACAGGGCATTATTAATTAGGGGTAATTATTAATTGAGGGGCAGTATTAAATAAATGGGGCACATAGGAGCATTATCAAATTAAAAAGGCACATGGGGTTATTATTCATTTCCAGGGGATTTTATATCATATATTTTATAACTGGGGTAGCAGCAGGATGGAGAGTTTATGTAGTTGAGGACAATGTGAGTCAGGTGCCTGGAAAAGTGAGGAGCCAAAGATGTCTGTGTTACAAACTTTACAGTCACAGCTGGAAGAAGTGGTCATGGCCGTCCAGATGGAAAAGACGATAAATGTAAACCGTGAGAGATGTCACCTGTAAGTCACAACATTGTTCCTGTACTGTATTTACGTAACTGGTCTTCACAGCCCTGTATAGAACCACAGGCCTGACTACCCTAACACTGAGTCCTT
Source organism: Leptodactylus fallax (assembly GCA_947044405.1). Taxonomy (NCBI): domain Eukaryota; kingdom Metazoa; phylum Chordata; class Amphibia; order Anura; family Leptodactylidae; genus Leptodactylus; species Leptodactylus fallax. The sequence continues at coordinate 673,882 of CAMRHE010000217.1, read as the reverse complement.
AACCTGCCAGCTAAACTACTAGTGCAACCGGGCCTCTAACTAGCTAGTTGGCCGTCGGAAGCCTAACCTATCACTGCCCTGAACTATATATATATATATATATATATATATATATATATATATAGGATCCCTAACTACAGTTACTAGCTAGGTTCTGTGAGTATATAGGGGGTAACACATACCTAACTATATACTCTGAAGTAAAGTGGAACAGGTGGCTCTGAAATAAGGTAGAGCAGCTTCACTAGCTGATCTCAAGGATATAGATTCTTAAATATCTACTTATCTACTCCTTAGAATTACACCTACCACCTGCCTTAGACTCCCCCAGACATAACATGTCTGTCTCACAGCAGCTCTGCTCACATCTCTCCCCCTAGCAGCTCTGCCTCACATGTCTCTGATTCACTGTATTTACAAAACAAAACTTGCACCGAATGCCTGGGGTCTCTGAAGCCAAACTGCAGGGGCAGAGAAGCTAGATACATTATATACTAGTAGAAATGGCAGTTCCCTACACTATCAATAAAAATGAGCTGGAAAGATCCTTTAAGAAAGCCCAAGTTCAACCTTAAAGGGGATGTCAAGAATAACCACTTTTTTAATATGAGGCTGAGGAAGGTGCTCCGGTGTCTCCCAACGTGTTCCAGTCCTGCTGCTCCGGTGTTTTCTTCCCCACAGCACTGTGACGTCCCGTGTCAGCGACCTCAGCAGTCATGTGCAGCGGGGACTTCCACCAGAATAAAACACCAGAGCAGCAGAACCAGACCGCGGTAGGAGACATCGGAGCACAAGGTGCACAAGGTGAGTAGGATTTTTTATTTTTTTTAATTCAGTATTACACGGTATTATGCCCCACAGCGGCCCCTGCACACAGTATTATGCCCCGCAGCTGCCCCTGCACACGGTATTATGGCCCGCAGCGGCCCCTGCACATGGTATTATGCCAGGCAGCGGCCCCTGCATACGGTATTATGCCCCGCAGCAGCCCCAAGTCACGGTATTATGCCCTGCAGCGGCCCCTGCACACGGTATTATGCCCCGTAGCGGCCCCTGCACATGGTATTATGCTCCATAATGGCCCCTGCACATGATATTATGCCCCATAGTGGCCCCTGCACACGGTTTTATGCCCCATAGTGGCCCCTGCACATGGTATTATGCCCCATAGTGGCCCCTGCACATGATATTATGCCCCATAGTGACCCCTGCACACGGTATTATGCCCCATAGTGACCCACCCATGAACTATTATTGTACTCTGCGGTCTGACCCCAGAGTATAATGATCGGAGACCCAGGTGGTGACAAACATAAAAACCAGTGTTACTTACCTGGGCTCTGGTGCACTCCCTCTTCAATGTCGCAAAGACCGGCATCGCGACATAATGACGTCGGCCTGGCTCACCTGATGCCTGGGACGACACCAAAGAAGGCCGAAGCCTGCTGGGAGTAACATCGGATTGCAGGAGAGGTAAGTAACATTGGATTTTATGTTTATCACCTCCCCTGGGTCTCCGATTATAATCTGAAAAGACCCCGGAGTATATTAATAGTAGTATTTGATGGGGTTCGTGGGCCCGCAGCCTCACTTACAGATCCCTGCTCCTGCTCACAGCCGCTTCTGCATCCCATAGCAGAAAGGGAAGTGGGAACGGCCACGAGCAGCAGCGGGGATCGATAAGTAAATAGGCCGTTACCTGCCAGGGTTACTCCTATTTATATATATAAAAAAAAAACTTATCCTCACCTACCTGCGATCCCTTGATGGAGCTGCCGCCTCCTCTTCTTGTCTGCGCATAGGACGTCTGCTTGTCAGCGCAGGAGGCGCGATGACGTCATTGTATCGCCGACTGCACTGACATGCAGAGGTCTCGTAAGCCAGCCCAGGACAGGTCCCGCTCAGCTTTGATTTTTATTTAAGCGGCCTGTCGTGGGCTGGTTTATGTTAAATAGACAGAAAAGAATGCCGCCCCCCAGACAGTGAGGCGGCCGCCTCACTTTGCCTCATTAGAGGTGCACCCCTGGTCACGGCGCTTACACAGGTACCATTCAAACAGCTGATCAGTGGGGGTCCTGGGTTTTTGAGCCCCTCTGATTAGTTTATTAATGACCTGGAAAACCTTTTAATTAGTTAACACCTGGGGCATTATTAATAAGGGGCACTATTTATACAGGGTACACACGGACATTATTAATATAAAGATGCACTTGGGAGTATTATTCATTATGGGGGGTTATATCATATATTTTATAATTGGGGTAGCAGCAGGATGGGTGTGCAGATGAGGACAATGTGGGTTGGATACCTGGAAAAGTGAGGAGCCAAAGATATCTGTGTTGCAAACTTTACAGAGACAAGTCACAGCTGGAAGAAGTGGTCATGGCAATCCAAAGGGAAGAGAAGGTAAATGTGAAGGATTAGTCAGAGACAGGGTCGGACTGGCCCACCGGGGAACTGGTGAATCCCCCCGTTGGGCCCCAAGCCCCGACTATTAGTACTCATTTTGCCAATGCAAAGGTCAAGGGTCTGATCGGGACGGTCAGGGGCCCGACCGGCTCCTGACCATCCCGATCGGGCCCTTGACCAATGGACAGTGGCGTAACGATCGTGGTCACAAGGGCTGCGACTGCGACCGGAGGGGTGCGGGGCCCGCGGACAGCTGGAAATGACCGAGACCCCGGACTATCATGATAGTGGTCAGGGAAAGCCTGGTTCCCTGACCACTATACCTATTGTTAATGGAAAGGGGCCGGCCCCCTTTCCATTAGATGCCAGCCCAGGGGAAAAAAAAAAAAAAAAAATACTCACCTGGCTGTCCTGGACTCAGCATCGTCTCCAGCACTTTTCCGGTCTCACTGCAGGGGCCTGTGATTAGGTCCCAGCGGTGACATGGAGCGCGCTAGCGTACTGACGTCATCGCGTCCCACGTGACCGCTGAGGTGCAATCACAGGCCCCAGCGGTGACGTCTGGGACACAGGACGTGGAGACCAGGGGACCAAGGAAGATGGGAAAGACAGCAGGACGGAGCGAGGATGCCCCGGAGAGGTAAGACAAGGTGAGTATAAGTGTTTGTTATTTTTAAACACTTCTCCTGGACCTGTACTTATTATATTCTGGGGTCTGATGAGACCCCAGAGTATAATAATAGCATCGGCTCTGGGGGGTGGGGGGGTGGTGGCACTGTGGAGCACCTAATAGTGTGTGTGGGTCACTTTGGGCATATAATACAGTGTGGGGGCCACTGTGGGCATATAATACTGTGTGGGGGCCACTGAGGGCATATAATACTGTGTGGGGGCCACTGAGGGCATATAATACTGTGTGAGGGCCACTGTTGGCATATAATACTGTGTGGGGGCCACTGAGGGCATATAATACTGTGTGAGGGCCACTGTGGGCATATAATACTGTGTGGGGGCCACTGAGGGCATATAATACCATGTGGGAGCCACTGTGGAGCCTATAATACTGTGTGGGGGCCACTGTGGGCATATAATACTGTGTGGGGGCCACTGTGGGCATATAATACTGTGTGGGAGCCACTGCGGAGCATATAATGCTGTGTTGGGTCCACTGAGGGCATATAATACTGTGTGGGGGCCACTGAGGGCATATAATACTGTGTGGGAGCCACTGCGGAGCATATAATGCTGTGTGGGGCCACTACGGAGCATATAATGCTGTGTTGGGGCCACTGCGGAGCATATAATGCTGTGTTGGGGCCACTGCGCAGCATATAATGCTGTGTGGGGGCCACTGCGGAGCATATAATGCTGTGTGGGGGCCACTGTGAGCATAAAATGCTGTGTTGCGGCCACTGAGGGCATATAATACTGTGTGGGAGCCACTGCGGAGCATATAATGCTGTGTTGGGGCCACTGCGGAGCATATAATGCTGTGTTGGGGCCACTGCGGAGCATATAATGCTGTGTTGGGGCCACTGCGGAGCATATAATGCTGTGTGGGGGCCACTGTGAGCATATAATGCTGTGTTGGGGCCACTGCGGAGCATATAATGCTGTGTTGGGGCCACTGCGGAGCATATAATGCTGTGTGGGGGCCAATGTGAGCATATAATGCTCTGTGGGGGCCACTGTGTGCATATAATGCTGTGTTGGGGCCACTGCGGAGCATATAATGCTGTGTTGGGGCCACTGCGGAGCAAATAATGCTGTGTTGGGGCCACTGCGGAGCATATAATGCTGTGTTGGGGACACTGGTGAGCATATAATGCTGTGTTGGGGACACTGCGGAGCATATTATACTGTCCCAGTATTGTTTACATGCTGGGTGCTGCGCTGCTCATTCACCATGTTCCTGACAACTGCGGTTGTGGGTACTAAAGCTGTATCTCTTTCAAGTATCTGAGATATCGCTACAGCACCCATAACCGTCACTATCAAGAATTTACTCTAGGGAGGGGGTAGGGGGATCCTGATGGGCAGCCAATGGAACCAATCCAGTTGCAGCTTGTTGCAACTGACGTACTGATGCTGTGTTCAGTGGCGGCTTTCTGCATAGGAGCCCAGACCAGCAGTGTGAAAGGTAAGTACAACTTAACCACGCAAACAAAAAACAACTTTTCCCCCTATTTTGCCCCCAAATCTTTCAACTTCACTGACAATTCTGATAACTACAACTCCTAACAACTCCAGATGCTCTGGGTCTGTTGAGAGTTGTAATTACCCCCCTCCCTCCCCAGCTAATTTCTCACTGTATTGTTATGCTGGTGCCTGCTCTAGGGCTCCAGTATAACAATATCTAAGTCGCAGAAACTCCAATACTGCTATAGGGGAGACCAGTGAAGGGGCCACTGTATGGGCATACAGTGGTCCCTTCAATATTCCCCCCGTACAGTGGCCCATTCACTGGTCCCCTATACTGTATGGGGACCATTGATGGGGTCATTGGAGGGGCAATGATGGAGGCCAATAGCCTGGGGAACATTAAAGGGGTTGTGTGGGTTTTTTTAATTACACTGGGGCAGGTAAAAAAAAACAAAACAAACTTTCTCTCCTGTCCCCAGTGTCTCCCAGCACGGTTCGGCCTGCAGCTCTGTTTTCTTCCAGCGCAAGTTCCCTCTACACATGACTACCTGTGATGTCGCGTGACCCCTGAAGCCAATCAGCGGCCTAAAGGAAGGGACCTGGGACGTCACAGCCAGTGAGGACTTCCGGCAAAAGAAGACAGCGGAGCAGCAGGACCGTACCGTGCTGACACCGGAGCACGGGGGACAGGTGAGTATGTTTAGTATGTTTTAGTTTTTTTTTTGGGGGGGGGGGGATTAACTTCTCCTGGACTAATTAGAAAAAAGACAAAAATTATACTGGACAACCTCTTTAAAATGTGGCTCATTAGGGGGTATATTAAAGGGGTTGTCCAGGCATAATTTGTTATGGTTTATCCTCAGGATAGGCCATAGATATCTGATCTGTACGGGGCTGACCCTGGACCGATCAGCTGTACGGAGCCACTTCTGGTGCCCGTCCTGTACACAATACGGGGCCAGAAGCAGAAAGCTCTGTCCACTGTATATTAGTCGGACACCTTCACTGCAACTCAGCACTTATTGAAGTCAGTAGGAACTGAGCTGCAGTGAAGGCTCTGGGAAACTAAACAGCGGAAGGATCTTTCTGCTTCCGGCCCTGTGTTGTGTACAGAACGGGTGCCGGAAGTGGCTCCAAACAGCTGATAGGGCCGTGTGTCAGCCCCATGCTGATCAGGTATTTATGGCCTATCCTGACCATAGGCCATAAAAAAGGTAACTCTGGACAACCCCTTTAATATGCCCCACACAGTTTGATGTCCCCTCCACAGGATGTCGGCCCCCATCACTGCTCCCACACAATATAATGGCTCCATCACTGTTCCCCATACAGTATGGGGGACCAGTGAAGAGGCCACCGTATGGGGGGACCAGTGAAGTGGCCATAAAAAAAATTTGGCCCAGACAACCACTTAAAAGAGGTTGTCCATAAACTAGAGCAACCACTGTGGCGGCTGCCAGGGAGGTGTAAAAATAAAAAAAAAAAATTCAAAAAAAGCATACTCACCTGTCCCCAGCACCCCGCTGTCCCCTGCCTCTATCTGTTCGGTCTCATGGTGGTGCCTCATTTCTGGAAATCCTGTACCTAATTGGTCTTAGCGGTCACATGAGGTGCAGGACTCCCAGCAAGGAGTCGCCGGCACGAGACTGAATGGACACTGGCAGCGGACAACGGAACGCCAGGGACAGGCGAGTATGATTTTTAAATTTTTTTATTTTACACCTTCCGCAAGGGACATGGGTTGCGCCAATTCCTGGACAACCTTTTCAAAGGATTTATCCATATTTCTAATATTGATGGCCTGTCCTTAGGATAGGCCAGCAATATTACATCTGCGATGATACAACAGCCAGGACCTCTGTAGATCAGCTTTTCCAGGACAGTGCGGCTACAGGTAACAATTCTAAGAGCCATGCTGTTCACTTGCCATACAGGGTGTAGCAGTGGGTTTAGGTAGTGCAGTGGTGCACATGGTATGGTGGGTGAGCAACATGGCTCCCAACATGTTATTACCTTTTGCCGCCCTGTCTTGGTACCACTGATCTGTAGGGGTCCTGATGGTGGGCCCCTAGAAGCAATTCCACTGGTGGGCCCTAGACATCCCAGTCCGACACTGGTCAGAGACGTCACCTGTAAGTAACAAAAGGTTACTGCACTGTATTCACCTAAATGATAGAGGATAAATACCTGATTGATGGGTTTCTGTCTGCTGAGACCCCCACTGAGCCTGAGAATTGGGTTTTCCCCCACTGGGTGGGAATTCAGCCTGGCTGCGGTTGAATATAGGCGTGTAGCTTGGTGGGTGGACGAACCCGCTTGGCTCTCATTCACTTCAATGTAAGTGCCAAAGATAGCCGAAGTACAGTACTCAGCTATCTGCGGTGCTCCTATTATAGAGAATGGGGGCCGTGCGTACTCATCCATCCACCAAGCAGAAGATGTGTGAAGTTACTTTCATTGTTAATGCCGTGTTGTTGATCTTCTACTGATGTAATACAGGAGGAAGATTTCTTAAAAATTGTTTTATAACTTTGTGTATATTGTGCGACAATAACAGCGTCTGAAGCTAGTAGCATGTAAACTCAATTTATTTTTTTTTTTTTTGGGGGGGTGTCTTTCTATAGTCCGCCTCAGGAAGCAAAGAGGCTAGGTTCGCCACTGGATATAGTGGAATGTTAGGCTGCAGGACATGTTTGGCTGAGTGGTGGCAATAGTGATAGCTGTGGTAACATGCGTGGCAGTGCAGCAGGGATTAATATGATGGACCAGGCCACAGGACATGTCTGCCTGGGTTGTGGCAGTGGTGGTAGCTCTTTAGGAGTAGCAGCCAGCATTAGCAGCAGTACAGTAAATGGAAGATGATGATAAAAGGAAACGTGCCTGGCCTGCCAGCTGAAAAGCTAAAATATCTTATGAAATGGAAAGGATTCTATGACCCTGAGAATAAGACATGGGAGGCAGAAAATAACCTGGATGATCCTGCTTATTTTTCGTGTATGGGAGCAAATGCCACATTAACGTTGTGTTGGTGGAGTGACAATTGGAAGAATTTCAAGACAAATTTGGGGCACACTATCATTGTACCTACTGCCTAGCGTGCAGCTGAAAAAGCTGGAACATCTTACAAAAGTGATCTTTGTGTCCATAGTTTGCTGCATGCTGTAATCATATACTGCTGCTTATACTGATGATCCAGCATGTGCAAATGTGCCTCTCAATTTCACCTCACCTTACAACCATGAAACTAGGGTGGGGGGAGTGGAACCAATGGCTTCCCTAGTGAAGTTGGGGGTGGAAAATGTTCCAATGTATAGAAACTGGAGGTGGCAGATGGGTCCTGCCTGGTGTTGAAACTTTGCCTGCCCTGCACAGGTGATGTCAGTAACTAGAAAGCACTGGGGCTTGCTGCATTTCTAGGTTGCAGCCTCTACTCTCAGTTCTAGAGTCTTCAGGGAGCAAAAGGCGTGGTTTAAGTGATGTCACTTCCAGAGCCGGTGTTAGGGGGGGGGCAAACTGGGCCATATCAATAACAGAAAGAGACCCAGCGTCATGTGCCGCAGGGCCCCTTTCCGAGGTGAGTAAAAATAACAAACATTTTTACTCACCTGTCCTTGGTGTCTGACGTCATCTTCTGGCCTCAGCGGTCACGTGGGGTGTGCTCACGTAACCGCTGAGGCACAATCACAGGCTTCAGCGGTGACGTCCACAATGCGTGATGTCAGCCGCAAGGCAAGGTAAGTATAACTGTTTGTTATTTTCCCTCACCTGCCCCAGGCCTTCGATATTTATACTCTGGGGTCTGAAGAGACCCCAGAGTATAATATAATACTAGCACTAAGGGAGTCTGGAGGGCCACTGTGGAGCATTATACTGGGGGGGGCCCCCTCTGGATAACATATACTGTGTGGGGCCCTGTGGAGCATTATACTGGGGAGGGGACCCTCTGGATAGCATATTATACTGTGTAGGGCCCCTGTGGAGCATTATACTAGGGAGGGGGCCCCCTCTGGATAACATATTATACTGTGTGGGGCCCTGTGGAGCATTAAACTGGGGAGGGGGCCCTCAGGATAGCATATTATACTGTGTGGGGCCCCTGTGGAGCATTATACTGGGGGAGGGGGCCCTCTGGATAGCATATTATACTGTGTGGGGCCACTGTGGAGCATTATACTGGGGGGGTCCCTCTGGATAGCATATTATACTGTATGGGGACTCTGTGGAGCATTATAATGTGGGGGGGCTCTGGAGAGCATGTTGTATTCTCTGGGGCCACTTTGGAGCATTATACTGGGGGACCCCTCTGGACAGCATATTATACTGTGTGGGGCCACCGTAGAGCATTATACTGTGGGGGGGGGGGCTCTCTGGAGAGCATATTATACTGTTTTGGGCCACTGTGGAGCATTATACTGGGGGAACCTCTCTGGATAACATATTATACTGTGTGGGGCCCTGTGGAGCATTATACTGGGGAGGGGGCCCTCTGGATAGCATATTATACTGTGTGGGGCCCCTGTGGAGCATTATACTGGGGAGGGGGCCCTCTGGATAGCATATTATACTGTGTGGGGCCCCTGTGGAGCATTATACTGGGAAGGGGGCCTTCCCAGAGGCCTGGCCTCAGCGGTCACGTGGGGCGTGCTCACGTAACCGCTGAGGCACAATCACAGGCTTCAACAGTGACGTCCACAATGCGTGATGTCAGCCGCAAGGCAAGGTAAGTATAACTCTTTGTTATTTTCCCTCACCTGCCCCGGGCCTTCAATATTTATACTCTGGGGTCTGAAGAGACCCCAGAGTATAATATAATACTAGCACTAAGGGAGTCTGGAGGGCCACTGTGGAGCATTATACTGGGGGGCCCCCTCTGGATAACATATTATACTGTGTGGGGCCACCGTGGAGTATTATACTGTGGGGGAGGCTCTCTTGAGAGCATATTATACTGTTTTGGGTCACTGTGGAGCATTATACTGGGGGGCCCCCTCTGGATAACATATTATACTGTGTGGGGCCCTGTGGAGCATTATACTGGGGAAGGGACCCTCTGGATAGCATATTATACTGTGTAGGGCCCCTGTGGAGCATTATACTAGGGAGGGGCCCCCTCTGGATAACATATTATACTGTGTGGGGCCCTGTGGAGCATTAAACTGGGGAGGGGGTCCTCAGGATAGCATATTATACTGTGTGGGGCCCCTGTGGAGCATTATACTGGGGAGGGGTCCCTTCTGGATAGCATATTATACTGTGTGGGGCCACTGTGGAGCATTATACTGGGGGGGTCCCTCTGGATAGCATATTATACTGTATGGGGCCTCTGTGGAGCATTATAATGTGGGGGGGCTCTGGAGAGTATGTTGTATTCTCTGGGGCCACTTTGGAGCATTATACTGGGGGACCCCTCTGGACAGCATATTATACTGTGTGGGGCCACCGTGGAGCATTATACTGTGGGGGGGGCTCTCTGGAGAGCATATTATACTGTGTGGGGTCCCTGTGGAGCATTATACTGGGGAGGGGGCCCTCTGGATAGCATATTATACTGTGTGGGGCCCCTGTGGAGCATTATACTGGGAAGGGGGCCCTCTGGATAGCATATTATACTGTGTGGGGCCCCTGTGGAGCATTATACTGGGTAGTGGCCCCTCTGGATAGCATATTATACTGTGTGGGGCCACCGTGGAGCATTATACTGTGGGGGGGCTCTCTGGAGAGCATACTATACTGTTTTGGGCCACTGTGAAGCATTATAGTGGGGGAACCTCTCTGGGCAGTATATTATACTGTGTCGAGGCCATTCTGGAGCATGTTATACTGTGTGGGGTCACTGTGGAGAATTATTCTGGGGGGGCCAACTGCAGAGCATATTATATTGCGTGGCGCCACTGTGGGGAATTATTCGGGGGGAGAACTAAGGAGCATTATACTAGGGGGCCCTCTGGGGAGTATATTATACTGCGTGGGGCCTACTGTGGAGCATTATACTAGGGGGACACTCTGGGGAGCATAATATATTGCGTGGGGCCACTGTGGAGAAAAAATACTGGGGGGCACTGTGGAGCATTATACTAGCGGGGGCCCTCTGGGGAGCATATTATACTATGGGCCACTGTGGAGCTTTATACTGGGGGGAAGGGGCAGTGTGGGGAGCCTGTTATACTCTGTTGGGCTACTGTGGAGTTTATTATATAGTGTGGGGATTCTCGGGAGCATATTATATTCTGTGGGGCCATTGTAGAGCATTATACTGGGGGGGACTGTGGGGAGAACTATACTGGGGGAACCCCTCTGGGCAGTATATTATACTGTGTGGAGGCCATTGTAGAGCATGTTATACTGTGTTAGGCCACTGTGGAGCATTATACTGGGGGGGCACAGTGGGATGCATATTATACTGTATGGAGCATATTATATTGTGTGGGGTTTCTGGGGAGCATATTGTACCGTCTGGGGTCACTAAGAGGTAGTATACTGTGTGGAGCCTTATATACCACGTGGGGCCACAATGGGGTGCTCAGGGGAGCATTTTATACTGTGTGGGTCCACTGTGGAGCATTATATTTCATGTGGGGAAACTGTGGAAGGCTCAGGGGAGCATTTTATACTGTGGTGCATTATATACCATGTGGAGCATTATACTGTAGGGTGGGAGGGGCACAAAATTCCTTTCTGGCAGCCCTGTGTGCTATGTCTGCATCACAGCTCCCTCACTAGAATCTTGCAAATACGTGTAGTGCTCCATGACTATGTAACTCCCCATACAGTACTGTGCATGAACTGGCCATGGAGTTATTGGGGCCTGCACAGTACTATAGGGGCTGACTATACTGGGAACATACTCAGTAACACAGGATAGTTAGCACATATGTAAGACTTCAGTGAAGGAGCTGTGGTGTAGGCTATTAGCAGGAAGTTGTTGGGTGGGGCCCAAGAAAAAGTTCCTCTGGTGGGCCTAAGGCCCTTCAGTCCGACACTGAACTATTATATATAATGGTGGGTTACTATATATAATTGGGAAACTTAAATATGAGGAAGCTATTATAAGGGGGAACTATTATTTATAAGACGGGCTACTATTTATAAGGGGGGAACTATTATATATAAGGCATCCATTATAAGGGGGAGCTATTATTTATAAGAGGGGAACTATTTATAAGGTGGGTATAATTGTTAAGTGGGCTTATTTATAAAGGGGGCTGTTAGTGATAATGGAGACTATTATTTATAAGGGTAACTATTATTTATGAGGGGGCTATTATTAATAAGGGAGCAATATTATTTTTACAGGGTGACTGTTACTGATAAGGGGAATATTACTGATACAAGACACTATTTATCATTTATAAGGGCTCTATTACTGATAAAGGTGTAATATTATTTATAAGCATGGACTATTATTTATAAGGAGGCGCTATAATAACTGATGACTGGGTGCAAAAATCTATTAGGTGGTACAAAGGTGCTCATTTGAATTGTGTGTGGTAAAATGGGGCTTGTTATTACTTTTTTGTTGGAAGAAAGGAGACGTTATTATAGGGGTTGCCACTGGAAGACAATAGTGTTTTTTGTATATCAGCATTTGGGGCCCCGCTTTTAATTTTGCCCAGGGCCCCACTTTGTCTAAAACCGGCCCAGGTCACTACATTGCGCTTATTGCTCCCAAGACACTAGGAGCAGAGACAGAGGCCAAATGGTTAAGCAGGGAACAGAAGGACCTGTAGTAACCTATTGTTACTGGTGCAGTATCCAGTGACTTTCTTACCGGCTTCGATTTTACAGCGATCACTGTGCAGCTAAAATGACATGTCACTAGAGATGAGCGAATCGATTCTGCAGAAGTGGAATTCGTTCTGAATTACAGAAAATCTTCGATTCACCACAATTCTGGATTTACTCACGCTTTGATGCATCGAATCTCATTTTTTTTTATAAAATGGCCGCCGCACATGTTAGGACAAGGGGGAAGGGACTCTGGGAGCGAGGGATCACCCACAATGCCAAGCGTGCAGCTAATCAGGACCTGTGATGTCACAGCCCTATAAAAACCCTCGGCCATTTTAGGTACAGTAATGACTGTACATCGCTCTTACTGTAGGGACAGATGTCAGTAGGAGCTAGGGAAAGACTTAGAAAACATATAGAAGTTCAGGGAAAGAGGATTACAAAGTGTAGGGGAAGGATAGGGAGGAATTGAGAGAAGAATTTGGGGTGGTTGCAGGCTCATTTAAAGCAAGAATTTGCAGCATAATTCACATTGCAGCACTCACTGCCGTTATACTGCTGCTCATTACTCATATCTGTGTCATCAAGGTGGAACACAATAAGCCTTTTGAAGTACAGTAAAGAAAAAAAAGTGAAATATCATACACTAATATCTGCACGCATCTGTAAAAGAAGCCTTTTTAAAGGCTTTTATTATAAGGGGCTTATTCACTGTTCTTACAAGGCATAACATTATTTAGTACTATTGTGCCAAAGAAAACTGAATTATCATCCAATAATATCTGCACCTATCTGTAACGTGGGGAAAGACATAACGACCATATTCGCCATTTTGTTACCAGTATAAAGTTGCAGGCAATATTTAAAAACAGTATTGTCAATAAAAATTAAATAATTCTTAGCGGTTATTACTTATTTAAAGGTGTTTATTAGTGTCAAAACACACAAAAAGGACCATATTCGCCATTTTGCTACCAGTATAAAGTTGCAGGCTATTTTTCAATACAGTATTGTCAATAAAAATTTAATAATTTAATAATTCTTAGCGGTTATCACTTATTTAAAGGTCTTTATTAGTGTCAAAACACATAAAAAGGACCATATTCGCCATTTTGTTACCATTATAAAGTTGCAGGCCATTTTTCAATGCAGTATTGTCAATATTAATTCAATAAATCAATAATTCTTAGCGGTTATCGCTTATTTAAAGGTCTTTATTAGTGTCAAAACACATAAAAAGGACCATATTCATCATTTTGTTACCAGTATAAAGTTGCAGGCCATTTTTCAATACAGCATTTTCAATAATAATTCAATAATTCTTAGCGGTTATCAATAATTTAAAGGTGTTTATTAGTGTCAAAACGCATAAAAAGGATCATAGTCAGCATTTTGTTACCAGTATAAAGTTGCTGGCCATTTATAAATAGTATTGTCAATAATTAAATAATTTTGAGCTACAAATCTCTGCTTTTTATTGGTGTTCATTAGTGGGTGAAGAAATAAGGGGCATATTTGCCGTTCTTTTCAAAGTAGAAAATAACAGGCCTTTTTGCCCTTTGCAGAAGGCATGCACAGGGGAGGGCTGCAGGCCTAAATGTTTTTGGCGCAGGCACAGGTCACAGCAGAGTAAGGGGGAATGGCAGCAGGGGTCAGTTACAGAGGCCTGAGCTCCCAGTGTCAAGTAGTGGTTGTGTCTTGACCAGCAACCCAACGGTTGTAGACTGGTTGACTCGGTCATCCAATTCATGCCAAGTCACATCAGACACCCCCAGCCAAGAGTCGGTGGGTTCGTCAGACACTACCCTTGGCATGGCCTGGCAGCAGGTCCTGTGCCCTCATCTGTCCTCAACCTGCCTCTGTCCTTTTCTGTTCCGTCAGCTAGAGAACTACTCTATGCTGTGGGCTCAAATCCACTGTACAGTGAGGAGGAGGTACTAGAGGACAGTCAGCAACTACTGTTCAGCCAAGATGTAGAGGAGACAGCCGCCAATTCCTCCGGTAGACGGGGAACTAGTGCTGAGGAGAGTGGCATGGGAGCTGGTGTTGAGGAGGACATCAGTGACCTGCAGACAGTCGTGGATGACGATGTAGTCGATCGTA